>JAAALK010000081.1:32407124-33109459 GCA_019279435.1 Zizania palustris | reverse complement strand
AACACGAGGCAAGACCTCGCTGCTACTAGCGAAGCCCTGTTTTATTCCCGTAGTGCTTCTTGTGTCGAAGCCCTTTGCGTAGTCCATTTGCGTGTGCGTATAGACCTTCGGGTACGAAGCCCAGCACCCGTTGCTGTCGCCGAGTACTTGGTCGAAGTCCTCAGAGGGCTGTCCACTCTTGCGAAGGGTGAAGTGCGAAGCCTGCTCGAAGCACCTCGTGTGCGGAGCCTGCACTGACTTAGCAGAGTAGATTTTCGAGGGTTGTTAGTGGAGCGAAGTCTTCTTGGCTTCGAACTTTTGCTCCTGCGAAGCCTGTGTTCGGAGCTGTCGAAGTACCTCCGAACCAGACCTTCGAAGGTTGTGTTCGAAGCCTGTTCCGCAGAAGACAGAACAGAACCGAAGGCTAAGTTTTTAGCCCGAAATTTTAAAAGCTCCCATTCACCCCCCCTCTGGTCGCCGTTTCCGGTCCAACAATTGGTATCAGAGCAGGTTAAGATCACCAGTTGACCTTAACCGGTTTTGTGATCTGTTGGCGACATGGATAGAGGCAGTAAAATTCCTCTGTTCGATGGGACAGATTTTGCATACTGGAAGGTGCGCATGGAGGCTTACTTGTTAAGCCAAGGAAATGCAATTTGGGAGATTGTGGACTCACAATACTCCATCCCTGATACCCGCACCACTCAAACCGAAAAAGATCAATATATTGCCAACTCGAAGGCAAGGAACATACTGTTCATTGGTTTGAGTCGGAGTGAGTTTGATAGGGTGCAGCACCTTAGGACTGCTAGGGAAATTTGGACAACGCTCACTATTTATCATGAGGGCTCTACTCAGATTAAGGCCAGGCGCCAAAGCACCTACAACCAACAGTATCAGCTGTTTGTGCAGGCACCTGGTGAATCTATAGATGCCATGTTTTCTCGCTTTGACGCGATAGTGAGTAACTTGCGATCCAACGGGACGCTTGCTTACAGTGATCACGATAGGGCTATCAAACTTCTCTATGCTCTTGACCGTAGCATATGGGAGGTGAAGATATCCAGCATTGAGGAGTCCACAGGCTATGACACTCTAACCTGTGATGAACTCTTTAGCAAGCTGAAGTCCACAGAGATTGCCAAGGCATCTCTTGCAGTGCACAGAAGCTCTTTGCCACAGCCATTGGCATTGGTTTCTAGCACTAGCCGTGGCACCACTGCAGAACCAAGCACATCAGGCACTTGTGTTCTTGCAGATGGTTTTGCTTTGTCCTCCCTGGTCTCCGTCACAAAGGAGCAGGTGGATACTCTAGCAGATGACGAGCTTGCTCTCATTGCCCGGAGGTTCACCCGCTTTCATCATGAGAGACGGGATCAGCGGAGAAGTGGTTTTAGTGGCTGCTATGAATGTGGCGACACCTCTCACATCAAGGCCAATTGCCCCAAGGTCAAGAAGAGAGAAGAGAGTGACCGCCCCAAATTCCACAAAAAAGAGAGGAAGCCCTTTGTGAAGGGCAAGCGCGGCAAGATGGCTAAGAAAGTAGCCAAGGCCGCTTCCAGAGCTTTTGTGGCTGCTCTCAGCGACATCGACACTTCCTCAACTGAGGAGTCGAGCTCTGAGGAGGAGGAGTCCCCAAGAAAGGAGGACAAGAAGGACAAGAAGGGACGTGATTTCACCGGCCTTTGCTTCATGGCCGACAGCGATCACAGCGGCGATGAGCTTGACTCATCTGAGGTAAACCTGTCATCTGACCAGCTTCTAATTAAATTAGATGAGCTGAATGAAGTAGTGCTAGGTCAGGATAGATTGCTTGTGCAAGCCGCTAGAGAAAGAAAAGACCTTAGACTTAGGCTAGAAAATGTTTCTACTGAATATGCCATGCTTAAGTCTAAGTTTGATGATGCTGAATGTGAATCATGTTCTGTTGTCATGGGTGAGCTTGCTCAGTTGCGTTCTGTTCATGCTCAAACTCTTTCTGAGCTTGAGACTGCACAGAAGCAGCTTTTGGAGGTGGATTCTAGACCTCATGAAATTATTGATTGTATGAACTGCTCTTTATTGCGCGATAGCATTAATTTACGTGATAAGCATGTTCATGATCTAGAGGCTAGATTGGAGAGGGCCGGTAGTTCTAAGGATGTGCAACCTGTTTGTGACACTTGCATTACCCTTAAGGACCAGCTAGGCACTGTTAGAGAGCGGGCTGAAAACCTCATGTCCGAAAATGAATACCTTCTTTCTGTGGTGAATAAATGCACTGAAGGGAAGGGTAGGATGGATTTGCTCTTGGCCAAGACCAAGTTGTGTGCTGACAGAGCCGGGGTAGCTCTAGGTTTGGGTTTTGAGAGGATAGCTTCAGACAGTAAGACCAAAACTGTTTTCACCTCTCCCACCACCCTAGAGAAAGAGAGAGCTCTGTTGGACACCCCTCCAGCCAAAAAGCCTACCCATCCACCAAAGAAAACCACACCTCCTGCCAAGAAAAATCCTCCCAAGAAAACCACTGTGAAGAAACCCAAGGAGCCTGTGAGAGTTGCTCCTGTGACCCATGAGAGTGCCCCTAGGAGAGTGTTTCATTGTTCTTATTGTCAGCGGGCGGGTCATTTGGTTGGGTTTTGTTTTCGTCGCATCAAGGATGAGCGACGTGCACAGGCGATGAGCTATCAGGACATGCATTACCCATCTTTAGGTATGCATGAGTCTGAGTATTACTCTCGTCCTGGTTTTGAGGCTCCTCGTGCTTCTCGGAGAGGTTTTGCTCCTCGAGGTGTTCACCATGTTCCATATGGTGGTAGACCTCGGGCGAGTAGCTTTGTACCTCGTCAGAGTAGGAGACCTCGACATGCTTTGCGTTCTTTGCATGTGGGTAGACCTCGCACTTTGCATCATTCTGATTTTTATGTGCGTAGACCGTCTACTTTTACTGTGCCTACTACTCGTGTCACTCAGTGCTGGATGCCTCGTCATTATTTTACTCACCCCAGCACTGAGCGATCGAGGCGTTCTTATCATGTGTAGGCGACAGGTCGAGGCTTGGAGGGCACGTGGATCATGGACTCCGGTTGTTCGCGCCACATGACCGGAGATGCAAACTGGTTCTCCAGCCTCACAACAACCAAGCAAAGGGAACATATCACCTTCGGAAACAATCGAAGGAGTAGAGTGAAAGGTAAAGGTGTGGTAAGAATTAACGCAAACTTCACTCTCAAAGATGTTGCTTTGGTTGAAAACCTGGGATACAATTTGTTGTCTGTATCTCAGTTGCTTGATGAGGGCTTCGAAGTGCGATTTCATCGCGATACTTCGCAAGTGCTCAATTCTGATGGCGTTGTGGTGTGTAAGATCTTTAGAGTTGGGAGAGTTTTTGGAGCTGATTTTTCAGAGTCGTCTGGTTCTTCTCATTGCCTTGTTGCACATTCGACCTCTGAGCTTTGGAAGTGGCATAGGAGACTAGGGCATATGAGCTTTGAGTTGCTCGCTCGTCTGAGCGCCCTAGGTTTGATCCGAGGATTGCCCAAGCTCAAGTTTGAGAAGAATTTAGTTTGCGCTCCTTGTCGACATGGAAAAATGATTGCCGCTTCGCATTCGCCAGTCACCACAGTGATGACTGAACAGCCCGGAGAACTTCTCCATATGGACACTGTAGGTCCTTCTCGGGTTAGTTCTTTAGGCGGCAAGTGGTATGTACTTGTTATTGTCGACGATTTCTCTCGCTACTCTTGGGTCTTCTTTCTTGCCAGCAAGGATGAAGTGTTTTCACACTTTCGGAGCTTGGCTTTGAGACTTTTCACTGAACTCCCTGGTGCATTAAAATTCATTCGAAGCGATAATGGCACCGAGTTCAAAAATAGTCTCTTTGTTGACTTTTGCATGGAGCATGGCATAGAACATCAATTCTCTGCTCCGCGGGTTCCTCAACAGAACGGTGTTGTTGAGAGGAAAAACCACACTTTGGTTGAGATGGCTAGGACGATGCTTGATGAGCATAGGACTCCTAGAAAATTCTGGGCTGAGGCCATGAACACAGCATGTTACATCTCAAACCGAATTTTCTTGCGCTCAATTTTGAACTTGACATCTTATGAGCTGCGTTTTGGGAGACAGCCCAAGGTTACTCATCTTCGAGTTTTTGGCTGTCGCTGCTTTATCCTAAAACGTGGTAACTTGGATAAATTTGAGTCGCGATCTTCTGACGGGATCTTTTTGGGTTATTCAACTCATGGTCATTCTTATCGTGTTTATAACTTGGAAACTAACACTGTCATCGAGTCATGTGATGTGACTTTTGATGAATCAACCCCCTCTGTTAGTTCTGCTCTTGAACAGGCAAATGAACACGACATGGAACAGACCTTGTTCGAAGACGAAGATCCCGGAGAATTCGAGGATGATCCCCTACTACCCTCGACATCAACCCCCGAAGCTGACCCCGCTTCAACTACTTCGGCACAAGGTCCCGAAGCGACTACCTCAACATCGGTCATCTTGGACCACACCAACGCACAAGTTGAGGGGGAGACTGCATCCCGCCGCGAGGCTCCACATCATGTTCAAAGGATGCACCCTCCCGAGCAGATCATTGGTGAGCTTGATCAAAGGGTAACACGTTCTCATGCCCATTTCACTAATGCTGCTTTTGTTGCTTCTTTCGAGCCTTTAGATGTTAGTCATGCACTTTCTGATTCTAGTTGGATCAATGCCATGCATGAAGAGCTTGAGAATTTTGAAAGAAACCAAGTCTGGACTTTAGTTGATCCTCCACCAAATGTTCATTTCATTGGAACAAAATGGATTTTCAAAAATAAACAAGGGGAGGATGGAACAATTGTTAGAAATAAGGCTAGACTTGTAGCTCAGGGCTTTTCTCAACTAGAAGGGATTGATTTTACTGAAACTTTTGCACCTGTTGCTCGCCTTGAGGCCATTAGGATTTTGCTTGCCTTTGCGACATCCCGGGGATTCAAACTCTATCAAATGGATGTCAAAAGTGCTTTTCTTAATGGCTTCATAGGTGAAGATGTTTATGTAAAACAACCCCCTGGTTTTGAAAACCCCAAGTATCCACATAAAGTCCTTAAACTTCATAAGGCTCTTTATGGACTCAAGCAGGCCCCTCGGGCGTGGTATGATAGACTTAAGTCTTTTCTGCTTGAGCGAGGGTATTTGATGGGCTCTGTTGATAAAACTTTGTTTACTCTCAAGCATGGCAAAGATTTCCTCCTAGTTCAGATTTATGTGGATGATATCATCTTTGGTGGCTCTTCTCATGCTTTAGTTGCCGAGTTTGCAGATACCATGAGCAGGGAATTTGAAATGTCGATGATGGGTGAACTCACCTTTTTCCTTGGTTTGCAAATCAAGCAAAGCAAACAAGGTACTTTTGTCCACCAGACAAAGTACACCAAGGACCTGCTCAAGAAATTCGACATGTCCGATGCGAAGCCTCTCGCCACTCCAATGGCTACATCTGTAGCATTGGACCCTGACGAAGATGGAGAAGCCGTAGATCAGAAGGAGTTCCGGAGCATGATCGGCTCCCTCCTCTACTTGACTGCCACGAGGCCGGACATACACTTCGCAGTATGTCTGTGCGCTCGTTTTCAGGCTTCACCACGAGCTTCGCACCGCCAAGCGGTTAAGCGCATTCTAAGGTATCTCAAACACACCCTTGAGTTCGGCATATGGTATTCATCGTCTTCATCTTTATGTCTTAGAGGTTATTCTGATGCGGATTTTGCTGGGTGTAGAATTGATAGGAAGAGTACCTCTGGTACTTGTCATTTTCTGGGTACGTCTCTGGTTTGCTGGTCTTCCCGCAAACAGTCTAGTGTTGCACAATCGACGGCTGAGGCCGAATATGTTGCTGCAGCTAGCTGTTGCTCTCAGATTTTGTGGATGGTTTCCACTTTGCGGGATTTCGGGTTAGATTATAAGAGTGTTCCACTTTTCTGTGATAACACTAGTGCTATTTGTATTGCAAACAACCCGGTTCAGCACTCCAGAACCAAACACATTGATGTACGGTATCATTTTCTCAGAGATCACAATGAGAAGGGTGATATTGAACTTCAATATGTTGATACCCAACACCAGCTTGCCGACATTTTTACAAAACCCCTCGATGCTTCTCGATTTGCTTACTTGCGTGGGGAACTTGGCATTTGTCACCCTTACGGCATTTTGTGAGGGGGAGCTGCTTTTAATTGTCTTGCATATGCTCATTATGTGTGGAATTGCACTTACATCTTTTGCTATTATATGCCTGCTTTTAATTCAAAGAAATCATGACAGCTCAGCTCTATGAAATATGTCTGGAACATTGATTGTGCATGATGTTTTATTTTCTAAAAATCAAAACTTGCTCACCGCATAATCTTGTATCTAGCTTGTTTAGGGTGGACTGCTTTTAGCTATCTTTTATCTACTTGACAGCAAGACAATGTTCCTTGGATGCTAAAATTTGCAACTTGAAAAGTTGTGTTCTTTATTCATGGATATTCATCAAAATGTTTCATTCATCTGAATCAAAATCAAAAAAAAAAAATTCCATGATTTACCTGGTTTAAATGAAAAGATCCAGGAGGGTTTGTTTGTCGCACTACTCTAATCTAGACTGCTTACCATTGCACATTGGTCTGAACTGGGATAGTGTAGTGTATGCCAAAATCACCGCCTTAAGCTTCAGATGGCTTTCATGCCTAGGCTTGGCCTGATTGGAAAGTATAAGGTGGACAAACAAATAACCCCTGGCATTAAGAAAAAGAACAACAAATTTATTTGATCATTAAAGTTGCTTTCTCAGCTCCTTTTGAACAAGACTTGCCTGTCTCATGTAGAAATTGTTAGCTGTGCGCAGTCCTTACCTTCACATGTCTAGCTACTGTGATTAAGTGGTGATGCTTTTACTTCAAAATGACAAAATCACATGCCATCATCTTGTTTCACAGATTGTTAAATTGAGCTGTGCACATGATCATTTGTGTTAATTTTGGCATATTTTTGCATTATATGTCTTTGCAATTCTATTCATTTCAAAGCTTTGCATCTTTTGAATGCTCCTTGATGCTTGCATTGCCAAAGGGGGAGAAAGTTTGCTATGTTCTCTGTCGCAAGAAGGCATAATTTTGAAGGGGGGAGAGTTTTTTGACATAAAGAGGGAGAAAAATTTACTTAACTCAGGGGGAGTTTTTATCAAGGGGAGATTTGCCAAAGGGCTTTGACTCTTTTACAAAGGGGGAGAAAATTTCTTTTATCAAGTGACATGCTTTGGCTCTTTTTGAGTTTTTATGGTCACTTGTGTGCTGAAAATTTTTATATTTTCTTGAACTTCAATTTGGTTGTCAATGCACTCATCAAGGGGGAGATTGAGAAACCAAGGGTGGTTTCGGTGTATGTGATGAGTGATTGACAGGATTATTTACCCTCTGTTCGAAGGGTACCTCCGGAGGGGCTTCGGAGGTGGTACCTCCGAAGGGTGTTCGGAGGTGTGTCACCGGAGTGTGTTCGGTGTTTGCTTGCTGCAGCTGTGCAGCGGAGTGTGCCTGTCGGAGGGGTCCGGCAGTACACGATGACAGGGTTCGTACCGATGGCTTCGGTACTTTGGGCGGTACACCGGAGTGTGTGCCGGAGGTTGCTAACCCGGAGAGGTCTCCGGAGTACTGGATACACTTGTCTGTTTGTCTGTGGTGCGCAGGGACTTCGGAGGCGACGGACAGGGTTCGAGCCAGGTGAACTTGGGTCAAGCGGGTGGTTTGATGCCAAGGGAGCGGGGAGCTCCGTCACGGTGGCTGCGAAGGTGGTCCGGGTCGGTCCTCGGGTCGAGGCGTGCCAGGTGAAGGCAGAAAGTGCGGAGCGTGGCTCCGGCTGAAGGTACTCCGAGACAAAGTCCTCGGAGGTGAGGCACTTCGAAGGTACTCCGAATGGAGTGACTTCGGAGTTGGTGGAACAAGTCCTCTGCGGAGGCAAGGGTTCGAAGTGTGCTCCGGAGGGAGACACTCGAAGGTGGCCCGACGAAGGTCTCAGAAGTCGAGGCGCATCGAAGGCATGGTCCGGGTGAGGCTCGTCGAGGAGTGTGCTCGGAGTGAGACACTGCGACGAAGTGCTCATGGAATGCTTCATGCGGAGGCCTTGGACGAAGGAGGGACTTCGAAGGGTGGTACTCCGAAGGTGGGGCTTCGGAGTGTGAAGGACTTCGGAGCGAGGCTAGCTCCGGAGTAAGGATGTCTTGTGGTGCTTCGGCCATGCATGGCTTCGGTACACGGACGGACGGTGTTCGAGCTCGGAGTAGCTGCGAAGCCGTGGTGATCCACTCCGGAGGTGGTGGTGCGAAGGCCCAAGGGCTTTGACGGCTTCGGCTCAAAACCGTCACTATATCGAAGGTCATCTTCGGCGGAGCGAAGGCCAACAGGCTGCAGGCTTCTCGCCGAAGCTTCCGCACCCCTCGCGTGCGAAGGGAGGTTCCAGAAGTCAACTCTGTAAAGGCTGACACTGTCTGTTCTGAAAAAGGCTGACACTGTCCCCTCTGCAGCTGACAGAGAAGCCTCCAAAATAAAGGTGGACTACCTTTTGTACCCCTTAGTTCTATAGAGACAAATCTGTTGTAAACCCTAGGGGTAATGTAGTCACTTCCTTAGGATGAAGCCGTGGGCTATAAATATGGGGGCTCGGTAGGTAACATTTAACACTTTGAGCATTTACTGTTGAGCTCCTGTAGCCACACTTCGATTGAATACATCCTGAGTTCATTTTCAGTGTTCCTTGTTCAAGCGGCGAAGCCCTGTTTGTCTTGTGCTTTTTGCTTGAGCTCGATCCACATACTTCGCTAGTTTAGTGCACCGAAGCCTGTTGAGGCGAAGGTTGTTTTTCGTGCGAGGTGTGTTTTGTCAGTGTGCTGTCGCTCTGTGTAACACGAGGCAAGACCTCGCTGCTTACTAGCGAAGCCCTGTTTTATTCCCGTAGTGCTTCTTGTGTCGAAGCCCTTTGCGTAGTCCATTTGCGTGTGCGTATAGACCTTCGGGTACGAAGCCCAGCACCCGTTGCTGTCGCCGAGTACTTGGTCGAAGTCCTCAGAGGGCTGTCCACTCTTGCGAAGGGTGAAGTGCGAAGCCTGCTCGAAGCACCTCGTGTGCGGAGCCTGCACTGACTTAGCAGAGTAGATTTTCGAGGGTTGTTAGTGGAGCGAAGTCTTCTTGGCTTCGAACTTTTGCTCCTGCGAAGCCTGTGTTCGGAGCTGTCGAAGTACCTCCGAACCAGACCTTCGAAGGTTGTGTTCGAAGCCTGTTCCGCAGAAGACAGAACAGAACCGAAGGCTAAGTTTTTAGCCCGAAATTTTAAAAGCTCCCATTCACCCCCCCTCTGGTCGCCGTTTCCGGTCCAACAGTATTTGAGTATATATGTATTTAAGATACTACTATATGGGTCACGAATGGGCTGAATTTGAAGGGAAATGCACATGGGCCTTCGGGTGTATTTTACCCGCGGGTAAGCGGGTACGGGTACTATACACCCGCACCCGCTCTACCCGTTGGGTAGAGGTTTTTACCCAATAAGGCACCCGTGGGTGAAGATATTATTCCATACCCGTCTTCTTATCGGGTAAAACCCATCGGGTACTCGGGTTTCGGGTACCCATTGCCATCTCTAAACGTAGGGAATACAATAGGCAACAACGGCATAGGTACAAAGAGCAAAGAAAATGTGCTATGGAAGAGAGACAATGGAGAAATCAGTAGGACGACGGTTCCACACCATTTCTATTGTAATGAACTCTTTATTACGCGTAGTTTTTGTTGTTTTGTTATTGAACATCTATGAATATTGTATTGGGTGCATTGCAATATTTCTATCAAATTGTCTTCAACTATTTGCACGAGATTACATTGTTCTCTAGAATGATTCGAGGAAAAACATCTACTCACAATTTTATGATCATCGTAGCACATCAAAGTAACAAATACATAGTAATTAAAACATTCTAGCACGAACAACACATAATGGAGTATAGGACATAACACAATACAATATAAATTAAAAAAATATAAACTACACTACGTGACTACTAAGTGCAGCGAGGGTACTTTCCCTTCCTTATGGCCTTAGGTCCTGCTTCTTTAGCACGACGAGCCCTCTCACGTTTCCTCTCTCTATCAGCCTCATGCTCTCCTCTTGCCTTGCACTCCGCCTCCTCCCTTCTCTTCTGCTCTTCCTCACACTCATATTCCCGCTAGTATCTCATCTCAAAGAGCTCCCTATTGAACTCCTTGTGCCTCATAAGAGAGGCTCATTCCTCCGGATCCACCTCTTTGTCGATCAATTCAACAAAGTCACACATCAGAGGTGACGAAGGTGGAGGAGTTACCTACACGCATAAATATTAATAGACATATTGTAAGTGATTTATTTGAGAAGAATATATAAATGGACCGAACAAAAAGTTATTTATACTGGTTTGTTTGTGCATGCTCCATACTTTGGCCTTGACTTTAGCATTTTAGGAGTCTAAGAGTAGTTGTCACACTTCCAATAACTCATCCCGTATGTGAGGTCATCCATGCTTCTCATGAATTTACATGTGTCTTCACAGAAACACATAGGGGGTTCGATACCTTCCGGTGGATGGTGACGAGGATCGTAACTATGATCAGATCTATCCTTTTGCACCATCTACCATGGTATGTCAATATAAAGTTAGCATATTCAAAATATGTCTAGATTTTCTCTTAACTACTTGTAAAGTAAACCTATAGTCCTTTAAATCATCTCTAAATGTTGATTAAACTACCACTACTCATAAATTATCTATAAATTACTCCTAAAATACCGCTAAATTACCCCTAAACTACTCCTAAATTATACCTAAACTACTACTAGGCTACCCCTAAACTACTCCTAAATTACACTAAAATAATTAAAACTACCTACAAAATAAAGAGGGGAGAAGAAAACTTACCTCTCAATGTGAAGAAGGGAGCCAACCCAATGAGGGAGAGGGGCATGTTCGGCCCCCTTATATATAGTAATTTTGACCTTTGGATGGCCAAACCATGCCATGTCAGCGTGGTTCGACCGATGGTTGGCCAAACCATACTAGCATGGCCTAGTTCGGGCGAAGTAGTCATTGCTCCATCGTGGACTAGCCGTTGCGCGCTGATGTGGCCTGGTTCGGCCGACCATCGGCCAAACCAAGGATGGTGTGGCCTGGTTCGACCAATGGTCGGCTGACGGGTGCCCAATTCTACAATTTTTTGAATCGGCTAACCATAATTGTTTTTTTCCAAAAAATATTATTAAAATAAAATTCCACTCGTGTGACTGCTCGCGCCTGGCGTCTAGAGCTAGAAATGCTAACGACTGTGCTAGGGTTCTTGGCCTTTTTTCATGGATAAAAGTACCCCCAAATTATCATCACATTATGTTGTAATGACCAATAAAGAATGATTTAGTACACCTACATTATCACTAAATTATGTCTTCAAAAGCCCTAAATTATTTCTAAAATACGCCTAAATTATGTGTTAAGTATTCATACATTATCACTAATTTATCTACTAACTATTCATTAAATATCTATAAACTACCCCTACATTATCTGTAAATTACCACTAGATTAATGATAATTACTCTTAAACTACCACTGATTCACTATTAAACTACTACTAAATTACTCATAAACTACTCCTGAATTATACTACCACTAAACTACTCCTAAACTAGAGAGGAGAAGAGAATTTACCTCTCAAGTGAAAGAAATCAGCTAGCCGAGTGAGGGAGGGGGACCGTTCGACCTCCTTTATATAGGAGAATGTTTGGCACTTGATGGGCCTAACCAGGCCACATCAACCTGGTTCGGCCGTTGATCTGCCAAACTAGGCTGACGTGGCTTGGTTCGACTGAAGTAGCCATTGTCGTGCCTAAAAAAGAGTCGCTGCGCGTCGCGTCACTCTAGTTCGGCCGATCGTCGGTCGAACCACGCTGACGTGGCAAGTTTCAGTCGATCATCGACCGAACTAGAGTTAAGATGGCCTGGTTTGGCTGATCAAGTGCCGACCGGTACCTATTTTTGAATTTTTTTAGAACGACTATACACATTTGAATTTTATTCAAAAAATATTATTTTTAAAAATTTGTGGGAGGACAATACTAAAATAATTTTTGCATAAGTATAAAATCATTGACACCAATATATCCTTGTTTGCTTGGATTTATTTTCTTCCCTCGAAACATCAAAGTTCAATTGCCATTAATTTAATTGTACTATATATGAATGCAATGCCTATCATGGCAAATAAATAAAAGAAGACATTAAAAAATATCCCATTATGTTAGAGTGGTACGTACCTCTTATATATGAAGCCTTCTTGATTAACATCCTAAAATATAACCTCTCATTTTAGTGCAAATCATATGCTTCTAAATATGAATAGCATCAGCGTCCACTATAAAAGCCATGCCAAATCACTTAGCAATCATCAGAATCTTCAATTCAGATTAGTCTAATTAGTCTAGTTAACACCCTATATAGCTAGCTAGCATTGCTTTGCAGCTGCTCTCGAATTCTTGAAATCAAATTAGAGAGGATGAAAGTGATGCAGATCTGTGTCCTGTTGTTGGCCCTTGCTCTAGTGACACAGTGCTCATCAGGTACTTGTATTTCATGTATTTCATATCATGAATATTGCATATATCAACCTGTTTGAAGTTCTAATATAACATGGCCCTTGTCTCGAAGTTTTGATATTAACAGAGAACGATCGACCTTGTAATTAGTTTTGTGATGCTCTTTAATTTCTGATCGATGTTTTTTTTTTGTATCCCAGCTGTAGTAGACATGTCGACGACTAAGGTGATGGCAGATGATGATGGTTCAGTGATAAGCCTCCAAGACTACTACTGCAAAACTAGTCATGTTGCTGGACCTCCAGGACCGTGACATGCAAGGTTATGCACCATTTACTGTCAAAACAGTTTTGAGATAAGCTCAGTCGGCACCTGCACGCCTGATGGATGCCAGTGCACGTACTGCGTGGATCCTCCAAGAAATTAATTAAGCAAAATTTCAGCAAAAAAAAAAATCAAAAATCCGTTTGTGTTGCTTGCTTCCTTGTCTTGTATGATCAATAATATATGTACCGGTGTGTTGTTAGTTGCTACATGCGCTACCGTTTGCTGATCGGTGTGATACAGCTGAATAAATAAATTGAACTGTGCTGGTAAAAACTTTTGTTGTTCAGCTGATTAATTTGGTCGGTTTGGAGGATGAGTTTGATCTGACCTGGAATGTGTTCTTCCGGTTTATTAGTTTAGTGATCTTGATTGATTCATATCATTGGCAATAAAATTGATGGAGAGACAAAGGAACCAGAATAACAAAGTTTTGCAGCTCTTGTGGGTGACCAACAATAATATCACAAAACACGGTTATTCAGATCCACCTACATCTTATTGGGGGTTGCTCAAGTCACTACTAGTCTACTACAAACATCTACTGTAGCGACGGGGAAAAATATACAGTAACAGCGGGCAACTAGTCCGCCACTGTACCCTACAATATTACACAACAGGGTCCTACAAAGGAAGAACTACTCTTGGACTCTATTGAAAGTGTTCTTCTTTAGGACTTCTCGGGAGCCTAGATTATGTTGTTGGCCGCCACGTTGAACATGTATCCTAGGTGTTCGTGATACTTGGTTAGTTGGACTCATTAGAATACGAAGTTCATCATCACCATCTGGAGCTTAGTCAAGCCCAACTTTTGTAGCTCCACGATCTCACCTGCGAGCTGAGCTCGTCTAATTGATCTTGGTCCACCTACTGGCATTGGTTAGTCCATGCCCTCTTTATTTGGCCACGAGAAACGATCAATCTTGGGTAAAAAAAAGGATTCATCGGCTATCCGGAAGTATTCAAAATTTCAACCTACCTATCTGGAAGTCAATATAAGCTCAAAATTTCACCGGCTAATCCATTAATGATGATCACTAGGCTTGCGCCTTATTAATGCGATGTTTGGATAAGGGTTAAAATTTTAGCCCCCGTCACATCTAATGTTTAAATATTATTTGAGAGTATTAAATGTAGTTTATTTATAAAACCTATTTATAATCGGATGATTATCTGCGGGACGAATCTAATGAGTCTAATTACGCCACACTACGGGAACAACCATGTTTGCCGAGTGCCACACTCGGCGAACCCCACTCGGTACACGCCTTATCGGCGACAAGGGTGTTCGCCGAGTGCTTTTTATTGGGCACTCGGCGAAGTCTTTGCCGAGTGCAATATAGACTTCGCCGAGTGCCACGTGTAGCACTCGGCAAACGTGGCCGGTTGACGGTCGGGGTGACCGTTAACGGGCATTCGCCGAGTGCCCCACGTGACACTCGGCGAAGGGGGTTTGCCGAGTGCCACGTGGGCACTCAGCGAAGGTGGTCGGGGCACGGGGGACAGGGGGTTCGTCGAGTGCCCCACGTGGCACTCGGCGAAGGGGGTTAGCCGAGTGCCACGTGGGCACTCGGCGAAGGTGGTCTGGGCACGTGGGCACTCGGGTGGCACGGGCTTTGCCGAGTGCCACGTGGAAGCACTCGGTAAAGCCTCCCCAGAATGCACAGAAACGTGCCACGTGGCACGTTTCTGTGCTATTTAGGTGGCTTTGCCGAGTGTAGCACTCGACAATTTTTTTATTTTTTTCATTTATTTAATGCATATTTCATCCAAAAATCACATTCAATCACAAAATTCATCACAAATTCACATTTAGTCACAAAATTCATTCCAAAATTCACATTCAATCACAAATATTCTCATTCAATCACTATATGAATCACAAAAATCACATTCACATCACAAAAATCACATTCACATCACAAAATTCACGATCACATCATAAATTCACGTTCACGTCACAAATTCAAGTTCAAATTGACATCACAAGTTCAAGTTCAAGTTCATGTTGACAAGTTCAAATAATTAACAAGTTCACAACGGCAACTCACACCACGCCTCACAAGTTAGCATTACCGCTATGCCCAGTGTGTGGAGATGGCTGCGTGTTTGATCCTGTTGCCGATGAATGAAACTGAAAAAAATAGTTAGCACAATTGTATATAACAAAAATGACAAAAACAATATTAGAAACTCACATTGCCGCTCTGTGGAGTCCGCGGAGATTGTTGAGGTTGAGGAAGTCCAGTTAGGCTCATATGACCTGAAAAAGATCCACCCATCTGCGCAAACCACTGCTGCATCTGGGTCTACATCTCGGCCTGCATCTGAGCCTGCATCTGAGCCTGCAGTCGAGCCTCCATCTGGGTCTGCCACTCGGTCCTTTGTGATTTTTCTTCATTTAGTTGGGCCTACAAAACATTAATTCACAGTCATTAACGTTGCAAAATAAACAAATTGAAGTGTTCGATGATTGATGAAAATGGACTAACATGTAGATCAGCAATCAGACCCATAGATGTGTCTCGGCGAGGGCGTATACCCGGATCAGAGGTCGAGCTCCGAGCTCTCATCTCGGATAGAGAGGGGGTAATACGGGTATCAATGGCGTCGTCGCCCATCAAATATCGCCCATGTCTCTTGCCTCCTCTAGCCCTCATGACCACCTCACCATCGATGTCATGTGTGACTGGGTCATAATCGGGATCATGCACTTCCCTTGCCATCTATGAATAGTCCTGGAGGCGTTGATATGCGTTCTGATTAGTGTACGACTCAGCGGGGTCATTTGATTGTAAGTATTGCCTTCAACCGCCCTCCCTTTGTGAGCCAGAGTAAGAGGGGCCGGGGCCGAGAGCACAAGAGGCGGCCGACGGCGGTGGCGTAGGCCGGCGGGGGCGGCGGTGGCCCAGCGGCAGGGTGCGGGGGAGGCCGGCGGGGGCGGCGGTGGCCCAGCGGCAGGGTGCGGGGGAGGCCGGCGATGGGGGCTGAGGGGGGGCGGCCGGCGCCGGCGCGGCTGGTGGCGGGGCGCGGGGAAGGGCGGCGACGGGGGCGCAGAGGTGGGCGGCTGGCGGCGGGGGCGCAGGGGGGGCGGCCGGCGGCAGGGGAGCACGGGTGCGGGGGAGCCGGCGGCGGGGGAGCAGTCGGCGGGGGAGCAGCAGGGGGCATTGGGGGCAGATCTGGGCGCAATAAGTGCGCCCAGATCTACGGGGCCTTTTTTTAGCCGTTGGCCCAGGTTTGCCGAGTGCCAAATTGGGAGGCACTCAGCAAACACTATTTAAAAAAACACTTTGCCGAGTGCCATTAGTGAGGCACTCGGCAAATATTTTTTTAAAAAAAAACTTTCTTTGCCGAGTGCGAGGGATAATTGCACTCGGCAAAGATTTTTTATTTTTTTAAAAAAAACTAAAATAGAAAAAGACAGTAAAAAATCGCATAATTTGGCATTATATAATATACACTTATTTTTACTCCTAGAAATTTTCTTAGTTCAAATAAACAAATTTAATGCACTTGTAGTTCAAATTTGTCATCTTTTAATTAAATTCTATAAAGAAGTTCAATTAACTAAAAATAGCAAGCTAGTACTAAAAAATCCCAAATTTGGACATGGTATAAGATACATTGGGTTTTAGTAGTACAAAAAGTTTTAAGTTCAAACAAAGATTTGAATATCAATTTTCTTCTAAACCTAGCTCATTCCATCCCTAAACACATTTACCTTCTCGTGGATTCTCCAGTTTCCAAACGTCATACATGAAAACTTTGTCGAAACATTATGAAATTTTTATCATAGTATATATGTATGATATAATGACACCATGTCAAGTATCATATTTTTTAGGCATCAATTTAATTTTCTAGAATTAAAAAACCGTTAAGCTCCATGTTGCCGCTCGAGCATCGTAAATTAGATTTTAAATATTTATATATATTTAGTTGTAAAAGATTACAAATGTAATCATGAACATAAATATGATTTTTCTACAATTTTTGAGTCATTATTTCATGTACATGCAGTTGAAATTTGACCCACTTCGAAGTAAATCCTAGAAACATGATTAATTTATTAAAAATAGCAAACCCACTCAGAAAAATATGAAACTTTTCTATGGCTTAACATAGGTTGCATTATGAGTGTAAAAAAATTCAAGTTCAAAACATGTTTACAACGTGTCATGGGCTCAAATCATGTTTTCACATGAAATAATGAGTATAGCACTTTGCCGAGTGTTTTTATTTGTGGCACTCGGCAAATGGACCTTTTCACCCCTGCCGTCATAATGGCGACAGAAAAAAATGGGTGAGGTATTTTTCAAGGTTTTTGCCGAGTGCCTATGGCGTGGCACTCGGCAAACTATGTCTTTTGCCGAGTGCCCGATGGAATGCACTCGGCAAAGATTGTTGCACTCGGCAAACAATCGTTTTCCGGTAGTGCCATGATTTAATGATGTGATGCTACAACAAACATTTGCTAATCATAGATTAATTAGACTTAATAAATTCGTCTCGTAAATTATCTCACGATTATGCAATTATTTTTATAATTAGTTCACGTTTAGTTATTCAAATTGATATCTAAATATCCGATATAAGACGAGCTAAAATTTAGCCCTAGGATCCAAAAACACCATAGCATCTTTTTGCCTAGTGGTTGGTTTGTGATTTCTGACCATTATGCATTGGGATTTAGACTCGATATAACATCAAACTATGATTGGGGCTATGGCATACCTCATCACACCACATATCATCACCTGATCGACCACCTGGATCGCTCGACCACCTAGATCACCTAACCATCTAATCTCCCAAATGCAATGAATTTCACCAGACTACTCCGGGTTAGCAAGGATCTCCAGGGTCACCTAATCACCTTAAGATGACACCATCTGATCCATATCAATTTATTGACTCTAGTTTTGCCACTGTGGATCTATGATTACGTAGTGGACACCGGTATTATGCCTTTCACTATGGTTTATTGCCTATGAACACTACTACAAACACTCACTATAGTGGTGGGTAAAAACGTATTGTAGCGGCGGGCAACCAGTCCGTTACTGCTCTAACGTCACTGCTAACTAGAGTTAGCAGTGGCGGGCAGAGTACTCGCCACCGTCGCGTGCCCGCCACTGCTGTTAGCCATAGCCGTGGTGGGCACGCTGACGTCATGAAACCGCCACTGCTAAGACTAACAGCAGTGGCGGTTGCATGACATCAGCGTGCCCGTCACTATTGTGTTTCCCCCATTTTATAGAAATGTTATAAACCTTAATTCAAACAGCCTCACAACAAAAACACAGAAATATACAGCTTCACACAGCCATCCACATCCACAGCAGCAACACAACCACATAAATTCACATCTCCCACAACCATCCACAGCAGTAACACAACAACAACCCATCTCATCAATTTACAAATTTACAAAGTTCACATTTCATCAGATATCAAGTTTACATCTCATAAAAACTTCAAAATTAACAACGGGTCTCATCAATTTACACATTTACAAAGTTTACATTTCATGAGACATCAAGTTTACAAAGTTTACCTCTATCAAAACTTCAAAATTAACAATTGTTCACAAATACATGCTCATTTTGTTTCATGTTTCTTCTCGGACGGCCAACTCCTATCTTGCGCATCTTGTTTTTGCTTCTGAGCTTCAAAATTCTTGGAAATTTGTTGTGCTAGCCTTTTAGGTCTTCCGGCCCAACCTCTCAGAGTTGGATGCTTGGCCACTTCACCCTTAGGATCAAAGAATACTCCACGCTCATGAATAATTTCATACATCGTGAAGCGGCACATCCTTGATACGATTCTATACATTTTTGCCTCAGAGAGTTGGTTCTTCTCGGCAACGGTTGATGAACGTGACGTCTGCATACGTAACATATAAGTACATACGTTGTAGGTTATATTAGATTAACACACAATAAATCAACTTACTTCATTATTATCCTCAGATACTGTCCGCACAAATTTTCCTAAGTCATTGATCATCAAATCACAAGTGTAATAACCGCAATGCACCGAACCGAGAAGTTGTTTGTGACACTTCAAAATAGACAAAGCTAGAACGATATATAGTTTGGCTTTATTATTAGAATTAATAAATTTCAAAATATAATCTTATCGGATAGTTAGTTCTGATATGCATTTCTTTCGACCTTTGTGGATCATGTGGGCCATGTAACTTTTCCACATAATATTTATATGCACTCTGAAGAACATTTATTATATCTTGATATTTTTTCTGGGTTTGTCGAGAGAGTCGAGCACCCAAACCGTAGAGTTCTTCGGGTATATCAGAAGTGCAATCCAATGATCACTATCGAAAGAAGTAATATGTGATTATGTTAGTTTCATAATCGATAAAACATAATTAAGGGGATATAGTGGGTATACTTACTTAAAGTTATATGCCCCGGTTATCATATATCTATCTTTCCATTGAAATATGCACCGCCACTACAGTGAAATCGCTCAACGCCACTACAGTTGCGATTTGTAGTAGTGGAACTTCGGACTCACCAATTTACATTGATTATTCACGTTTTTGATCAGTGAAAGACTTCTACAATTGATGAGTTATGACTTTATTTAGGTCACGTGTTGTGATCAAATCCTTTTGATAATATGCATCTAAGTGATCTTTTATAGGAAGTTTCATATAATGTTTGACCCTAGAACCAAATATTCTATTTTACCCTAGTCTCGGTGGATACACCATATGGGTTCTCCTGACCGTACCACACTCGGGAAGATCTTTTTGATTGGGTGTTGGTGTTTTACCGAGCGGTCCACCAATGGAGTACCTACGGTGGTACATTTATGATTTAAGTGGAGGGGAGTATTGCGATCTAAACCTTATGGTCAACTCAAGGTACAAAAGAGCTCGGATTTATATAGGTTCAAGCCTCCGTGAAGATAATAACCAAACATCTTGTGTTTTTGTGGATTGATTGCTAAAATGTATTATAAGTCCCGATGAAAGTAGATTGTATCTAAAAGACTCGAGAAACATTCGATATGAATCTGGATGCGGCCATGCATGTGGCTGTATGCATGCGTGTCCTCTAGGAGTACAATTTCTAGATCAAGAGTATAAAATCATTTTTGTAGTAGTATATAAAAACATTGACACCAGAAGAGTATAAAATTATTACAATGAATGCAATGCCTATCATGGCAAACAAACAGAAGAAGACATTAAAAATATCCCATTATGTTAGTTAGAGTGGTACGTACATACGTACCTCTATATAAAGCCTTCTTAATTAACATCCTAAAATATAACCTCTCATTTTAGTGCTAATCATATGCTTCTAAATATGAATAACATCAACGTCCACTATAAAAAGCCGTGCCAAATCACTTAGCAATCATCAGATCTGTGTCCAATTAGTCTAATTAATTTGAGCTGCTCTCGAATCCTTGAAATCAAATTAGAGAGGATGAAGGTGCAGATGTGTGTCCTGCTGTTGGCCCTTGCCCTAGTGGCACACTGCTCTTCAGGTATACTTCGATATGATTCACTTCTATGGCCTTTGTTTAATTTGGAACACATTGATTTTTCTCAATTTACTGCAGGATGCGCAACTACTGTTTTCCATAAAATTCATGTATTTCACAGCACGAATATTAATTGCTTATATCAACCTGTTCGAAGTTAGTTGTTCTAATATATTTATTAATTTGGAACATGCATGCATGGCTGTTTTTTTCCGGTTATCATCGGATGCACACACAACTGTTTTCTTTAAAATTCATGTATATTTCAGAACACGAATATTATATTGCGTATCAACCGGCCTGTTCGATCGAAGTCGTTCTATTATATTAACGGATCGACCTAGCTTGCATGGTGTGGAACGAGACATGAGCACCTGACTCCGAATCCCATTAAAACTCAATTTGAACATGTTAAGGCGAGAGCATGCACTACTAGCATAGCTTAGCTTGCATGCATTGTAAAAGTTTGGTGACACGTACTCTTTAATTTCTGATGTTTTTTTCCCTTGTAGACATTGCAACTAAGGTGATGGCAGATGATGGTTCGGTGATAAGCCCCCAAGACTTCTGCAAAACTACTCTTATTCCTGGACGGTGCCATCCAAAGGCATGCAACACTAACTGTAAAAATCAAATCGACGTAAATTCAGTCGGCACCTGCACGCCTGATGGATGCCAGTGCACGTACTGCATGGATCCTCCAAGAAATTAACTAAGCAAAATTCGTTCGGTCGTGTTAATTAGTTGCTTGTGTTCTAGGGCAATATAATATATGCAACTCTCTAATCTCTATGATGTATGTGTACCGGTGTTGTTGATGCAATGCATGCATGCGCGCCACCGTTTATTTGCTGCTGTGATACAGGAGATCGAACAAATAATAAACTGTTCTGACAGAACGTACTTTTGCTATTCTGATTTGATAATATATACTTATATTTGGTTATTAGCTTAGTGATCTGATCTTGATTGATTCGCAGAGGACGAGTGCCAATAAAACTGGAGATGTGTAGAATCAAATATATATATATATATATATATATATATATCATTGCCCAAAAAATTGGAGAGACAAATGAACCAGAATAGCAATTAACTACTCAAATAAATGCAAATTGTTTAGACTTTTTAGCTCTTTTCCTAATTGTTGAATTGTAGAGAGATGAGAATAGACTATGTCTTGATGTATTGCATTGAGCCTCGAGAGGACCGGTGTATATGGTATATAAGAGTACAGGAGCGAAGATACGGCGGGTGATTTACATATAAAGAAGCACTAGATATAATTTAATCATATCTAATATCATCCCTATTATCATATACCTAACATATCATATACACGCATACCATATACTCTAATATCCCCTGCATTCCAAGCGTAAGTAAAGCGGATGCTTAGACTGAAGAAGATACTGATGAGAGTACTCAAAGATGATAGCCTTTTATATTGTAGTCGAGATAGCCAAAAGACGATAGACCCAAACAAGTTGTGGTCGAGGTAGCTGCATAAGGTGGTCGTGGTCGATGTAGCCAAAGAAGTCAGATTGCCAATGACAAGGTAACTTGAAGCCGCGGACGCATAGAGAGACGTCGTGAAGTGGTCATGCATGTAGGATGGTGCCAGCGAACCAAGATTATATGAAGATGGTGACGCTATCGTGTAGTGGCAGTCGTTGAGGAAGAAGACGCTGAAGAGTCGATGTTGTCAAAGCCATCGAGGATGAGACACACATTGCATTGTCCAAACCCAAAGATGAATCGAGACGAACGCACACAACGGTATTGCCAATATCGAGCGAGCGAGAGAAGCTAGGGACCATCATGAACCTTGTGCCATTGTCAAAGGAGAATAGCAATGAATGCCTCTGAGATGATCGTGATGCAAAATAGCGTAGACAGAGAAGTGCTGGTGCAACTCACTGTTATCAGAGAAGACAAAAGTAGTCAAAGAAGATATGACGACGATGGCAACATGGTGAAGTGGACGAAGAAGAATAAAACTAATGTAGAGGTAATTGGACCAATAGCCTTGAGCGGCGATAATGGCAGTCGAAGGAAGACGCATTGGCGATGCCTTAAGTAGGCAAAGAACCCAAGTGGCTGACAATGACTGAAGCGGTGGTGAAGAAGACGAGAGCGATGATGTTGTGGCTCAAGGAGGTTACACAATGGTAGCTTATGTCGATGTTGCAGCTGAAGACCACAAGCAACAACATTGTGGCCCAAGGAGGCGACACAATGGAGGCCCAAAGCTTGATGGTGTGGTGTGCATAGTCGGAGAACATCCATTCTAGAGAGATCAGACACTCAATCGGATGATCAAGCCAAAGGTCATGAATCCTCTAAAGTGGAATCAACAATGCAAAAAAGTCAAAGATGGTGATGGGCGATGCAAAACCCAGTCATTCGACCAGGAAAGAAAAAAAGTTTAGCAGCAAAGCTTTTGAATTATTCAACCTTCAACTAAGACAATTTCCATGTCTCACCCATGGCTCTCTCTCCTCCCTTGATACGAAACCACATGCAAGTACAAGAAAGAGAGATTGTGACTCAATGAGAGAAGAAAGTATCAGTCCAGTGTGTGTAGGGATAACAACAGGTCTGAAACCCGTGGGTTTGATGAAAACCCGCTCGCGAAGCAAACCCGTGAAACCCATGCAAACCCGAACTCGCGAAACTCATGGGTTTAAAACTAAACCCAAACCCGAACCCATCGGATACCCAAAACCCGACGAGTAACCCACAGATTCAATTTATAGTCTACATGAATTATATTACAACATAAATGTAATTAAAAATTCATAACAAATAGGATATTATCACATTACTAGTATATAGTTTGAAATGATGAAATCACTCAACATAACTCAACAAAATATTATCATGAGAAAGGAATAGGAAGTGGGCTAGACTCTATACAATTTTAAGTAATTAGGTAAACTCGTGGATACCCGCGAGTTTAAATCTAAACCTATGCTACACCCAAAAATAAATAGCTACATGAACCCACAAACCCATGGTCACAAAATTAAACCCAAACATGTGCTTGTCGGGTCGGGTATTCACATGTGTGGGTAAAATTGCCATCCCTAAGCGTGTGGAAGCGTGAAAATGCCAGGAGCTCCCTCATGGAGGCGCTGCCGAATCAGGTGGGGCCAGCCTAGGCTACATGCTAGATGTCATTGAATAGAAAGCATGACAGAAATGCAGTGAGGGAGGGCATGGAGTGGTGCACCAAGCGCCACGCCGGGGTGGCACGGGGCAACCCACAAGGCATGAGGAACATCGACGCAGAAGAGCCAATATGGGAGAAGGCTGGCGGTGCCCGGGCTAGTGGGCAGTGACACCGAATCTGGCCTCGTAGAGCACAACACACGACAAGTAGGAAGCCGACAAACGAAGATAACCACCCCCGAAAGGTTCAAGATCCATCTGGGGCGAGCGTCAGTGGAAGAAGATAAGAGCAGTGCTAGATCGTCCGCTCTCATACCATATTGAATTATAGAGAGATGAGAATAGATTGTGGATTGATGTATTGTATTGAGCCTCATGGGCGGGTATATATAGAAGTACATGAGCGGAGATATGGTAGGTTATCTACATATAAGGAAGCACTAGATATAATATAATCCGACATAATATCATCTCTATTACCATATACCCAACCTATCATATACACACATACCATATACTCTAACACTAATATCAAATGTTTTAAAACTTTTAGGTTTTTTTTTCAAGTTTGTCACTATCAAATAAATGACTTCCTTCTCATAAATAAACAACTTACATTTTCTAAAAACAAAATATATAAGGAACAATAAAATCATTTAAGTTGATTTATTAATTATTTTTCATAGTCTAAAATAACCCATATAAAAAGCAAAAGGGAGGGAATACACACTTGAGCAACTAGTGCATTGGAGTCCTACACAACAAGCCACACTTAGTCAACTTCATAAAAGGAGCAAGATCAATCAAAACTACTCGCTAGTCAGACCATCATAATCTTGCACCGATTGTCCTAGGCTTTCCTGAGCTTTGGCCCGGTGGTGGCGTGCAGTTATAGATGGCCATATGGGCCAGGCCATATCAGTTAGCACGAGGCACGAAAATTTTGACCTGGCCTAGGTTCGACACGACCTGTTTTTCATTGGGCTAGGCTGACAAACCCAACAACAAGTCATGCGGGTACATCCAGGTGCCCCTATACTATATTTATCGCGTGCTCAAGAGAATACACTCGGCAAACCCAACAACACTTGGCAAAGATCAATTTTCCCGTGGTGCTTGTTTGTTTCGATTTATTTTCTTCACTCGAAACATACCAGTTTAATTGGCATTAATTATTACTATGAATGCAATGCCTATCATGGCAAACAAACAAAAGAAGACATTAAAAAATATCCCATTATGTTAGAGTGGTACTTACCTCTATATAAAGCCTTCTTAATTAACATCCTAAAATACAACCTCTCATTTTAGTGCTAATCATATGCTTCTAAATATGAACATCAACGTCCACTATAAAAGCCGTGCCAAATCACCTACTTAACAATCATCAGAAGCTTCAATTCAGATTAGTCTAATTAGTCAACACCCTATAGCTAGCTAGCATTGCTTTGCAGCCGCTAGCTCTCGAATTCTTGAAATCAAATTAGAGAGGATGAAGGCGATGCAGATCTGCGTCCTGCTGTTGGCCCTTGCTCTAGTGGCACACTGCTCAGGTACTTCTTCGATCATATGAAGTATGAACACATGTATTATTTCATGAAGTTACTATATATGTATCTATCAACCTGTTTTGGATAAGTTTTAATATGTTAAACAGATCGATCGATCGATCGAGCTTGTAAGTTTTGTGATGCTCTTTAATTTCTGATGTTTTTTTTCGTTGTAGACATGATGGCGACTAAGGTAGTGATGGAAGATGATGGTTCATCAGTGATAAGACCCCAACAAGACTACTGCAAAACTATTGTTACTCCTGGACCGTGCGATCCAGTGTCATGCAACACCAACTGTCGAAAACAAGTTGCTTTGAACGCAGCCGGCACCTGCTCGTCCGATGGATGCGAGTGCACGTACTGCTTGGAGCCTCCAAGAAATTAATTAGGCAAATAAATCTGATGTGTATGATCAACATGCATGATGCGCCACTGTTTGCTGATCGATGTGATACAGCTGAATAAATAAACTAAACTGTGCTGTGATCGATAAAAACTTTTGCTGTTCTGATGATTAATTAATTTGGTCGGTTTGGAGGATGAGTACTTTGATCGACCTGGAATGTGTTCTTCCGGTTTATTAGTTTAGTGATCTTGATTGATTATATTATTCCCAGAGGACGAACGCCAATAAAACTGGAGATATGTAGAATCAAATAGAGGATATATATATATATATATATATATATATATATATATATATCAATGGCAATAAAATTGGAGAGATAAAGGAACCATAGTAGCAATTGACTACTCAAATAAATATAAGTTGTTTTAGACATTTTAGTCTTTTCTAACTATCAAATGTTTTAGAACTTGTAGGTATTTTTTATTTATTTTTTCCATGTTTGCCGCTGTCAAATAAATGAATTCCTTCTCATAAATAAATAACTTATATTGTCTAAAAGAAAAATAGATAACGGACACCAAAATCATTTAAGTTGATTTATTAATTATTATTCATATGTCCAAAATAACCCATATAAAAAACAAAACAAAAGGCATGGAGACAATCTATGAGGACTAGCTAGTTGCCCCTCATGTGTGTCATGCTCTAGGCGAGAGGACACTATCGACATTTGTGATGTTGGGATCTAGATCGAAGGAAGAATGGTGCTAGAGGCGATATTTCATATGGTGTCGTCGAAGATGATTTCGACACTCACTGTCAAGGAGACGACGAAGGAGGATTGGGACACCACTAGGATGATGTGTCTTAGAGTTGATCATGTGCGCAAGACCAACACATAGTGGGTTCACCGTTCACAAGAAATACGAGACACTTCAATTCCATCACGATGCATGAGTATGTATGTGGATAACTTTGTGCTCAGGCTAAACACTTTTGTGAATCAACTTGCTACCTTGGTTGATCTCAAACTATAGAAAATGTGGTGTATAAGTTTCTCCGTACAACTATATAAAATCCTATTAATGATGAATAATAATTTCGATTAGTGACGTGCATATTTCACATCACTCCTATCACATCAGTAAAGCTAGCTAGTTCATCAGTGACGGATCGGATGCTCGCCCATCACTAAAGGGTCATCTTTTAGTAACGGGCTACAGTGCACACCTGTCACTAAAGGTGGTCTACCGGCTCACCTATCATGACCCTTTAGTGACGGGTCATAATGTCATACATCACTGAAGGATCCTTTCGTGACGGGTGATTACTGTCGCCCAACACTAATAGTCCGGTCATTTTTTGCAAATAATTTGTGATTAAAATTGTAGCTGAAGGGAATTAACTACAAGCAGCAGGTTGGCAACAGCTGAAGAAATCAAAAAACCAAAAACGACCTGGTCGTAAGGTATTGCAAACTGTGAGGAAAGAAATGCAAAGATGCAAGGACCTATCTGTAATAAAGGAGAAACTTAGGAAATAACTGCAAATATGCAAGGACTTGTATGTAAGAAAAGAGAATAATTAAAAAGAAGGCCCAAGGGCATTTCTGCAAAGAAAAGTTGGTCAGCCAGGGACCGGCGAGTGAATCTGAAAAAAAGAGAGGTTAACCGTAGCTATTGCCAGACAGTTGTTAGGTTAACCATTTGTGGGTTGTTATCGTTGTCGTGGTAATAACTAATTAAGGATATGTTTGTTTCAATTTATTTACTGCAGTTGTATTTTTTTTAAAAAAAATATGAAATTGGATTTAATAGTTTAGATTTTGAATTTAGATCGTGAAAATCTCGAAATGGACTACAATCTAAAAGCGGAGAAACATCGGTGTTGGGGAAAATACTTTTGACCATATAAGTCCTAATAGCAACATTTGGCAAAGCCCCTTGCGAAGATATAGGCTTACGCTCGTTCTTGGTCCATTCGAGTATTTCACGAGCCAATGACTCGAAGCTTCTCGATGAGTTGAAACCCCTTCGGTGTAAAAAGGCTTCGTAGTTGTAGACCGCTCGGAAATGCCATTCAAACCACGGACTCCCTGTCCCCTTCGACGTGATGTGAGTTCAGACATGTTCACACAAAAGGTAAAAACTCTATGAAGTTCACTATTCACAATGTGATAGTCAGTTTGATGTAGAGGTAACTCTATATTATCCTTTTATAATTGTGCCTATAAATATCCACTATTTTACAATATAAGGGGTTGAACTCTGTTAAGTGGTATTTAATACAATTTCTAAAGGCTATTATCCATTTGGATGTCTCGAGCATAGTTGGAACGAAGCTTACCGAATAATTTGAAATCTTTGAGATTTTTAAACACTTAAACATGTTGTGTATTAAACACTTAAACTTTGTAAACTATGTTAACAACCAGTTTCTCCAAATTTTGACCAGCTAAATACTCAAACAACTAGCTACTGAAAATCTCTGACTAAAATAAATAAACCCTAACCTAAACATCATCGCCCGATGATTCGGTAACTCTTAGTCGAAGAAGAACGGTAGTTAGCTAGCTGATAGTCTCCTTACTAATAGATTGTGCTCGTTAGTTGCTCTTGTGCTGGTTCTGACCGTTAGCTATGGGTTTATGACTCCATATCATATCACAATTAACTACCTGCCATTCTACGTAATATAATACCAAGTATTAAATATGTTTCCAAGACAAACAAACATTATATTAGAAGAATAAAATGATGTATCCCTATAAGCTTACATAGTGAGGATACCTTCATTTTGCACAACAAAATAATGATGATAAAAGTTGGGACTAAAATTATGACATTTTATGTGTGAAAGCATACTTCTTTTTTACCAACACAAAGAACAATATACCATTTCAAAAACTATACATGACTACAAGACCAGGGGCGGATCCAGTACTTGGGCAGGGTTCTAGGAATGACCGGGTCTAAAAATGTTTTAGTTATTATTAGCAAATTTTTACTCTTTGTACACTATGGTGTACCCCGTAAATTGTTGTACTCTTTCATTTTTTTCTCTAACTCCGTCACTGTACAAGACATTTGTATAAAGGGCTTATGGTGCCCCATTTATCATATATATATATATATATTATATATAGAGAGAGAGATAACTAGCATCATAGGTTGTTTGTTTGTTTACATGCAATAAATTCATTTATTAGTTATTTTATACTATAAATGATACCGGTGATAGCTTCATAATTTTTTTCGATGGTGTTTCTACTTCATACTTTAAAATTTCATAAGATCATGAAATTTAAGTGCAATACAAAATTTTCAAAAATGTATCATAAATATAGTAATTGTATCTCATAACTTTATAAATCCACTAAAACCAACATTTAATTCACAAAGTTACAACATAAATAGTTCAAATATAAAATATCTAACACAAATAACATAAGTAGAAGATTGCATACTACTTCTTTGAGTTTTCATAACCATGAAATTCTTAATTATGTCATATTTGCAAAAAAAACAATCTACAACAAATATGACAAACAATAATGAAAATATGTATGAATGTATCAAATATAAACATTTTTGGAAGTTAAGCAGACATTTAGAACAATATAAATCACGTATTAGGTATGGAAATAGAATGGAAATGGACAAAAATAAATGTTATCATATCCGTTTCTATATTTTTAACGAAATCGAATATGAATATCCCCAAACGGATATGAAAGTGTATAGTACTGAAAACGAATATAGATTGAACAAGAAGCGGATACGGATACAAAACCAAATATCTATCGGAATAAAAAACCTTTTATATGTGAAAAGTATGATAAATCAATAAATAGGGTCAATTTACACATATAATAATAAACGATAAATATATATTATAAAGTAAAATGTGTTTTGTAGAAAATTTTAGTTCTAATAAACATATATTATTTATTTATAGAAAATAATTATATATAATTTAATTTAATTAATATTTTATGATATAATATAGTTTAATGTTTTATATAATATGAAAAATTAAAATCTAACATTTTATATAGTGTAGTAAAAACAACGAAAACAAAAACTTTTCATTTTTATTATGTAAAATATTCCGTATCCGCTTATATCAAAAATCATTGTCCCGTTTCCGCTTCCATTTTTCGATAAAAAACTCCGTTTCCATTTCCATTCCGGAGTATTCCGTTTCTGTTTTCGTATAACCTTTCCTGTTTTTTCCGGAACGGACAGAAACCTGAGCCTTGCTTAATTTCGTCCTAGATGTATCCAATAACCTAATGTAAACCATTAATTCACATTTACTATTCACTAGCTAGTAATTACACTCACACATGGATATCACATATTTTAATGGAATTTAATTTTTTCTCTGATTAAAAATATACAATTTAATTAATTAGAATTTGATTAAATTTTTTTCTCGAATCATTCATTGCTGGATCCCGGAATATTCGTCTTCGTCTTCCTTGCATTTTTACCCCAATTCACAAATCCCACTCCACTCCTCTCTCGCTCTCTCGCATCACATCCGCCGCCTCGCTCTGCCGCTTCGGTTCTGGAGAGATCTCTCTCCCCTCTCCTCGATCCGCCGGCCTCCCATCGGGCCTCCGTCCGTCGCGGCTCGACTGCTGAATTGAAGGTTCTCCTCCTCCGCCGCGGCGGATCGGGGATCGATCGGGAGCTTGGACTGATTTTGCTGTTGTCGTTGTTGTTGTCGTTGTTGTTGTTGTTGTTGTTGTTGTTGTTGTAGAATTGTAGTTGATTGGTGGCGTCCGGTGTCTTGGGGATTTCGGTGGATGCGTGGGGCGGCGGCGGTTTGTTTCCGACGGGGAAGTCTGGGGGTTCAGCGGCTGAACCCCCATGCCCGACGTCAGTGACGGCTCGTGGCTGTGCGCAAGATGTACGCCGTGGGGAAGGTCGGCAGCTTCATCTCCCGAAGCGTGTACACCGTCTCCAGCCCGTTCCACCCCTTTGGTGGCGCGGTCGACATAGTCGTCGTGCAGCAGCAGGACGGCAGCTTCAAGAGCTCACCATGGTACGTGCGGTTCGGCAAGTTCCAGGGTGTTCTCAAGACAAGGGAGAAGGTTGTCAACATCGCTGTCAATGGCAAGGAAACCAGCCTCCACATGTACTTGGATAGCAATGGGGAGGCTTACTTCCTCAGAAATGGGGAGCCGAATATTGAGGAAGGGGAATTTGTTGTGTCCCCGGTGTCATCGGGTGATGAACATGAGGCACCGATGCAGGATGCTGCTCAGCTGAGGAAGTCGAAAAGCATTTCTTGTGATAGCTCGACCATGGAATCTAATGCTGGGGATAGCAAGATTCTCACAAGGACAAGTTCAAGGCGAAGCACAATCCTTGAGCGGATGTTTGGTCGGAAATCAATTAAGGACAATGGCCATGCGGTGGATAGGGTTAGCTCATTAGAACGTGCCGAGATTGCTGCTGAACTCCTTGATACAAACTGGTCAACAAATCCCTCCCATCCTCCAAAAGCTCGGATATCTAAATCTAATGGTGATTCTTCCAATAGTAATGTGACAAATTCTACAAATGGTAATCAGGTGGAAATCGCGAAAATGGTATTACCATCATGTAGCTTAGATCATGAGAAAGACATGGGCTCTAATAGTGGCAGTGTTGATAGCATTTTTTGTAGCCCACATGGAGGAACAAATAGTTTGGAAGATGAAAATGATCATTATATACAAACAACTAGTGTCAGGGAGGAGGTTGTTGAGATTTACACATGTGATAGCGGTGTCTTGAATGATGGGGCCACCTCCACTGACCAAACAAGAATCGAGGCTTTGCCAAATGATTCAGGTACTGATAAAATTATCAGCGAACCTGCTGGTACTCAAAGTGAGATGCTGGATAATTTTGAAAATGATGCAGGACGAGATATGCATATTGGGGAGATCCTTTCCCATGACATTTTCGAAATCCATGCTTGTGAGACAAACATTACCAATGGTAAGGGTGAGATGGATTCACAGTTTTCAGTTTTGTCACTGTAGGAGCTTTTCCAACATTGTACTGATGTAAATTCACCTGTTTATGAAGCTGCAGGTTTGTCAAGTGAAAAGCATGACTTTTCATCGATTGCTTCTGCTCAAGATGCATGCCAAGAGAAAGTGGTCATTGTCAGCAGCTCTGAGACTGTGGAGGGCTCATACAATGTGCCTGATAATTTGGTTGACAAAGTTTGTGATGCTGTTGGTGTCCCATTGGATGATTGTCTACATCCCAAAGAGCATTCTGGGGTCTCCATTGAGAAAATAGAACATGTAAATTTTGAGGAAAGACCACTGTCATATTGTGGTGCTCCCAGCAATAATGAAGACATGACTAAGTTGGATATTCAAGAGCAACAAGTGTTAGTCTTTGGGGATTCTACTTCCCAAAACTCCCAAGCTTTTGTTCCAGATAAGGATATTTCTGTGGACCCTGTTGTCGATGATCATGTTATGTACTCAGCCTATGGCTCAGATATGAATATTTCTGTGGACACTGTCGTCGATGATCATGTTATGTACTCAGACTATGGTTCAGATATGAATATTTCCGTGGACACTATCGCCGATGATCATGTTATGTACTCTGCCTATGGTTCAGATATGAATATTTCTGTGGACACTGTTGCCAATGATTATAGTGCCCACACAGGTACTGATTTAGCTTGCCAGCATGTTCTGGTTTGTCCTGGTACTTCTTCTAGTGTTGAAATGATATCAAATTATGTGCCTGAAAATGGTCCTGATGATGTAGCAAAGGACTCCATTCTGGAAAACAAAACATGCAATGGAGAGCTTGACATTTCCCTTATCCAAACATCAACAACGGGAGATGAGACCAGAGAATGCATTTCTCTACCAGCTAATTTTCCTTATAAAGTAGAACTTCAAGGTTCACAGATTATTTCTGAGATTTCCAATTTGAGAAAAAATAAAGCAGAAAACACTGAGCTAGAAGATGCTGAAAGCGGATTTAGTTCCACTAGTGAAGTTGAAGTTAAGCTCATGCCTGAGACTACATATGAGCTAAGGGAAGAAGCAGAACCAGTTGTTTCGTTCTCTGAGTTTGTAGAAGAAATTCAATTTCAGTTTAGTGATACTGAAGGTTTTGCAGATAGAAAGACCACAGATAATGCAATATCTAATAAAGAAGCAGGTGCAGTAGAACATGATGAATCTGATTGTGACACAGAACAACAGGGAGGGGATGATACAGGTCTTGAAAATAATCTGGAAAACCATTCCGACTCGTCAAGGACTGAGACTAGCCCTGTTCCTATTCCAGGAAGTGAGTTACATTCAGGTGATAATAATCTGGAGGCTAAATCTCTACCAAATCTCCGTTCTCACATACATGATCTTGAAAGGTCTGATAGTTTTCAGCTAAGCCGCTCACTACAGTCAAGTGGTGAAAATAATGGAGTTGAGCCTGTCAAGAGTACAAATTCTGGTTTGCCAGAGCAGGAAACAGAAGGCATGGGTGATTCAAAAGAAAATTGTGTCCCACCTGAACTTACCAACAGTGCAGTATCTGCTAACCTGAAAGTTGATTCATTCAACCCATTTGTGGGTGAGTTCTTTTTTTAATTATACAATACTGTTGTTTCTTGTTGAAGTACTAACAGGCTTCAACGACCTTGATCTGCAGAATAAATGTGAATATGTGATACCATTTTTCTAAACCTCACCCAGTAACTTAGTTGTGCCATAGACATAGTCAATTTTTGTAGATATACATCAAATGTGGCATACTTACATAGCTAGTTTTATTGCAACTTTTGTTGGCTGTCTGCAGTAAAACGCACATGCCAATATGTACCAGTAAAAGATAGTAATGTCTAGCTGTCATTTTTTTGCAGAATTATCCCTGTGCAGGCACTTGTTATCAGAAGGCATGGGAGCAGATGCTGCATGCAGAGCATTTGATGCTGAGAAGGTAACCTTAGAGAAGTTCCATGCCACGAAGCAGTCACTGATAAGAAACAACAAGCTTGTTGTTAGGATTGCTGGCAGATACTTTCCATGGGATGCAGCTGCATCTGTCATACTGGGCATGGTTTGTTTTACTGAGGAACAAACCTTTGAACCCCAAGGTATGATAAAGGTGGAGCGAGTTGAGCCAAGTGCTGCACCAGCTGGCAGCTGGAGAATATGGCCATTTAGTTTCAAAAGGATGAGGACTATTAACACTGTCCAGCCAGTTTGTGAAAGCACTGTGGAGAGTTCCTTTTCCACTCCTGTTAAAGAATTGGACAGAGAAAACAGCAAACCCAGGGCAAAGAGGATGGAGAGGAAAGTGCGTTCGCTCACCCCAACATCTGAGGAGCTCGCATCTCTTGATCTCAGAGAGGGCAGAAACATGGTAACATTTACCTTCTCAACTGCAATGCTTGGAGAGCAGCAGGTAAGTTTCTGTGTCCACATTGTTTCACTTAATTTACTTATATAAATCATCATCCTCCTCATCTTCTGCAACAGGAACATGCTCACATATATTTATGGAAATGGAACACACGCATTGTCATATCAGATGTTGATGGAACTATCACCAAGTAAGATACAAAACTGGAACATTTAGGAATTTTAAATTTTGAGAATTTATGGAGCTAGGCTTGTAGTCGGTAACTGGCAGTTACTGGCCAGTTACTTCCTTGCTGGGCCTCTTTCTGTTTTGTTATTTCTTTTGTTTTCTTTATACATGTTTTTCTCAATTTGTTGTATTTTTTGGTGCTCTCTATGAAGATGAACATTGGCACCAATGTTGTATTGTAATCACTAATCAGTATGGAGGCACCATAGGAAGACTTATTAACAAACAATTAAATATTCTCTTCTTTGAAAATGAGAGAGAGGGGACAGCCAGACGTTAAGTGCCAACTGTCACCCTCTGTCAACTTTCTCTTGACTAGAACCCCAGCATGTTTGACTAGAACTGCATGTTAAGTATCATCACCCTAATACATTATTTAACTATTTTATGCCAACCAATTAATTCAGTTAATCCCCGATTAACCGATTAATCCCTAATCCTTAGCTGGCTAATCAGCTACCAATAACTGATTTTTCCATCACTGCTTCATGTAAATAAAACAATTTACAACCATTACAATGCAGGAATTATTTTGATCAACCAAACCTGCGAAAAGTTTTTTTATTGTAACCTAACAAATGCCTGCAATTTATCATTGGAAATGTAGGTCTGATGTTCTTGGCCAGTTCATGCCATTGGTTGGTGTCGATTGGTCTCAAAATGGTGTTGCACATTTATTTTCTGCAATAAAGGTATGCATGCTACTCATGCACCAATTTAAATTCTACTTCCAGGTGTAGTTAAGGCAGTAGGAATTGACTGATTATTGCATTCTGTCAGTACTACAGAAGTTCCCCAAATGTCTCCTGAATACCTGTTAATGCCACGAATTTCGTGTCAACAATACCATATTTTATCTGTTAACGCCACGAATTTCGTGTCAACGATACCATATTTTCTACTATGTGTATTTGTGTGTGAATTTATGCACCGATCTGGCCCTAAAATGTTTATTGACTTGGGTTTGTTCCTGTTGCCTTCGACAGGAAAACGGATATCAGCTGCTTTTTCTGAGCGCACGTGCTATTTCACAAGCTCACCTGACAAGGCAGTTTCTTTTCAACCTGAAGCAGGTTTTGTTTAGTTCACTCATGCCTTCCATTTCTTCATATGTTTATTCCTAGTGCGTAGAACTACAGAAAATTAACTAAAAGAAGCACAGCATGTGTCCAGAAAGCCAAACATGGAGATAATCTTAAATGGCATCAGATGCCCATCTATTTCATCTCAATAAACATGTGAATATATATTTCAGGATGGAAAAGCTCTTCCTGATGGCCCTGTTGTGATATCTCCTGATGGCCTCTTTCCATCACTTTACAGAGAAGGTGAGCACTGAGTGCCCCTACTTCTAGTCCGGCTCTTCCTGACTATTACCCTTAAAATTTTCTAATAAATTCTGGTTCTTCTTCCCTTGTTCTTCTTGCACACAAGGAAAAACATGTTAGCTATATGACCCACACTAGGTGTGATGATGTCAACATGGAATTTGTCAAACCATGGATCTGTGTTCAGTGTTGTATGATCTACTAACTTGCATTCGAAACTGAGATTCTGAGTGGATTAAGACTGATGAAGTGATGAGTTTCTTGAGTGTGCACTACAGTGCTCTATTTAATTAGGTCTGTACCTATTGAAAATTATTGTGTTCATTACCTACTATTAATCATTCAGGATCCACGTGAGAATATTTGGTGGTATTATCACTTGATAAAATTTGATGTTCAATAATATATCATGGGCATTATCCTTTTCCAAAAAGAAAGAAACATACTATCAATGGTTTGATAAATGCTTACATGATTATTACTCGGTTGAAAGCTGAAAGTATTCCATGTAGACTCCAATGTATTTTCTGTAATTTAGAACACTGTGATGTTGTTCTTTAACATTTATTTGCAGTTATCAGGCGAGCTCCTCATGAATTCAAGATCTCCTGCCTAGAGGTCAGTACCTAACAGCACACAACTACACATATGAAAAGAAATGGAAAAACTCGCTTACCTTCATTTTGCTTGCGAAAAAAATTGTGTATGGCTTGACTCATCTGTTTCACAGGCAATCAAAGCACTATTTCCTCCTGACTCAAATCCATTCTATGCTGGATTCGGAAATAGAGACACAGATGAGCTTAGCTACCTCAAGGTTGGGATTCCTATGGGCAAAATATTCATTATAAATCCCAAGGTAACAGAACTTTAACAATTAGTCCCTTCCCACATCCAACAAATCTTCTCTGCATAACTGAATCAGAGTCCAGCCAGTGAAGACATGCATTCATTGGAGATAGTTTAGAAAATGTGTGTGTAAATCTTGTGCAGGGTAAAGTTGTGGTGAATCGTCAAGTTGAAACAAAATCATATACGTCCTTGCATGCTCTTGTCAATGGGATGTTCCCTCCAATATCATCATCATCTGAGCAGGTCTGGCATGTTTTCTAATGCAATATATTATCAACATTCTTGTAAACAGAATGTTGGTCCATTAATTAAATTTTCATAATATCATTACTGTATTAGTGTCAATGCCCCTTGACATGATGGAAAATTCTTGGTCATTTCAGGAGGACTACAATACTTGGAATTACTGGAAAATGCCCTTGCCTGTTGTTGATAATTGAGGTATAGTTGAAGACTTGAAGTCTGCAGAAAATGATGTATTAGGTCTCTGGCACGCAACAGTGGTTATGATAAAACGCAACCATGGTAAACGATAGCACCCTGAGGTATCTTTAGACCATCTGCTATCTAGTTTCTTGCATGAGATTTATGTCTCACATGTTTGATACGACCTGTTTCTGCAGACCAATCTCTGGTTGGTGACATGTGGATGCTCCTGATATAAATCTTGCAAGATTGACATTGTATATAAGATTATAATAGAAATCTTACAACCTGTACGACCAATGAGGCGGCAGAAGCAGTATAACTAGTTCTTGTCACACAAATTGTTGTTTTCCAACATCTGTGCTACCTCCACATTGCAATGCATTTGAAATGGGAACCAGAAAAAGATCCCCCTCTTCATGAGCTGCAGCTGAAACATGTGTAACATACTGACCAGGGGGTATCTTGGTGGGAGTTTTGCCCTGCAAGGCTACAACTCACGCCATTTCTCTTGAGATTTCAGTTTTTTTTTTTAAAAAAATAATAATAAAAAGGTTACTTAATCTCTTGAAGTATTGTGGTTCAAATAACCCTTAGAGTGGTTTTCAGTGTTATTTGAATCGGTTTGCATACTTCAAGAGATAAAATAACCAATTTTATCTTTTATGGGTTAAGTATTAGAGCTGAAGTAGAATTTTTTTCCTTTTTCAAATGTATTTGTGGTGGCATTATAACCTGCAGAAGATAACAGTTCAATAATGCATTTGCAAATGAGCCTTGCCCTTTTCCCTGTTCCTGTGCTTAAAGCATCTCCATATTTGGCAGAATTTGCTGAAATTCTCAATGTTTTCTTTACCTGGATCTTTTGAAAAGATGAATTTGCTGAATTTCCTTACTAAGTAGTGTGGAATAAATCATGACAACTGTAAACTCAACCATACGGTTTGACAATATCTCAGTATCAATGAATTGGCATGTGAATGGTGATGACAATAGATGATCCAATGGTCAGGTAAGAGAGTATTTTATAAAGATTATAGATGAGCCTATCCAATAAAGTTGGCTAGATAAGGCTATTTACTTTAGCTAACATTGATTACTAGTGATATTTAGTATATTTTGTTGTTAATTAATAAGTATCATGCCAAGACTAGTGTTATTATTGATAATTTGTCTATTTTATTGTTTATTAGTATTGATTACATTGATAATAATTACGATAATGCTTTGTTATAGGTGTCGAAAACTTATGGCTTGTTTGTTTTAGTTTTTGATCGTAACAATCCAGCTTATAGAAAAAAAATTGAGCTGTACTAGTTTACTGGGTTATTATAATTTGCACTTTAAATTATAATAAACTAACATAATAACTTGTTATGTTTCTATTTATGTAAAAAATAGATCGTTATAATTTGAAACTCAAACAAATGGATAATTTAACTATTTGTCACTCTCTCCATGTGTTAATTAATGGACCATGTTAATGACTCGGAAATTTTGTTGTGGTAGTTTTGTTGCACTCACATGGTAAGAGAAGCAAATAATTAAATCGTCTCAGGTGTAGCCCAACAACATTGTCTCATCAGTAAGTTGTATTAATTTTAAACTATTAATTCATAACTTTATTCGAAAGTTATATTTAGACAATGTTTCGTGCATATTTTAGTCATGATCCTAAAAAATATATAAATCATATGTTAACTACAAACACAAATTATTTCAACGGTTCACGTATAATGTTTTAATCTGTTATGAATAGTGATTCACATAATTACACATATTGTTTCAATTAGTGTATCGTAATGTTTCAAATAGTTTAAATAGTTATTTTATTTTATTTATTAAATAATATTTCACTTTATACGTTAGTAGTGTTTTCTAAAATTTATGTAATTTATGTTTTAGTTAGAAATACACATTATTTCAATTGTTTATATATAATTGTCTATATGACCTTCAGGTACTCACACGGTTGGGCTCATCAGTACATACCAACGATAAGAAGGTTATGTCCTTATCAGGTAGTCGAACACCATATATAGTATAAAAAAATTATCTATAGTAGAATCCTTGTAAATTTAGCACTCGAGTTTAGTAGGTAAACCTAGATCGAGGGACGAGGCACCCCTTGGAACATCTTGTCTCATCATATGATCATCCAGCCTTCTAGCTCCACCATATATTTTTGCTTTTGACGCTATAGCTTAATTACATTGTATTATAAGATCTACCATCGTATTATACACTAAAATATTGGATGTAAAATTATTATCTTTCGGGAGGTCTGAACCAATATAAATCTTGGCTCTTGTGTTTTAGAGTTAACTATCAGGTTCGAAGGTGGACTTCTTGGTGATTCACCGATAATAATGTTTTAACTAATTATAAATAATGTTTGACTTAGTAATTGTTGGTGTCGTTTTTGGTCACACGCGTGACCTGTGAGATCTTCTTTAACTCCAGTGCAGGTTCTAAATTCTTTGAGTTCTGAGCGTGTCAATCAGTTTGACCCTACTACTGATAAGGTATGGAAAATCGTTAGTAGCAATGCTGATCGGCTCAGTCGATGGACACGATACATGTCGAAACGCACGTATCGACATAGGGCCACCAAAATAGATTAGGTGACCAGCCGATACGCAATGCTCGCACCATCAGACCAATAGCGGGGAAAGCAGTGTACTATACACTCAAGTCGATCGGTAATCTCGATGCCAATGAGATGTAACGCGGAGAATTAAAAAGTAACCTATCAGCTCGTACTCCGATAGAATCTAAATTTAATATACCATAAAATATATTCATACTATTAAATCATCATAACAACAAGATCGGACCTAACCAAGATAGTTGCTAAATCATAAATGACTAACAATCATTCAACATATCGGGCATACTTTATTCAGATGAATGGTATACTCTAATCTACGTCAATTTCAGAGATCCTAATGATGCATCCTTAAACCTAGCTAATATACCAAGATAAATATGTGATTATACTGACCGAATCGGCGCGCTCCAAGAGATCGAAGTGAGCAACCTTGAACGACACCAACTTAATCGGTATAATCACCGGGGTGGCGGGACTCACCTCTTCGATAGAGATCGAAATGATGCAGCTCAGCTCTAAATGCCAACTCCCGTCGGAATTAACCTTGAATAAAAAGGGTGACGATGCGCCGAGAATAATTTTGTGGTTGTAGTTATGTTTTGTAATCTACCTACTAGGTACATATTTATAGTCCGGAGACTTGCCATCCACTACGATCGCAATCGGTTCTGTTTTTATCTTTCATCTCTATCTCTATCGGCTCCTCCATATCTGGTCGCATACAACAGACGGGTTTCTTTGACCAACTTTGACCAAGCTTCTTTGACTTCTATTGACCCCATCGAGCCCTTATTGGGCTCGGGCCTCAATCAAATTTTGCCATCAACAGTAACTCATAATATTTCAGTGTTGTTGGTTTGAACGGTTTGATCGAACGACCATAGTTCATATATGACAAATCAAACTTGAACGGACACTTCCAATTTAAATATAATCCGAAATTTAAAATTAAAAACTTATGAGGACTTGAATGCGTATATCCAATCCCCCTCTCGGCCTCTCCCCATGACGGCTACAAAACCCTAGACATTGCCTACCTCCAATCTCCGAAGCCGTCTCCAATGGCGGACCACCAGACCCCCGCCGCCTCCCCCAGGAAGAAGCACTCCAAGAAGCGCAAGGCCATAAATGTCACCGTCGATGCCTCCCTCGCCGGCGCCGGCGCCGGCGCCTCCTCCTCTGCGGCCCCCGTCGTGGCCTACTTCCCTACTGGCTACGATCCCATGGCCGCCGCCGCCGCCGCCGCCGCCAGTCGCGGAGAGCCACCCCGGTCGCGGCTCTTCCGTCACACGAGGCACCCTACCTTCCTCGAGCTCGTGGTCGGCGCCCCTGGCGGGGGCCCAGACTTCGTCGGCCGGAGCTACGCCGGCGAGGCTGCCGTGCCGCAGCTCAGCAGCTACGCGCTCGGTGTCTTGGACAAGGCATCTGGCACCCTCAAGATCGTCCCTATTGCCGCCAACAAGGTGAGCACTGAACAGCATCCGACGGCACCAAAGTTTTGATCTTTCTGGTAATTCTTGTCATTAGTTGGAATGAATCGGGTCCTATCACATGTGCTTAAGCAATTTTTGTTTTGAAGTATTAATGTGCTGGCTCAAATGGACAAGAGATGATTTACAGTGACTATTAATTTGTTTTCTTATTGTGACGTTGTAATGTTGCAATTGAGTGGCACTGTGGCAGCTCTTAGCTCTTATGTTGATATTACTAATTCCAATTATATACTGAGATACTTTATAATGTTTGAGCCTTTGCAAAGGAAATATCTTCATGTGTTTACCATGTAATTATGTGCATGCCAAACGGATTTGTAACATTGCTCTGAATATTTGTATATGCAAACAGATTCTGAGGCTAGAGCCGCAGTTTGAAGGGCAGCATCCAGCACATTCACAGCACTCTGAGGCAGTAGGAGCAGCAGGATCATCCGCAGAAGATACTGAGTTGAAGATGCAAGATATTACCCAGGCATTTGGAACCCAGAAAGACAAGGACAAGGTGTGTTTGTGCCCCCGGGGTTTACTATCTCGATGTTTGCTATATTTGAGAACATACTATATGGAATTTCAATTTGTGGTGTGGTTTAACTCTACGAAAGTGCTGTTTGTTAAGGAAAATATTTTTATAGGATAAACATAAGGGCGTAGTTCCAGAAGAGAAGTTTTGCTGATCCAGAACTTCAAATGAACAGTTGTGAGATGTTATGAACTCTAAAGTACGAGTAGATTAATTGTCCATGTCTGACCATCTAGATAAATTTGGGTTTTCCCCTTTTTAATGTAATTAAGCGAAAACACTTTACTGGATTCGTTCATCAGCCATTTAAGGTTCTAAAACAAATCTGATTCTGCAGATGCATGAAACATTACATTTTCCTCATGACATGGTTGTAATCATTTTCATGATGTTACAGGGTTGCTTGTACATCACTGCAATTTCTTCTGTCCATCTTAAGTGCATAACAAAGTAACAGACTGTTGCATGCTTGTGCTTTGCTCATGTGGATTCTACCATGAGTTTGATTCATGCTATACATCCCTTGCAGGACAAAAAGTGGAAGTTATTAAATGAACAAAGGAATGATCCTTCTGCTTTTCTGGACCTTGACCTTGGAAACCCTGAGACCAATGTGGATGCTGATGCCAGTCAAGCAACAATTATTCGCAACATTCCGCCTTATGATCCTGCAGCAGATACTTCAGAAAAGGCATATCTTTTTGATGAGATTATTCCAAAGAGGATACGCCCACACCTTATGGATATTGTGGGATATTTAGAATCAGGAGAATTTTCTTCGAAAGGCTATGGGAGTTTTGTGTCAAATCGTGTTAAAAAATTACAGGAGCTTGAGGTAAATACTGATGTTTTACTCCCTTTAGATATATGCTCCGTTTTCCTTATATCGTGATTCATACTGAACTCATCTAAAAGGTGTATTTGTAGAGTTTTAGTCATTATGTTTTGTTGCATATGTTCTAAATGCAATAGGTTTCTGTTTTATTATACTTTAGGGTGAAGGTAAGGAGAGGCTTGCTTGGATACTGTCCTACATCACACATCTCCTGTCCCTGCTGGCACGGAACAGCTCCACGTCCAAGCGGCACAAAAAGGAAAACCAGGCTAACCATGGACCAGTGATCCCACAGACTGTATATCGTAAGCTGCTGCTAATGTTTACGGAGCCAGGGTCTAGTGTCCTGTCGACAGAGAAACACGAGCTTCTGATCAACTACATTCTGGTACTCACGCTTTATGCTGATGACTTCAGATCTGACCCTATGGATATACGTGCCGACTTGAAAATGACCCACCAGATGATTAAACCATACTATGACCAGTTGGGGTGCAAATCTGTGTCAGCTGGTTCTTTTAAAGGTTCTGTTATGACACTTCCAGCCCCCCTCAAGTTTCCACAAGAAGTTACAAGGAGAAGGCGGAGACTGTAGTCATCAAAGGAAGCCAATGATCATCTCAGAATGCGGGGCTTATGTTATTTGAATGCGGGCGTGATAGCGATCCAAGGATGCTCCAAGTCTTGTGATCAAAACTACCAACATCAGAATTTATGCATGCTCAGCACATTGTTTGCAATTATTGAGACATGAGGGATATGGTTTGCTGTGTCTTTGTTCTGTTGTCACTTTGAGTTGTTGTCAGAAAGCCACCATAATTTATGTGTTGATGACAATTTTTTCATTTTGCCTACCAGAATTTGCATTGAAGCTATGCTTTTGTCATAGCATCTTGTCATGGATAGTATTAGTATGTATTGCATTAACCAACTGATGCTTCACATACCACACATTCTTGAAGAATACTGTGTATAGATTGTATCAGCGTGTGATTATAATATTGTTTGGTTTAGGGAGAAACATAGTTGAGATATAGTAATCCGTTAGTTATATATAAAGGTATAGATTACTAACGTGATTTATCGCAAAAATTTAAATAACCTTTCAACTAAAATACCGTTTAAGTAGCCTCTGAAAATTTGAAAACCATTTTACTGTGGAATTTTTAGCGCGGTTCCGTTGATGTGGACGATAATTTCTGACCAAAACACGTGATGTGCTAATGTGACTAACCAAATAAAAGTTTGCTCGTTGACAATGTGTGAAAGGTGTTCGATCAAATGTTAGAGCGCCTTGCCCCACGTCACCACCACCCCCACCCCCCCTCCCTCGGCCGCTTGCGTGATGGCCCATGGCAGGCAACAAAACTGTTTTAAATGAAAAGTTGATTTCTATTGATCTCTTTAGATTACAAGGTACAGAAGTATTTATAATACACTAATCATCGCGTTGCTTCGTAACTAATGCGTCGTTTGGGAACCGTTGCGCTGTTTCACTAAACCGTCGCGTCTTCTGGCTTTTCTTCGCGCCTGTGCCCGTTGCGTCCTTCACGCCGGTTGCTGCTGCAGTCTTCCATGTGAAAAGCCGGGTTGAACGGCTGCAGCATTGCTGCTATTCTGCACAAAAGGCAACACGCCTTTTGAGGCGTAAAGTTCCTGCAACACTCCCCCTTAATCGAATTTTATGACTGATATCATATGATTCGATTACCTTAACAATCATTATCAGGAAATTTGAGAGTAATTTTATAAAGATGATAGTATAACTTAATATGATCTGATGATCATAAATAATGGATATCTTATAAAATGACTCCCCCTGAATTTTGCAAATCACGTAGTCTTTGCATACCTATTCCTTTAACATATTTTTGGAATGTCGAGGTTGGTAGTGACTTTGTGAATAAATCTGCTAGATTTTCACATGATTTTGTTTGTAGAACTGTTATTTCCCCATTCTTTTGTAATTCATGTGGAAAAAACAGTTTAGGGGCAATATGCTTAGTTATATTACTTTTAATGTAACCAGTTTGCATTTGAGCGATACATGCAGCATTATCTTCATAGATAATTGTGGGTGATTCTGATGAACCAACATTGCATGTTCTTTCTATATGATTAATCATTCTTCGAAGCCATACACATTCTCGTGAAGCTTCATATAAAGCTATAATTTCAGAATGATTAGTCGATGTAGCAACAAGAGTTTGCTTCGAGGATTTCCATGAAATGGCAGTACCTCCATATAGGAAAACAAATCCTGTTTGTGATCTGGCATTATGTGGATCAGACATATACCCAGCATCAGTATATCCTATCATGGATAAGTCTTGATTTTTCTGATAGAATAAACCAAGATCTCTTGTACCATTTAGATATCTTAAGATTTGTTTTGCTCCAACAAAATGTCTTTTAGTTGGTGCCGCACTATGTCTGGCTAGCAAATTTACCGCAAATGCAATGTCCGGTCTTGTACAATTTGCTAGATACATAAGTGCTCCTATTATACTTAAATATGGAACATCAGGTCCCAATAGTTCTTCACCTTCTTCCCTAGGTCGGAATGGATCTTTATCCATTTCTAGAGATCGAACGACCATAGGAGTCTTTGATGGATATGATTTATCCATATTAAATTTCTGCAATATTTTTTCAATATATGCAGATTGGTGAATTAATATTCCTGATGGAAGATGTTCAAGTTGTAAACCCAAACAGAATTTAGTTTTACCTAAATCCTTCATTTCAAATTCCGTCTTAAGATGATTGCTAGCTTCACTTATATCTTGTGTAGTTCCAATGATGTTGAGATCATCAACATACACTGAAATAATACAAAATCCAGTGATGGACCTTTTAATAAATACACAAGGACAATCATCATTGTTAGAATAACCTTTCTTAAGTAAGAATTCACTTAGTCGGTTGTACCACATTCTACCCGACTGTTTTAAGCCATAGAGTGACTTTTGTAATTTTACACAAAATTTGTTGCGATTTATATTTGGATTCGGAGTATCAAGTCCTTCAGGGACTTTCATGTAAATGTCTGAATCCAATGACCCATATAAGTATGCGGTCACAACATCCATTAACTGCATAGATAAATTCATTTGTACTGCCAATGATATTAAGTATCGGAAAGTTATTCCACTCATAACCGGAGAATATGTTTCATCATAATCGATGCTGGGTCTCTGCGTGAACCCTTATGCTACAAGTCTCGCTTTGTATCTCACCACCTCATTGTTTTCATTTCGTTTGCGAACAAAAACCCATTTCGATCCAACGGGGAAAACATTTTGAGGAGTAGGTATTACTGATGTAAATACCTCTCTTTTCCTTAGCGAGCTTAATTCTGCCTCAATAGCTTCTTTCCATTTGATCCAGTCTGAGCGCTTAAGGCACTCTGCCATGGTCTTAGGTTCTGGATCTTCCTCGAGGTCTTTAGCTATACTTGAGGAGAAATATATGTCGACAATTGTAGTCTTTCTATTATAAGATTCTCCTGAATTAATGTAATTGGTGGATATTTCTTCTAACTCTTGAGTATTTCCCATATTATTAGAGTTAGTCATTTCCGATGGTCTAGCATTTGTATTGGTGCACCCATCTATGCTAGATTTAGGATGAGAGTCATCCTCTTGGTGTCTTTCAACATGAGGTTGAATTACATTTACTGTTTTAGAAGATATCTTCCTTTGTTTTTAGATTGCTTTTGAGAAGCATCAGTTGCAACCAGATCTCTCCCCCTGATCTTAGGATTTAGGAGTTGAGTTGCTTGATGAGGTATTTCAACTCTTTCTGGTGCATTAACTGCAGGAATATGAGATTTTGTGACACCCTTATAATCAGTAAATGCGTCTGGCAGATTATTTGCAAGTTGTTGCAAATTTATTATTCTCCGAACTTCTTGCTCGGATTCTATAGTACGTGGGTCTAATGATTGAAAACCAGTGGCGTTCCAATCAATTTCCTGGCATTTATTATGGTACAAATCTCCCCCTAATGCCGGGAAATTATCTTCATCGAAGATGCAATCAGCATACCGGGCAGTAAATAAATCCCCTGTTAGGGGTTCGAGGTATTTGATGATTGACGGTGAATGATACCCGATATATACGCCTAATTTTCTATGGGGACCCATAGAGGTACGTTGTGGTGGTGATATCGGTACGTATACAGCGCAACCGAATATTCGCAGATGGGAAATACTAGGTTGATTTCCACGTACTAATTGTAACGGGGAAGTTACATGATATGCAGTTGGTCTAATTTGTATTAAATCTGCGGCGTGTAAGACCGCATGACCCCAACAAGAGGTTGGTAATTTGCAATTATGTAAAAGTGGTCTCGCAATTAATTTTATTCTCTTGATTAGAGATTCAGCAAGCCCATTTTGGGTATGAACATAAGGTACCGAGTGTTCTAGATTGATACCTAGAGCCATACAATAATCATTAAATGCTCGTGAACTAAATTCAGCGGCATTGTCCATCCTAATAGTTTTTATCCTATGTTCAGGATGGCTAGCTCTTAATTTGATAATTTGAGCCATTAACTTTGCAAATGCATGGTTCCTTGTAGATAAGAGACATACATGGGACCATCGTGTGGATGCATCTATAAGCACCATAAAGTACCTAAATGGTCCAGATAGTGGCTGTATAGGACCACAAATGTCTCCTTGAATGCGTTCAAGGAAACTGATTTGTTCATTTTTAATTTTAAGATATGATGGTCTTAAAATTAATTTTCCCGTGGCACATGCAGTGCATGTAAAATCTGATGATCCAGGAAATCTTGCAAGATTAATATTGTGACCTATGGAGTTGCTAATAATTTTTCTCATCATCCCTATTCCGGGGTGACCAAGGCGATTGTGCCAAGTCTTGAATTTATCAAGATTTTGAAAAATTATTTTAAACGCAACATGTGATACGGGTTTTATGTATGTGTAGTATAAACCAGATGAAAATGAAGGAAATTTTTCAAGTATCTCTTTGTTTAATCCGTTGGATTTAGTGAGAAATAAGTATTCTACATTATTTTCAGTTTGGGTTTCAATATGATAGCCATTCAGACGGATGTCTTTATAGCTAAGCAATGTACGAGTTGAATCGGGATACAGGAGTGCATCCTCAATTATTAACTTTGTACCCATTGGGAGCGTAATCGTGGCTCGGCCTGAGCCTACAATTAGTGCATCGCGTCCAGCGATAGTCATGATATTTCCATGTTTCTTATGAAGATTTTGGAAATATTTAAGCTCACGTAGAATTGTGTTAGTAGAGCCACTATCTACTAAACAGATTTCCTCATCTTCCATCTATTGTAAAATCCCGTAAATAATTATAATAAATAAATAAAATAATAAAAAAAATGAGATGAAGAGATATGATATATATATATATGATGTTCATAATAACATGTCAAATACATATTACAATATATGTTTTTATGTTTATACAACATTTATAGTTTTTAATTTGGCTATATTACATATGAAATATGTATAAATTTATTTGAGATCCCCATATATATCTTCAGTGTGATATTCGACTATCATATTGTTGATATTAGATGGGTCTTGCTCCTTCTTTTGAACCAAGGTTAGAAAAAGCGTTATGCGCTATGCGTGCGGTGACCTACTGCATAGCGCTTAGGCGTTTTATGCGTCATTAAGCGGCGCTTAAGCGTTATTGACTTAGTCAACGAAAAGACCAAAAATAGGTAGAATTTTTGAGTTTCAGGTAGCTTACATTGAGATGAGTTCTTTATTTCTTTAAAATCAAATTGTCCCTTTGTTGTCTTCCTGTTCATGTCTTCTTGAACACCTGCACAACATCAACTAAGAGATGGTTAGTTCAAGAATCAAGATAATAGTAGATATAACTAATTATAGAAAACTGAAATTATTAACTTATCTCTCTCAAACAGTAGGATCAGCATTCAACAATTCTGCAAATTCAGCACCAAACAACCATATAATGCATAAGTCTGCACCTACACAACACAAGCAGTAATGTACACAACTAACACAAGTAACATAAGTACATAACAGCACCAAACAACCATATAATGCATAACATGAACACAAATTCAGAGATGTTCTTAGATTCATAGAGTTACAATCACACCACAATACCACATAATGCATGAATATGAAATAAATCTCTCAAACACAATAATAAGTCTCCTCAAAGTCTCAAACACAATAAATTATTATTGGTGCATGATGACACCATGCCATCTTCATTGAAAACCAGTCACTGTCCTTATTTCATCATCATCTTCATCTTCAAAAGATATGTCATCCATCTCACAATCTTCATGTTCAGATTCCCACTCTTCTTCATGTATCTCTCTAACCACCCTTCCACTTCTACGAGGCTGAAGCTGTTCATTAGCTCCAACAGCTTCTCCAAGCACACTCCATGGTATATCTGTACCAGGAACTACACCTTCATCTGGATCTGGAAATACCACTAATGCATGGTCATCTCCTCCCTCAAAGAAGAATCCTTGAGCCTCAGAGGCATCAGAAGCTAGGAGGACCTCATATGTCTTCTTTTTGCTAATTTTTTCCTTCTTTGACAACATTCTATTGTTGAACTGAATGTAGACTAACATGTTCAATTTATCTGTTGTTAGCCTATTCCTTCTCTTAGTATGTATCTACAAATCAGATTGCCTTGTGTTAGTCAACAAAATATTAGAAGCTACTCGATAGTATGTGTAACTCAGTACTAACCGATTCAAATGTGCTCCAGTTTCTTTCACAGCCACTAGAACTTGATGTTAGTGAAAGGATTCTAACTGTCATCCTCTGCAAATCTGGTACTCCACCTCCATACAGTCTCCACCAAGATGCTAAGAATAAAAAGTAGTCTAGGTAAACTGCTAGAATAGGAATGCAAAACAATAGAAAATGCTGAAGTAAAAACAGAATTCAAATTTACTACCTGGATTGAATTCAAATTTCTCATAGCTTCTTGCCATCTTCTTTGAAAAAGAATCATGTCTCCTCTGAAATTTTTCCAAATCCACATTGACAACTATATCTTGCTTATCATCATCATCATGGTAAAATGTTTCAGCACAAATCATGAATTTTTCTAGGACATTTTGATCATCAAAAATGGTGCTATTGTTATAAGAATAGTATGGATTTAGCAAGTATGCAGCCACATGCAATGGAGAGTCAAGTCTACCCTTCATCTTCTTATCAACAATAGCCATCACATCTTTATAGTTCCTCTCCACATTACCAAAGGCTTCTCTAATATCCTTCTTTGCCTTGAGTAGTTCTCCGTATAAGAAACCCATGGATGGTTTTACATCACCATCAACCAAACGAAGCAGCTTGACCAAAGGCTCAAAAATCTTCAAGCAAAGGTGAACATTATTCCAAAAGGGTTGACTTAGCATGGTAGCTGTTGCATCCTTGCCTTTTTTTGTTTGCACATTCGATATCACTTCCCACTTTTGGTCAACCACCATCTTCCTTAATTGCTCCTTCTTTTCCCACAAGCTTTGCAAAGTAAGAAATGATGATGCAAATCTAGTCACTCCTGGCCTTATGATCTCCTTCTTGAGGGTGAAGAAGCGCATACATGCTAAGGTGCGGTGGTGCCCATAGACAAAGATGGTGAAGGCCTTTGCTTGGTCAATTGTCTTCTTAAACTTTGATAGGCTGCCAATTCCTTGCAACATTAAGTTGATAGTGTGGGTTGAACAAGAACTCCAAAAAATATTAGGCCTCTTATCCTTCAACATTGTTCTTGCTCCCATGTTGTTAGAAGCATTGTCTGTCACTACTTGCACTACATGCTCTGCTCCTACCTCATCTATGGCCTTGTCAACCAGTTCATATATCACATCACTTGTATGTGACACATCTGACATCTCCACTGACTTCAAAAAAGTTGTCCCCTCACTTGTATTTGTGCACAAGTTCATTATGCTTCTTCTCTTCATATCTGTCCAAGCATCTGTCATTACTGAACATCCATTCTTTAGCTTATCATCTTCACGGTGCTTCAACAAACTTTGAGTTCTTGCATGCTCCTCTTTCAAGTATGTCTCTCGAAGGTCATGTTGTGAAGGGGGCCTGAAACCAGGACCAAAGCAACCAATGGCCTCAACCATTTCTATGAATTCATCATTATCAATAGCATTGAATGGAATAGCTGCAAAATAATATTATACAACACAAAATTACTAACAAGTTAGCACAACATGTCTTGCTATTTAAAATTCTAAAAATGAAGGTTAGTACCATGTGTGTACATCCATTTTGAAACATATCTTGCTGTTTGATGTGTTCTCTCTTTCCAAAGTGCTTCATTTATATTCTTTTGCCTCAAAGCTTCAGTCCTAGTTGCTTTTGGATCAATGGGACGAGTGAACCTATCCATTGGGCCTAGAATGCAAGGATCTGCAGAGCTGCCATTCTTAGAATGCACCTCTTCTCCCTCTGTCCTTATCTCTGACATCCCTGTTGAAATCAATACAGAATCCCTAAGATCTCTGTCTTTCAATAACTTCTCCTTCTTCTTCTTACTTGTTTCCTCTAGATTTGCCTTGCACTTTGCCTTAACATCATTGCTGACTCTCTTACACTTTGCCACAGAAGAGCCAACATGGCCAAGATGTTGCTTCAATCGATTGATCCCTCCAGTGCTCTCATGGCCACAAATAAGACACTTTACTCTCATCTTGTCAGCAGGATTTGGTGTGACCCCCCATTCCCATCCCATGTCATCAGAGTTCCTCTTTAGTGGATTTGAATTTGACTGAACCTCAGCCCTCTCCTCTGCCATCTCAACATTAGCAACTATTGTGGGTGTAGTCATCCTGTATTAAAAATTTAGAACAATCAGATTGAACAATGAACATATGCCCTCTTTCCTCTACCATCTAAGCAAACATACATAAACACAGATAGCTTCAATCACAGAATGTTATCAGAATAAATTTTGTTGAGCAGTTAGATCATGACAGTAACTAGGGTGCCTTAAACTAAAGGTAGTTCACACTACATTGCAGAAGAATCTCTAGCTTCATTCCTCTGCTCCAAACCATGGAAAGGTACCAATCTGATATTCTGATTTATGGGATATGAGGTACCAATCAATAATACACAATATGATAGACAACTAGTAGGCTAGTAGCAGCAGACAACAGTAACTAATTAACCTGGAAGAGGAGGAATACCTGGGAGCAATCAGCAGTGAGATCTGTCAGGGGCCGATGAGGGGGATGGCAGCAGTGGCGGCTGGCTTGGGCGACGGCTGCAGCGGGGGCCGACGAGGGAGGCGGCCGCAGCGGGGGCCGGCTTGGGCGACGGCCGCAGCGGGGGCCGGCGAGGGAGGCGGCCGCAACGGGGGCCGGCGAGGGAGGCGGCCGCAACGGGGGCCGGCGAGGAGGACGACTGCAGTGAGGGCTGGCGGCTAGGTACTCTGTTCTGTTCTTCTCTGTCCACGACTCCACGTTGCATATATTTCGCACATGCATCGCAAGACGCCAAAAGTTTCCCGCGGGCAACACCTTTTCTCACGCGCTGGCGCGCGCGCGCGCCAAAGTTTCCCGCGCGCTTCCGCACCGCTCCCGCGCGCTTCCGCACCGCTTCCGCGCCGCTTCATCGCCACAGCGCGCTATAGCGGTCCGCCTATGCGCGCTACCGCTAAACATAGCGCTTAGGGGCTAAGCGCAGCGGAAGTGCACCGCATGGCGCCTAATCGCGCTGCAGCGGGCGCTTTTTCACGCATTTGCGAACCCTGTTTTGAACTTCATTTTGTTGGGCGCTTTGAGAAGGTCCCGCAGGTAAGTCGTTGACTTGTTGTTCATTGAAGTGCGTCTCAAACTTATTCCGACGAACTTGCTTATCCTTACCAAACTTTAGATAAAGTTCAGCCAAATGCTTTGGGATCCTACATTTGTTAGTACGATGATTCGTACAACCACACCTTTGACAAATTTCAGATTTGTCTTTAGGATTGTCCTTAAATGGACTTTTCCCTTTATTTGTCTTATACCCATGCCTGTTGTTTTGAAACTTTGACTTTCCCTTAACGTTTTTATTCCATTTGTTGCCATGAAATTTAGTACGCTGAGAGTTAAAATGTACTTCAGGAAGAGGAGCTGCGCCTGTTGGGCGATTTTGATGATTTTTCATCAAAAGTTCATCATGCTTCTCCGCCTGAAGTAATGTGTATATCAACTCAGAATACTTTGTATATTTCTGTTGGCGATATTGCTGTTGCAATACCCGGAATGTTGGATGGAAAGTACATAAAGTTTTTTCGATCATTGCTTCTTCTGAAACAGGTTGATCACAAAATTTCAATTTAGAGCAGATTTTATGAACTGCGGAATTATAATCTGCTACTGATTTGAAATCTTGAAAACGAATTAATGACCATTCGCGTTGGGCTTCGGGTAATATGACATTTTTCTGCTGCTCATATCGATCTTTAAGAGATTTCCATAGAGCAAGGGGGTCTTCTTCCATCACATATTCAGATTTTAAATCTGAGTGTAGGTGATGGCGCAGAAAATGGAGTGTGGCATATTTGTTGTAGTCCGGGATCTCAGGTGCATTTGGTACTGGATCCATAATGGTATTAATGCATCGACGGGCTGTTAAATTTATTTTAACATCTTGTGCCCATGTCAAATAATTACTACCATCTAAAGCAAGTTCGGGGAATTCTTTCTTTGAAATATCAGCCATGTCCTACATGTAGGGACATATTATAATTTACTAAGAGAGTAAATAAATATAAATGTTGTAAAAAAAATGCTAAATTATGTATAACACATAGTGTAGATGACTTTTAATGTATAGGTAATGATTTACCATTAATATGTTGTGTAATATTCCTGATGGATTAAACAACATATATAGTTTATTTTATAGGAACATGTTGGTATTTTAATATTGAAGGTAATTACCATATGGTGTAGGCCTATCAATATTTGAGCAAATGATTTTGCTGCATGTGATACGAATAACGTCTAATTTAGGTTAATGATATTAGTCGTTGTAGTCGTATTCAAATCAACAGTTGTTTAAGTGATAGTCATCAAATTTATGTAGCATTTTTGTTTGAAGCTGATGCTTAAAAAGACATGTATGTAAATAGAACATGCATATATATATGATGATGATATTGTATTTCTGCCTTATTACAAAGTGGTTACAACACATGTAATAACACAAACAATGACAGAAATATAAACAACATTTAAACATCTATTCATAGATAGGTGGTCCTGATGGACCACTTGTGAGGAACGCCATGTAGTCCTCCATAGGAGCGTAGCTGAACGCTCTATCTTCCTCTGTCTTTGTAGTAGGTGAAAGTCCTGGAATTGGAATATAAGACAGCGGGATAGGTTGTGGGGACTCCGTTGGAGTTGGGAGCAACATGGCGTTCCAATCGTGTGCAATGCAGCCGCGTCTTGCCGCCATAGTGGTAGGTGGTGCTCCTTGGAAGGGCATGGTCTGCTGTGGGGCGCCGGAGCTTCGCGTTGACGCTGGAGCGACTAGGTGCGGCGACGGAGGTCCGAGGCCACGCCGCGGCGGGGCGCCGAGGCGCCGAGGCCACGCTGCGGCGGGGCGCCGAGGCGCGGCGACGGGGCGCCGAGGTCGCGCGGCGGGGGGGCGCCGAGGCCACGCGGCGGAGCGTCGAGGCCCGTCGGGGGGACGTCGAGGCCGCGCGGCAGCGGAGCGCCGGGGCCCGGCGGCGACTGGGCGCGGCCGCACGGAGGTGGCAGCGGGGCACGGCCGTGAGGCGGAGGCATCGCGGCGGGGCCGCGCGGCAGCGGCGGTGTGGCGCGCGGCGGCGCGGCATGGTGGCCGGGCGGCGGCCCGGCGCGATGAACGCGTGGCGGCGCGGCACGGAGAGCGCGCGGCGGCGCGTGGCGGAGGCCGCGCAGCGGGGCGGCGCGGAAAGTGTGCGGTGGCGCGGCGTGGTGGCCGGGCGGTGGCCCGGCGTGGTGAACCCGCGTCGGCGCGGCATCGTGTTGGCCGGGCGGTGGCCCGGCGCGGTGAACCCGCGGCGGAGCAGCACGGAGGGCGCGCGGCGCGGAGGCGCGGAGGCGCCAGGCCGGCGCGGGGGCGCGGCGCGGCCAGGCCGGCGCCCAAGCCGGCGCGGGAGCGCGTCGCGGCCAGGCCGGTGGCGCGGCGCGGCGCGGCGCGGTGCGGCCAGGCCGGCTGCGCGTCGCGGCCAGGCCGGCGGCGCGGCGCGGCGCGGCCAGGCCGGCGCGGCGGCGCCGGTGTTTCCGCTCCATGAGTCCATCTGCAAGAAGAATCAAGAAGAAGAAAAAAATACAGTTCTGAGTACCTTCTACTTGGCCTAAAGTAACTCTTGGTTAGAACAAAGGCTGATAACGTGTTTTAAATAAAAAGTTGATTTCTATTGATCTCTTTAGATTACAAGGTACAGAAGTATTTATAATACACTAATCATCGCGTTGCTTCGTAACTAATGCGTCGTTTGGGAACCGTTGCGCTGTTTCACTAAACCGTCGCGTCTTCTGGCTTTTCTTCGCGCCTGTGCCCGTTGCGTCCTTCACGCCGGTTGCTGCTGCAGTCTTCCATGTGAAAAGCCGGGTTGAACGGCTGCAGCATTGCTACTATTCTGCACAAAAGGCAACACGCCTTTTGAGGCGTAAAGTTCCTGCAACAAAAACATAATAGATGACATTTCATCAGGCAACAAAACATAATAGATGACATTTCATCAGGCAACAAAACATAATAGATGACATTTCATCGAATACTTTGAGCTCAACATTTCAGCCAGCTCAGCACGTGATTTGTCATCTGCGTCAGCGAAAACCACCGTTCGGTCGTGCCACGTCAGCGATAGTTCCTCAAATAAGTAGTTTTCAAATTTTCAAGTGCCGTTTAAATGATACTATAGTTAAGAGGTTATTTCAACTTTCGCAATAATTTAATGTAATAATTTGTACTTATACATATATATATATATATTAAAATATAATTGTTTGAGATATTGTTTTATAGAATTAATTACAATAAACATAACAGGTGTAATCAGATTAGAAATTAGATAAATGATTTAGGAGAAAATATTTAAATCTTTGCAAATGAAAAATTAAATCCGCCCTAATCAGCAGGACACTCAAAATTCTATTGCTTCATCCGATCTAAGCAAATTCTGATCTCTCACAACATATTGAAGAAATATTATCCTAAATCCCCTTCCTCTCCAACCAAATGGATGGAATGACAATGAGGAACAGCTTGCAAAATGCATTCACCTTTCAAATTCCATCACACTAACCATTATATTAGCAGGCAAGCAGAAGAAAAACTCTCTTAGGCTGGTAAATTATTCCATAATAGCTACAATAGTGTAGGATGAGATAAAAATCTCTGATAGGTTACATCATCAATCTGAAGTTTGTTCTACAACATCCACAAGCAGGAGGGGCTTTCTTTCTTTTCATTGGTAGTTCACATGGCATTATTCATCCTAACATTCTTCTAGCTCAGGACTATTCTGCTACATCACCTCCTGCTTCGTTGTCGGCTCCTGCGTTCTTGTGGCTCTCGGTGCCGGAAGGCTCCGAGCCGGCATCCTGCTTGTTTCCTCGGCTGTCAACCGAGCCCGGTGCGGCTTGCTGAAACTCAGCTGCGCGAGCAGGGTCAGCTTGGATAGACTGCATGCCGTTGACGGTGCCTGGTCTCATCAACATCTGGCCAGGGAAAGAAAGAGCCTGGGCTTGCTGCTGTTGAAATTGTTGCTGCTGTTGCTCTTGCATCTGTTGTGGGGTTAAAGGGGTTCTTGGAGGGAACATTGGTACTTGAGACATGTAATGCCCAGCACCTGGCGTAGCGCCGGGCTGCATCATCTGTTTGGAGAAATAATTACTTGAGCAAATGTTACAATAAGGAGAGCTTGCGGTGTTATACGGCAACACGGAGCATAATTAACCTGAGGGCGACTTCCAGGATTCTGAGGTGGTTGGGCATCTGCAATGGCAGCCAGATACAAGAGATTCTTCTGAAGTTGAGCTTGGAACCTAAAAATTGAGAGCATGAAATGTACTGTTATTAGTATTATGATTAGACCATTTAGAAGGAAGATTGTTTCTAATTGGGTGGATCACATTATGAATTAACTCAATTAAGATAAGTTTGTTTGGTGCATCAGAAAGCAGATTGGAAGTGTTTCATGCATCATTCTTCATTGATTTTCAGATTCTAAGAATCTTCTGCGGTGAAAGAACCAACAGCAGTTCAATATGCAGACTATGATTATTCATATCATACTTGCAACAACGATTATTCAGACAAACAAGATAGAGGTAGGCAGAAGTTCCTTCACAGGATGGTGTAAAATAAATTGAATGTTACACTCCAAAGAAAATTAAATTCCAAACAAAAAGACTGTTACAAACTAAGTTGTTCTATCAAAAACTTAATCTTCATGGCATTTTGTTGTATGCTAGCCAAAACTCCACTGAATATATGAAGACAGGAAAGGATTCCATAAATAAAGCGACAATAGATTTTCAAGGACTTGTAGATATTCTATAGGACATCAAAGTACTCATCCATATTGCTCAAGTAAACTTCAGAAAACAAAACAAGGCATGCATTGAGCACTGTTATTTATTACTCCAAATGGTCAACTAAACTTCAGAAGATGCAGCCATCCACACTTGGCGGCAATCACTAATGCCTTGAATTAATAGAACATGATATTATAAAAACATCCAACAAAACATCAGGAATCTATGCAACTAGATGTCTAGATCACATCGCACTCCATTACTACTGTATGATCATTGTAGTGTAATTACTAGTATTATCACAGCCTCTATACCAAAAGTATTTTTAATCATCCACAATTTAGGGTTCAATGGTTTGCATTCAAACTGATAAAAAAGCAAACCTACTGTAGTGCCACGAGGACATGTCAGTATGTTGCTGCCCATCCCATGATAAAATCTACATGTGCATAATTAACTGCAATAATAATTGCAGACTTGCAATTTCAGGCATTTGCATAAAATAAAATAAATGGTCAACATATATGTGAAACCATCTAGAAGTATTTCATATGGTAATCTAGCAGTGAACCTTCTTAAAATGTTTAGAGAGCGACTTACTGTGCACATTCGGCCAACTTCCCTAGATTCTGATTTTCTAGGATGGCCAAAATAAGCTGTTTATTTTCGTCCAAATACTGCAAAAGAGAAATTGAATCAGTGCTACTGAGTGCTTAATCTGAAGTTAACGATGATGGTAAACTTCTGCATAATCTTAAATAATTCATTTATCAACTCTATTGCACATCCATGTAAGAATTTAGAATTCTACATGCAGCTTTGTTCACAAAGAAATTCGGATCCCTGATCTATCCATTTTACCATGGAAACATGGTTCATCTCCTTAAAAAACAGTGATGAGAAAAAACCATCCGATTATCCGATTAACTTGTGATCCCCACTCTTCCAGTTAATTTAACATGAAATTGGGATATTAATCAGTCAACTGATTAATGAGGTGGTTAACCCAATTAATTGAGAGGTCAACCCGATTAATCGGTCAATATATAATTGCGGCTATGCTTCATATACCATTCATTAATGAAAAACAAGTCAGTTTTTATTGGTTATTACTTATTACTACTACAATCTATAAAAGATTATGTGCGAACAAGTCTAACTTTAGCTCTGGACTTGATTCAATAGTGTAACATAGAAACTCCCCCTTTTCTTTTACAAAATTAGCATTGTATGTGTTGGCATATGAATATGCTGGTTTGCACTTTATGTCAACCAATTAATTCAGTTAATCCCCGATTAACTGATTAATCCCTAATCCCTAGCGGGCCGATCAGCTACTGAGAACCGGTTTTTTTCAAATTTTGGATGAACCGTTATACTGGAGAGTGGAGACTACAATCATAGCATCCTTATTCCTTTGTCTATTTCCACTTCTCTTAAGCTGTTTTAACTCTAAACCTTCATGCATATATGGATATGCTTATCTAACCTTTGCCAGTGTGCTGTTGTCATGTACCATTACCACTCAATGATTAACATTTAATAGAGGTATTCAGTAGAGTGGGTGAACCCCTCCCCTGTTGATCGATTAGGCAACAAAAGAACAAAAAGGTCAAACACCCCTCCAACCAGGCACGAAAAAGATCGAATCTTTGGCCGAAACAATCGCCAAAGGAATCATCTTTACATGGCGAAAACCCTAGAGAGGAACGAGGGGTCGAACCTTCTGGATCTGCTCGGTGGTGATGCCGGCCGCCGGAGCCACCGCGGCGGCGGCCCCCGCCGGCATGGCCATCTGCTGCTGCATCGCGGCGGCTCTCCTCTCCTCTCCTGCTCGTCGGCTCGTTCTCCGTCGCTGGATTTGGTTGGTGGGTGTAAAAAAATACTCGCTTTCGCTTCGCTTTTGAGGTTTCTCCAGTTGTTTAGCGACGGAGTTTGGTTTCCCAAAGAAATTACGACAGTCGACAAAGTACCGTGGAGAAGGAGGACAATTACGAATCTACCCTTGGTAGTGATCAAAGGAAACCAAGGTTATCAATACCCTCCGGTATCGGTCGGAACGATCGGTACGTACCATTCCATCACTCAAATCGGTATGTATATGATGTATCGTTTCGGTCTTAATATCGGTCAATACCAGCCATTCCGATCAATATCGGCTAATACCGACCGATACCAATACATACTGGTCATTTCTGTCAAAATTGTATTTTATTTTTTTTAATATGTATTACATATTACATATAGTAAGCTATATATTATATTGTATTCAAGCTATACATTATATTTAAGATATCAATGTATTCAAATATATTATATTTAATCATATTGCTATATATTTTAAATATATTTATGTTATTTTATTAGATCCCAAAATGGTACACTAGTATCATCTGGTACCGAAATATTTCGTTCTACGAGTCAAACCAAAATGGTCACCGGAATGCAATTAACAAACTTGATGGAAACTAATGGAGATTTGAGGATTTTATACTAAAAAGTTTACGTGGTTTGATTATTTATCACTTGTGTGGATGATAAGTAGGATTATCTAATTTTATGATAGTAGATCAAAATGGTAAATATTTGAAACCACTTTTTAGGAGTAACAAACTGGTTTTGATTTCATATTATAGCTATCTTGATTTTTGATTCTTCTCTAGAGGTATTTTTGTGATGAATTATATTCAGTTGTGGTATGATTTGGCTAGGTGACTAAGGGGATGTTTGGATACAATGGCTAAATTTTAGCTTTTGTCACATCAAATATTTTGATACTATTTTGGAGTATTAAATGTAAACTATTTATAAAACTAATTCATAATTGATGGATTATTCGCGAGACGAAACTAATGAGCCTAATTATGCCACGATTTGATAATGTGTTGCTACATTAAATATTTTTAATCATGGATTAATTAGGTTTAATAAATTTATCTCACAAATTATTCTCTGATTTTGCAATTATTTTTATAATTAGTTCACATTTAGTCCTTCAAATTAATGTCCAAACATCTAATGTAACACGGACTAAATTTTAGCCTCTTATCCAAACATCCCCTAAATTTCAGTTCTTGTAAGAGAGAATAGTGGTCTAAAATAATATTTACACCCACATCTTTTATGTTGCATTATATATGTGATTGCTTTTGTGCTAGATATTTTGAAACTATATTAATAGAAATAAATATGTAATATAAGTTATGAATCATATTATGCATATTATATGGAGTGTTGGTATATTTCAATTATGTATAAATATTCCTATGAACTTCTATGAGTATTTTATTTTTTTTAGCATGGTTAAGCAAGGTTTCACTTGATTTTCTCATGTAGTATGAAAAGTAGAATCAATTCTTAAATTATAGAATGAACTACTTTTATTTTACCTAGAGATCATGATATGTTCTTTTATTGAGTGCTCTCTCATCAATATTGTCATCCATCTTATTTTTTCAACCCATCAACAAAAAAAACTAAGACAGAACCATTAAATCACACCTTATTTTATAACCAAATCTATTATATTATATTCTATAGATGCTTGTTTGTGAATAAGTTATTTCTATACGTTTGAAATTACATAATTCAATAATTTGTGAAGTCAAAGGTAAACTAATCATTTCATTTCATACCAACATACTCTCTTACATACATTAGAATCTAATCGTCCAGCCAACAAATTTTCCATCTAATTCTGATTCATCACAGAATTACTTCACCAAAGAATCAGAATCAAGGGAGCTGCTAGTGGCAAATCTGTCTCTTCAAGAGTGTAGTGTTTTTGACGCAGTGCAGACTCGTGCATCTCACTAGCATGGCGGTCTGCTGACAGCATCTCACTAGACTTGGAGGAGGATACCTGAACATCTGAATTTTTAAATAGTCCATGTGTGGAAGGTGAGGCACGTTTTCACTCTCCTTTTCCTCTTCTTAGATTCACTTTTCTTTTTAAGTTCTATTTGTTTCAATTTTGGGCTTTAGGATTGTTAGGGCGTATTTGTTTCAGCTTCTAGCCGTTAGAGATTCTCAGTAGTTAGCTAGCCTGAGTAGTTGGTGTTTTTCAGCTTCTGGATTCTAGTTCATTTCTAGATTCTGCGGCTACTGTTTCTCATAATCTAAGTTCAGAATCTGGATTATTTGTTTCCGCACTAGATTCTAGAAAGTAGTTGTAGTTGTCAGAAGTTGAAACAAACATGGTCTTAGGGTGTGTTTCGTTGAGTTGTAGATTCTGAAAAAGTTGTTATGAGTTATGAGTTGCGGAAAATCTGCTGTGAGCTGTGAGCTGTGGAAAAGTTGTGAAGTTGTTTGGTTGGGATAGTTATAGATTTATATTTTTGTAGTTCACAATGTTTGGTTACATTATTAATATATAATTTTACAAGTAAATCATTATAATCATGAAAATTTGTAATGTTATACTAAAATTATATACTTTTGAATTATACTAAAATGATATATTTTACTAAAATTTCATATTTTCAAATTATACATGAACTGATATGTTTTAATGGCATGGTGGATAATCTGCATTCAATGTTGAACTGAGAAGCTATAAAATCTAGGTTATACCATCTTTCAAATTTATACTACGAGAATCTGTAGATTTTTGAAAAGTTGAGTAACTTTAGAATTATTTGGTTTCGATTTTAGCTTCCGAACAGTAAGCTGGTTGAAAAATCTGAACTAAACATAACCTTCTACTCTAGCTTCTAGGTGGGATTACAATAATATAGAGAAAAATATTAGGTGAGCGGTTTGACAGTTGAATTATCGGTAAATTGATTATTATTAAGTCAAAAAAGATATTATTATCTTCAATTTTGTCAAAAAAAAACTTTTGTTTTTACCTTCTTATGTACTACTGGTTAGCAAAATTAAAAATTTATTCCATCCATACCTATTATCTATCACTTGTCAATACTAATTTCTTATTAATAAAAGACACTTTTGGTTTTTTATTCTCATAATTAATTTATCAACTTTGTTTAAAAAGGTAAGCGTACGGAAGGAGAAATTGTTAGTCTGGGCTTATTTGAATTCTTGCAAACATGAACTTGCCAAAATTCAGACACGGTTAGAATTTTGGTAAAACGTTCATTTGAGTTTGGTTTGCTGTTAAATTTTGATTAAGTTATTAATGTGTTTTCGTCTGTTCCTTACTAAGATATTGGCAATGCCAATTTTTTTTGCAAGAAATCAAATACATCTTTACATTTCCACTGCTAATTTTTTGGTGTGATTTCTTTAAGATAATAACCAAACAGACCCAGGGTAGCAAAAGTTTGATTTCCTGCCATGTCTATGGAAATAGAGTAACATGATAGTAAATGTTTAGATGATGTTGGTTCCATGGACTAAAATTTAATGTGTCACATCAAATGCTTAGACATCAATTTAAAAAATTAAACGTGAATTAAATATAAAAATAATTGCAAAATCGGAAGATCATTCCCAAGACAAATTTATTAAGCCTAATTAATCCATGATTAGGCAATGTTTATTGTAGCAGCACATTATCAAATCATAACATAATTAGACTCATTAGATTCGACTCACAAATAATCCACCAATTATAAATAAGTTTTATAAATAATCTATATTTAATACTCCAAAATAAACATCTAAATATCTAATATGACAAGACTAAATTTTTAGACTAAAGAACCAAACGACACAAGGATGGGAAGCAGCTCAAGATCAAAATAATAGGGTTACAACAGGATTAAATTAAATTTTTAGACTAAAGAATCAAACGACACCAAACGACACAAGGATGGGAAGCAGCTCAAGATCAAAATCATAGGGTTACCATGCATGGACCATCCGTAGATTGCAATTTTACTTGTTGCAGTATATATATGGTCTCAATATCATCGAAAGATTGCAACCAAATCTTGAAAAAGATGAGCGTTCTCTTTTTGATAGTACATGCATGGTCTCAATACTGCTGTAAACATAACATGACAAGCATAACAAGCAATAGGCTGATACAGCCCATATCAGGAAGTTCATACATTGACTGTCTTAGGGCTGGTAAAAACAACACACGATAACGTCGTTTTCACAACCGTGCAATGACAGCTTCAACCTCTGCAGGGGTGTAGAGGTGGTAGTTGGGAGAAACTTTTGCGATATCGACGTTGTTTGGAGTTACCTGTTCAGAACAAGATAGAGGTTAGGTATCTAGGAAATTTTTTTGGGGGGTTAGGGCTGAGATGTTGAATATGAAGTGGTTGGCAATATCATACTTTTTCTTCCATGACCTGCTTCAAGATAGATAGTGCTATGGTCTCAGCCTCCTGAAGGGTCAATTCCTGCGTCAAGATAGGATTCTCAATATTCATTTCATTTGCAAAACATAAAGCTCTAAATAAACAACTGCAAGGAATCCTGCCAAATATTGCTATGTAATGCTACGTAGACAGCGAGAGAAGTATTTCAGTTATCATAATGCCCATGCATATAGCTATGTAACTGGCTGTACTGCCATAGGTTACATGAGTTTGTAAGACGGTGACTTCAAATTTGTATACACACGTGCGGACTGCAGTATACATATTTGCTCCCAGGTTCTATTGCATGTTCATTTGGCACGAAAAACCTTAGTGCCTTGCATGTTTGTGTCTCCATATGGTTTATATCCCTACACTTGGTACAAAACTGTGGTTGGCTTAATAGATAGTACCTTATTGTACTGCTCCTGTAATGAGCTATCAGCTCCTTCAGAACCTGATCCAATTGCCTTGGCATTGCATTGCCAAAAGGTTCCAGATGGGTCAGTGTAGTACCTGCAACACATAGGAATTGATCCATAAATCGGTAAAAGCAGAGTCCAGTTTTCCTTATCAAAAGATCATGATAAAGGAAAGATGTTATGCCTATCTAACAATGTAGATGGACTGAGATGAATGACAGTAGCTTTACCACTACTTCACTAAACAAAACCTCAGCTACTATGAAATGTATACTACCTATCACTTATCAGGATTCAGGAAGCATGGGTGCCATTGCTTTTCTTATAAAGAAACTAGATACAAAAATATGGATGCAATGTATAGCCCATAGAACCTCACATGGGCAACATTTCAGACAATAAATTCTTTGATATGCCAAGTTTTGAAATGTTAACTCTGCTTGACTATAAGCAATATAAAGTCGCCAACTTACAGAATATAAAAACTACTTGAAGCTTGAAGCAAAAAATAACTAGCTATTATAGAAACCTCCACAGTTAAATACAATGATATTTATCACAGCAACTTAATTGAAGAGAAACAGAACGAAAGAGATGAATGAAAATGGCTGTTGTCCTGACCTTTCTATATAAAATTATTTCCTGGGCAAAACCTTAAATGACTTACAACAATAAAGGCTATAGTTGATGAAGACTTACAAGCTAGGTCCATTCTCATCATGACCAGCAATAAGGAGAGAGACTCCAAATGGTCGTGACTGCAACCCCCCAAAAAAGTATATCATAATCAATTACAGTTTTTTGGCAAGCTCAAGTGCTCAACAGCAAGAAATTTGGACAAAATGGTGGATGAAACGCAGCACCGCAGTGGAGTTAAGCAAATTTTCTTTTTTGCAGGTGTTCTGGTAATTACACCTTAGAAAAATATTTCATATGTACACAAAGCCTTGTTACAATAATAGTCACCAAAATAAATAACCAAACAAATTCATTGAATCATAAATTTCCATATTAGTAGTTATTGCTGCTAACATTTGCTATAATGGGATTAATTAAAAGTAAAACATCTAGAAATGTTTAGTTTGCTCCACAGACAAAGCACTGATGCCAGAGAAGAAGGCAGTCAGTTAACAGTGTGCAGTGACCAAAGATGTGTCATTACTTCCTTTTAACAAAATAAAAATATTGAAATACAGTTCCCTTTCCAGTTTCCAGTTAATCTTGGCCATCATCTTCTGCGGGTGTGCAAGATTTGTTTTCATCTAGTTATAGAAACAAGATCAAATGAGACTCACCATTGACTCTTCATCACCTTCACCAAAACGCAGAGCTAAGTCACAGATAGCTTGCGTAGTAGATTCTACTGTCATTGGCTCCCCATACGAGAACCTATGATTCTGATTGTGAACATATTAAGTGAGATTAACATATGAGGACTACAACCTAGAAGATGTGATTATGTGAAGCATGTACAAAATTGTATAAGAATGTACCTGAGTCTCAACACGAGCATGTTCAACCAATGTTCTAGCATCAGCAATAAGGCCACTCATGGCACAGCCTATGTGCTCATCAATTTCCATGATTTTCTCCACACTGCTTGGTTCCTGTACAGTCATAGCAAAGATAACATCAATTCTATAACAATGGGTGTTATGCATAAAATAAAAAACTAAATGGTGTTTATATATTATCCTTAAGAGTGAAACAGTAGTCTAACATCAAGTGCTTGCATTACCCTTAAGAGTGAAATTGTTATGTGCAACTATTAGTTAGATATAAAATATAATTAGTTAGATTAGGATAAGATTAGGTAGGATTATTTCTGTTTTAAAGATAGAGATAAAGATAGCAGATTAGATTGTTATTAGGAGTATAAATACCCTAGATGGGTCATGGAATAAATCAAGCAAAAGGAATTATTTAATTCCTACTCTGATCCTACCAGAAATAGTAGTCTAACATCAAATGCTTGCACATTATCCTTAAGAGTGAAAAGGCAATTAGCTTTTACAACTACATAGAGGTATCAGGTAGCATCCTAATTAACATACACATTGTGGGCCAAAAGTCTATAATAGTGTGTAAAAAGCTTCAACATGACATCAACATAATCAACTACACAGACATGCAACACAATAAAGTATGCAGATAAAAAGATCCAATCAATCAACTACTAAGGATAAGATTTATCTTGCCTGGATGGCAGTGAGAAATTGAGAATTCAAACGTCAGCCAGATAAATTCAGTCAGCAACACAGTCTTTGATACAATTGAACAATCACACCAGTCTGAAAGAAGAAATAGGTTAAGATGCAAGTACCAACAGTGGCGAGGTCACACGTTTCTCCACGGCCAGGACAACACCCTCCTTGGTCTTCAACCCGATCGCAGTTGATCCCAACTACAGCACATACGACATATCAGCAGGATCAGCATCATAATCACTTACATGCAGAAAGGCACACATGAAACATGGAGCTGGATAGTACCAATGGCATCACACAACATCTCAGCCAGAACTAGATATATACACAAGCCAAAAACCTCTTGACGAACCCCATCCAATGTCCAAAGATGTACAGCTGAGACTATGCAACCAAAAACCCGGATCACACGCACATAGCAACCCATTGCAACTCAGTCCATCACTCACCTCCCCTCCCCCAAAAAACAAAATAAAATCCGACGACCTACTTGAGATCCACAGAGAAACCCCGTAATCCTCACACAATCTAGCATATCAGCTTCTACACAGTCCCGATTTGATCCAGAAACACCACCTCCCTAAGATACAGTGAACAAAAAGTGAGGGGAATCCAAAAACACTCACCTTGATGGCCTCAATGGCGTACTCGACCTGGAACAGCCGCCCCTCCGGGGAGAAGGTGTTCACCCCGCGGTCGTACTCCGTCCTGCGCCCACCCAAATCACAATCCACCGTCAAATCCCAACAAAATCAGCCCCGCCATCGCCCGACGCGCGCATAGATCGAATCGACACCCCCGCCCCCTCCAAAGCGAACATTTCCCGGGACAGGATCCGATTACCTCGTGAGGAACATCGTGCCGGCTGCGGTTCCTGATGCGGGATCGAGCGGGAGCTAGGGTTTCCTCTCTCACTTCGCCGAATCGCCCGCTGCTCAAGTCTCTTGCGGCGTGGTGCTTCTCCTCTTCTTCTTGCGGACCAAGCCGAGACGAAGGGTTGGGGACGATGTGTCGGGTCACTGACCTGTGAGCCCCACCTGTCAGTCCTCTCTCTCTTCGTGCGTAGCCCAACACATGCAGATGGGCTTCCTTGAGGCCCATTATGGACGCACATCTAGGCCCACGTGTTAGTTCTCTCTAAAGATGATAATGGATATATACCCATCGGGTTTTACCAACCCAAAGTCATACCCATCAGAAAAAATATTTTCATCGAATAACCCATATATATGTGAGTATCATTTCTCTTTCAAACTTATATCCATACGAGTAAAATATACCCATCGAGTATTCTATTCATACCCATAAATAGACACCACATACAAAATATGCTAACAAATCTATCCCCACAAAATAGTATTTCACTTTAATTAGATCGATTACTCATTCAGGCATAAAATCAAAATTACATATATAAATAAACTCTCAAACATAATACATCAATGATTTAAAAATTTAAACTCCCAAAATTATAGTTTATTGGGTGATGGGTACCCATCGGGTAACGAGTATGGATATTAGAAAACCATACATATACCTGCATATTCGTTGGGTACTCTTTTTTATGGTAGAATTGCTTATTTACCACGAAGTTTGTTGTCGTGTTCTTGAATGCCACAAATTTGATATCGTTTGCATTTTTGCCACAAAGTTTATTGATTTATTTAATACTTAATTTTCCTTTTCCTTTTCTATTTTATAAAACTAAATCATTCCGCAAAAAAATAAGTCGCTGTCACGTGCAAAGATCGTTACCAAATTACCGCACCGTTATGCTGTTGGGAGCCAAGTCATGCCGTCGCCGCACCATGGCAACGACAACGATTCAAATTTGTAAAATAAAAAAAAGAAAAAAGAGTATAAATGAGAAAAATGGCAAAAGAGTAAATAAATCAGCAAACTTTATGACAAAATTACAAACGATATCAACTTTGTGACATTCAAGAACATGACAACAAACTTCATGGCAAACGAGCAATTCTCCATTTTCCTAATTAGTAGATCCATAGGTAAACAATTTTATCTATATATCTACCCTAATAAGGTAAAAACTCATCGGGTTTTGGGTACTTATTGTCGTCTTCTCTTTTCATGTGTGCCCAATACGTGCAGATGGGCTTCATTAAGGCCCAATATGGGCCCACAATTAGGCCCAATATGAGCCAACAAAAGCCTCTCCAAGTCCACCTTGGCGCCTTCGATTTCCGTTCGAACACAACGCGCTGCAGGTGGGCCCATGTCGACGTCGGCGGCGGCGGTGGCGGAGCAGCAGCAGGAGGAGGGGGAGCACGGGCCGTTCCCCATAGAGCAGCTGCAGGTACTGGATCGGCCCCCCCCGGCTGACTGCTCTCGGTCTGTTCCTTCTCTTCCCCCAGATGGGATTTCCAAGTTCGGGTCTTTCTTGGGGGTCCCGACCCGCGTAGGGGGAGAATCTTGATGGGTTCTTCGCAATCTGGCCCGCGGTTAGGTTCTTTCTGTGTTTTGTGAGATTCTTGGTCAAAGAACCCTAGGTTCTTGATTCGTTTGTTCCCCCTAAAATGGAGTCAAGGGCGCGCGTTTCTTGGAATCACCGCTACGTTTGCAGGTGAATTGGGATGTTTTTTCTCTGGTTTTGTGCTGCGTTTGGGCGAATTAGGCGTTTCCGCATATTCTTGATTCGATCCTCCTTCCCAATGGTGTCAAGGGCGAGCATTTCTTCGATTTTCTTAGGTTTTTTTCCTACAGAATCGAATCTTGATTCATTTCTCCCCAAATGGGCTTGACTGCTTGAGGTCGAGCTTTTTCTCAAGTTGGAGCTTTCTCTTTTGTGGTAGAATTGGGATAGCCGCAGTTTTTATGTCAGTTTCTTGATTCTCGTAGGTTTCTTGATTAGACTTTTGGGGGGAGTTTGTCGAGTGCTCCTTTGTGGTCATTTCTCCCTGGAATTATCACTAAGATGCAGTTTTTATTCATTGTTTAGTGCATGTCAATCCGGATTTATAACAATTGTACCCGTCCAATTCGCCGCATAGTTAGGCTATGTGCTCTTCTGTGGATTCTTAGGCGTTGGTGGCTTTTTTTTTTTTGCTTTTTAAACTTGTTTGAAAATTGAAGCATCAAAGTCGCTATCTAGCGGTGTAGCTGTCAATTTATCAATGTCTGAAAGTTTACAATATTTAAGATGTTTCAGTTTTTTTTCCATTCAGAACAGGATGTGGAAATTATTGTCTGAACACCATAGTCTTGTTAACATCATAATATGAAAAGGAGTTGCAAATGAAATAATGAATGCACTCCTCAATTCTCTGAGCAATACAAGGAAAATTTCAGGATGTCTCTTCATCAATAATATGCTTACTGGAATTAGCCATGGTTATTAAATTGGCGAGTTGTTTACTCACCCATGACCTATCATCAAATAAATCCTAACCGTTCATCAACTAATTGGATTGTCAGCCGTTGGATCTATACTGCCGTGAGCCTGACCTATTTTATGGATATGTAATGTTCATCAATAATGCATACTGGAATTAGCCATGATTATTAAATTGGTGTTTGAAAGGCGCTTAGTTATTTTTGGTTCATATATAAGTATGTCCAGTGCCGTCTAAACATCTTTCAGGTGTAGCTAGTGATTAACTAGCGTCTATTTCTTAACAACAATTATCAGAGTGCATCGCTCTTTTGTCAATAACTTTCCGTAATTTGTGGTCAAGGCATCTGGGATAGCTGCTCTGGATGTGAAAAAGCTCAAAGATGCTGGTCTCTACACAGTGGAGTCTGTAACTTATACTCCAAGGAAAGACCTTTTGCAAATCAAAGGAATTAGTGAAGCCAAAGTTGACAAGATAGTTGAAGCAGGCAAGTAATAATGGGGCTCTGTTGTATGGAAATTGACAAATTGTATTGCACTCAGCAAAATTCATAACTGTACAAAACCTTTGCAGCTTCCAAATTAGTTCCATTGGGATTTACAAGCGCCGGCCAATTTCATGCACAGAGGCTGGAGATTATTCAAGTAACAACTGGATCAAGAGAGCTTGATAAGATTTTGGAGGGTAATGGACTATTAGCTTTCAAGGTTTTCTTCTTCCTTTCTTCTGCAGAGTTGCACTAGTGACTTTGTGATCATTGAGCAATTCTGTGTTTACCCAACAGGAGGAATAGAAACAGGATCTATCACAGAGATATATGGTGAATTTCGATCAGGGAAGACTCAGCTGTGCCACACCCTATGTGTCACATGCCAGGTGAGAGTTTATTTATCTCTCTTATTTTTTTTCATTTCACACTTGAATCCTGTTGTTAAGCTAAGATCTGTTAATGATTGATATTGCAGCTTCCATTGGACCAAGGTGGTGGTGAGGGGAAGGCTCTGTACATTGACGCAGAGGGGACATTTAGACCACAGAGGCTCCTCCAGATAGCTGACAGGTGAATTCCTTGTTAGTAGCTATTTTGGCTTCTAACAAAAGTTCGATTGCTAAACAAGTTAATGCTGAATTCTAGGTTTGGATTGAATGGTGCTGATGTATTAGAGAACGTGGCATATGCCAGAGCTTACAATACTGATCACCAATCCAGACTTTTGCTGGAGGCAGCTTCCATGATGATAGAGACAAGGTAAGTTCAACATTTTCTACTCTTGAGTTCTGATTTTACCTCTGAACTCTATGTTATGTTGCAAAGACGACTTATACCATTATGCTTTACATTATTTAGATAAATGGCCGGCAGTAAGTTAAATATTTCATTTCTCCTTATGCATTGAAGTTATTGTGTAGTAACCTTTTGGCCTATATAACAAAGGTATGCATTCAAATTGCATCAAACCGAAGTGAACGTCGTAGATATTTACAGATTTAGTGTCAATTTTACACTTCATGTTCCTGAAACAAAAGGATCCCCAACTCATGAGTACAATTCTAACATGATGATAATTGCTGCTTCATGGAACCCCATAATATCATTCAAAATGAGCTCAAGCTAAACAAAATTTCTGCAATACACCAATACCTGCTATTTTTCAAACCATGCTTATCTTTAATTCTGTTTACATGGCATGGTTATTTGCATTATTCTTTAACAAAGCCCTGATGCCCATTTCATTTATTTTTTAGATTAGTTTGTTCTGCTGATTAGTGTCGACATAATGTTGAGCTACAAGTTCGTCCAAAAATCTTATTTGAATATCCACGTGTGCAGGTTTGCTCTCATGATTGTAGACAGTGCCACAGCTCTATACAGAACTGATTTTTCAGGCAGAGGGGAGCTATCAGCAAGGCAAATGCATATGGCTAAGTTTCTCAGGAGCCTTCAGAAATTAGCAGACGAGGTCCGTTCTTCCCTATTGTCTTTCTTGGAAAGGAAACATGATGCTATGCCATCACTCTGATTCATGTTTTGGTGCGCTAAATTTGATTTGATTGCTCACTGCAGTTTGGAGTGGCTGTGGTTATCACTAACCAAGTAGTGGCCCAAGTGGATGGCTCTGCAATGTTTGCTGGGCCACAGATCAAACCCATCGGCGGAAACATCATGGCGCATGCTTCTACAACAAGGTCAATTATAGAGAAATCTAATTGAATTGCTGTACATTGTCAGCACTAAGCAACAACAGTTTCATTATTCTAAAACATGTAATTATAATACTGTGTGCCAGGCTTGCTCTTCGCAAGGGAAGAGGGGAAGAACGAATCTGTAAAGTGATAAGCTCCCCCTGCTTGGCTGAAGCCGAAGCAAGGTTTCAGATAGTATCTGAAGGTGTTGCCGATGTCAAGGATTGAATTGAGACAGTTCCTGCTTACAGGCCACAGCATTGTCATCTATTTCTGGCCTGCTGCTTCCACTGTCACTGCCCAAGGCCTCATCAACTGAATGTTAATGTGTCAGTGTTGTAGTGTTGTACAAAATGATATCTGCCATTGCATGTAATGACATTGGCCACAGATATTGAATCAATTCTGGTGAGTTACTGAATCGATCATGGAACTGCATTGTCTAATTGAGCCAGATAGTTTGGATGAAACTTGCGGTTCCATGATGATGTGACTCTGAAAAAGATGCTGTGACTTATGAGCTGTAGATTCTGAAAAAGTTAGTTGCTGCGGAAAAGATGTTGTGACTTATGAGCTATAGAAAAGTTGAGAAGCTATTTGGGTAGAATAGTTGCAGATTTATATTTTGGTAGTTCATGATGTTTAGTTATATTATTAACGTGTAATTTTACATGTAAATCATTTTAATCATAAATTTTTGTAATGTTTATATTAAAATTATATATTTTTAAATTACACTAAAATGATATATTTTACTAAAATTTCACTTTTTCAAAGTATGATAGGTAATATTTATTCAAAGTTAAATTAAGAAATTGTGAAATCTAGGCTATACGAGTTTTTAAATTTGTACTATGAGAATCTATAGATTCTAGAAAGGTCAGGTGACTAAAAGAACTGTTTGGTTCACATTTTAACTTCAAGCTAGAAAGTTGGTTCAAAAATTTGAACCAAATGAATCTTATATTATCGTGAAATGTTCATATTTTTTGTTGATGGTCCTAGTTTTGGTCAATATGTGGGATGGGCCTAATTCGGCCTGTTTAAGTGGGCTTTTTCTTGGCCCAGATGATCCACCAAACCCTAACGAGCCGTATAACTCCCCCCGGCGCCGCCCTCGCCGGCGATTTCCGCCCCCAGCTGTTGCCCAATGGACTTTCCGGTCGTCGGCGGGAGCGACAATCAGTCGGAGGACTACTCCCCAGCGGCCACCGTGGTCCGCTTCGACCCGCCGCTCCCGCTCCTCCGTGCGCCCGTCCCGTCGTCGCCTGACTCCGGCGAGCCTCCCGTCCTCGCCTTCCGCGACGCCGCGAGCTGGCGCGCCGCTTGGGAGGCCGCCGAGGCCGCTCTCCTGTCCCAGTGCGAGGTACACCGTAAACCCCTTCTCCTTCATGTCCGTATTCGCCAAATGAACCCTAGATTTTTACGGTTTCTCGAGTAGAACTCGTTCGATGGGTTTTGCGTACATCTGATATTGTTTCCGTTGGATAGTGCATTGTTACATTTTTGTGGCTACATGATCAGAGGCCAGTCCAACTATGAACGCTACAGTTAGAAGCATTTTCCCTGTGACTGTGATTCATTATGCAGCTGGCCGAGTTGCCTTGCGCTAGTTATGCCAGGCAATAAGTTTATCAGCTGCAAACATCAAAGAGAGCAAGCCAGCTCCTGGCTACTGGAGAACACTGGTTGGGATTGACAATGCTCCACAACATTATAACATTCAACATGTTTTATTACTTTTGCAGTGTTTGGTGATATATATATATATATATATATCAGGATGTATATGATTTCAAGACAATCTAATCTTTTTAGGTTTTAACATGGGCGCTGAGCCACTGAGCTAGTAAGTAGTGGCGGTCCAGTGTGTGTGGCAACTGGCAACTGGTATGCCTTTAGAGGTTTACTTTGAGAGAAGGGAGGAAATGCTTTCTTTGAGCTGATAGATTTTTCTCTGTTAAAGGAAAGACAGCTCCCCATATATGTGTCGCTACAATTGAACATGGTGTACACAGCTGAATCTCTGTTTTTTTTTTTTACAAATTTTGTTGGTTCCATATGCAAGAATAATATGATCCTTTGGTGTGTTGTATTATCTATTAATATGGCAGCTTACTACGTCCATTTTCCTCTTTCACTCCTAAAAGACCAAGTGGTTTGTTACTTTTGCAGCTGGCCGAGCTGACTGGCTAAAGCTCTGGCAGTCAGTAAGTATGGCAGCTGCATACAGTAAAGAGAGTAAACCAGCTCATGGCTGATTAGCTTTAGTTGTCGTGATTGACAGTGCTCCACAATAGATTCTGCAAGTGCATTTGCGATTTTTTCATTTTGTTTTTTCTCTACTGGAATACTGTTAGTGTTAGGTTCTGGATGTAATAATTTACTGAGATGGAGTTAGCTTGGCATCTCAAATCATTTCCGACAGTGAATTGGAACGTGTCTATACCATGTAGTCTGTTATATTGTTATTTGTGCATCCTGTTATCAAGCATCTGAATAAGCTTGTTCCTATTACAAGGTGCACAGTCTGCACTTCAAATGCTTAGTGTTGGAACTTGTGATTCTTCTGTGAGAGAAGCTATTGTTAGGAATTAATCCTCTCAGAAAGATTGGACACAAATTTAGTGAGCAGAAGTTGTCAAAAATTGTGTTGATGTGTTTCTTATTGAGAACAATACTATTGATCAAGTAACATTATAACTCATGAATCATTCATACATGCTAATAAATCATCACAAAGCTAAATACATAATAACTGAAGATGTTGTGAGTGTATACAAGCTTGCCCAGCTAGGAGTCCTTTTTTTTTTTAATTTCTTTCGTGTTTGTACACAAGGTTTTTAGGTATGCACTGTTTTCTTGTTGATTTATCTGAATGAGACATGAATCTTTTAGTTTTGTAACTGTAGTGCATGCATCTTTCCTCTCCCTTTTCCCTTCTCTTTCTGCTATAAGACCGGTGCTTTCAAATAAAGTTGTGCAGAACATTTATCAAAAAATTCATCTTAAACTGGCTTAATTCATATTTTGGTTTGGAAAGAGATAAGGTCGCCGTCGACATTATGCATTTAATTTAGTAGAACTACTGATTGCCATCCAAAGAACTGGTGCTGTTCCACATGTCTTTCATCTCTTTCCTGATAGTTGTGTAGTGTACTAGTATAATTATATTTCAGTAGAGAATTTACCTTGAAACGAAATGACGAATGAGCAAGAGATATGTGTTTCATTCTACAGGCTGGTGCACGTTCTGGGTGTTCAATTACTGCATCACGCAAATGTAAGCCGCCCTGGTGGAAAGGTTTCTTTGGAGGAGCACCAACTGATTATCAAGAAAGAGAGAGATGTGAAGAACATGAGATGGCCGCCTGTCTTGAAGCAGCAAGAGAAGCTTGTGTTAAGTTTGCCAAGGAAAAGTGCGTTGAACCCTTCCGAGACGCAAGGATTGCTTGTGATGGTCTTCTTGAGAAAACAAATTTCACTGTTTGGGGTGCTGGGAATAAGGTAGCATCATCAGCATCCTTGTGTATTGCAAACAACCAATCTCCGTTCAATCCGTGCCCCGGTGCAACAAACTACAAAGGAAGTGACTTGCTAGACAGCTTGTCGTCTGAAGACAATAATACTAAGGACGACAACTGAACTAACACACTGCAGTGGTCAAGAGGTCAGAATGGGTAATGGAGTATAAGAATTGGATTCATTCATTAGTTGAACAATGGGATTGCTCAGGGTTATGAGTAGTGATGATATCATTCCACTCAGTTTCTCCTGTGTTAACAAAATTGGTTCGGTGACTAGACCGATCCCGATTACCGACAGTACTAAATAACTGGAGTCCTGAGGGTTTGCGGCAAGATCTGGAAACATTGACTGGAGGCCAAGAATATGTGCATGTTACTTCTGAGTTGTGAGGATATCAGAAAGGAAAGCTCTAATGGAACGGTACCAGTTTCTGCATTGTAAATACCTGCGAAAATGTGTATAGAACAACACCCTCATCTGATTTCAAGGGTATGAAATTGATTTCTGGCACCACAATTTAGCAGCTGAACCCATCCATGCCTTTCAATTGTAACTATTTATGTACTTTATGCAAATTTGAGTTTCAGTTCCCAAATCAATTTACAAGTGAACAAACAAAAGGAATAAATTATAGTCGGATTTGTTGTTCTTATTTTAATTCATATATATCGAATTTAGGCCTATATATTTGTGATACATGTGGAGTGATATTATCTACATTGTCAATTTTTTAAAACAAAAACATTTTGTAACCACATCTCCATCTCACTAAGACTTTACCTTTGGGATAAAATTAATAAATTAGTGATAAAAAACTAATGTGTCTTTTATTATTACAACAATAATAAAGACTTTCAATCCAAATTAAGTTCAGGTAAGTTAGAGTTTGAACCCAACTTGAATCATTAATCCGGTCGGTTCAGGCGTTTTCATGCACTATTATTAACGTACGTACTTTCCAAAAAAGAATTATTTTGCAGATGATTTAAGATACTAAAAATGATTAATTTATGTACGTTTTTTTAAAACGAGAAAAAAGTAGTAATACTTCAAGGGTATAACCGTTCAAAATACATAATAAAATACAAAACGAGTTTTTAGGCAACTTTTGATATAATTCTAATCACGGCGTAGTTAGGTTTATTAGATTCGTCTCGTAAATAACTCATCAATTATGAATGCGTTTTATAAATAATTTATATTTAATACTTCAGAATTACATCTAAGCATCCGATGTAACGAGACTAAACTATTGAATAAAAAACCAAACGACACCTAAAACGACTTCCTTTAAGAAACCGGAGGGAGTTCCCAGGAGATGAGCTTGTCAGTGCAGTCATGCCAATCCAGCTCAAGCTGCCTGCAACAGTAAATAACATCTTATACTTATTAGGTTAGTTAATTAACATAATACATTACGCCTATCAACCAAATAATACAATAATACAATGTAAACAAAACATATTATACTTATTAACCAAAAAATAATCCGGTAATCTATTATATTATTATATCATCATTATTGTAAATGATGTCATTAACATTGATGTTACCTTAAACTAATCAAACACCACCTAGTAATCTATTATCTAGAGAGATCGAGGAATTTTAATTGATCGGTCGAACGATTTTTGATTCGACTGTCGTTTCAGATGTGCGGCCGTGCCGATTTTCAGGACTCGATCGATTAGGGTTTTAGATTATATTTATTGAAAGCGAAGGCTTTGATTTTTTTCTCGAAGAATTCACGGGCGAGGTTACGAATGAATCTGAGAATTGGATCAAGATATGGATTTGAAGATGAATCTATTTTGGTACTTTTAACGGTGAAAAAAACTTAACTATAAAAGATTCAAAACTTCACGATTAAATCTGTATGAAATTGTTTTTAATTGCAACCTGAAAATCAGAGTATTACAGTATTTGGCAGAAAATTAAACCAAATTAAATATACTTAAGAATAATAAGTAACGGATCGGATCGAACGGCAATATAATAAAATGGAAAAAAAGTAAATTAAACGTCGGAGATTTAATACGTAATTTATTTATTATATTCACAAAAAACAATTACATTTATCTATTATATATATTGGTGTTTATATTTTGATATATTTTTCTTTATATACGTAATTTAATACGTACGTGTTTAAGTTCATTATAACATGAGCTAGCCCCCTTGCGTTTAATTTTTGTTTCCTATATACAAGTGATCATGTCACGAATATATATATATATATATATATATATATATACGGAAACGCTATTCTACACTATGGGTGTAAATGCTATTCTACACCGATCATCCCAATCGTGTCCACCCCCACCCAATCCCAACCCCTCCATTCCACGTCGGTGTAGAATAGCATTCTACACCGTGGTGTAGAATATCATTTGTATATATATATATATATGCCTCTTATAATCAATATATGCATGGCTCTGGATGACGTGCACGTCAACGTAACGTACGTGTCGCACAAGTAGTAATAAATAGGGATGAAAACTAGGCGATATCACTAATATCATATCAATTTTAATTGCAACCTGAAAATCAGAGTATTACAGTATTTGGCAGAAAATTAAACCAAATTAAATATACTTAAGAATAATAAGTAACGGATCGGATCGGATCGGATCAGATCGAACGGCAATATAATGAAATGGAAAAAAAGTAAACGTCGGAGATTTAATACGGCAATATAATCATATGAATCATGGACGGCCAAGACAAGCTTAGGTTCGACGTCTCGTCGGCGGCTGATCGGCAACGCTTCGACACGACCTTCATCAGGGGGGTTCGCAGCGAGCTCGGGAACACAAGCCGCCCAGTAATGCTGGACGCGTTGAGGCTCGCCCACTTCAGGTGGATCACCCGAGTTTCCGGGAACTCCAGCTAGTCGCCGGCGGCCGCACCGCCACCCTGCTGCTGCGGACCGACAACCTCTACGTCGTCGGCTTCCGCAACCACGCCGGCTAGTGGTTCGAGTTCCGGCCGGAGGAGGACGGCGGACAGGCGATCATACCAGGGGCGACTGTGCTGCCCTTCACTGGGAGCTACGTGGGCACCCACAGCATTGCCCCGCTGAACGAAGTATATATATATGTCTTCTTCGATCTATCTCAATTATATTCTCAAATAAATCATCACAAATAGCTCGCTCGAAATTACATTATAAATTATAATGAATGATTCATCATACGTGCAGCCAAGCGACGTCAGTATAAATGTCGAGAGCATGGAGGGTGCTGTGAGAGGTCTGGCAGAGACGTCGACGGTGAAGGAGGAGAAGCGGCTCAAAGAAGTGAGCTGGAGCAGTACCACATCAGCTATGTTGCACGGATACGCGACACAGATACGCGATACGGATACGGCAATACGTAATTTTCAAAAAACATGAATACAACGATATGGCGAGTATATACATATAAAAAAAATAAAATACACAAGTTAAAACATATATAAAACTTGCCATCCTAAACACTAACCATTAAGTTTACAGTGAGCTTGCAATCAAAAAGCATTAAAACATAAGCTAACAGTCAGCTGCGTGAAACAAAACCTGAGGAGTGAGGGCTGAGGTGAGGCGGGGTGGCAGAGAGCCGGCGACCTGGTGGCGACGGCAGCCGGGAGGAGCAACAGGCGACCAAGCGACGACGGGAGCCGGGAGGAGTAGCGGGCGACCTGGCGACGAGGAGGACCAGAGGAGCAGTGGGGCGGCAGCCGGCGATGGTCGACAGCGGTGGTCGACGACGGGCGGCAACCAGCGACCTGGCGACGACGGGAGCCGGGAGGAGCAGCGGGAGACCTAGCGACACGGACGAGCAGCGAGGCGGCTACCGGCGACGGGCAGCAGCGGCGGCCGGCGACGGGCGGCAGCCGGCGATTCGGCGACGGCTGGCGGCGATGGAATTCTGGAGTGCGTGTGTGAGTGGGGAGTCGGCCAGAGGGAGAGTTACGCTGGGTGCCTGGGTGGAGTGGTGAGAGAGAGTTAGGGATTTAGGGTTTGTTATTGAGCCAGACTTTCAATGGGCCGAGGGAGTATCGGAGTATCGCGGAAGTATCGGAAAAGTATCGGGAATTATTTCGATTTATTTTTAATTCTTATTATTCGATACGCCGCCGATACGCGTATCGGAACCGTATCGTCGTATCGCCGTATCGGATACGTATCGAATACGGGAACATGAATTTTGAGAAGTATCGGTGCATCACAGCACATCAGCCAAATCCGCAACTGGGGTGGCATCTCGACGGCGCTAATGACGTCGTCCAAGACCCCAACACCAACCTCTGTAGGCAGTTCATGGAAAACTGCAGGATATACAACGCCTACACAGCGGCCGTCACCCTCGGTCTGGTGCTCACCACAGCCAAGGCCAATCGCCGCCAAACCCGCGCCGCCGACGATGGTGATGTCGCCCTCGGGCTCACGCTTGTGGAGATCTTGAGGGTGAAGATCCTCAACGTCGATGGGGAAAGCCCCGGCGAACTCTATGGGAATGTCACGGTCACCGACTCCTTCAGCGAGGTGTATGTGTTCGACCGGTCGGACGGTGACACGCAATCGGTAGAACCCGATCGATAACAACGCCGAGCTCGTCTGGCGGCCGTCTCGTGTCGTGTCGGCCGCCGACGACTTCGTCATACCGTTTGTATGCGCTAAGAGAGTATTCTATGTATGCGCTAAGCTGATTGAAGTGACCTTATTGCATGTTGCAACCATCATACAGTTTGTATCCGTACTAGCTTATCGGGGAATACTACTCCACAAAAGTCTTTTTCCTTGGTGAATTGTATCCTTCTTATTTTCCTTCTTGTACCAAAAATTGTATCCTTCTTGCTGAATGTTAATGGTAAGTTTTTAACACACCATTTCTGAGGCAACAACTATGTGATTCTTATTTTCATCAATAGCCTTCACCAATTTATAGAGCTACTATTTTACTTGCTCACTCCAGGCATGCTATTTCTTCAACAAATGAAATTACTTGGCTCACAAAACTATTATCTTCACCTTCTGCGTGCATGTTAATGTTGATAATCAATATACCTCTTGTTAATCAGCAGGTTGGCACACATACTTTTGGATCTCCTTTATTCCTCTCCTTGTAAGTATCTATGTACAACCCATAGATAAAGCTTACTACATGGGTTCAAGATAGTTACTGGACACTACAGGTAGGGCTCCATCTCTAGCTTCTTTGCTCTGTAAAGCTGGAGCCAAGCTAAGCATGTTTGCCAGGTTTTGGATTTGAACTAGAGCGCTTCAAAAAAATGCACCAGGGAGGTGGAGCGGGGTTTAGGCAACTTCAACTCCTCCACTCTAGAAAAGTCTAAAAAATTACCCGCAAATGCTATTGAACTACCCCACCCGCATCTCCCTCAAAGTTGAAGCCAATTTCTCAAGCAGCTTAGCTCAACCAAACACTTTAGTCCTACTCCAGATTACTCATGAATCCAGATCACACATGGATCCAGAGAGCTCCAATCGGGATTTTAAGATCTGGAGCTCTACCAAACATGCCTTAGGAGTATCCTTACTCCATTCAATTATATCTTCTCGATATAATTGTCTAAGTTTAATAAAAACTTATGCTGTAAAGTGTTGATATAAAATGTTATTGCTACCCAGTTAGTAAGTAGCGGGTTTTAAAATAGCACTTCTGGCCACACCTTATCTTCATAACTTGTGTGTGGTATGGACTCCATTGTACATAACTTATTATCTGAATTCTGAATATCATTCTACAACATTATATTAGCATCAGTTCTTCACATCAAACTGTTGTGAAAAAGGATTTAAGATTATTGGGGATTCAGAGAATTACACTAAGGACCTTTTGCACCCCCGCTCCGTAGAAGAGAAGGGTCATCCATAAGTCAGAATATATTATGAGCTTTTCCAAGTTCGAGGAGGGATCAAGTACTATCTCATATCAACTGAAACTACTTAGTTTCATCTCTCAAAATGAAGAGAATGTGATACTTTGCTTTATGATGAAAACACCATGGACAATATCAACGCTACACGACAATAATATCACATATATATCTGAATAAAAAATCAACATGTAGTGAATATTACACATAGAAGTAAACACGACATAGAAAAGAAAGTACAAGCCATACACAGGGTATGCAAACTAGAGTGGGATGAGCCGCTCGAAAAGAGCGACTTTATTTTGTACACAACAAAAACAATAAAAACATGACTTATAACTTAGCGCACAACAAGATGAAAGATGTAAACTAGAACATGATGAGGTTGGTCGGGTGGGATAGAGCAACGTCATTCAGTGTACGGACCTGTAACTTATTTATAGCGCAATCAGAAATCATACATGCATGGATGCATGCTTGTAGTCGATCGTTTGTATCTTCTCATCTTTTCTATCAAACCTGAAGCTAAAGGAATTGGCACAAGTGTAGATGCCATCATGCTTGGTTTGAATAACCGTTCGTCCATCATACATAATATCCCGCTGCTTGTATGAAAATGGAACATCACAATGAGCTTGTTCAGCAACCAAGGTTATTGTCACTCTGGTATGTGGAGCCACGTCTGCCTCATATTCAGTCTGTCTCGATACTGACTTCTCAATGCTTTCACCCCAAGTGTAGGACCCAGTAAATTCAGCTTTGATTGTGACAGAACCATCTGCTATTAGTGGCACCCCGGCTTTGATTTTGGTCTCAACACCTAGCATCAATGATAAAGTCGAGTCCCATGATGTTGTTTGTGTCTCCGAGTAAGTAAAGGATAATTTGATTCTGCTGTTTGTACTACCATTATTGTCACCGGCGGAACGATCCATGGCGATAACTTTCTTGTCATAAATCCTAGCTTTAGACAAATTGTAGGTGACATCGTAGATCTGTCGTGAGAATACCGGTTCTTCAACCTTGAGCCTCGCATCTATTGCTATGGTTTTGACGGCAGCATTCAAGCAATTTGTCTTCCCCTCAGTCGTCAGCCTCTTGCAGTAGGAGTTGTTTCCCATGTTTCGAAGTGCAAAGATGCCGCCAACTTTTACCACAGTGAATATAGTGTCCCGATTGCTGCTGCCTGTGTCTGACGAGTCTGCCCAAATCCAGTTCGGGCTGCGCCTCCAAAACCGGCCGAAATGGATATTTTTTATACGGACAGTTCCGTTACTCAGGTAGTGAGTGGTATTGATCACGGTTTCATCTGCCATGTCATCTGATGCAAACTGCAGATAATTATAGCGCTGGATGACCCGTCCGCTAAGATACTTGTCATTGTCTCCTTTGAAAACAACATATCGGGGCAGTTGCTTTTCTTGCCCACGGAAATCAACGAGTGTGTAGGCATTCAAGTCATTTTTACTGTCTTTGCCAACTTCGCTTTCACCTGTTGCTACTTGTAAGTCAACTTGTTTTCCGAGTCGGGCATGGAGCAACCTGCAATTACATAAACCTTAATTAATCAATACTACCTTCATTTTATAATATAAGACTTATTAGTTTTTTAGTTAATTACCTTCACTACTATATATATATATATCATCAACAATTATTAAGATAACAATATATAAGATTCTTTTAAATACCAATTTAGTTGTATGATATGCATGCATAACATTAAACATAAAATATCTTTAGCTAACTATTAGTCGAATGTTGATTTTTCAAAAAACCTGCACACCTTATATTTTAGAACTGAGATAATACAATGCAACACTACCGGAATATCAAAATTCGCCGAGTGTCACCGACTTTATCGAGTGTATTAATTCGGGTACTCGACAAATATGGATTTGCCGAGTGTTTTTTGAAAATACACTCGGCAAAAAAGATAGTAACAAACATCTCGACAGCGTGTTTGCACATGCAAATTTTTTTAGGGTTTACCGAGTGTTTTTCAGAAAACACTCGACAAACCCATTTTTTTGTGTGTGAATCTTGTTTTCAGCCTATATGATATTTCCAATTTAGTTTTATCTTGAATTTTTTTTTGCAATCAAAATACGACGTATATTATCCCATGTAAAAAATTCATATTTTTAGTTCAATTTGCTATTTGTAATTTATTAAGTATGTTTCTAGGATTTAAATTGAAATAGGTGAAATTTGAACTACAAGTGCCTAAAATAACAAACCAAAAATTATAGAAAAATTATATTCATATATCTTAGTATATTTTGAGTTATTATGCACTAAATTGAAAGAAATTTTGAAAAAGCTAAGTCGTGACACTCTATCGGCGACACTGAGCTTAATAGTTTTTTAATTCTAAAAAATCAAATGAAGTCTCCCCGACTGCCGCTGCTTGCCCGTCGCCTCCCCGGCCGGTGCCGCCTCCTGGCCCCGTCGGCCCACCCCGCGCCGCCGCCTGGCCCCGCCCTAGCGCCCTGGCGATGCGCCGTGGCCCGCGCCTCCGCCTGGCCCCTTCCCGGTGCCCTGGTGCTGCGGCCTGCCCCACTCCGCGAACCCCTGGTCATCGAGATAACGTTTGTTGTGTATCGTTCACCGAGTGCAACACTCAGCAAACTCTTTGCCGAGTGATTTTGGGAGTTCACCGAGTGTCCTTGACACTTGGCAAATGTCCAGTTTCCATAGTGCAACCACTTCTTTTTTAACCAAGCCTTGAACTTCACTTGTATTATCATTGACTAAGAAACAAATTGACTTGTCACATAAATAAATAAATGTTAATATCATAGTTAGAGTAACACAAGGTACAAAGCTAACTATGATATTAACAATTCTAGAAGCTGTAGCTACTTACTCGTATAATCTCTAGCTCCTCCGAACAATCTAGATTTACATCCGAAATTGTAAAACTTAGTAACTATAAAATATTACCATTTTGATAAAAAGATGACTATACAGTTCTTTCTAATAGTGCTTGCATGACTTGGATGGCATAACAAGGAGGAATATTTTTGTTTGATGGCACATAAGGGAGTGACCAAATTACAATAATGGTATATATATATATATATATATATATAAGAAATGTAATGAATTTTTAATGGCATAGAAGGAATTATCTCTAATAAAAAACTAGAGGAGGCTAGCATTAAGTGTAAGCAATCATATAAGCCAACAATTTGCAAGCTTAAATAGTGTGCAAGCAAGTAGAACCTGACTGAGTGAGGAGGAGAATCATCGTCATCTTCCATGGCAGGGAGTAGAGGCAGGGGTTCTGCAGGGACGAGGTTAAACAGTGTGCATGATGGATTAGACAGATCATCCTCCGGTTCATCAACAGTGGTGATGATCCAGCCACCACCGTCTTGCTGCTGCTCCTTGGCCACCCAGTATGTATTGTTGTAGCAGCATCTGATGTGCATCAGCCCTTGGTGTTCCTTAGACGCCTCGACGTAGAATCGAGTGTACGGACTGATGCAGTCCTCGCCACTTAGCTCCAGGAGCGGCTTGTCACTTTCATGGGCATAACGTAGGTACCTCCCGGTTTTCTCCGATCGAAAAGCAACACATTTTGGACCCTCTGACAACATCGTCTAGATCTCTTTCTCTGTTCTCTCTAGCTCTTATTATTTTCTCTTTGTGTCTGTGGCTTGTGCTTGTACCACGCTAGGGCCTGGGTATTTATAGATCGAGCCAGGAACGTCCCTCTGCGTCGTCCCGTTTTCTGCTGTATGTGCTCACTCTAGAGGAATTTTCACGTGCATCACGTAGTACGCTAGCTAGCTGGCCTCTGTGTCTTGGTGCATGCATGGATCTCTCTCTATTATTCATGCATGCATGCATTGTCGTTGATCACGTGCAGTGTCTGCTGGTCCGATCGATCCATCCAATGCAATGCAAGAACATGTTTCATGCACGTACGTACGCGTCGAATCAGTTATGTAAATGCATTCTTTCAAAACAGTTAAATCATGTTGTTAATTCACTACCGGAAACTCAAAGTTTGCCGAGTGTTCTCTCCTTTGCCGAGTGCAATATCTCGGGCACTCGGCGAAGGATACTTTGCCGAGTGTAATTTAAAAAAATACTCGGCAAACTTTAAACACTTGGCGAATCAATTCTTTGCCGATTGCCCACAAAAAAATACACTCGGCAAAGCTGGAGACTAACGGGCGTCATGACGGCGTTTTTGAGCGGCCAAATTTTTTTAAAAGTTTGACGAGTGTTTTTTGAAAAACACTTGGCAAAGACACTTGGTTTGCCGAGTGTTTTTCAAAAAACACTCGGCAACACATATTGTTTCAAGTCTATATGTTGTTTGCAATTTTGTTTTGGCTTGAAATTTTTTCTGTACTCACAATACAACATATATTATCTCATGTAAAAATTCAACATTTATTTAGTTCAGTTTGTTATTTTAATTCATTAAGTATGTTTTATGATTTAAATTGAAATATGTGACATTTGAACTACAAGTGCCTAAAATAATGAATCAAAAATTATAGAAAAATCATATTCATATTTATTACTATTGTTGGCGTAAAAGTTTACGCTAACAGGTTCTCTGAGATCAAGAACGGACAAACAGTGAGTTTGTGCTTAAGAACTGTCTCAAGCCTCCGTATTGGATAATAGCTCAAGTAGTTCGAATATGTGTCGTCTAACTCTGACTCCAACAATGACGAGCGCTCGCGCCCCTCGGCGTCGTAGACCCACGCCGAGGACACTGAGTCCTTCGCTGACTCCACGGCTGCCGAAGCCAAGGACAAGGTGTGTGAAATAATTTCAGCAAGAAAAAATTTGTTTAGGTTATTCCACAGTGATAGGGTGTCACATTTTTCTTTTCTTGATTCCGTAATTACTCTTTTTATGATTGAGCACAATTAAACTATTTCTTTGACAACTTTTTGTGTTTTTTTGATTTAACCGTCTAACAAATATTTGTTTTTTGATTTTTACCGTTGCGTAGCGTGGCCAACTACTAGTTGATATAAGGGTACTTACATTTTTGTTTGTCTCAGACTGGAATCTCAGGATATGAACGTGTTTGGCCGATTGATAATTGATGTGTGCGTTTTTGTCACGTACAGGATAATTGACAATTTGCCAGAAAAATAATCGTCAAGCAGAACCATAAAGTACTCAAGGATATGGCTTGTCCTTAATTTATTTTGAAAATGATAACTATATTTGTACCGTAAGGCAACGTTTGGTTCAAGGGACAAGGTGGGACGTGATATGGTCCCGTTTTTTACCGTGTTTGGTTTGGAGTCACGTGGGACGGAGTCGTCCCGTCAAAGATTATTCCTCCAATATCCGGGATGAACTCGTACCTCAAAAAAGGGGGACAAGCTCATCTCACCTCGTATGCGGAGGCCGGCTTTGGGGCGGGATTGGAGGTTCTGTGGTGGCTGGAGCTTTTGAAACGGGCCGAAGGTGTTTCGGGGTGGGACAGAGGTTCTTGGGGTGGAGTCCTATTTCTCTCAACCCATCAACCAAACACGAAACTAGAATATCTCATTCCTCACAACCAAACACAAGTTGAAATGATCCTGTTTAAAAAACTAGGATAAAACCGTCCGATCACACTTCGCCCTAACAAATTCCCGTGAGAGCCCTCACCCCTGAGCGGCACTTGGCCTGTGCTGCCGACAACCATCTTCATTGTGTTTTTTCTGGCTTCGGTATACTATATTCTCGGCTGCCATAATTAATTAGTGATATATCATAATCTGAATTCTTTTTTTAATTATAGTTTTGATAGCAACTAGTTATTAATTTGCTTATTCTTTAAAGACGTAAAGAACAATCAATAATTTTGTTATAGTTTTTAGCGAGTTAGAACTAATCACCGGGATATTGATCAATTTTTTATCGTAAAGCACATATCATGTTACTATAATTGTTACATATGTTCTTATTAATAGTGCCAAAAAAATAATTATTATTGTTACATTGTGAATTGGCTCAGCCCCTTCGTGTTGTTCGGTTTCTGGCTCCGCCCCCTGTGTACCATGCATAAAAGTTTAAGCTTATTTAGGGTGCGTTTGATTTTGTATGAGCTGTGAAAAAGCTGTTATGAGTTGCCTGCTCTGAAAAAACTTCTATGACCTGCCTGCTGTGAAAAAGCTAAAAATTGTTTGGTTGAAACTGCTATGAAAAAACTGTTGTGAGTTGACTGTTTTTTATAACTTACGTAATTTTCATTATTATAATATTCTATACATATATATAAATAGGAAACACTCAACATTGATGCAACTAAATAACTAAAAATATATTAGATAAATAAAAGTGCATAGTTCATCTTATAAAGTAACCGACAACCACATATTATCTCATGAAATTGTGCATTGCAATACAAACCATAATAATGTTAAATCAATTAAGACACCTTGAATTTATACTATTTAATCTGAACTAAAAATCAGAAAAGCAAAAAAGCAGGGTCCAGGCTGCTTCCAAATTTGTACTAGAAAAAACTGCTTTTTCACAGCAGAAGCAGTTTTGGTAAACCCGTTTGGTTCAGCTTCTGGTTTTTCACAGTAGAAGCAGATTTCAAAAGCAGAACCAAATGCACCCTTAGGCCCTGTTTGGTTCCTTTAGGGACTAAACTAAATTTTAGTCTCCATTTATTTACTTGACTAAACTTTAGTCACTATTTAATTCTAATGACTAAAAGTTATTAAATGAGTTGAATAAAGACCAAACCGCCCCTAATAAATGACTATAAATGCATTTTGTCCCATCCCGAGAGACATTAATGAGGAGTATTCTCTGTCATTAGTACTTTTTAGTCATTTTTAGAATCCTCATGGTGACTAAAGTTTAGTCCATTTTAGTGACAGTATTTAACATTTTAGAGAAGTTTAACAAGGTGGACGGGGCCGTGATAACTACTAACTGCTAACTGCTAACAGTATTCAATTACAGCTAATATGGCAAGATAACTACTAACTGCTAGGTTTGGAATGATTACTTACAGAGCTATTAGCCGTGATACCCAATAATCAATTTACATCAAAACCGATCTATTTTATAAAAAAAACAAAAAAAATAAAAATATGGGAATTAAAATCTAGAAAAAATAATTGAAATTACATTACCTTGGAAAATGCAATCTTCAAAACTAAATCATGCAGCCAAAATAGGACTTACTATTATTCCTGGTAGAAAAAGTATACATATATGTGTGTGTGTAGAATTAATCCAAAAATAGACTATACAGTATCTACAAACTGAAACTGAAGAACACTAGAAACCAAGTAACTTCCTTCACATTTTTACCGGCGGCTAATTTTTGAATATTAAATTTCCAAATAGAGATCTTGTATCAGAATTTATGCATTGGTCATGCAGAAGGCATGCATAATTCACACGGTGTATCGTTCGTGACTCACGAGCCACTGCACATAGATCCAAGCACAATCGTTTTGCTCGACGGCGCTCTTGTTTTCATGCAATCACATGCATATGCATGCATCGTTATTTTGTGTACTGTGTCAGCAATCGGCCCCATTTTACATAAATGAGATCCTATGCACCCTGCGGTCAGTGAGGAGAGGCTTCGTGCCATCCGATTGAGATCGATCAACACGACTGTTTTGTACAGTCGGGAAAGTTGGGAATTGACTGCAGAGGAGCATGTTCTCAGTTTAGAGGGCATATGCTATTGTCACCGATCGAAACAAGGAGAGATGGAGGGGCATACATGGCTAATAGGGATGGATTCGGATCGGAAACGGATGGAAACGAATCCGGATAGCACTATTTACCATATTTTAATTCGAATACGAATACGGATTCGTATATTCTCGAATACAAATACAAAACGAATGTTTTGAATACGAATATGTATTCGGATGTTTACTCGGTTTAACTATAAATGTTTGTTGTTTCACAAATTTTCCAAAAGTCCAAAGGGTTAAATATACCAAATTAGAATAATTATTAATAAGAAACAATGATACATAATAAACCATGCACAAACTAATTTTTTAAACAACACTAGCTAAAATTCATCATACACAACAACCAACAAAAACTACATTTTTCAACTGAAATTCATCATACATTTCAACCAACAAGAACACAAAAATTGAGTCTAGGCGCGCCAATGCAGAAAAAATAGGCAGCAATTTCGAAAGAATTAGCTGAATTTTATTATTTTTAAAAATTAAACATTTTCAAAAATTTATTAACATCCTATATGATAAATTTCTCGAAACATTTTGAAAATTTTATCATGGTATCTACGTATAATATTATAACATCGTGACAAGTATCGTATTTTTCAGACTTTATTTTATTTTTTTATAATTAAAAAACTTTTAAGCTCCACATTACCGATGAAGTGTCGTAACATAATTTTTTTAAAATTTCTTTAAATTTAGTGTATAAGAACTAAAAATGTACACAAATAGTGATTGTACTTTTTCTATAAATTTTAGTGCATTATTTTAGGTACTTGCAGTTCAAATATCACATATTCCAATTTAAATACTAGAAACACAATTAATGAGTTAAAAATAGCAAATGAATCTAGAAAAATACAAAACATTTATATGGTATGAGATATGTTGTGTTTTGATTATATAAAAAATTCAAGTTCAAATAAATATTTAACCATTAATTTACTTTAAACCATAGGCTATTCCTTCTCAAAACTCTATTTCCTCTCAAGAGAATCTCAAATTTCTTAACATTCTATATGATAAATTTCTCTAAACATTTTAAAAATTTTATCATGATATATATGTATAATATTATAACACCGTGATAAGTCTCATATTTTTCAGACTTTATTTGATTTTTTGTAATTAAAAAACTCTTAATCTCCACGTTACCGATGAAGTGTCGTAACATAATTTTTTTAACATTTCTTTAAATTTAGTGGATAAGAACTAAAAATGGACACAAAATAGTGAATGTAATTTTTATATAAATTTTAGTGCATTATTTTAGGTACTTGCAGTTCAAATTTCACATATTCCAATTTAAATACTAGAAACACAATTAATGAGTTAAAAAAACAAATGGATCTAGAAAAATACAAAACAATTATATGGTATGAGATATGTTGTATTTTTATTATATAAAAAATTCAAGTTCAAACAAATATTTAACCATCAATTTACTTCAAACCATAGCCTATTCCTTATATTTCCTCTCAAAAGAATCTCAGATTTGTTAACATTCTATATGATAAATTTCTCGAAACATTTTTAACATTTTATCATGGTATATATGTATAGTATTACAACACTGTGATAAGTCTCATATTTTTCAGACTTTATTTGATTTTTTATAATTAAAAAACCCTTAAGCTCCACGTTACCAATGAAGTGTCGTAACATAAATTTTTTAATATTTCTTTAAATTTCATGGATAAGAACTAAAAATAGACACAAAATAGTGAATGCAATTTTTCTATAAATTTTAGTGCATTATTTTAGGTACTTGCATTTCAAATTTCACATATTTCAATTTAAATCCTAGAAACACAATTAATGAGTTAAAAATATCAAATGTATCTAAAAAATACAAAAAAATTATATGAAATTAGATATGTTGTATTAAGATTATAAAAAATTAAAGTTCAAACAAATATTTAACTATCAATTTATTTTAAACCATAAGTTATTAATATTCACTAACTTAAGTATAACATAATTATATAAATAATAAATAAACCATTAATATAGTGATAATATATTATATTGAGTCTAAGTTTAATCTTTGTGAAATTCTAAAACGAATACAGATGTATCCATTTTTATATCCACATTCAGCAGAATTCGGATATCCGTTTCCATATCCACATTTGTAAAACGAATTCGGATATTTCCGAATGTCATCCATATTTAATTCGGATACGAATACGGATATCCATATTTACAGTAATTTGAATACGAATACGGATAATTCGGATATTCTAACATCCATATCCATCCCTAACAATATGGGCCTAAATTGGACATCTTGTATTGGCCAAAATTTTGCCCATAAATGACATTTTGCTTGCTAAAATAATATCTAAATGACATTTTGTTTTGTTGCAACCTCATGTGTAATTTCATACATAACAAGCTCCGTGCTTTATGCGATTTTCAAATCGTTTTAAAATGTGACAATATTTATGCCATTATTCTGGATTCGTGGCATCTGTACCTGATTGATTCATGGAAGTCATATTTTATCAGAGTTTGGAACAACTAACCAATATAACAATATATAAGATAAAATTGTAACTGTTCTTTGAAATCATGTTAATTTCTACTACTTCTAATTTACACCTAACAATTAATTCTTAGAGATAGGATATGTCTGTTTCAGCTTTGGATTATAAAAATCTAGCTTATAAAAAATCTAAGTTCAACCGGCTTATTGGATTGTTATAATCTGTCCTTAAAATTATAATAAGTCGGCGGAATAAGTTACCCTGTTTGTTTTAGCTTACGAAAGAAAGCTGGAATGTTATAATTCAAAACTGAAACAAACAGAACCTTAAATAACTCCGATGTCCATTATTTATTCTGTTTTAGAAAGTTAAGTTATATATTTTTGATAGTGGTAACATTTATTTGCAAAAAAACAATTGAGCTCAAGTATACTGCTCCTCATCAGATGGCCAAAGTCATCACCCTCCTTATTGAAAGCCTTGATAATTGCGAATTTTTTCCCGAAATAATATTTTTAAAAAAGAAAATTTAAAATCTTTATGGCGATTTTGAAGAATTGCAAAAATGGGTACCGGTCGGTATTTGAAGTGCCAACTGGTGCCACATCAGCTCAAGTCGGCACTTCAAGTACCGGGTGGATGCTGCCCCCTATCAGATTCTGCCACGTTAGGTGCCGATTGGAGCTGACGTGGCATCCAGTCGACACTTCAAGTGCCGATTGGTACATACTTCTATATTTTTTTAAAATTTCCATACAAATTTGAAATTTTCTTTTTTAAAAAATATTTTTTAAAAAAATCTGATATTGCCATGAGACCTGAGGCAATGCCATCACCATTGTGTTGTTGTCGACGTGGTTGCATATATTCTGCACTACAATATTACTGCAAATCTATGTGGACTGTGACACATGCATGCATCTTCACAAACCAAATCCAAGACAATCCTATAGAACGTAGTGTCATTTAATTTCAAACACACAACACAAACAAATAGCATTGACATCAATTGCAAAAGGATTTCAGATTGGGGATCCCGAGATCTCTCGGGACATTTCGTTCTCTAAGGATCTGTTTGGGGCTATTTCATTCTATACTTCACTCCACAAAATCTATTTATGAGTAGATCTAGAGTGGAGTTGCCGCTCTAATGTATATTAGTTTCACCTGTTTGGTATGCAGAGTAGATCTAGATTTAAGAATAGTATAATTTAGTATAAATATACTATTTTATCCTTGAGTTGTTGTATATTTTATTTGTTGATATAGCTTAATGTAATTATACCGCAGTAACAATATTTTGTATTTCATTACAAGGCCGAATTGTTGATGAGTTCAATATATTTTTTCTTTTCTTTTTACATTGCATATCTCCGTCGGTTCTCGTTTGTGCCAAAGTTGAACCCTGATGAGTTTAACACAAAAGCCATTGGAATCTGGGCTTCTGGACTAAAAATATATGTGAACTGCTGACGAGTTTAACACAAAGGCCATAAAAAATTGGGCTTTTGTATTTCAGTAGATTCCTCTTGAAACTGAAAACCAAATCACCAGATAACATATTATCCAGAAGCTAGATAATTACCAAATTACCTACTGATGCATTATTAATTAATGGCAAATAGTAGCAAACACTGTATTTTGTTCCAGGGGTCCACCTACCAATTATCTACACACTACTCCTATGTCACTATCACAATACACATATTAATATATGACATCAAAAATTGGATCAAATGGCCGGGGAGTATTTTACCTAGGAGCATGTGTTGCGAATAGGAAGGGGCAGCAGATAACCAGGGAGGTCGACACCAACCAAATAGACCAATTAAAGCACATCTGTTATTTTGGAAATCCAACATATATATGTAACTCCAGCGAGGAAGGCTCTTCTGCAAGACATCTCGACGGGTTTATCCTCCGAGAGTCAGTTATATGTCTACACATTAAATAACATGATCATCAACAAGAAATCAGTGGTAAGTTATTTGCACATGTAGTTTGTTAACTAGATCATCTATACAGATAGCCTTCTCTAACTAGCTTTGTTTAAATTTTATTTTATAGTAATTTTCAAGGTGGTGCTGTAAAAAGTATATCACACCTCACCTACACCACCAGACTACTGAGATTCAGGTGGAAGCAGCAGGGTCTGAGGCAATCCCAATTACGATGCATAAAGCGACAAATGGACGGTGCTATCTAACTATAGGTTTTGGCCAATTTCTTTGCGATAACTCTTTAGAAGTTGGTACAGTATGCGCCTTCCATTTCAACATCAATGATGGTGCAATTGAGGTTGTAATGTATGTGCTATAAGGTATGATGTATAATATTAAGTTATAAATCTTCTATGATAAATTATTTGTGTTCCGTGATAAATTGTTTGTGAATGTTGGATATGTTGATTACCAAATCATGGCTTTGATTCATGATGCAGCCTAAACACTATTTTTTAAAATGACCATAATATTAGTGACGAGTTACAATAATCACCCATCACTAAAGAACACCTTAGTGACGGGTGTTAATCGTCACCCGTCACTAAAGAACACCTTATTGACGGGTGTCAATCATCACCTGTCATTAAAAAGTAATAGTAGGTGAGATGATAGATCCATTATAGGGATGGGTTAATATTGTTACCCGTTACTAAAGGCTTCTTATAAGATGACGATGGTGGAAGTCTAGGGTTAGGACCGCATCATCACTAAAGGATCCTATAGTGATGAGTTTTATTTGTACCCATCACTAAAGAGGCCCATGTCATCACTAAGATGTACATCATCACTGACAAGTGGTAACTAGCACCCATCACTGATGACTCCCACTTATAAATAGGTGGGGCACCAAAATAAATCGTCATGCTTTCATTCGTTCATCATTAACCCTAACTCCCGTCGTCGCCGTCGTCTTTGTCGTGATCCTCGCCGCTCCGTTGTTGCTCCTGGCCTCCGCACCATCAGCCATACCACATGCACCATCGGTCGTGGCACCCGCACCGTCAGCGCTCGTGGCTACCATACTCGCCGCCACCTTGGTTGCATCATATCCTCCTAAGGTCCTCTTCCTCTTTCTTGTCTGAAATGTTATTTATCTTGTCTAACTAGCAAACTTTGTTTTAATTTTATTATTATAGGGTAACCTGTGTGTGGTCCAGACTCCATTGTACATAACTTATCATCTTAATTCTGAATATCATTCTACGGCATCAATTCTTCACATCAAACTGTTGTGAAAACGGATTTAAGATTATTGGGGATTCAGAGAATTACACTAAGGACCTTTTGCACCCCCGCTCCGTAGAAGAGAAGGGTCATCCATAAGTCAGATTATATTATGAGATTTTGCAAGTTCGAGGAGGGACCAAGTACTATCTCATATCAACTGAAACTACTTAGTTTCATCTCTCAAAATGAAGATAATATAATACTTTGCTTTACGATGAAAACATCATGCACAATATCAGTGCTACACGGCAATATCACATATATATCTAGATAAAAATCCACATGCAGTGAATCTGACACATAGAAATACATGATAAAACACGACATATAAAAGAAAACACAAGCCATGCATACACTTACATAGGGTATGCAAACTAGAGTGCGGTGAGCCACTAAAAAAGAGTGGCTTTATTTAGTACACAACAAGCTGAAATATATAAACTAGAACATGATGAGGTTGGTCCGCTAGGACGACAGAGCAACTTTATTCAGTGCATAGACCTGTAACTTATTTATGGCGTGATGCGTGGATGCATGCTTGTGGTTTATATCTTCTCATCTTTTCTATCAAACTTGAAGCTAAAGGAATTGGCACCAGTGTAGATGCCATCATGCTTGGTTTGCATAATCGTTTGTCCATCATACATAATGTCCCGCTGCTTGTAGGAAAATGGAACATCACAGTAAGCTTTTTCAGCAAGCATGGTTACTGTCACCCTGGTATGTGGAGGCACATCAACCTCATATTCAGTTTGTTTCGACGCTGACTTCTCAATGCTTGAACCCCAAGTGTAGGACCCAGTAAATTCAGCTTTGACTGTGGCAGTACCATCTGCTATTAATGGTACCCCGGCTTTGATTTTGGTCTCCACACCTAGCATCAATGATAGAGATGAGTCCCATGATGTTATTTCTGTCTCCGGGTAAGTAAATGATAGTTTGATTCTACTGTTTGTACTGCCATTATTGTCACTAGCTGAACTATCCATGGCGAGAACTTTCTTGTCATAAATCCTTGCTTTAGACAAATCATAGGTGACATCATAGATTTCCCGTGAGAGTACTGGTTCTCTAATCTCGAGCTTGGCCTCTGCTGTTATGGTTTTGACAGCAGCATTCAGGCAACTTGTCTTCCCTTCACTCGTCAGCCTCGTGTAGTAGTTCTCGTTTCCCATGTTTCGAAGTGCAAAGATGTTGCCGAGTTTTACCACCGTGAATACAGTGTTAGGATTGCGACAGCTTATGTCTGACGAATCTGCCCAAATCCAGTTCGGGCTGCGCCTCCAAAACCGACCGAAATGGCTATTTAGTATGCGGACATTTCCATCATTACAGTAGTGAGTTCTATTGATCACAGTTGCATCTTCCATATTGTCTGATGCAAACTGCAGATAATTGTAGCGCTGGATAACCCGCCCGCTAAGATACTTGCCATTGTCTCCTTTGAAAACAACGTAAGGGGGCAGCAGCTTTTCTTGCCCACTGAAATCAACAAGTGTGTAAGCATTCAAGCATTCGCTCCTAAATGGATCATCACGACTCGGCAAGATTGTTAGGACCTAATAGCGACCGCACCTAGAGAGACTACTCCATAATCAGAAGCATAATCAATTAAGAAGTTTTACTACTTTATTATTACAATTTAAACTTTTAACATATTCTCTCTAAACTCATTATATTTTTATTGTACATTGTTACAAATCTTTCGGTGTCGGTACCAATCTATCGATCTAACCAATAGAACACCAATAGTTGATAGTTGGTACATAAAACCTGTTAGCAATTGTATCCCGCCATTACTTCACTATGGGAAAACAAATATTTGCTGAGTGCCAAAAGCACTTGGCGAAGCCTTGTTTACACTCGGCAAACAATACTCGGCGATGCCACCCGAACAAACATGACGGCTGGTTTGCCAAGTGTCAAAATTTGGAAAATACATGTTTTAATTTAAATCCTATATATATATATAATTAATTAAAAATAGCTAACTGACCTAGAAAAATGCGAATTTTTTCATGGGTTAATATATGATGTATTTTGATTATATAAAAAGTTTAAAATTCAAACGAAGATTTAAGCAATCTATCACTGAGTTCCATGTTTTTAGATTTCATTTGATTTTTTATAATTAAAAAACCATTAAGCTATACATTGTCGATCGAGTGTCGCAACTTAAAATTTTCAAAATTTCAAACATAACACATTCCTTCACTAAAACTTATTGCTCCATGGATAATCTCATGTTTCTTAACATCCTACATAAAAACTTTTTCGAAACATTTTTAATTTTTTATCATATTATCTATGTATCATATCATAACACCATGATAAGTCTCATGTTTTTTAGACTACGTTTGATTTTTTAGAATTAAAAACTATTAAGTTCCACCTCGCCGAGAGAGTGTCGCAACTAAGATTTTTTAAAATTTCTTTTAATTTAGTACATAATAACTCAAAATATACTAAGAAATATGAATATGATTTTTCTATATTTTTGGTTCATTGTTTTAGGCATTTGTAGTTCAAATTTCACATATTTAAATTTAAATCCTAGAAACATATTTAATGAATTAAAAAATAGCAAACTAAACTAAAAAAGTGTGAATTTTTTACATGGGATAATATATGTTGTATTTTGAGTGCAGAAAAATTTCAAGATAAAACCAAATTAGAAATATCATGTAGCTCAAAACAAGATTCACACACAAAAAAATTAGGTTTGCTAAGTGTTTTTAAAAAACACTCGACGAATCAAGTGTTTTTGCTGAGTGTTTTTCAAAAAATACCAAGCAAACTTGAAAATAAAAATTGCCCGTGTAAGCACGCCATCATGATGTCTATTAGTATCATTTTTTGTCAAGTATATTTTTAAAAACACTTAACAAATAATTAGTTTACTGTTTATAGTTTTCGAAGATACCTCACCGCAGCGCTGAGTCTCCTCTATCCCTCGTCCAGCGAGCAAACGTCGTACCGTCTGCTGCCGTGCCGAATCCGCTCAATCACCAATTCACCATCATTGATCCGCACTACGGGACTGTGGGGCTTTGCCGAGTGCCTAGGGCACTCGGCGAAGCCTCTTTTGCACTCGGCAAAGGCTTCGCCGAGTGCCACACTCGGCGAACCCCACTCGGCACTAGCCGTGTCGGCGACGTGAGGGTTCGCCGAGTGCAATTTATCGGGCACTCGGCGAAGTCTTTGCCGAGTGCAATATAGACTTCGCCGAGTGCCACGTATAGCACTCGGCGAAGTCCACGGTTGACGGCCGGGGTGGCCGTTAACGGGGCTTCGCCGAGTGCCCCACGTGGCACTCGGCGAAGGGGGTGTGCCGAGTGCCACGGGGGGCACTCGGCGAAGGTGGCTCGGGGGGGCACGTGGCGCGAGGGGGCTTCGCCGAGTGCCCCACGTGGCACTCGGCGAAGGTGGTGTGCCGAGTGCCACGGGGGGCACTCGGCGAAGGGGGCTCGGGGGAGGGGGGCACGTGGCGCGTGGGGCTTCGCCGAGTGCCACGTGGAGGCACTCGGCAAAGCCTCCCCAGAGTGCACAGAAACGTGCCACGTGGCACGTTTCTGTGCACTGCAGGTGGCTTTGCCGAGTGTAACACTCGGCAAAATATTTTTAAATTTTTTTTTCATTTATTTCTTGCATATTTCATCCAAAAAACACATTCAATCACAAAATGCATCACAAATTCACATTTATTCACAAAATTTGCCCCAAAATTCACACTGAATCACAGATATTCACAGAAATCACATACACATCACAAAAATCACATTTACATCACAAATTTCACGATCACATCACAATTTCACGTTCACGTCACAAATACAAGTTAAAATTGATACACAAGTTCAAGTTCGCGTTAACGGTGACAAGTTTAAGTTAATTAACAAATTCATCACGGCAACTCACACCACGCCTCACAAATTATCATTACCGCTATGACCAGTGTGTGGAGATGGCTGCGTGTTTGATCCTGCTGCCGATGGATGAAACTGAAAAAAAAAGAAAAATAGTTAGAACACTTGTATATAACAAAACCGACAATAACAATATTAGAAACTCACATTGCCGCTCTGTGGAGTCCGTGGAGATTGTTGAGGTTGAGGAGGAAGTACAGGCAGACCCATATGACCTGAGAAAGATCCACCCATCTGCGCAAACCACTGCTGCATCTGGGTCTGCATCTCGGCTTGCATCTGAGCTTGCATCTGAGCCTGCAGCCGAGCCTCCATCTGGGTCTGCCACTCGGTCCTTTGTGATCTTTCTTCATTTAGTTGGGCCTACAAAACATTATTTCAGAGTTAATGTTCTCAAACAAACAATGTGAAGTGTTCGATGATTGATGAAAATGAACTAACCTGTAGATCAGCAATCAGACCCATAGATGTGTCTCGGCGAGGACGTATACCCGGACCGGAGGTCGAGCTCCGAGCTCTCACCTCAGATAGAGAGGGGGTACTACGGGTATCAATGGCGCCGTCGCCCATCAAATATCGCCCATGTCTCTTTCCTCCTCCAGCCCTCATGACCACCTCGCCATCGATGTCATGTGCGATTGGGTCATAATCGGCGCCATGCACTTCTCTTGCCATCTCTGAATAGTCTTGGAGGCGTTGATATGCATTCCGATTAGTGTACGACTCAGCGGGGTCATTTGGATTGTAAGTATTTCCTTCAACCGCCCTCCCTTTGTGAGCCAGAGCATATGCCATGACTTGGGAGCATTCCTGACCCGCATTGGCCGTTGACTAAAACAAAAAGATAGTTAGAGTTATATTGTGCAATTAAGCAAAAAAAATGTAACTACATACCCATCTCGCCCTGAACTAGTCGAGGTTCAGCGAGCCTTGATGGTGTGCTGCCCCCGGCATGAGTAGGCGTCGCTGGCGGCATGCCTCGTGACTGCTCTGCCACTCGGCAGAACACCACCTATCAACAATTTGGCCCCAACACTCAAGATGAGCGGCACACCACTGTGGAGGGACCTATTTGATGCAAGTGAATTTGTTAATGACATAATATTAAGTATTAGAAGATACACGAGAATACACTTACCATCATGTATTCCTCTCGTGTCAGAAAGGTGGTCCGGGCATCCTTTTTGTTCTTCCTCTCTCGACGGTGCTGAGCGCAGAAGTCAATAACAGCTTGAATGCGCGCCTCATAATGCATGTCGGTGACAAGCTTCTTGGCGGCTCTATTAATAACTGCGGCAGCCTGATCCGCATACCCCTCATCACATCTATAAAAATCCTGCATATAGATGTAAAGAGAATGTTATATGTTTTCACATGTTAATAGTATTGACACATATATTAAGAAAATAAACTTACCCAGAGCTCAGCCCTGACTCGATCGGCTAGGTGGGCAAATTGTCTCCCTTCTCGGTCAGGGGCGTCCGGCGCACTTTCATAGTGCCTCCATGAGTACGCCGGCTCCGTCCTCCCATCCAAAGATATCAAACCAGGGAACTTTTCCTTGATAAGAAGCCCGAGGATACCGTTTACATGGCGTGAGCACTCACGACCTCCTCGTTCAACCATAATCCAGTTCCTATCCCGATATCAATAAAAAGTATTAGTATATATTAAAAATTAAACTAACGAAAAGAATATATTATAGACTTTCTACAACAACTTACCTATTTCCATCTGGTCGAATGAGAGGACGATCAGCTACTGCCACTGGTCGCCTCGGGACTGACGAAGGACCACGCAACCACACTGCAGCCGCTTCTGTAGTCTGCTCCTCTCCCTCTGCCCCAACCTCCCCACCCTCTGCCCCCACCTCCTCCTCCTCCTCCACCCTAGCCTGCTCCTCCTCTTCCTCATCCGGCACGTAATCATCGTCACGACGGGATGCCGGTATATGGCTAGTTTCACTCGAGGGCACGGGTGCCTTTCCTCTCACTGCTGACTTCTTCGTTCTCCTACCTCGAGGTCTAGATGAGGACCCGACCTCATCTTGAGAGGGAGTGGATCTACCGCCTTTTCCTACTACTGCACTTATTAATTTCTTTAAACCCCCCACCATATTTCAATCACCTGCTACGAAAAAGAGTAAATCACTTTAGATAAACCGTGAAATGTGTTCTAAACGCATTTATTGTAAAATTAAACATAATTATCATACAGCTGCTAGAAATAGTCATCGCTGTCCGGATTTGCTGGATCATATGTATCGTCATCACTATCACGTGATATGATGTAATCGTCCAGCTGTTCAGGAGGTGGAATGTTGTCATCACTTTGATTGCTTGAGTGCAATCTCTCTAGCAGTTCTAAGTCTCTTCCATTATGAATCTCGTCTCCTTCGTCGGCATCGGCACCACTTTCGTTATCTACTTCCATCGTCTCCGTCAAGTCAATAACAAACATGCCTGGTAGCCCATCTTCTTGAAAGAACTCTCCGTCGTATGTGTTCGGGTCTATGTTATAGTCTTCGTTGTTGGGAACAGGCAGTTTACCGTGTGGCGACACCTTATACACAACATCCCAACCTTTAAGACGTGCGACGGTTTTGCACGGGTAAGAGAGATAGTAAACTTGTGTTGCCTGTTGAGCCACAATATAAACATCTTCACTCGGCAAGGTGGTATCTTGACGAATTTCTATTAAGCCAAGTTCGGGAGTCTGTCTCACTACTTTGGGATTGAACCAGTGGCATTTAAATATAACGGGGTTAAGAGGTTTGCTCCCATCAAAACTCAATTCATATATTTCTTCGAGTCGTCCATAGTAGTCAACCCCGTCTGTTCCCGGAGTAAAAACTCCGAAATTTGTGGTTCTTCGGTTAGGTCGGCTCTGTTCATGGCTTGTTGTGTGGAAACGATAGCCGTTTACGTCGTAAGCTTTGAATGTCTTAACCTTTGCCGAGTGCCATTAGTGAGGCACTCGGCAAATATTATTTAAAAAAAAAACTTTTCTTTGCTTTGCCGAGTGCCAGGGATAATTGCACTCGGCAAAGATTTTTTTATTTTTTTAAAAAAAAAACTAAAATAGAAATAAAACAGTAAAAAATCCCATAATTTGTAATTATATACTATACACTAATATTTCATCCTAGAAAATTTCTAGGTGCAAATAATCAAATTTAAGGCACATAGAGTTTAAATTTGGGATCTTTTACTTAAAATCTTATAAACAACATTTTTAACCAAAAATAGCAAAGTAACTCTAAAAATGCCAATTTTTGACATGGTATAAGATAAATTGAGTTTTAGTAGTACAAAAAGTTTTAAGTTCAAACAAATATTTGAATATCGATTTGCTTCTAAACCTAACTCATTTCATCCCTAAACTCCTAAACCTTCTCGAAGGTTGTCCAATTTCTAAAGGTCATACTTGAAAACTTTGTCGAAACATTATGAATTTTTTACCATATCATATATGTATGATATAATGACACCATGTCAAGTGTCATATTTTTTAGGCATCAATTACATTTTCTATAATTAAAAAACCATTAACCTGCATATTGCCGGTCGAGTGTCGTAAATTAGATTTTAAATATTTAGTTATATTTAGTTGTAAAAGATTACAAATGTAATCATGAACACAAATATGATTTTTCCATAATTTTTGAGTCATTATTTCATGTACATTTAGTTGAAATTTGACCCACTTGGAAGTAAATCCTAGAAATACAAATATTTTATTAAAAATACCAAACCCACTCATAAAAGTATGAAAATTTACCAATGATTAAAAGATGTTGAATTAGGACTGTAAAAAAAATTCAAGTTCAAAAAATGTTTTAAATGTGATATAGAGTGAAAATATGTTTTCACATGAAATAATGGGATCATCCACTACCGGAAACTAAAAGTTTGTCGAGTGTCTTCTCCTTTGCCGAGTGCAATATCTCGGGCACTCGGCAAAGTATACTTTGCCGAGTGTTATTTAAAAAACACTCGGCAAACTTTAAACACTCGGCGAATCAATTCTTTGCCGAGTGCCCACAAAAAATACACTCGGCAAAGCTGGAGACTAACGGGCGTCCTGACGGCGTTTTTGAGCGGACAAAAAAAAATTTTTTTTTGAGTTTGCCGAGTGTTTTTTGAAAAACACTCGGCAAAGACACTTGGTTTGCCGAGTGTTTTTCAAAAAACACTCGGCAAACATTTTTTTTATTTTGTGTGAAATCTTGTTTCAAGTCAATATGTTGTTTGCAATTTCGTTTTGGCTTGAAATTTTTTCTGTAATCACAATAAAACATATATTATCTCATGTAAAAATTCAACATTTATTTAGTTCAGTTTGCTATTTTTAATTCATTAAATATGTTTTTAGGATTTAAATTGAAATATGTGACATTTGAACTACAAGTGCCTAAAATAATGAATCAAAAATTATAGAAAAATCATATTCATATTTATTACTATATTTTGAGTTCTTATGAACTAAATTGAAATAAATTTAGAAAAAACTAGGTTGCGACACTCTATCGACAATGTAGACTTTAATAGTTTTTTAATTCTAAAAAATTCAAAACAATTCTCAAAAATATTATACTTTAGATGGTGTTATGATATGATATGAAGATGCTGTGATAAAAATTTAAAAATGTTTCGATAAAGTTATCACGTATAGTGTTTACAAATTGGATATTTTGAGAATAAGAATTGGAGTTTAGAGAAGAAATGAGATAGATTTGAAAGCAAATGAATGATTAAATTTTTGTTTGATCTTGAAATTTTTTGTGAACTAAAAATACAACATATATTATCTCATATAAAAATTCAACATTTATTTAGTTAAGTTTGCTATTTTTAATTCATTAAGTATGTTTCTAGGATTTAAATTGAAATATGTGACATTTGAACTACAAGTGCCTAAAATAATGAATCAAAAATTATAGAAAAATCATATTCATATTTATTACTATATCTTGAGTTCTTATGAACTAAATTAAAATAAAGTTTGAAAAAACTAGGTTGCGACACTCTATCGACAACGTAGATTTTAATAGTTTTTTAATTCTAAAAATTTCAAAACAATTCTAAAAAATATTATACTTGAGATGGTGTTATGATATGATATGAAGATGCCGTGATAAAAATTTAAACATGTTTCGATAAAGTTATCATGTATAGTGTTTACAAATTGGATATTTTGAGAGGAGGAATTGGAGTTTAGAGAAGAAATGAGATAGATTTGAAAACAAATTAATGATTAAATTTTTGTTTGATCTTTAAATTTTTTTTAAAAAATAAAATACTACGTATATTATTCCATGTAAAAATTTTATATTTGTTTAGTTCAGTTTGCTATTTTTAATTCTTTAATTATATTTCTAGGATTTAAATTAAAACATGTCAAAGTTGAGCTAAAAGTGCATAAAATAATAAAATAAATTATTCAAAAAAATTATATTTATATTTTTGAGTTTATTTTTAGTCCTTATGCGCTATAGTTTTATAATTTATATTGAGAAAAAGAATGTAAAACAAATTAATCAAAGTTTTAAAAATAAAAAAAAAATCTTTGCCGAGTGCCAAATTTGAGGCACTCGGCAAAGATTTGGTGTTTACCGAGTGCAACACTCGGCAAACACTTTTCAAACTTGGCGCCAATTTTTTTAAAAAATTTCACATTTTTTTTAAATACTCCCACCCACCCACCCTCCATCCTTCTTCTCCCTCCTCCCTCCTCCTCTTCTTCCCTCCTCCTCCGTCGTCCTCGTCGCCGTCGTCTCTTCGCCGTCGCCGCCGTCGCCACGTCGTCGCCACGCCGTCGCCACGCCACACCGAGCGCCGTCGCCGCCGCCTCGCCGCGCGCCGCCTCGCCACGCGCCGCCCGGACCCCGCCTCGCCGCGCGCCGTCGCCCCCCTCGCCGCGCGCCGCCCGGACCCCACCTCGGTGCGCGTCGCCTCGCCGCGCGCCGCCTCGCCGCGCGCCCCTCGGACCTCGCCTCGCCGCGCGCCGTCGCCCCCCCCGCGCCGCGCGCCGCCCGGACCCCGCCCCGGTGCGCGTCGCCGCGCGCCGCCTCGCCGCGCGCCGCCCGGACCCCGCCTCGCCGCGCGCCGCACGGACCCCGCCCCGGCGCGCCCTGCCCGCGTCGTCGCCCACGCCGCACCGTCGCCCGCGCCGCGGCCACGCCCGCACCCGCGCCTGTGGCGCACCCATTTTTTTTGTTTTACACTAATTTCTTTGCCGAGTGCTTTCTTTTGGCACTCGGCAAACCAACCGTCAAGTTTTCCATTCCGTTTATCGCTTTTTTTCGCCGAGTGCCAACTTTTACACTCGGTAACACCTATTCGCCGAGTGCCAGACAAAAAACACTCGGCGAAGTGTTGTTCGCCGAGAACATTTTTACCGAGAGTTCTTTGCCGAGTGCAACACTCGGCGAAGCGTTTGCCGAGCGCAAACAAAGCTTCGCCGAGTGCCAAAGGCACTCGGCAAATAAGAAGTCTCCCGTAGTGATCACAGTTTGCCGAGTGCATTTAGCTATGGCACTCGGCAAAAGTGATTTTTTTTGTCTTTGCCGAGTGCCAGGTCCAAATGCACTCGGCAAACATTGTTTTATACTATTTTCAAAAAAAAACAAAAATAGAATAAAGACAGTAAAAAATCCCATAATTTGCAATTATATAATATACACTAATATTTCATCCTAGAAAATTTCTAGGTTCAAATGATCAAATATAAGACACAGAGAGTTTAAATTTGGGATCTTTTAATTAAAATCTTATAAACAACATTTTTAACCAAAAATAGCAAAGTAACTCTAAAAAATGTCAAATTTTGACATGGTATAAGATAAATTGAGTTTTAGTAGTACAAAAAGTTTTAAGTTCAAACAAATATTTGAATATCTATTTGCTTCTAAACCTAACTCATTTCATCCATAAACTCCTAAACCTTCTCGAAGGTTGTCCAATTTCTAAAGGTCATACTTGAAAACTTTGTCGAAACATTATGAATTTTTTACCATATCATATATTTATGATATAATGACACCATGTCAAGTGTCATATTTTTTAGGCATCAATTACATTTTCTATAATTAAAAACCATTAACATGCATATTGCCGGTCGAGTGTCGTAAATTAGATTTTAAATATTTAGTTATATTTAGTTGTAAAAGATTACAAATGTAATCATGAACACAAATATGATTTTTCCATAATTTTTGAGTCATTATTTCATGTACATTTAGTTGAAATTTGACCCACTTGGAAGTAAATGCTAGAAATACAAATATTTTATTAAAAATACCAAACCCACTCATAAAAGTATGAAAATTTACCAATGATTAAAAGATGTTGAATTAGGACTGTAAAAAAAAATTCAAGTTCAAAAAATGTTTTAAATGTGATGTAGGCTTAAATTGTGATCTCACATGAAATAATGGCAACTACATATTATTTGCCGAGTGTTTTTATTTGTGGCACTCGGCAAAGGATAGCATTTGCCGAGTGTCCGTTAGTGGCACTCGGCAAAATTGATTTTTAACCCTGCCGCCATAACGTCGTCAGCAAAAAATTGGGCGGGTGATTTTTCAGGTGCTTTGCCGAGTGCCTATGGTGTGACACTCGGCAAACCCTAGTCTTTGCCGAGTGCCACGGTGTTTGCCGAGTGCATTTCACAGGGCACTCGGCAAACACTTTTGTGCCGAGTGCCCGATGAAATGCACTCGGCAAACACCGTGGCACTCGGCAAATATCTGTTTTCCGGTAGTGCCGTGTCAGATCTGGCACATCTACATATATACAAAATTTGATGAGGCATCGTTTTTCTCGTGCTGCAGCTAGTCGTCTCTGGCTGATTGATAATTGATGTGCACGTACGAGCACGTGTTTTTCGAGCTCGCGCGGTGAAAATTTTCGTCAAGCAGAAATTAAACTTGATCACAGGACGGCCTTAATTTGGATGAGAATGACAACTATGGCCGTAGCCGACCATACATGCATGGAGCAAGGTTTAAGCTAGCTTACAACTCATATGGCATATGGTTAAGTCAGGGTTCTCGAATCTCGATCCTAATCCAACTGGTGGGTCTAGTGATCTAGCTATCCTGTCAATTAGATTGTTAGTTTTACCGTGGTTACGGCCGGTTTAATTAAACCGGTCAAAATTCATAATTTGAAATTTCAATGCAAAATTATACATCAAATGGTTGCCGAGAGTGCATGAAATAATAAAATAAATTGTCCAAACAAATTATATTCATGCCTTTTATCTATTTTAAGGAATTATCCACTATTGTTTCACAAATTTTGTCAACAAAAAGAAGAGAAAATTTCGTATATGAAATTGAAAGTTCATCGGTTCTCATATATGCCACTGAAAATTTGTTTCCATATATGCCATTGTTTTAATTTTTTGTGTTCATATATGCCATCACCGTTAGTTTCAATCGCTAGTTAATGTTAGTTTTTATCAAAATGAAAAAACTACCCTCGGCAAAATAAAAAATCAATGATGATTTAAGCTCCGTGGTTAACTATCACTTGCTCTAGCTAGTACACATATAACAATCACTAATTCAATCCAGCGCAACTTAGACTGGTTGTAAGTAAATCTAGCTATCTAGCTTTGTAAGTTGAGGGCAATTTTGAAATTTTGAAAAAAAACTAACATTGACTAACGGTTGAAATTAACGACGATAATATATATGGACATAGAAAATTGAAGAGTGGCACATATGGAAACTGGCGAACTTTCGGTGACATATACATAATTTTCTTTAAAAAGAATGAAAAACTAATTTGACAAGGTTTGAAAAAAATACAAAAAATGTGTTGACGAGTGCAAAATTTAATACACTCAATAACAACATGAGTTTTCGACACCTCACTGCTGAGTCTCCTCTCATCCCTCCTCCAGCGAGCAAACGTCGTACCGTCCGCTGACGTACGTGCCGAATCCGCTCAATCACCAATTCACCATCATTGAACCGTGTCAGATCTGGCACATCTACATATATACAAAATTTGATGAGTCATCGTTTTGCTCGTGCTGTCGTCTCTGGCCGATTGACAATTGACGAGCACGTGTTTTTGGATGAGAATGCATGACAACTATGGCCGTAGAATAGAAGTTTAAGCTTACAGCTAGCTAGCTCATATGGCATGGTTAAGTCACTGTTCTCGATCCTAATCCAACTGGGTCTAGAAATCTATACTGTCTAGATAATTAGTTACTGTGTGGTTACCGGTTTAAACCAGTCAAAATTCAAAATCTAAAATTTGAATTCAAAATTATACACCAAATTGTTTCCGAGCGGTTCAGCAAGATAGCTACGTCTGACTGCTTCGTTAATTTGGAATGGTTCTTTACCGACGTCGGAGCGCGGTAGGGCGGAGCGCGGCGAGGACGCGCGCGGCCCGGGGTGGCGCTGCGAGGACGCGCGCGGCCCGGGGTGGTGCGGCGTGGCCGGTGGCGGTGCCGGCCACGGGGCGCCGGGGGAGGGCGGTGCCGGCCACGGGGCGCCGGGGGCGGGGCGGCGCCGGCGGCGGCGTGGCGACGGCGACCCGCCGGCGGCTCGTGGAGAGGGGGAAGGAAAAAAGAAGAATGGAGAAGAGAGGTGTGTAGGGAGTATTTAAAAAGAGATTGAAAGTTTTAAAAAAAATGGCGCCGATTTTGAAAATTTTGCGGAAAATATGAGCGGGAAGCGAAAATTTGTCTTCGCCGAGTGCAACACTCGGCAAATATTTTATGTTTGCCGAGTGTCTTGAATATGGCACTCGGCAAACTTTTTTTTTAATTTTTCAAATTTGTTTTTTATTATTTTCATTGATAAAATTTGTTAAAATACAGTGGGTAATAATAAAAATAGAATAAAAACATGGATATGATTTTTTCTTTAATTTAGTTTAATAATTTAGTGTTGACATAGCTAAACTGACTAGCAGCGAGCATACGGAGTACGTACGTCGTCATTATTGATCCGTGCCAGATCTGTACACATAGCGGGCATCGTTTTGCTCGTGCGGCCGTCTCTGGCTGATTGATAATTGATGTGCACGAGCACGTGTTTTTCGAGCTCGATCGCGCGGTGAAAATTTTCGTCAACCAGAAACTCAGGATGCATGACAACTATGGCCGTACCGTGCATAGTGGTTTAAGCTTACAGCTCGTATGGCATGGTTAAGTCACTGTTCTCGATCCTAATCCAACTGGGTCTAGTAATCTATACTGTCTAGATAATTAGTTACTGTGGTTACCGGTTTAAACCAGTCAAAATTCAAAATATAAATTTGAATTCAAAATTATAAACCCCAAATGGTTACCGGCCGAGCGGTTCAGAAAGATAATTTGGAATGGTTCTTTACCGACGTCAGTTACAAAACGATTAGCCCCGTAACCAATCAATTTGTGTCGAAAACGGATCATTTCTTAAAAAATATATAAAAAATCAGAAAAATGAGATGTGAAAATATAGAAAACATTAAATAAAAATTACACTACCTTCACAAAATGCAATCTTTCTATCTAAATCATGTAGTCAAAATAGTATTCCTCGTAGAAAAGTTAATTAGTCTAGACTAAGGGCCGTTTGGGTTTGGATGGACTAAAACTAATTGTTAGCTAAAACTAATTACTAGTTGGTTAATAATTAGTTGGCTAATAATTAGTTCACCTATGTTCGTATACTTTGGACTAATACCTAGAAAAAGAGTAAAAGCCCCTGCTAGCTTCCATTAGTTCACTTTTGTGGACTAATGGTTAATCATTAGTTGGCCCATGAACTAACAATTAGTTTAGTAACACTACTACAAAGCGACACAGTAGCGGCGGGCAAAAACGTCCTGTAGTGGCGGGCATCCAGTCCGCCACTGCTCTAACGTCACTGCTAACCCTAGTCGATCAGCAGTGGCGGGCAGAGTGCCCGTCACCGCTGTGTCAACAGTAGTGGCGGGCACACTGACGTCATCTGCCCGCCACTACTGTTAGTCATAGCAGTGGCGGGCAGATGATGTCAGCGAGCCCGCCACCACTGTGTCAACAGCAGTGGCGGACAGATGACGTCAGTGTGCTACACACCAGTGTGCTAATTAGTTAGGTTGTTTGGATAAACTTAGGCAAAAAAATTAGCAACTAACAATTAGTTCATGGGATCCAAAAAGGGTCTAAATCCAAATAGAAAAGGGTCTACACCCCAGCTATACTACTGCTGCTACGTACCATTTTTTTCCTGTTAATTCGAAGGCAGCATTAACACACCATATTATCAGGTTGTAATCTAGTTGGAGTCCGTAGTTTGTTAGCAGACAGTCCTATATAAGGGAGCCTTTTATCTTGTAATTGGGGCATCGAAGAATTATATCTCTGCGTTCGTCGGCGTGTCTTGGTCCATCCTCTGCGTACTCCTCCTCGTCGGCGGCGAGGTAACAATTTGGTATCAGAGACCAGCACGCCTGCATCGCCTTCCATGGCCGGCACGACGAACGATTCTGCACATGACTCGGCGAAGCTGGACCAGATTCTGGCCCAACTATGATACAAAATTTAGAAGAGGTGAAATTTTATAGAAAACAAATTAATTTCAGGTAGAAGTTACCGTATTTATAGGAACTGCTTCATATAGCTCCAACCCTAAGATTCATGTTAAATCTAGAGTTTTTTATAATATAATAAAATAGTTTTAAATTTTATTTTTAATATAAAATAAAAACTAAATTACTCCATCTGAAGCGAAGAACTGGCCCTTCAGCCCATCGTACACTATGGGCCTAAATTGGGCCCAAAATAGGTGGCCCATCTAGATCTAAATTGGGCATAAAACTGAATAGGCTGATGGCCCAAAACTGGACATCTTGTATTCGGCCCATAAATGGACGGCTAATATTGGCCTAAATTGGACAGCTGACGTGGCCCTTTGTCACCCAGAAAATTGGTTATTTGTCACTTTTAATATTAGTTTTGTAAAATTACGATTTAATACGTTCTTGATTTCTATGCCATTTGTCACTTTAATCCATTTTTATATTAACTAAAAATATTTTTTTGACGAAAGAGATACCATTAGTCGTCGTGTATGAGTCCATAATTTGGTAACAATACATTATTCTATATATGAATATTATTTTAGATGTATTTTAATTGTGTATCGGTAAGATTTTGAATATATACATATATAAAGTTTACTACTATATTATTGTAACATTAGTGTCACCTAAATATCGACATGTTGTGGATTTGGCTAGGTTAATCTTAGCTATGAAGAGACCGAGAGTATTGTTCTTAATTCAATTGTATCTTCTCAATGTAATTATCTAAATTCAATAAAAACTTGTGATGTAAAGTGTGGATATCAAATACTTCTGCTTTGCCAAATACTTTGGAACAGTATCTCATATCAGCAGAAACTACTTAGTTTCATCTCTCAAAAAGAAATTAAAGATAATATATAATATCATGCACAACATCGGCAGCACACAACAATATCACATATATATCTGGATAAAAATCCACATGGAGTGAATATTACACATAGGAGTACATGATAAAAGATGACATATAAAAGAAAGCACAAGCCATACATAAGGTATGCAAACTAGATCGAGTAACTCAAAAGAGGGACTTTATTTAGTACACAACAAAAACGATAAAAGTATGACTTATAACTTATCACGCAACAAGCCGAAAATATGTAAACTAGACCTATAAGCAAGTGATTTATAGCGTGATCATAAAGCATATGTGGATGCATATATATATATGATGCATTGATGCTTGTGGTCGAATGTTTATATATTCTCCTCTTTCCTAACAAAGTTAAAGTTAAAGCAATTGGCACCAGCGTAGATGCCATCATACTTAGTTTGAATAACCGTTCGCCCATCATACATAATGTCCCGCTGCTTGTACGAAAATGGAACATCACAATGAGCTTTTTCAGCAACCAATGTTAGTGTCACTCTGGTACGTGGAGGCACATCAGCCTCATATTCGGTCTGTTTAGACATTGATTTCTCAATGCTTGAACCCCAAGTGTAGGACCCAGTAAATTCACTTTTGATTGTGACAGAACCATCTGCTATCAGTGGCACCCCAGCTTTGATTTTGGTCTCAACACCTAGCATCAATGATAAAGTTGAGTCCCATGACGTTATTTCTGTCTCCGTATAAGTAAAGGATAGTTTGATTCTGTCATTTGTACTACCATTATTTTCACCAGTTGCACTATCCATGGCGAGAACTTTCTTATCATAAATCCTAGCTTTAGACAAATCGTAGGTGACATCATAGATCTCCCGTGAGAATACTGGTTCTTCGATCTCGAGCCTCGCCTCTTTTATTACGGTTTCGGCGGAAGCATTTAAGCAATTTGTCTTCCCTTCAATTGTCAGCCTCCTGCAGTAGCGGTTGTTTCCCTTATTTTGAAGTGCAAATATGTCACCGATTTTCACAACACTGAATACAGTGTCAAGATTGCCGCCGCCTGTGTCTGATGAATCTGCCCAAATCCAGTTCGGGCTTCGCCTCCAAAACCGGCCAAAGCGACTATTTTTTATACGGACATTTCCGTTACTCAGGTAGTGAGTGGTGTTGATCACGGTTGCGTCTGCCATGTCGTCTGATGCAAACTGCAAATAATTACGACCCTCGATGACCCGCCCGCTAAGATAGTGGCCATTGTCTCCTTTGAAAACAACATGTTGGGGCAGTTGCTTCTCTTGCCCACTGAAATCAACAAGTGTGTAGGCATTATTCAAGTCATTTTTACTGTCTTTGACAGCTTCTACTTGTAAGTCAACTTGTTTTCCCAGCCGGGCATGGTGAAACCTGCAGTTACATATATAGACCTTAATTAATCAATACTACATCCATTTTATAATAGGGGAAATATCCCGTGCAATCACTTATTTGGTGCAATCGTACAATCAAGCGATCTGGTGCATCCAATCAAGCGATCCAACGGTTACATATGAAAGGGGTTAAAAGTAAAAAAATACTAGATTTTAGGTGGATGCACCAGATCGCTTGATTGTACGATTGCACCAATATAAACGATTGCACAAGATATTTCCCCTTTATAATATAAGACCGGCCTATAAGTTTAATTTGTACTACTTCAACTTCATTAAATTTGTATCTCTGACTAGGAAACAAATTAATTTGTCACATAAATAAATAAATGCTAATATCACAGTTAGAGTAATTTTATAAAGTTAGTTAGCAAATGCTCACTGTAACACAAGGTACAAAACTAACTATATATGATATTAACAATTTTAGAAATTGTAGCTACATATATACTCGTATAATCTCTAGCTCCTCTCAAAACCATCCATATTAATTTAAGCCTCACAAATCACAACAAAATTTCTAAACCATAAACTGTTTATATACGTACATGACACAAACATGATTCAACATAATTTTGTCCAACGTGGAGGAGACGTCGGAGTGAATGAAAAGTCGGGTGCAATTGTTAGCTTTTGATGTAGGCACTATAACCAACATGACAATATTAATTGTCCAATGTAGCACGCCAACATATAGAACAAAATTATTTTATAAAATCATCTTAAGGTTAAGTAAACGATAAAAGGTTATGTGGTTAAACACTTGATTTATTAAGTTAGGGGGTTATGTAGTCAATCAGGGGGTTAATATGCATGTGTGAGAGGGTTACATAGACTTTCTTAATATTATAAAGTTAGCAAATGGCCACTGCTACAACTGAAGGTACAAAACTAACTATGATATTAAGAATTCTAGACTGTAGCTACGTACTCGTATAATCTCTAGCTCCTCAAAATCCATATCATACGTATTTACATCCTAAACGGTAAAACTCAATAATAACTACAAATTAAATGCCAAAATGAACTAGCTAGCTAGTATCGAGATTCTCGTCAGCCAAATACTTACTAGATGTTTCTCGTAATCCTAAGCTCCCAAACCAAACCTAAAATAATTTAGATTCGGAGGTTTCCCTTTATCTACTGATTCTTAATTTGGAAAATGTTTTATCAATAAAATAACGCAAGTAGAATTTATATGGAAAATTTGAACTATATCTAAACTAATAAGTCTGTTCATTTTTTATAATTATAACCACCATGATTAGAGTAGTTAAGACGATCTCTTACCTCCTTATCCTATTTTTTTATTTAGAGGATGCTGCCATTAAATCCAGCTCACACCTCCTTGAATATCTCTAATATCCAGATTTTGTTCTTATTGCGTACGTGAATGCAACTAACGTGCGAGAGAGAAGGAAAGCGACATTATATTGAAGGGGCAACATCGAATTAGATCGAGTCTTAATTAGCATGCATCATTAACTGTAATAATAAACAATCATAAACCTTGAATTTGCATGCTGCTTAAACAGTCTGCAAACAAGTAGAACCTGACTGAGTGAGGAGGAGGAACATCGCGGTCTTCCATGGCAGGGAGTAGAGGCAGCAGGTCCGCAGGGACGAGCTTAAACAGTGTGCATGAAGGATTGGACAGATCATCCTCCAGTTCATCAACAGTGGTGATGATCCAGCCACTACCGTCTTCTTGCTGCTGCTCCTTGGCCACCCAGTATGTGTTGTTGTAACAACATCTGATGTGCACCAACCCATGGTGTTCCTTGGACGCCTCGATATAGAATCGAGTGTACGGATTGATGCAGTCCTCACCGTTGAGCTCCATGAACGGCTTGTCGCTTTCATGGGCATAACGCAGGTAGCTGCCGGTTTTCTCACATCGAAAAGCAATACATTTTGGACCCTCCGACGACATCGTCTAGATATCTTTCTCTACTCTCTTATTTTCTCTTTGTGTTTGTGGCTTGTGCTTGTACCTTGATCGCTAGGGCCTGGGTATTTATAGAGCCAGGAGGCTTATATGATATGTATTTACTTGTTCATTAGAGAATACTATCGTCACAAACCTTGTAAAGACCAAACAATAGGGCTTGTTTGGGTTGTTCATGGCCCTAATCAACCATGTCAAAAATTTGGCAATGCCACTAAATAAATTAGTCATTAATTTTGTTTAGGCAAAAAATTAGCATGCCAAAATATTGTAGTTGGTTTGAATTATTTCATTGGCAACAATTATCGATAGTACTTAAACCAAATGAGGCTTTAACCAATTTTTAGCAAAAATTTTGGCATGACGACCAAATTATTTTCATTGCCAAAAAATTGTCATAGCTTGGATTGGCATATCTTTTTTTATTGCACTCTAGTCAAGATACAATATAATATAACGTAGTGCTAAGTTTGTTACACGGTGATATGTTCTAATTTAAAAAAAAATTCAATTATCTCCAAATACCAAACTAAACAAATAAAACCATGCTAATACCATCAATATATACATATAGGCAATGTTTTTAAAGGACTCGGTGAACTGTGTTCGCCGAATGCAAAAGGGTTTTCCCTTAGTGTCTGCTAGATCACTCGGCGAACAACTGTTTTACCGTAGTAGCTTGCGGATTTGTTTTAAAAAAATCAACATATACACTTGCACATGTGGTTTATCATCGAACTCACCAATTAGACCGTACCAGATCAGAAGCCCAGCTCTAGCCTCATTGGCACGGCTGCAGAGGTCTATCACCTGATCAGCAAGCAGGTCTTCCTTTTTTTTCTTTTTTCTTTTTTTTTGCAAGCGTGTCTTAATTTCTTGACATGTATATGCATGATATTTGATGTGTATTTACTTGTTCATTAGAGAATACTATCGTAAGAAACCTAGTAAAGACTAACAATTAAGGGTTTGCATTGCTTGGTCGTTCATGGCCCTAATCAACCGTGTAAAAAATTTGGCAATGCCACTAAATCAGTGGCTCATTTTGTTTTAGCCAAAAAATTAGCATGCTGAAATATCGTAGTTTGTTTGAATTGCATTGGCAACAATAATCCATAGGAAGGCCGGCCAATCGGTAGCAAACCAAATGAGGCTCTAACCAATTTTTAAATTACACTAATGTAATATAAAGTCGTGCTAAGTTTGTTAAATTAAGCTATCAAGAAAAATATCGTTTTGTATATACGTGCAGTTGTACATGCATGTCTGGTCTATGATCCGTCCACGTTGATACACGTTCGACCACACAAAATAATGATAACTAATGTTTTGATTAGCACCAGATTAATTTGCAATAATAGTTGTTGGGACCTCACCTCGATCTGCGTCTTCTGCCGACTCTAGAGATCGATGCATGCATTATTGATCTCCTTCTACTACTTATAGAGATGCGTTATATTGTCGTTGATGACTCTAGAGGAATTTTCACGTGCAGCTTCTGCATGTCGATCGATCCGTCCAATGCAATGTAAAAACAGGGGGTAAATAATGCTATCCATATTCGATCTAAATCCAACATGCATGAGTCTCGGAGAGCATCAGTTAGAGGTATATATATATACTAGTGAGAGGCCCGTGCGTTGCAACGGATGCATAATGTTAACAGCAATATATTTAGAACATGATATATTTGCCGAACACATTTGTTTAGTAATATTGCGATGATAAGAAACAATGCAATATATTATTCCTCAAACCTCAAAACAATGCATAGAAGTTGTCTTGAAGTTTAGCTCACTTACTGTTGAGTTCAGAGCATCATCAAAGAAATTCTTAAGAGCAGGGACAATTGGGGAAACATCTACATCAGGTTCCAAAAAATCAAGTGCATAATAATCACGAGCCATCGCTTCATAGTCCCTGTTGACCATGTGAACAACATGGCCTATGATGGCTACTCTTGCAACCTCGGGGGTTTCACTCATCATACCAAAATCAAGAAAAGCAAGCTTCCCTTCAGGTGTTGCCAATATATTACCGGGATGAGGGTCAGCGTGAAAGTAACCATACTCCAAAAGTTGCCTTAAGCTACACTGAATACCAATGTTCACCAAATCCAGAACCTTCAAACCTTGTTTTTCAATAGCAGCTTGCTGGTTTAATTTTGTACCTTCAATCCACTCCATTGTCAGAACCTTTGAACTTGTGTAATCCCAAAATATATCAGGCACCAACACATCTTGCTTGTCAGCATATAACTTCTTAAACCTCCTTGCATTTTGGCCTTCCTGCGCATTCAAAGTTTCCACAACCCTTAAATCATCAATAACACAGTTCTTATTTACTAAATTCTACAGTTGAAGCAACAGAGTCATATGCTAATTCTGTGAAGCATTCACAGGAAGGATTCGCAAATCGCAATATTGGTATGAATTATCTTGTTTGAATTTAAAATTATTGAATGGTTTCATCCAAAATTTCAGAATTCAGTACCTATAGAAATCTCATACCAAAGTGGCAGCCCTGTTAACAGGCAGTGGAACCTGAATAAAGCAAACAAACATCTACCAATAGGAAAAGTAGTGATGTATATACTGCAGATATGGCCACCAGATTGTGTGCAAAAAGGTTCACAAGAACAACAAAATTGTACCTGAACATAATTAAGCTCTTGGTAAACTCTTCGAGCAAATTCATCCATGAGAGCAACAACATCACTGGATATAAAGTCGACATATTTATTTATTAGAAAGCCAAGACCCCTCAGTAGATAAAAATCAAGCCCGATAATATCCTCAATACCAGGCCTTTGCACCTTAACAGCTACCAGCTTCCCAGAGTATTTTAATCGTGCCTTATAAACTTGACCTAAACTTGCGGCAGCAATTGGGGAAGGTGATATTGATGAGTAGATTGAATCAAGAGGAAACCCAAGCTCCCTCTCGATACACGCAAATGCTTGTTCATCTGGAAATGTGGGAAGTGAATCCTGCAAGACAGTTACATGTAAACCAATTGGCAGTATAAATAGATGAAAAATGGACGGAATCACCCTAGCTATCAGGAAATATAATGAAATGGTGAGTTCAAGCTGATGCCATTTACTTCCTACTAATGGCACAACCATTCTGAAAGCCATCCTCCACCTCCTTAAAAATAATAAACACTCCGCTAATAGCAAGAAATTCTGGGTGAATATATTTTTGCAATTACATGGACGACACACACACAAGCACAAGTGCACCCCTTAAACACGCTCAATCTTTGAACAAATCTTTGACCTAGTTAAATTTCTATTGAAAGCACACCGGTGGGTGTAATATTCATTGGGTGTCCATGATTTGAACTCTAGGTGAAATGGTGGATAGCTCTTTGAATGAATTGTTATGCATTAAATAACTAAAGTAAATCCACCGACACTCAATCTTTGAACAAGAGCATGCCACATTGGCTTAACGTTGATCTAGGGTAACATCATAACCAGTTTGAATCAAATAGGCAGATTTAAACAAGTGTAGGGCAAACAAGAACGGGTACCTGCAACTCGGAGAGCTCCTCGAGGAACTCGGGCGGGCAGAGATCGGGCCGCGTGGACAGTCCTTGCCCAATCTTGACGAACGTCGGGCCGAGCCTGGTCAGTATGGTCCGCAGCTCTATCGCCCTCGCGCGCTTCATAGCTGATGACGCCCCCCTCTGCTCGTCCAGCAGCAGCTTCAGCCCAAACGTCCCTATCTTGGACAGCACGTCCACCGCTCGCTGTGCCACCTGGTAAAGCAGCAGCAATCCACAGCACACAGGTCAAAATTCGAGTTGCCGATAACATAGATAGCGCAAGTGTCGGGGGGGTTGCCTACCTTGGTGGGTCGGGAGCCGTAGCGGGAGGCGAGGAGTTCAGGGGTGAAGACCGTGGCGGCCGCGGCGCGTGCCATGGCGCGGGACTCGGCCTGCAAGTCCTCGGCGCGGTCGCGTGCCAGCGAGGCCACGGCGGGCGGGGAAGCGCGGGGGGAGATCTGGATGGAGAGGTCCGGGGACGGGGGCGCCGCGGTGGAGGCGGCGCGGAGTAGTAGGGAACGGCCGCGGTGCCGGCGCCGGCGCCGGCAACTGCAAGCCGCGCCGCGCGGAGGGGAGGGTACGGAGAAGGAGACCGATGCGGCCGCGGCCGCAGCCGCGGCAGCGGCCGGGGAGGTGGTGGCCGCCATGGGCGGCGGTGGGGGGAAGTGTGGTGGGGGAGCGCGCGCGTCGCGGGGCGGACAAGCGGGTCGGCGGGCGCTTACGGAGGGGGGGGGGAACGCGGCTAGGGTTTTCGCGAGGGGCGGTGTTTTCGCGAGGGGACGACGAGGCGACGTTGACTGGGCCGGGCCGGCGCGGATGGGAAAATCGCGGTGCGTCTGGCGGGGAGCGGACGGAGGAACGGATATGTAGCGGCGTTATAATAGTAGAGATATATATATATATATATATATATATATGTGCATGTGTAATTATTTTTTTCATTAGTGAGGTACATATATATTAGCAGCAAATATTAATTAGGATGCAGAAACACGACGTCGTTTGTCTCTCCAATACGTACGCTACGTACGTAAGAAATATACTATACGTACTAATAATCATGAAAAAACACGTCGGTTTGCAACCAAACCCAGTGCAGTCACGCACTACTGGAAACACCACGTTTGGCTAGTGTTCATCGGAACTCAACAAACTAAAATTTGCCGAGTATACTGTAAAATACACTTGCAAAAATTTAATATATGCATATCCATGACATAGATCTGTACATATATGCATATCCATCACCATCATATTAGCCGGCTGATCGGATTGATAATCGATGTGCACAAGTAAGTGTTTTCACGTACATATATATATATATATGCATATCCATCACCATCATATTAGCTGTTGCTGCCTCTCCCACTTTTCTACCGACATGGGAAAGATATGCTATCTTATTATTTTAAATTAGTATCACATCACCATCAACATCACCACAGAAGATTCATTATAAAATTAGTATCACATATTTTAAAAATATTTTTAAATAATTCGAAGAGTCAAATGTTGAAATAAAAATCAGCAGAAATATTTGAAATGAACTGATCGGAGTAAAGTATTTGCAAAGGCAAACATGATAACAACTAACAGTCACTACCGGAAACTGATGCAAATAATGTCCTCTCGCTCCTCCGTCATGGTCGCCCTATCTTCTCTTCTGCATGCCGTGCCGAATCCCTAATCCTCTTCGTGCATGCCGCCAGCTGATCACAGTCTAAGCGTATGGGCGTTTTTGGCACGTACAGGACGATTGACAATTGGCCGACCAGACAATTATATTGTCGTCAAGCAGAACAATAAAGTACTCAAGGATATGCATGCATGGCAGGCCTTAGACTATGGCCGTACCATGCATAAAAGTTTAAGCTCACTAACTGCTAGCTAATAGCATGGTTACTGCAGGTTCTCTTAACCTAACTGGGCCTAGTAATCTATTAGTTACCGTTACCGGTTTAAATCGATCAAAATCTAAATTTTGAATTCAAAATTATAGACCAAATGGTTACTGAGCAGTTTGGCAAGATAACAACTAACGGTCACTACCGGTAACCGGTGCAATAATATCCTCTCACTCTTCGATCTGCTCTGGAGTAGTACGTAGCTGCTTCGTACATTAGACCTAATCATTGTCTATTCATGCATGCATGCATTAATTGTGGAGTTTTCACACGTGCAGTGTCTGGTCGATCCGTCCAATGCAACAACGACGTGCAGTGTTTCATGCACGTCGATCAGAGTACTCGCATAAAAAAATGTCTACTTTAATATCACATGAAAATTTGCCGACTGATTATTATATTAATTAGAAGTAAATCAGTAAGTAGAATACTACTACATATTAGCAGCAAATATTAATTAGTAGGATGCAGAAACGTCCTTTGTCTCCCCAATACGTACGTAAAAAATATTATACTATACGTGTAAATGCATTCTTTCAAAACAGTTAAATCATATTGTTAATTAAAGTATTAATCCTGAAAACACGTCGGTTTGCAACCCCGTACGCTCCACATCTATATATGTATGGTATCATTGCATGTGATAGTTTTCTCCAAATAGTTTTGAAATTTTATCACAACATCTATGTATATCATATATATCATAACACTAGAATAGGTCTAATGTTTTTCAGATTCATTTTATATTTTTAAATTAAAAAATCATTAAGCTCCACATGTTGTATTATACTCATTCTTTCCAAAAATCTTAAACCTATTATATTTTTTATTTTTTCCAAAAATATTAGACCTATTTGTATTTTACCAAGATAATTAAGATTTTGCAGCCTCGTAAAAAACCATGTTTAAAGATTTTGTAAAAAAACTAAATTTACGTAAAATAAAATTTTGAAGTAGACTTTAGTCCATAATTAAAAAACATATAACTAGCAGCTAGCTAGCTGGGGAGACTAGACTTAAAGAATCTTAACAACAGTAATCGAAACCGGTAACTGTAACAATTTGCCTTGTCATCCGGCTCCGTAGCATCGATCAATACAGTAGGGTAACGGTGTTGGGTTCCTGTATTGCATGCGACGAAACGGGAGATGGCAGGAAGCCAGGAGAGGGAGGAACAAGTAGCCAAGTTGGTGAAATGACGATAAGATCGAAGAAGGTCGTGGCACTTTCCTTTTAATTTTCTCAATCGTTTTACATGCAGATTCCACTTTAGCGAAGTCATGTGTGTCCCGTCTACGTACGTACCCTACCGCTACTGTCGATATCGCATGCAACGTGCATAGTGCAATACTGTATTTGCGCCCTGCTGCAGCTTATATTTTTAGTAATGTCTTTAAATTTATTGGATAATAAATTAAAATAGACTTAAAAACATAAATATGATTTTTCTATAATTTTTTGATAATTTTTTCAGGCACTTGTAGTTCAAATTTCACTTATTTCAATTTAAATTCAAAAAACACACTTAATGAATTAAAAATAGTAAACTGACCCAAAAAATACCAAAATTTTAAATTAGATAATTTATGTTGTATTTTGATTGTATAAAAAGTTTCAAGTTCAAACGAGAATATAACTATGATTTTCTTACAAACCTTCCTCATTCCTTTTCTAAAACCTAATTCGTCCTCAAGAATCTCCACTTTTTTAATATCCTACATGAAAAAAATCTTTAAACATCTTTAAATTTTTATCACAGTATACTTATAATAACATAACACTGTGACAAATTTCACCTTTTTAGACTTCACTTGATTTTTTTAGAATTAAAAAACTATAAAACACCATGTTGCAGATCAAGTGCCGTAACATAGATTTTTAGTATTATCTTTAAATTTATTGGATAATAAGTAAAAATAGACTCACAAATATGAATATAATTTTTCAATAATTGTTTGATAATTATTTCAGGCACTTGTAGTTCAAAATTCACTTATTTCAATTTAAATCCTAGAAAAACACTTAATGAATTAAAAATAGTAAAATGACCCAGAAAAATAGCAAAGAATTTATTCTTCGAGTGTTTAAAGTTTATCGAGTATTTTTTTAAAAAAAACACTTGTTAAAGTATCTTTTGTCGAGTGCCTAACATATTGCACTCGGCAAAGCGACGGACACTCGGCAAACATATAGTTTCTGGTAGTGATTTAATCATTCATATTATTCAAAAAAATCAGCAAATATATAAAAATATAAATTAAGCTTGAAGTACTACCTTCAATAATAAACAAATAAATAATTTTTTATTTTTTTAAATAAAACGAAAAGTAAATGTACACAAGTTTTGCTCGTCTTTGGCCGATTGATAATTGATGTGCACAAGTGCGTGTTTTTGGCATGTACAGGACGATTGACAATTGGCCAACCAGAAAATTGTCGTCAAGCATAACCACCATATATAAAGTAGTCAACGATATGCATGGCATGCATGGCCTTAATTAATTTGGAAAATGACAACTATAGCCGTACCATGCATAAAAGTTTAAGCTTAATTACAGCTAATAATATGACAAATCATTGAATAATTAGGCTCGTTAGATTCGGTTCGCCAATAATCTACCGATTATGAATATATTTTATAAATAATCTATATTTAATATACTCCAAAATAATATCTAAATATTTGATGTGACGAGAACTGGAATTTAACCCTCTAAGACAAACACCCTCTGCAGGTTCTCCTAATCCAACTGGCCTCGAAATCTACCCTCCAGACGATAAGTTACCGGTTTAAATCGATCAAAATATAAAGTTTGAATTATAAATTATAATAAAATAAATAATATTTTAAAAAGTTTTTTTAATAAAACGAATAGTTAATTGTTGAAATAAAAAATAACAGAATCATTTGAAATAAGTATTTGCTGAGCTAAACATGATAACAACTAACAGTCATTATCGGTAACCGGTGCAATAATATCCTCTCACTCCGTGGTGCTTGCATTGGTCAGCGTCGTCGTCCTATCTACTCTTCTGATCCGGTGACCACTGTCTATTATTGCATGCATGCATTATTATAATGTCGAGTTTTCACACGTGCCGTAGTGTCTGGTCGATCCGTCCAATGCAAGAACGTGCAGTGTTTCATGCATGCACGTCGAGTGCTCGCATTAAAAATTGGCTACTTTAATATCACACGAAAATTTTAGTTCAGATCGAATTAACCTGGGTGCCGACTGATTATTATATTAATTGGAAGTAAATCGGTGAGTAGAATGCTAGCTACTAGCTACATATTAGCAGCAAATGTTAATTAGGATGCAGAATCATTTAAAATGAAGAGTTTTTTTAGATGCCATTATAATTACCGTGTTTTGGAATTTTATCACTATAATTTGTCTTTTTGGATATATGTCATTATATTCTGGAATTGCACCTCTCACAAAATCTAACGGTATATTTCAGATTTCTCTAAAATTGCAATGACATATTTTGGACTTTTCTAAATTTGTAATGGTATAGTTCGGAGTTCTCTGAATTTGTAATGACATAAATCTAAGTATGTGAATTATAATGACATTATTTTTTCCAAAATCACAAAATTGTCATGGCATGCATCCAACTTTCTCTAAAATGAACGGAGTGAGTATTAGCTGACACTACGGTAACAGCCACATTTACCGAGTGCCTAGGGCACTCGGCGAAGCCTCTTTTGCACTCGGCAAAGGCTTCACCGAGTGCCACACTTGGTGAATCCCACTCAGTACACGCCTTATCGGCGATGAGGGTGTTCGCCGAGTGCTTTTTATCGGGCACTCGGTGAAGTTTTTGCCAAGTGCAATGTGTCACTTCGCCGAGTACATGCAGAGCCGAATTTGTGGTTCTTCGGTTAGGTCGGCTCTGTTCATGGCTTGTTGTGTGGAAACGATAGCTGTGTTTTCAAATTAGAGGTTGTCGAGTGCCCGATGGAATGCACTCGACAAAGATTGCTGCACTCGGCAAAAGATCGTTTTCCGGTAGCGTCTGCAACACTTCGCTGCTGACGACCCCAACTGATGCTTTTCGAAAGTGCGAGTCTTACTTTGATTATTTTTTATCCTAAGTGATACGTCAAATACTCAAATAGAATATAATTTAATGCACTTATCATTCCTTGGTAATTAATTATGTGCCTTTAAAACTATCAAATTAACTATTGATTTCCGTATATTCGTGCTATCTAGCTTATAAATGGAAGCTATATATATATATAGGCAACAATAATATAATCAAACACTGTTGTTACGAAAAATCGATCACATGGAAAATAATGAATCGCTTGAGATGAAAATGGTACGGTGTTGTTAGGAGCACCTAAATCGATTGATAATTAACGCATTAATCACACATACTCATTCAAGAGTTAATTACTAATGAAAAAAATAATTACACATACACATATATATACCTCTAACTGCACTCCGAGACTCAGCTCATGCATAATGCAAGCGTTAATCACTCGTGCAAAAATTAAAATTAATTAGCCATGCATGCGGCATGCCCCTCTCTCCTTTATCTGGATCGTCTCACAAAATTAAATATCGATGCATGGATGATTGCATGAACACAAAGAGCCGCCATTCAAAACGACTGTGCAGTGTGCTTGGATCCATATATATACTAGTCAGAGGCCTGTGCTTTGCAACAGAATCTTATTTTATAATAGGTTTTTTATTTCAACGCAAAATATATAAATTAAAAGACTGAAATATAAATACAATTTTCTTTTTCTGGTTATTTATTTTCATTTTTATTCTTTTTTCTTTTTTATTTTCCTCTTTTCTTCTTTCTTTCTCACGCAATGAATCCTGCTCGCATGCATGCACAAGGGGCGGGCGGTTGCACAGGGGCGCACGTCGCGCTTTGACGGGAGCCGGTTGCACCGATTTTTTTAGGGCAGTTGCACCGGTTTTTTTAGGGAATAAGTTTTGATTGGTTTTTTATGGGAAGTGAGAGGCGCGCTGCACGGGGAGGGAGGCTGCGGACGGACGAGTAAATCGTCGCTTTATAATAGTAGATATATATATATGTGTGTGTGTGGCTGGTGAGTGATGAGTCATGAACTACGAAGCGTGTGAATCATGCGTTTCTGCATGCATGACCAATGCATAAATTCTGATACCAGATCTCGATCTATTTGGAAATTTAAGATTCAAAAATTAGCCGGTAAATTAAAACCTCTTCATAATTTGGTTTATAATTTTGAATTCAAATTTTAGATTTTGGTCGATTTAAAACAGTAACTAATAGATTACTAAGCCCAGTTGGATTAAGAGAACCTGCACACTTAACCATATATCATATTAGCTAGCAGTAAGTAAGCTTAAACTTTTATGCATGGTACGGCCATGCCATGCATGCATATATATCCTTTATTAGTACTTTATTATTCTGCTTGACGACAATTTTCTGGCCAATTGTCAATCGTCATGTACCATACTTGTGCACATCAATTATCAATCGGCCAAACACGATGGATAGCACGAGCAAAACTTGTGTACATATATATGTGACACGGAGCAATGATGCGAAAATAATAAACCAAGTTTGACACTTAGCAAAAAAAAGAAAAAATCGATACAAATGTAAGTTATGACGGTGTGTTTGGATTTAAACCGGTAACTAATCGTCTGGACGGGGTAGATTACTAGATTACTAGGCCCAGTTGGATTAAGTAAACCTGCAGACTTAACCGTGCCAAATTAGCTGTAAGTAAGCTTAAATTAAACTTTTATGCATGGCACGGCCGTACTTGTCATTTTCCAAATTAATTAAGGCCATGCATATCCTTTAGTACTTGGTTAATCTGCTTGACGACAATTTTCTGGTTGGCCAATTGTCAATCGTCATGTACTTGTGCACATCTATTATCAATTGGCCAAACACAAATGAATAGCACGAGCAAAACTTGTGTACATATGTGACACCGAGCAATGACAGTGAGAGACTCATAATTTTTAAAATATTTTGAGCTTATGTGATATTTGTAACTCGGTTTAAGATTAAAAATTATTCTACGCTCAAAATGCAACATATCATATTCCATGTAAAAATTTTGCAATACTTTATTGACAACATGCAGAGCTTAATGATTTTTTAATTTAAAAATATAAAATGAGTATGTTTTATCCTAGTGTTATGATAAATATGATACATAGATGTCGTGATAAAATTTTAAAAATACTTGAAGAAAACTATCACACATACAATGATATGATATGATACACGGATGTTGTGAGTGGGGTTCGGACGTTCGGTTGCAAACAGACGCGTTTTGAGGATTCATACTTTAATTAACAACATGATTTAACTGTTTTGAAAGAATGCATTTACACGTATAGTATAATATTTTTTACGTACGTATTGGGGAGAGACAAAGGACGACGTTTCTGCATCCTAATTAATATTTGCTGCTAATATGTAGTTGTATTCTACTTACTGATTTACTTCAAATTAATATAATAATCAGTCGGCACGCAGGTTAATCGGATCTGAACTAAAATTTTCATGTGATATTAAAGTAGACATTTTTTAATGCGAGTACTCTGATCGACGTGCATGAAACACTGCACGTTGTTGCATTGGACGGATCGACCAGACACTGCACGCGTGAAAACTCCACAATTAATGCAAGCATGCATGCATGCATGAATAGACAGTGTGATCAGCTAGCGGCATGCACGAAGCAGCTACTCCAGATCAGATGGTGACCGGATTAGGGATTGGGCACGGAATGCTGATGCAGATCGAAGATAGCAGGACGACGACGTTGACCGACCACCGCGGAGGAGCGAGAGGGTATTATTGCACTGGTTACCGGTAGTGACCGTTAGTTGTTATCTTGCCAAACTGCTCCGTAACCATTTGGTTTATAATTTTGAATTCAAAATTTAGATTTTGATTGATTTAAACCGGTAACTAATCGTCTGGACAGGGTAGATTTATTTCGAGGCCAGTTGGATTAGGAGAACCTGCAGGCATGGTACGGTGTGGCCTGCCATGCATGCATATCCTTGAGTACTTTATTGTTCTGCTTGACGACAATATAATTGTCTGGTCGGCCAAAAACGCCCATACTCATGCAACTATGCAAGAGTTAATCACTAATGAAAAATTCGATTGTTAATTAACGCATTAATCCCACATACTCATGCAAGAGTTAATCACTAATGAAAAAAATAATTACACATACACATATATATACCTCTAACTGCACTCCGAGACTCAGCTCATGCATAATGCAAGCGTTAATCACTCGTGCAAATTAAAATTAATTAGCCATGCATGCGGCATGCCCCTCTCTCCTTTGTCTGGATCGGCGATAATATAATAGCATATGCCCTCTAAACTGGGACCGATCACTGACAGAGTACCAGTCGTCGTCTCACAAAATTCTGATACCAATGCGTGTGAATCATGCGTTTCTGCATGACCAATGCATAAATTCTGATACCAAATCTTGATCTATTTGGAAATTTAAGATTCAAAAATTAGCCGGTAAATTAAAACTGCTCCGTAATCATTTGGTTTATAATTTTGAATTCAAATTTTAGATTTTGGTCGATTTAAAACGGTAACTAATAGATTACTAGGCCCAGTTGGTAAGCTTAAACTTTTATGCATGGTACGGCCGTATGTAGTTGTCATTTTCCAAATTAATTAAGGCCATGCCATGCATGCATATATATCCTTTATTAGTACTTTATTATTCTGCTTGACGACAATTTTCTGGCCAATTGTCAATCGTCATGTACCATACTTGTGCACATCAATTATCAATCGGCCAAACACGATGGATAGCACGAGCAAAACTTGTGTACATATATATGTGACACGGAGCAATGATGATATTTTAAGACTCACACTTTTTCAAAATGTTTAAGACTATGTGATCTACACTCAAAACATGTACAACATATCTGAAAAATATCAAATGAAATCTAAAAACATGAGATTTATTCTAATGTTATGATATGATACATAGATGTTGTAATAAAAAATAAAAATATTTTAAAAAATTGTAATAAATGATGTATAATATTTTTTACGTACGTATTGGAGAGACAAAGGACGTTTCTGCATCCTAATTAATATTTGCTGCTAATAAGTACTCCCTGCGTTTATGCATCCTAATTAATATTTGCTGCTAACATGTACTTCCTCCTACTTCCAAATGGAAGTTGATTTAGAACTGTATCTAAAATTCCTAAAAAAATTGTTTTGTATTTTTGTGTATATTTTGGAGATTTTGATCGATTTGGACGGGGTAGATTACTAGATTTGTTGGATCGGAAACGGTGTAACACCCCAGAAATTAAAAGAAATAAAATAAAAAGAAAAGTATTATTTAATCATTTTTTGGATTAATTATTAAAGGAAAATTCACAAAAGAACCCAAATAAAGCCAAACAGGGAGAAATACTCAAAATTTGGGCCTGAAAATTTTATGAGATAAACTAGAGACCAAAATATAATTTTAGGAATTTTTACAAATTTTTATCAACAGTGATTCAACCCTTAATCAAGTATTCGAATTACTGGAATTGTTTTAATTCAGAAATCAATTTTAATCCTTAATGGGCCTCAACCCCGAAACTCCCTCCTAAAGCCTTTTAGGCCCAGCCCATCACCGCCCTCTCACTGGCGAGCGGGACCCGCCTGTCGGCGCCGCTCCCCTCTCTCCTCCCGCCCGCGCCCCGCCTCGGTCCCACAGGTCAGCCTTAGCCGCGCCGCTTTAGCCCACTGACCGCCCGGACCCGCCTGTCGGCCCTTCCTTTTCTGTTTCGCCCGCTGACAGGTGGGGGCCACCTGTCAGCATCGTCTTCTTCGTTGGAAGGGGATCCCCCTTCCTTATCCGGCGAGATCCCCTCCCAAATCCGCCGCCGGCCGCCCGATTTCGCCCAACCGAGCACTGGATCGTGATCCCCTCACTCCGGCGATCTCTTTCCATCCAAACCCGACGCGGATTCATGAGTATAGAAGCCTCCCCGTACGCATGGAAGCTCGCCGGCGCAAAAATGGAACCCCTCGGATTTCCACCGGCATCCTTCCCTCTTTTCGCTGGCAAACCCCCTATTTATACCCCTCCGGTCACCGCACTCACCTCACACCGCCGTAGCCCGAAGCCTTAGCCCTCCAGAGCGCTCCCTCGGCATTTTCGGGTTTCCCCTCTGCTCCACCTCCGGCGAGCGATCGTCGTCGCCTCCGACCCCCGCCGCCCTAGCCACCGCCACCGGAGTGATCGTCGACCACCGCCCCACCTCGGCATCCACTCCGTTGGCCGAGGACACCGCCAGATCGCCGTCGCCGACGAGCACCCGAAAGCCCTACTTCGTCTACCCTCGCCGCCGGCCGCCGTCCGTCGCCCTCCGTCGCCGCCAGAGGTACCATCGTGATCGCCATCCTCTCCTCTTTCCATTTTCGCCGAGAGCTAGGCCCCTAGGCCCTCGCCGTCGCCGCCAGGGCCGCACCCGAGGTCGCCGTCGCCGGAGACGAAGGGTAAACTACCCTCGTCACCACGTGCCGTGCCGGAATTCATCCGAGCCGCACGATCCCGCACGGACGATCCAGATTAGATCCTACAGGATCTAATCTGAGCCCTCAGATCCGGTCAAACCGGTATCTTTTAATCTGGACCGTCGATCTCTATTTAAAAGTTTGACTCAATCTGGTGCGTCCACGTCATACCCGTTCGCTAGGATTTAATCAGGACCGTCCATTTTCATTTAACCGTTCCGCCTCGCGCCTGGCCGCTTGATCCGGATCGGACGATCCAGATCGGTTCGGTCCACGCGCATAGTCACGGGTTCACGGTAAACCTGGTTCACCGTGGACCAGGAACTGTTTTAGTTTAAATAAAATCCAGAAAATTGATTTAAACTTTGAAAATTCATATCTTGCTCATTTTAACTCTAAATTTCACCATTCAAATTTTGTTAAATCCAGAATAATATTCTCTACACATTAATGCAATAAAAACAGTATGTTTCTGTTACCCAAAATATTATTAATAAATAAATGGATAAAAATCCCTTAGGGTTAAAATTAATAATACAGAAAATAAATTGGGAAAAATCCTAAAATGTTAAACTTTACTGTTTTATACAAAACATCAGAAGAATAAAATATTATTCCACATAAAAACATCCACAAATATGTATGATTATGGTTGGTGATGTTGTATTGAATGTGTTGTTTATTTATTTTTCCGTATCGAGAAGATTACGAGTTCGTCGAGGAGCAGGAGTTCTACCCCGAGGTTCCTCCATCCCCATTTGCTGATCAAGGCAAGTCATCGACCACCTCTGTGGAAACAGTTGATCATATTTGAGCCCATGTTTTAATAAATTATCGCTATAACCCATAGGATAAATATTGCATTAGTCAAACATCAAGCCCTACACTTATATTTATTAGATCCCCTTCCTTGTGTGCAAACCCAAGCCATGCTTATTGAGCCTCAACTCCTTGTCACTCTACAAATAATATATTAGCTAGTGCCCAATGTACCGGCACAACTGCTATAGGATATAAAGAATGAGTCGTAGAATAGATGGATTCTGGTATATGAAATACCCCGTTATTCTTGTCTCTGGACTCTGTTGGAGTTAGGTATGTTATAAGTATGGTGGGTTCCGGGTGCAAGCTCGGGTTTTGGTATGTCGCACCCGGGGCACTATAAGGACCGGTCTGCGGGATCTGTTGCAAAGCACTTCCGTACCAACCACAAGTCTAATGGGTAAGTCCTAACTGGAAGTGTGGAACACTCCGTCTCACGGCACCATAGTGGAGGGGGCAAGGGGCTAGCCCTCAGGGCGCCTTGTACCGACGATGGCTCAAGGGGGGGTATTGTGGAAACTCGACATGGCGAGACACGGTACGAAACCTATAAGAGGGTGCTGTTGAGTCGGGGAAGACCATATGGAAGGTTTTGGCACGAGTTCCCGTGAAATGGGTCATCTCGTTACACTTTGGTGTAAGTGATGAGTGCGTGCCTTGTGGGTACAGTGGTATATCTCTGATCAGAGTAATTCAATCTTTTCGAAAAGCCGAGCCCACGGTCAAGGGCGGGTTGTGTGACTACTCGCAGTTAGTTTACAATTGTTTGAATGGATGAGTTATTCATGGCATGTAAGGACTATTGTGCGAGGAGGTGAAACGTACTCCTCGAGTTAGAAGATGATGATGCATTCACATGTTTACTATTCCGTACTAATAAATTGCTCACATTTAATGCTTTACAAATATGCTGCTTCCGCAAAACTAGCCACTATCTCCCTTGTTATTATCTTGCATTATATTTGCATTCGGTGGCTTGCTGAGTACATCTGTACTCACCCCGTTGACTTACACCATCAGAGCCCGTCTACTACGAGGAGGATGAAGGTCTGGAGTAGCGACCCAGTCAAGGCGAGACTGGAAGGAGGCGTTCATCTAGGACCCTTGATTTTATTAGTTTCTCTTCACTTTCATTCACTTTTGTATTAATGCGGTCTACGAACCGTGAATGATTGCCCGTATTGTACGTGGTCGCTTGATGAACGTCTTGTTTTATTGATTTTCTATGGAATTTCAATAAAGTCCTGATTTATTAAATCGGGGCGCGACAAACGGCGACCAAAGGGGGTGAATGGGAGCTTTTAAAATTTCAGACTAAAAATAGCCTTTTGTTTTATTTCTGTCTTCTATGGAACAGGCTTCGAACACAGCCTTCGAAGTTCTGGTTCGGAGGTATTTCACAGCTCCGAAATCAGGCTTCGCAAGGAGCAAAAGTTCGAAGCCAAGAAGACTTCGCTCCACCCACAACCCCGAAAACTCAGCTCTGCTAAGTCAGTGCAGGCTCCGCACACAGGGTGCCTTCGAGCAGGCTTCACACTTCAACCTTCGCAAGAGCGGACTTCCCTCTGAGGATTTTGATCAGCTCTACTAAGTCAGTGCAGGTTCAGTACACTGGGTACCTTCGAGCAGATTTCGCACTTCACCCTTCACAAGAGCAGACTTCCCTGTGCGGACTTCGACCAAATACTCAGCGACAACAACTGGTGCTGGGCTTCGTACTTCGAAGGTCTAAACGCACACTGAACACACTTCGCCGAGGACTTTAACAAGGGAAGGAAACAGGCTTCGAATAGTGCTTCGCTAGTAATCAGAGAGGTCTAGCCTCCAGTTTATACAGAGCGAACAGACACTGAAAAACACACTTCACCTAGACAGGCTTCGCACACACCTCTCTAGAAAAGATCTAGAGCACATACTCAACGCAGAAGAAGGTGGTGCATAGAGAAATCAAAACATGAAGTGCAACACACGGTACAAGTTCAAGCAGTGAAAGAAGAACATAATCAAAACTTCATTGCATGAACAGGGAACACAAAATGAACTCACAGGATGAATACAAAGAGTGTGGCGGCTAGCACAGGAGTTCTACAATGGCTGCTCAAAGTGTTGATGTGACCTAGCTAGCCTCCACTATTTATAAGCACTATTCAGCCCTGTGAATAGACTACTTTACCCCTAGGGTTTACACCGGTTTTGTCTCATCAGAACAGGGGGTACAGCTGGTAGTCTACTTTATTTGGAGGCTTCTTTTGTCAGCTTCGCAGAGGGGACAACACCAGCTTTTGCAGAGTAGACGCGGTCAGCCTTTGCAGTTTTGGACCCTTCTGAAGCCCCCCTTCGCACACGAGGGGTGCGGTAGCTTCGGTGAGCAGCCTTGAGTCTGACGACCTTCGCTTCACCAAAGTCAGCCTTCGATACAGAGACGGTTTTGAGCCGAAGCCGTCAAAGCCCTTAGGCCTTCGCACCAACACCTTCAGAGTGGCCCACCACGGCTTCGCAGCTTCCCCTAGCTCGAACTCCGTCAGTCCGTGTACCGAAGCCATGCATGGCCGAAGTACCTCAAGTCATCCTCACTCCAGAGCCAGCCTCACTCCAAAGTTAGCCTCACTCCGAAGCCCCACCTTTGGAGTACCACCCTTCGAAGTCCCTCCTTCGTCCAAGGCCTCCGCATGAAGCATTCCATGAGCACTTCGTCGCAATGTCTCTCCCGAGCACACTCCTCGACGATCCTCACCCGGACCATGCCTTCGATGCACCTCGACTTCTGAGACCTTCGTCGGGTATACCTTCGAGTGCCTCCCTCCGGAGCACACTTCGAACGCCTTGCCTCATTGCTGAGGACTTGGTCCACCATACTCCGAAGTCACTCCATTCGGAGTACCCTTCGAAGTGCCTCGCCTCCGAGGACTTCGTCTCGGAGTACCTTCACCCGGAGCCACACTCCGCACTTACTGCCTTCTCCTGGCGCACCTCGACCCAAGGTCCGACCTCGACCCCTTCGCAGCCTTCATGACGGAGCTCCCTGATCCCCTGGCATCAAGCCTCCCGCTTGATTCAGGTTTGCTACGAACCGTCCGTCGCCTCCGAAGTCACCCGCTCACCACAGAAAAACAGACAAGTGTATCCAGTACCCCGGAGACCTCTTAGGGTAAACAACCTTCGACACACACTCCGGTGTACCGCCCAAAGTACCGAACCCTTTGGTACAACCAAGTCATCGTGTACTGTCGGACCCCTCCGACAGGCACACTCCGCTGCAACAGCTGCAGCAACCAGAGCTCACCGAACCCTTCGGTGAAACAACCTCTGAACCCCTTCAGAGGGACCCCTTCGAATCAGAGGATAAAAACTGTCAATCACTCATCACAGACTCCGAAACCAACCCTTGGTTTCTCAATCTCCCCCCCTTGATGAGTGCATTGATAACCAAATTCAAGTTTAAGAAAATTTGAAAAATTTCAGCACACAAGTGACCATAAAACTCAGAAAAGAGCCAAATCATGTCACTTGACAAAAGAATTTTCCTCCCCTTTTTCAAAAGAGTAAAAGCCTCTTCGGCAAATCTTCCCTTTGCAAGATAAAAACTCCCCCTGAGTTGTTTTACCCCCTTGCTGCAGAGAACTCAAAAATTCCCCCGGCCCCCCTTTAGCAATGCAGGCATCAAGGAGCATTAAAAAGATGCAAAGCTATATATATTAGCTATAGCAGTAAGTGAGCTTGAACTTTTAAGAGAACCTGCAGATTTAACCTGCACTACAACAAAACAAAAGATTTTCGTCGGCCAATATAACTTCCGTCGGCTTTTGGGCAAGCCGACGGAAGTTAAATAACTTCCGTCGGCCTCTGGAGGCCGACGGAAGTTAACTTAACTTCCGTCGGCTTTAATGCTGGCCGACGGAAGTTAGCGGGGATTTTTCCTCGGCCGCTCGGATCCCCCTAACTTCCGTCGGCCAGCATTAAAGCCGACGGAAGTTAGCTAACTTCCGTCGGCTTTAATGCTGGCCGACGGAAGTTAGGGGGCTTTTCCCCCAACCGCGCGCGCGTACAGGGAGCCCTAACTCCCTGTACACGCGCGCACTCCCGCCCGTTCCCCGCCGCCGCCGCTCCTGCGCCCGCCGCCTCCTGCGCCTGCTGCCGCCGCTTCGCCGCCTCGGCCGCCGCCGGCCGCCGCCGCTTCGCCGCCCGGCCGCCGCCCGCCCGCCCGCCCGGCCGCCGCCCGCCCGCCCGCCGCCCGCCCGGCCGCCGCCCGGCCGGCCGCCGCCCGGCCGCCAATCCGCCCGGGCTCGAGTGATTGCTCCTTCAAGGTCGGCTGGACCGGTTCGAGGTGTCCTCGTCCACTCCCCTCACCTGATCGGAAGCGACCGAGCCTTCATCGTCTTCGTGAGGTCCGTGCTTCATCCCGATTCCACTGTAGTCGTCGCCATTTTTTAGTTAACATGTCGCCATTTTTTGTGTGTACTACATGTGGGGCCCATGGGATTAGATGATTAATTAATGTGTGATATGTTAAGGGGCAGAAGAACACAATGGTGCCCTTTGTATAATAGTTTGTAAGCTTGATTTGATCATTAGGAGGATTAATAACTGGTGCTTAAGTACGATGGCATGCAAAGCCCTGGCATAAAATATCTCTGTGCAGTGCTTATCTAATAATGTAGGGCCTAGCTAATGCATACCGCCATCATCTCTTGCATATCTCTCCTTAATTAAAAATGTTAATTAACCTAGATGGGGATTAATATATGGGGCCTAATTACAGCTAGGTAGTGACCCATATTAGCTAGCTTAATTAGCTGGATGGTTAGTAGTTAGAGGCATGTACATATGCATCCTAGAATTATGGATTATGTTGTGTCAAGTTGAAGCCACAACAGTTATCTAGCTAGCTAGCTACAATGACATGCACCATGATATAGGAACACAAAGGTGTAAGGTAAAATCAGCAAACATGTAATGCCCTAATGAGATTTACTTGTTTATTTCATGAAGACCTATCTGTATGTCTTGTATGTCTGTTCTTGCCCTGTTTGGTGGTGTATTGAATCCATCTTCCCTATGATGTGTGGTTGTGTGCTGAATTTAATTGGTCGCCTAGGCGACGCCTAGGCGCTCGCCTAGGCTCCTAGGCGTCCAGTCGGCCCCCGTAGATAGTGTAACGAAACCTATGCGTCACCCGTTTCGGACCAACATGTCTCACACGTGTCATGCGTGTGAGATGTGCAGGTCCGGAATTGTCCCTTTTTGGACAGCCTCAGAGTGGGCGACAGAGCGTGGTTTGATGATGAGTCATGAGTCCGAATGAGATTTCAGTAACATAACCTTGTTGTTCTCCATTGCACCACTATCAGGCGTGCAATTGGAGAACAGCGGGGTTATGCTGCTGAAATTTCGTTCGGACTCATGGCTCGTCATAAATACCACGTTTTGTCGGTCACTCTTGGGTGGGTTTAGGACCTATCTTTTCCAATAGACCATGGTTGTCACGGCATCGCCTGCGTCGACTAGGCGTCCAGGCGGTCACCGCCGGACGCCATGGTGAATCGCGTCGCCGGTGGGCTCTGCTTCCCCTTGCGTCGTCGGCCGCCCGGCCACCTCTACTTCCCCTCCGTTGTCCGGAGGCGGAGGCGGGGGGTGACCAGGGTGTGTGTTTGTTGCGAGCCCTTTGATTGAATGAATGTTTTGCATATAGAATGGCTGAGGACGACCGACGGTGGATGTATAGTGGTTGGATGAAAAGTGGAGCTCACACGAGGGAGTGGGTAATCAACGCTGAGAAATTTGTTGATCGTGCATTCGCTTTGACAACAAACACTGGCGCGAGGTGCCCATGCATGAAGTGCAGAAATTCTCGTTGGCAAGACAAGAGGACGTTGTCATTGCATATTTGCAAATATGGTTTCGTGCCAGGTTATGAAGTTTGGTCTTTTCACGGCGAGACAGGCCTTGAAAAAACGGTATCAATAGTGGAAGAAGAAGATGATAGCGTTGCTGACGATAGGATGGATGAGATGGTTGATGCTATACGACCGGAGTTTGAATCAAACCCCGAGGATCCTCCAACACCGGAGGTTCAAAAGTTTTTCGACATCCTTCGAGCTTCAGAAGAGCCATTGCATGAGCACACCACCGTAACCGTTCTCGCTTTCGTGACTCGTATTATGGCTATTAAGTCAAAGTTTGCATTTTCAAACAATTGTTATAAGGAGCTCTTGAATCTGATCAGCGATATCCTTCCTAAGAACCATAAGGTGCCGAAAGACATGTATCAGTCAAAGAAAATGCTTTCTGCTCTCGGTATGGAGTATGAGAAGATTGATGTGTGCCGAGATAATTGTATGCTGTTCTGGAAAGAACATAGTAATGAGGTGAAATGCTTAAAATGTGGTAAACCGAGATTCGTAGAGGTCATAAATGAAGACGGAGAGAAGGTGACGACAGAGGTTGCTCATAAGCAACTTCGTTACATGCCTCTTACACCTCGGGTGAAACGATTGTTTCTATCAAAGAAAACCGCTAGACATATGCGATGGCATAAAGAAGGTGTACGTGAGAATAATCAAGTAATGGTGCACCCATCTGATGGTGCGGCATGGAAGGCTCTAGATGATTTTGATGCAGACTTTGCTAGTGATGCAAGGAATGTTCGCATCGGGTTGGCAACTGATGGATTCACGCCTTTCAATGTAACGGCATCGTCGTACTCTTGTTGGCCCGTGTTTGCTATTCCATACAACCTTCCACCTTCATTTTGTATGAAATATGAATTTATGTTCCTGTGTCTCATTATACCCGGTCCAGATCATCCTGGAACACGACTAAACGTGATGTTGAAGCCCTTAATTGAAGAGTTAAAACAATTGTGGAAAGGAGTTGAAGCATATGACTATGACCAGAAACAAAAATTCAATCTTCGAGTTGCGTATCTGTGGTCGGTCCACGATTTTCCGGCATACGGTATTTTTTCTGGTTGGAGTTGTCATGGAAGGTTGACATGCCCGATATGTGCGAAGGACACAGATTGTTTCCGTCTGAACTTCGGGGGAAAGATTTGTTACTTTGATTGCCATAGATGCTTTTTGCCCATGAATCACCCATTTAGGTTACAGAGGAACAATTTCAAGAAGGACAACATTGTTGTAAAGGGACCACCAAGGCGTTTAAATGGTACAGAAATCGCTGATATGCTGAATGAGTTGGTCCTTAATGAAAATGAGGATGGATTTGTAGGATTCGGAACCGAACATAATTGGACCCACATATGTGGTTTATGGGAACTGCCGTACGTCAAATCACTAATTCTGATGCACAACATTGACGTTATGCATCAGGAACGTAATGTTGGTGAAAGCATTATAAGTACATGTATGGATTTTACTGACAGGACAAAAGATAATGTAAAGGCGAGAAGAGATTTAGCTGAGATTTGTAATCGACCAACCCTTGAGTTGACGAATAGTGGTGGCAAGCCACGTGCCCCATTTTGTTTAAAACCTAAAGAAAAAAAACAAGTAATGAGGTGGTTGAAAAATTTGAAATTCCCAGATGGTTACGCCGCGGGATTTAGAAGAGCTGTGAACTTGAAGACAGGGAAATTAAATGGATTGAAAAGTCACGATTACCACATAATAATGGAAAGACTCCTTCCTGTAATGTTTCGTGGGTACCTGAATGATGATGTGTGGAAGGCGTTAGCTGAGCAGCCTGAGCTGAGCCATTTTTATAGACAACTTTGTGCGAAAGAAATTAAGAAAGATATGATGGAGATGCTAGAGAAAGAGATCCCGGTGCTTTTATGTAAACTGGAAAAAATATTCCCTCCAGGGTTCTTCAATCCAATGCAACATGGTACTCGTGAAAACCAATTTGGGATGGTTGAAGTCAAACACGCGGAACGATTATCTAGTTGCGACAATTTTGTCCTTGCTCATCAAGTCGAGCAGGTGTATTATATGCCCTACCCATGTGAAAAACTAAGTGCTTGGTGGGTAGTCTACAAAGTGAATCCTCGGGAACGTCTACACACCCCTAGTGATGACGCTTATCAATTGGAGGTTGAAGAGGTCGATGAGGTTTATCAAGATGATGAATTGCCGACTTCGTTTAATGTAGAGTCAGAATCGTCGACAGATTCTTTTCTCGGCGATTCTAATGATGTGGCAGTTCCCGAGAAAAGGAAACACCAACATAAGAAGAGAAAAGTAACATGGCGTGCTTTGGGGAGAAAAGGACAGATTGATCCTGATTTTGATGATAATTGACAAGTAATTGTTTTCATACATGGATATGCAATATACTTCATATTACATGTTTTTCATATGTACAAACCTTCTTTACTAATAAATGCTTGTTTGTGCTTATTTTGAACAGGATGTCGAAAAAGATGAAGAGTGTCACGAGGAAGCTCTTCCGCTTGGGGAGTTCATCGGCGAGTACTCCGGCGAGTACACCGAAGAGTCAGGAGGACACCCTATTCCAGGGTAGTTCCTCTTCTTCAAACAGACATCGTCAAGAGCAGCTCCTGAGATGCATAGATCCGACATTAATTGGTCGGCCTATTGCATTTCAACTAGATGAGGAGGTAACTTTCAGATTGTTTTTTATGCCAGTTATAAACTATTACTAATTGTTTCAATACTGTTTTGTAGGAGGAAGAACACTTGGAGAGTGCGGGTCATGAGGATGATCCGGTGGGTGGCGGGCAAGAGGGGGATGTCCCAGAGTGTGCGGCACAGAGGGATGACCCAGAGGGTGTGGGGCAGGGGGATGACCCAGAGGGTGCGGGGCAGGGGGATCTCCCGGAGGGTGCGGGTCAGGAGGAAGGTGCCACTACGGGAACAATGGGGTTTGCCGAGTGTCTAGGGCACTCGGCGAAGCCCACAATGCACTCGGCAAAGGCTTCGCCGAGTGCCACACTCGGCGAACCCCACTCGGCACTGAACGTGTCGGCGACGTGAGGGTTCGCCGAGTGCAATTTATCGGGCACTCGGCGAAGTCTTTGCCGAGTGTAATATAGACTTCGCCGAGTGCCACGTATAGCACTCGGCGAAGTCCACGGTTGACGGCCGGGGTGGCCGTTAACGGGGCTTCGCCGAGTGCCCCACGTGGCACTCGGCGAAGGGGGTGTGCCGAGTGCCACGGGGGGCACTCGGCGAAGGTGGCTCGGGGGGGGCACGTGGCGCGAGGGGGGTTCGTCGAGTGCCCCACGTGGCACTCGGCGAAGGGGGTGTGCCGAGTGCCAAGGGGGCACTCGGCGAAGGGGCCTCGGGGGAGGGGGGCACGTGGCGCGTGGGGCTTCGCCGAGTGCCCCCGTGGCACTCGGCAAACCCCCTTCGCCGAGTGCCACGTGGGGGCACTCGGCAAAGCCTCCCCAGAGTGCACAGAAACGTGCCACGTGGCACGTTTCTGTGCACTGCAGGTGGCTTTGCCGAGTGTAACACTCGGCAAAATATTTTTAATTTTTTTTTTCATTTATTTCTTGCATATTTCATCCAAAAAACACATTCAATCACAAAATGCATCACAAATTCACATTTATTCACAAAATTTGCCCCAAAATTCACACTGAATCACAGATATTCACAGAAATCACATGCACATCACAAAAATCACATTTACATCATAAATTTCACGGTCACATCACAATTTCACGTTCACGTCACAAATACAAGTTCAAATTGATACACAAGTTCAAGTTCGCGTTAACGGTGACAAGTTTAAGTTAATTAACAAATTCATCACGGCAACTCACACCACGCCTCACAAATTATCATTACCGCTATGACCAGTGTGTGGAGATGGCTGCGTGTTTGATCCTGCTGCCGATGGATGAAACTGAAAAAAAAAGAAAAATAGTTAGAACACTTGTATATAACAAAACCGACAATAACAATATTAGAAACTCACATTGCCGCTCTGTGGAGTCCGTGGAGATTGTTGAGGTTGAGGAGGAAGTCCAGGCAGACCCATATGACCTGAGAAAGATCCACCCATCTGCGCAAACCACTGCTGCATCTGGGTCTGCATCTCGGCTTGCATCTGAGCTTGCATCTGAGCCTGCAGCCGAGCCTCCATCTGGGTCTGCCACTCGGTCCTTTGTGATCTTTCTTCATTTAATTGGGCCTACAAAACATTATTTCAGAGTTAATGTTCTCAAACAAACAATGTGAAGTGTTCGATGATTGATGAAAATGAACTAACCTGTAGATCAGCAATCAGACCCATAGATGTGTCTCGGCGAGGACGTATACCCGGACCGGAGGTCGAGCTCCGAGCTCTCACCTCAGATAGAGAGGGGGTACTACGGGTATCAATGGCGCCGTCGCCCATCAAATATCGCCCATGTCTCTTTCCTCCTCCAGCCCTCATGACCACCTCGCCATCGATGTCATGTGCGATTGGGTCATAATCGGCGCCATGCACTTCCCTTGCCATCTCTGAATAGTCTTGGAGGCGTTGATATGCATTCCGATTAGTGTACGACTCAGCGGGGTCATTTGGATTGTAGGTATTGCCTTCAACCGCCCTCCCTTTGTGAGCCAGAGCATATGCCATGACTTGGGAGCATTCCTGACCCGCATTGGCCGTTGACTGAAACAAGAAGATAGTTAGAGTTATATTGTGTAATTAAGCGAAAAAAAGAAACATGTAACTACATACCCATCTCGCCCTGAACTGGTCGAGGTTCAGCGAGCCTTGATGGTGTGATGCCCCCGGCATGAGTAGGCGTCGCTGGCGGCATGCCTCGTGACTGCTCTGCCACTCGGCAGAACACCACCTATCAACAATTTGGCCCCAACACTCAAGATGAGCGGCACACCACTGTGGAGGGACCTATTTGATGCAAGTGAATTTGTTAATGACATAATATTAAGTATTAGAACAAAGTTGACGGAAAAAATTTCTCAATTCAGCTAGAACTCGCCAGACATCCTCGGGGACATAGCCACGAATCATGACCGGGAGCAACCGCTCAATCCATATGTGATAGTCATGACTTTTGAGTCCGTTTATTCGCAGAGTAGCTAGATTAACTCCCTGTAGGACCGAAAGTAGCGACCAGAGGGGGGGGGGTGAATGGGCGCCTTAAAAATTCTTTCGAATCAATGGCCTATCCCAATACCCAACGCACCTCAAAAATACTACGCAGCAGAAAATAAACAGGAGGCCTAAGTCTAAAGGTTTCTAACCTAGAAGCAACTGATGATAAACAGTGTGAATCTAAAAGTAGTGCAATCTAGGCAGATGAACAAGTTATAACAGGCCTAAACTTCTCAATGAAATGATCTAAGTATGTATAAAGTGAAAAGAGAAGTTACTGTCCAAAGTTGTCTCCTGTTCGGAACTTGGCGAAGCCCCCTTCGCACGCCGAGGTCTGCTTCGGAGGTTGATGACGGAGTCTGTCCGAAATGCCGAAGGTGTCACTGTCTAGGCAAGTCCGAAGTGATAAGAAGCGAAGAGTACTTCAGAGCGAAGTAAAACAGTGCCGGAGCTTGGTTCGAAGTATACACTTCGAAGACAAGACTTCGCACACAGCTTCGACTCACGAGCTTCGGAGCGAAGTAAAACAGTGCCGGAGCCTGCTTCGGAGTATGCACTTCGAAGACAAGACTTCGAACGCACTTCGAACCGAAAGCCTCGAAGCAAAACCTTCGAACACGAAACTTCGAACACAAAGCTTCGAACACACAAACAGACAACCTTCGAACGAAGGAGCGAAGTTTGTCACGTGACAGAAAATCAAGTCCGAAGCCTACCCTCTACCTTCGAAAAGGGAAAACTTCGGGAAGAGAAACAAAGGCAGACACGCCACAAAGAAATCCAAGCGAAGTCTATCAGAAAAGACAAACTTCGAATCCAACTTCGAAACCTAACAAAGTGTGTACTTCGAACAGATAGATTCGGAGTATGCTAGTTCGAAGTAAGCGATGCTATCCAATACAGGAAGAACTTCGAAGCTAGCAACTCAGACACAAAGACCGAAGTACGAAGTCTGAGCGAAGTCTTTTAAAGACGTTCGATCGAAGCCTGCCTCACGGAGTTGAGGGGCTTCGAACAGAGAAGGAACTTCGCCAGACACAGTCAGAAAAGCGATTTTAGTCCTATCAACCCGATCGAAAAGTAGAACAGTAAAAGTAAAAAGCTGGCGCAGAAGTACTGTAGCTACAGTGGAGTACTACTTGCAAATCGCAAGAACTAGTACTCTGTTCGTGAAGAACAGAAGCTTCTTCACACCTGCCGAAGCCTACAAAGCTTCAAAAATCACAGGGAAACTTGCTTTGTAGATGAAAACGACCCATTTAAAACCTTGCAGATGCAGCACACAAAGAAATAGAGCATTTACTACAACATTAAAAGCAAGGCAAGATACACAGAGGGTGAACTCCCTGGCGGCGCAAGCAGGGAACAGGTGAAGAGAGAGAAAAACGTGAGAGGCAAAAATGACCCAATAGAGTAGTATTCAATTTCAGCAAAAGGGTAGTCCAAACCCTAGGGGTTGGGGTCCTATTTATAGGCAGCCCAATCACTAGGAATATTCTACCTGCCCCTTAGGGTTTTTACAGACTCAAAAATAAAGGAAAAGACTCTACTGCCCTTAGGTATTTTTACAGACACGACAGACTGACTGTGGGCCTAGAGTTACAGATGACTTATCCGGAAGCTAAGTTTTCGTAGCGACTACGGCTTCTCTTCTGGACAGTCGGATACAGAATCAATGGTTGTCAGTTTTACGCTGAAACTGACAAAGCCTCCACCAGCTTTGCACCAGGTACCCGGATTGGGCCGGCCCGACTCCGCAGCTCTCTCAGCCCGGCAATCGCTCACCGCCCGTGTACCTGAGTCAATCCTGGTCAACAGCCCAGTGGGTCTTCTGCTGCTCCTGGCCCATGTACCCGGATTGGGCCAGCCCGACTTCGCAGCCTCCTCTGCCCGACAGTCGCTCGCTGCCCGTGTACCTGAGTCACACGCGGCCCATTAAACAGCAGATCTCTTCTCTTCTTTGACTATCGTTGACAATGACTCATCACTTCTGGAGCCATGAGGCCCACGCTATTCAGCATGGCTCCTCAATCTCCCCCTTGATGAGTGCATTGTCAACACTCCTCAATTCTCAGCTCTTCTACACCTGTGAACAAATGTGGAAACACGAAAACAAAACACAAGAAAACAAAGAAGAAGAAAAATAAGGTAAAAGTTTAACCTTAATGACCAAAAGCCAAACAAAAGCAAGAAACGGTCATTATGGTTAACCAAAACGTAAAAGCTCAAAATGAGTGCGATTTCAGAACAACAAGGATACCAACAGAGTAAGAACTCCCCCTTAAACTCTGATCCCAATTTCTCCCCCTTGTTGACAAGTGAACTCATCAAGCACTCAGAAAGAGACACAGACTCCCCCTGAAAAGCAACTCCCCCTCAAAATATGCAGGGAATGCAACTGGGGTGCAGGTGGAGTGTAGAGAGCATGCTTCTCAGATATGATTGACTGCAAATACAGTGTCTAACAGGTATAGCAAGAGAAATACTGTCTAGGACACATGGCATGATCAGTGCAAAGGATGATATCTAAAGAAAGTCATTTAGCACGCATTTTTCAGTTTTTGCAAACAAAAGCATCACCATATTTCCTAGTTAATAAGCAAGGTAAAGCATGAGATGCAGAAGCTAACTGATGTCTACCAAGATAAACATTGTTCAAAACAAAGTGCTTCAGCAAACTGGTTATCTTGTTAAATATTCAGGCTTTTTCATTTTTCCTTTTCATTTGTGCCAAGGGTTATTTGCATGTCAAACCTTATGCTAACCGACCAAGTCAAGCCTAGGCCAAAACTGGACCATCGGAAGCTTAAGACATTGGTCTTGGCATACACTACACTGTCCTAGTTCATACCAAAGTGCTATGGTAAGCAGTCCAGAACAATGCAATGCGACAAAGCAAACCCACTTGGATCTTTTCAACTCAAGCATAAAAAGGCATGGAATTTTCATTCATTTTTTGATTTTTTATCATTTTTATAGCATATTTTCCATGTTAAAGCATAAAGATGTCCAAGTTGCATATCTGCATCTATGTGATGAACTAGCTACAAGGCATGTAACAGATAGCAAAAGCACTCAGCCTACACATGCTAGTTACCAGAAGCAATGGTGATCATTTTTCAAGTTGAAAGCGTAAAAGCCATGCATATGACAGATATCAGACATATCAAATGAACTGAAACAAAGCATGATCATCGACGAGTAATCAAAAGCATGTACCAGCTAGAATAAGTAAAGCAGTTTAATCATATAACAGAAGCAGGCTCAAAAGTGTGATATGTGAATATGTATGATATGAACACACACAAAAAGACTCAAGAAAAGAGTAAAGAAGAAAGAAAAAACTGACGCAAAATATCCTAGAAAGGATACACAACACCCAAATCCCCTCGTAAACGCTCAAAAGTAGACTGATCTAGGGGTTTGGTGAAAATGTCAGCCAACTGATGATGGGTATCAACATGAATAAGGTCAATGACTCCTTTCTCATATTGATCCCGTAAGAAGTGAAAGCGCACATCAATATGTTTGGTTTTTGAATGAAGACACGGGTTTTTCCCTACACTAATAGCACTAGTGCTATCGCAAAACAATGGAACCCTGGTAGGAAAGAATAACCCAAAGTCTCGTAGAGTGGAAATCATCCAAACCATCTGTGAGCAGCAGCTAGCAGCAGCTACATACTCAGCCTCTGTGGTCGAAAGAGCAACTCCAGATTGCTTTCGAGAAGACCAAGATACAAGGGAAGAACCAAGAAACTGGCAAGTACCGGAAGTCGACTTGCGATCCAACCGGCACCCACCAAAGTCAGCGTCCGAAAAGCCAGATAAATCAAGAGATGATGATGCTGAATAATAAAGACCAAGATCAGGCGCATAGGTGAGATACCTGAAAATGCGCTTGACAGCCTGCCGGTGAGACGCGCGTGGTGAAGACTGAAAACGCGCGCAAAGTCCCACGGCGAACTGTATGTCTGGTCTTGTTGCTGTCAAGTACAGCAGCGAACCGATCATCCCTCGAAATTCTCTCTCATTGACCTTGATACCGCTCTCGTCCTTGTCCAAACCCCCAGAAGTACCCATCGGGGTCATCTGCGGCTTCAATTCACCACCAAAGTCAAATTTCTTAAGCATGTCACGAGTATACTTACCTTGGTGGATGAAGGTGCCGTCCTTGGTCTGCTTGATCTGGAGCCCTAAAAAGTACTTAAGCTCACCCATGAGGCTCATCTCAAACTCACTGTGCATCTGCTCAGAAAACTTGGACACAAGAGAATCAGTAGTACCGCCAAAGATAATATCGTCCACGTAAATCTGAGCAACTAAAAAATCTGAAGCATCTCTGAGCAAGAAAAGAGTTTTGTCCACAGAACCCATCACAAAGCCCTTCCCCAACAAAAATTGCTTCAACCGGTCATACCAAGCCCTGGGGGCTTGCTTCAATCCGTATAAAGCTTTATGCAACTTAAAGACATGTCGAGGAAACTTGGGGTTCTCAAAACCGGGGGGTTGCCTAACATATACCTCCTCCTCTATGAACCCGTTCAGAAAAGCACTCTTAACGTCCATTTGAAAAAGCTTAAAACCCTTTGAAACGGCAAAAGCTAGAAGAATACGAATGGACTCAAGACGGGCCACAGGAGCGAAGGTTTCTTCAAAGTCAATACCTTCCTTCTGGCAATAACCCTGGGCGACTAGACGAGCCTTGTTGCGCACCACGACCCCATCTTCACCTTGTTTGTTCTTGAATACCCACTTGGTGCCTATGGGGTTGCATCCTGGTGGCGGCTCAACTAGTGTCCAAACCCGATTGCGGACAAAATTCTCAAGCTCTTCTTGCATGGCATTAATCCAATTAGAATCAGAGAGAGCATGAGAAATGTCTCTGGGCTCAAAAGATGCAACAAATGCAGATTCAGCAAACACAGCGAGAGAGGCAGAAGAACGCAAAGTCCTTTCAGTTAAATCACCAATGATGAGCTCTGAGGGGTGGTCACGCTGAACTGCTCGGGTTCCCTGGTGATCTGAAGTCACCTCACCGGAGTCAGCAGCTGGCACCTCTGGACTCGACTGAGGGGGCTCGATCGAAGTGGAAGAAGTGATCAGAGGTCCGCCCTCATCATCAGTCGAAGTCACAGAAGGTGTGGGCTCTGCGGGGGATGCAGAAGGCCCACCCTCAACAGCAGCTGGAGTATCCTCATCTTCCTCGAAGATGGACTCTCCGAGCTCATCATCACCAGAAAGCTCAAAAGAAGGAGTCAAAGAAGGCAGGGACTCATCAAATGAAACTTCACACGTCTCGACAAGCAGCTGGGATTCGAGGTTCCAAACACGGAAGCCTCGAGAATGCAATGCATAACCAAGAAAAACACCATCCCAGCAACGAGACTCAAATTTGTCCAAATGCCCTCCCTTTTTGAGCACAAAGCACTTGCAGCCAAACGCTCGCAAGTGGCTCACCTTGGGCTGTCTGCCAAACCGCAACTCATATGATGTCTTACCAATGTAAGCTCTAAGAAAAATGCGATTGGCCAGATAGCAAGCCGTGTTCATGGCTTCAGCCCAAAAACGCCTAGGAGTCCTGTGCTCATCGAGCATCGTCCTGGCCATCTCAACTAGCGTGCGGTTCTTTCGTTCCACAACGCCGTTCTGTGGGGGAGTGTAAGGAGAAGAAAACTGATGGTCCAGACCCTGATCACCACAGAAGCTGACGAACTGAGAGTTCTTGAACTCAGAGCCGTTGTCAGAGCGAATTGCTCGCATCCGACCATTGTTCTCATTCTTCAGCTTCAAAACCAGGTCATGGACAAATTGAAAAGTTTCATCCTTAGACTCCAAAAAGAAAACCCACGAGAAACGAGAAAAGTCGTCAACAATCACAAGTGCATACCACTTCCCACCGACTGAGCGTACCCGAGCTGGACCTACAGTGTCCAAATGTAAAAGCTCGCCTGGATACGTAGTCATCACCTGAGTCACAGGTGAGTGAGAAGCGGCAACCATTTTCCCATGACGACAGGGATGACAAACTAGATCCTTCTCCATTTTAAGCTTGGGCAATCCTCGGATGAGGTCCATAGAGCTTAACCTGACTAGCAGATCAAAACTCAAATGACCTAACCTCCTATGCCACTTCCAGAGCTCAGAAGAAGATCCAGCAATCAAACAGCGAGAAGGGCCAAAAGAACTAGAGAAGTCAATTCGAAAAACTTTACCGAAGGGTAAAATCTGACAAACCAAAGACCCTCTAGAATCAATCACAGAAGAATTGCCCTTCTTAAAACGCACTTCCAAACCATCCTCAAGAAGTTGCGAAACAGAGATTAAATTAAAGTTCAAATTTTTAACCAAAGCAACATTCTTTAAAGAGAAATGGTCTGAAATGCTAATTGAGCCTATTCCACTTACTTTCCCTTGACCACTGTTCCCGAACGTGATGTACTCTTTGGAGCTCGGGGGAGTGAGACTGGAGAACCATCTGCGATGTCCCGTCATGTGGCGAGAGCATCCTGAGTCCATGATCCAAACATCCTCCAGTCCCCGGTCCTGCACAATCAATGTCTGTAAGTGGGAGCAAATGGTCCGGCACCAGGTTTAGCAAAAGAGCTAAACCAGTGTCGAGCCATCTGCTCAAAAGATGGAAAGCGAAAACCATCAAAAGAGTTTGGACCAAAACGCGGCTCAAAACGCGGTCCACGGTCCTTCCTAACCCTGCGGCCACGAGGTCCAGAACCGTAGCCAACACGGTCTGGAACTCTGCCGGAACGAACACCACCAACTGGAGCATGGGCAAGAAAGCCGTCTCCTCTACCACCACCTACACGACGCGGCCTGGCCTCCAGCCTCTCCCCGCGCCGAGGAACCCGCAGTCTACCACCCTGCTGGTAGAACTGCACCTGATCACTACGAGCCCTCTCTGCTCTCTCAACCCGCTTCCTCCTGAAGCAAAACTCCGCAAGATGCCCGTCTCTCTGACAATACTCACAATGATAGGTAGGCTTCTTGGGATGTGGTTGAGGCTTGGGGTTCTTGGGCTTGGTAGCGTTTGGTGTGGTCTTCTTGGGCTGAGAGGGTCCAGGAAGAGAGTCTAGAGAAGAGTGGAGGTGTTTGGGCTTAGGAACCCAGATAGGCTTCTTGGGAGGAGCTTTGGATGGTTCATGGATCACTCCATCCTTGGGCTGACAAGCCTGGGAGGTCTCACTGGAGTGAGTCTTGGGATACCTCTGCTCTGGAGTCATTTTACTCCACTCCACTGCTCGGCTGAGGGCACTCTCAAAGTCAGCCTTGGTGTAGGTGTAACCTACTCCAAACCCATCCTTCCTCTTGAACTGCTGGATCATCATGCCAAGTTGTGGCTCTCTGGCACTGATCCAACTCAGGATAGAACGGAGGTAAAAGTTCTCATTCTGAGAATCTGCTAGCTCCTGTCTCAAGGAAGCTAGAACCTCCACCTGAGACAAGCAGGTCTCACACTCACTCTCTACTTGGACAGACTTTCCGGCTTTTAGCTTAATCAACTCCATTCTAAGAGACAGACAGTTCTCACAAACAGTGGGTGGAACTGACAGTGTCTCAAGCTCTAGCCTAGTCTGGGCAAGCTCAGCTCTCAACCTCTCTAAATCACCCAAATGCTCATTGCCCTTGGATTTCAGCTCAGCTAAGGCAGCTAGATGAGATGAGCAATCAACACAGGGTGCGACGACAGTGGCTTGAGCATCTTTCAGCTCCAGCTGAGCGCTTTCAAGCTCAGTGGCCAAAGCGTCTCTCTCATCAACCCTTTCTGTGTACCTGGACTTTAAAGTCGACAGGTCACACAGAAGCACCTCACACTTCGGGCACTCACTGCTATCACCCAAGCAAGGGGAAGAGGATAGACTCTCAATCCTACCGTTGGCCACGGCAAGCTCACTCTCTAACTCGTCTATCCTTTTCTTAGCCCCCCTAAGCAGTTTCTCCCGATATTTTAACTCCTGACGATTGCTCTCAAGTAAATCGACAATTTCGCGCTCATAAGATGATACCTTGCTATCGTCGTCGTCGGAGTCGTCGGAGGAGCTCTTTTCTTCTCTATCCCCAAGAGCCATGGAGCAGAAGCTCTTGCGGGATCTTCGGCGCTGGTGTGAGCGGCTCTTCGGCTTGTCTCCGAAGGCCATGAAGCAGAGGCCCGCCGGATCATCCTTGTCCTTCCCCTTCTTGATGGTAATCTCCTCATCACTTGAGCTTGATGAAGAGGAAGAAGACGTGGATCTCTTGGAGTAGCTCTTCTCCATCTCGGCGAAGAAGGCCTTGTCGCGCTTCTTGTTCTCTCGCCGGTAGTCCTTCAGGGCCTTCTTGAAGAACCGGGTCTTCGGCTTGCCCTTGGTGAAGGAGGGGCTCTCATGCTTGCCGGAGTCGTGGAAGCTGCTACCGGTGCCCTTCTTGTATCCATTGCGCTTGGGGCAGTCGGCGATGAAGTGTCCTGGATCACCACATTCAAAGCATCCGGATTTTGTGCCGTGTCTTTTGAACATTCTTTTATCATAGACACGACGCACCCGGTTGTTAAAGAGACACAAATCATCATCTCCCAACAACTCAAGCTGGTCCTCAGTGATAGACATCAAAGAGAACCCAGCACAACTCACAGCAGAGGGATCAACAGAAGGTGTGGCAAGGGCCAGGGATTTTGATCCAGAGCCAGTGAGATTTGATCTCAACTGGATATCTACCTCAGTGGCCTTCAGCTTGCTAAATAACTCAGAAATGGTCAAGGTATCGTAAGAAGTGCTCTCAACGATAGGTGATACCTTGATCTCCCAGATCTTTGGGTCCAAGGTATGAAGAACCTTGAGCGCCTGCTCATGATCTGAGACTAACTGAGCACCCTCAGCCTTGTTGTCCCGAAGCTTGTTAATGATCGACTGAAAGCGACCAAACAAGGCTTCAACAGATTCACCCGGCTTCTGTGTGAAGTTCTCATATTCACGCCGGTAGGTCTGATAGAGCCGAGCCTTGACCTGGGCTGTTCCCTCATGGTGTGCCTTGAGGGTAGCCCAGATCTCTCTCGCAGTGGAGAGATGACTCACACGCTCAAACTCAGTGGGACCTAATCCAGAAAACAAAATATTCACAGCCTTACTGTTGCTCAGATGCTGAGCAATGATACCAGCAGTACCGTGCTCAGCGACTGGCAGAATGACAAACGTGCTGTGAACGCAAATGTCCCATATGTCCGAACCCTGGCTCATGAGATAGGCTCGCATGCGAGTCTTCCAATAATTGTAGCCATAGGCTTCCAAGGACGGGACCTTGCCTGGAGACGTCATAGTCACTACTGGGGTTTAGAACCGGTTAAGGTATGGAAAAACCCTAACCTCGCTCTGATACCACTTGTAGGACCGAAAGTAGCGACCAGAGGGGGGGGTGAATGGGCGCCTTAAAAATTCTTTCGAATCAATGGCCTGTCCCAATACCCAACGCACCTCAAAAATACTACGCAGCAGAAAATAAACAGGAGGCCTAAGTCTAAAGGTTTCTAACCTAGAAGCAACTGATGATAAACAGTGTGAATCTAAAAGTAGTGCAATCTAGGCAGATGAACAAGTTATAACAGGCCTAAACTTCTCAATGAAATGATCTAAGTATGTATAAAGTGAAAAGAGAAGTTACTGTCCAAAGTTGTCTCCTGTTCGGAACTTGGCGAAGCCCCCTTCGCACGCCGAGGTCTGCTTCGGAGGTTGATGACGGAGTCTGTCCGAAATGCCGAAGGTGTCACTGTCTAGGCAAGTCCGAAGTGATAAGAAGCGAAGAGTACTTCAGAGCGAAGTAAAACAGTGCCGGAGCTTGGTTCGAAGTATACACTTCGAAGACAAGACTTCGCACACAGCTTCGACTCACGAGCTTCGGAGCGAAGTAAAACAGTGCCGGAGCCTGCTTCGGAGTATGCACTTCGAAGACAAGACTTCGAACGCACTTCGAACCGAAAGCCTCGAAGCAAAACCTTCGAACACGAAACTTCGAACACAAAGCTTCGAACACACAAACAGACAACCTTCGAACGAAGGAGCGAAGTTTGTCACGTGACAGAAAATCAAGTCCGAAGCCTACCCTCTACCTTCGAAAAGGGAAAACTTCGGGAAGAGAAACAAAGGCAGACACGCCACAAAGAAATCCAAGCGAAGTCTATCAGAAAAGACAAACTTCGAATCCAACTTCGAAACCTAACAAAGTGTGTACTTCGAACAGATAGATTCGGAGTATGCTAGTTCGAAGTAAGCGATGCTATCCAATACAGGAAGAACTTCGAAGCTAGCAACTCAGACACAAAGACCGAAGTACGAAGTCTGAGCGAAGTCTTTTAAAGACGTTCGATCGAAGCCTGCCTCACGGAGTTGAGGGGCTTCGAACAGAGAAGGAACTTCGCCAGACACAGTCAGAAAAGCGATTTTAGTCCTATCAACCCGATCGAAAAGTAGAACAGTAAAAGTAAAAAGCTGGCGCAGAAGTACTGTAGCTACAGTGGAGTACTACTTGCAAATCGCAAGAACTAGTACTCTGTTCGTGAAGAACAGAAGCTTCTTCACACCTGCCGAAGCCTACAAAGCTTCAAAAATCACAGGGAAACTTGCTTTGTAGATGAAAACGACCCATTTAAAACCTTGCAGATGCAGCACACAAAGAAATAGAGCATTTACTACAACATTAAAAGCAAGGCAAGATACACAGAGGGTGAACTCCCTGGCGGCGCAAGCAGGGAACAGGTGAAGAGAGAGAAAAACGTGAGAGGCAAAAATGACCCAATAGAGTAGTATTCAATTTCAGCAAAAGGGTAGTCCAAACCCTAGGGGTTGGGGTCCTATTTATAGGCAGCCCAATCACTAGGAATATTCTACCTGCCCCTTAGGGTTTTTACAGACTCAAAAATAAAGGAAAAGACTCTACTGCCCTTAGGTATTTTTACAGACACGACAGACTGACTGTGGGCCTAGAGTTACAGATGACTTATCCGGAAGCTAAGTTTTCGTAGCGACTACGGCTTCTCTTCTGGACAGTCGGATACAGAATCAATGGTTGTCAGTTTTACGCTGAAACTGACAAAGCCTCCACCAGCTTTGCACCAGGTACCCGGATTGGGCCGGCCCGACTCCGCAGCTCTCTCAGCCCGGCAATCGCTCACCGCCCGTGTACCTGAGTCAATCCTGGTCAACAGCCCAGTGGGTCTTCTGCTGCTCCTGGCCCATGTACCCGGATTGGGCCAGCCCGACTTCGCAGCCTCCTCTGCCCGACAGTCGCTCGCTGCCCGTGTACCTGAGTCACACGCGGCCCATTAAACAGCAGATCTCTTCTCTTCTTTGACTATCGTTGACAATGACTCATCACTTCTGGAGCCATGAGGCCCACGCTATTCAGCATGGCTCCTCACTCCCCTCTTCAGATTAGCTGCATAGCCATCAGGAAACATTAATGTTTGAAACCACTCAAGTACTTCCCTCCTTTGTCCCCTTGTTAGAACAAAATCAGACTTTGGCTTCGTCCAGGATTTCCCGCTTCTAGGAGGTATCATGTCGAGCTTAGGTCTGTTGCATATAGCCGCTTGATCCAGTCGGGCCTTGACATTGTCTTTCGTCTTCTCAGGAATATCCATGATTGTGCCGAAAATGGCCTCGGCAACATTTTTCTCAGTGTGCATCACATCAATGTTGTGCGGAAGGAGAAGATCATCGAAATAAGGAAGATTCCATAAACATGGCTTGTGAGTCCATGCATGATGCTCACCATATCCAATAAAACCAGCTCCTTGTGTATTAATTTGCAAAGACTCTAATTGAGCACGAACATCGGCTCCGGTCATTTTAATTGGTGCTGAGCCTTTAACAGACACATCTTTTGTAAAATTCCTCTTATCCTTCCTGAATGGATGGTTCCGAGGAAGGAATTGTCGGTGCTTGTCAAATGAGGAATATTTTCCACCCTTAGCTAGCCAAACGAACTTTAGAGTCGACCGACAAATCGGGCATGCGAACTTCCCATGCACGCACCAGCCGCAAAATATCGAATATGCTGGTAGGTCATGTAGAGAGTACATATACCAGACATGCATTCTGAAGTTTGTCTTTGTACATCGATCATATGTCAACACACCGTCTTCCCACGCATGGACCAAATCATCCATCAAAGGCTCCATATACACACTCATATTTTTCCCCGGGTATTCAGGCCCTGGAATTATCAAGGACAAGAAAATATTCTGTCGTTGAAAGATGACGCCGGGAGGAAGGTTGAGGGGAATAACAAACATTGGCCAACAACTGTATGCGGCAGCCGTCATACCATATGGATTGAACCCATCTGTTGCTATAGCAATTCGTACATTACGTGGCTCTAAAGCTTTCTCGGGATGGAGCTGATCAAATTTTTTCCACGCTTCTCCATCTGATGGATGACCTAGCTTGTCTGGGTTGTAACGAATCTCATTTTTATGCCATGTCATCTGTTTAGCAGATTCCTCGGTCATGTACAGCCGTTGGATCCTCGGTACAAAGGGAAGGTACCGAAGGATCTTCACGGGAATTGAGAGTTGTTTCTTCACACCATCATCGGAGTCTACCTCCAGATACCTAGAGGATTTGCATTTCACGCAGCAGGTTGCGTCTGCGTATTGTTTTCTGAATAAAATGCATCCGTTGGGACAAGCATGTATTTGCTCATAAGGCATCTTAAGTGCACGGAGGACTTTCTTAGACTCGTACATGCTCTTCGGAAGATTGTGACCTTCTGGAAGAAGGCTACCAACAACCGTCAGCATAACGTCGAAGCATTCTCGACTCAAGCTAAACTGCGACTTGATGGCCAATAGTCGTGCGATGGCATCCAGTTGAGAAACCTTAGTGTGCCCGTGAAGAGGTTGCTTTGACGCGGACAACATGTCATAAAACGCTTTTGCCGTTGGCTCCGGCACTTCCTCTTCACGTGCTTCGTCAAAATGCGCATCTTCAAAGTCATCTAGCATAAATCCAACCCCTCCCTCATCATCGTCCATGCGATGTCGCAACACCTCCTCTCTAGGACGTTGCGACTCACCATGATACGTCCAACGGGTATAATTTGGCATAAACCCATATTTGCATAGGTGTTTACCCATAGCATCTTTTGTTTGTCGACGCTTATTCTCGCACCGACTACATGGACACCAGGTCTTGTCACGTACATTCTGTCTACCAAACGCTGTCTCTAAGAATACTTCAGTGTTCTTGATCCAATCCATGGTCACCTCGGCCTGACTAGGGCGACCCGTGTACATCCACTCACGATGATCCATCTTGTACTAAACTAGGAAACAACACCCGTGTTTAGGGGTTAGTGAGAAACGAGATGAATATAACAGTCTAATAGGTAAGATAGGTCCTAATCCCACCAGACAATGCGTAGATTGAGCTCGTATTCACGCTCCGTTCCGATCCAACCCAAAATTTCGGCAGCACCTCCCCGCTGCTCTCCAAACGCACGTCTGGGCAACATGCCAAGAGGATGTGCGTTCGGAGAACAACGGGGACGTGCTGTCGAAACCCTGGGTCGAATCAGAACGGAGCATGAAAACGAGCTCAATCTACGCATCCTCCAGCTGTCCAAACGTGGACAGTTCGAAACAGTTACGGCGACAGATATGCAAACACATGCATATTCCAAACCGTAACTCTTCCGAACGGGAGACGCCTAGGTTACGCGACAATAACCCACATACACACATCACGACGTGATGGCTGACATCCACATACACATATATATATCACGGCACGATGGCCGGCATCCACATACACAAGATATTAATCAAAATAACCATTAAATCATAACAAGAATTACAACGATTATATTAAAATTTCTAAAACATGTATAAGCATTTATTTATATGTACAAAGCATGTGACGTTGTATTAGACAATAAAAAACATGTACAAAGCATATTAATCATTCATGTTCAAGCAAAATATTAATCCTATGTTCTAAGGTTACCGATAGGGTTTGATGCGAGATGAGGACGATGAAGCCGAGAAGAGGACGGTGACACCGGTAAGAGATCGCTAAGCAAACTAGATCTATCTAAAAAACAATAAAAATATTAGTTATAAGATAAAGTAATTAAAAAATGTGCAATATATATATGCAATATAATGCATGTCTCAAATGTTATACACATCATTTGATGAGAGTAAGTATATATGCAAATGGACACACAAATATATATGCATATATATAACAAATGGCCACACAAATATATATGCCACCAATTAGTAGCCCTTTCTTGCTAGCCTCCACATTATGCATGTCCATGTTATACATGCATTTACTATTTGAGATGCAATTTTTACATATTTTTAGGTATTTATATTTGAAAAAATGGCATTATACATGTATATATACCTAGGAAAGAGGGGGCTCGGGCGGCGGAGCCGGTGGCTGGGGCCGGCGGCCGGGGGCGGCGGAGCCGGCGGCCGGGGTCGACGCCGGCGGCCGGGGTCGACGCCGGCGGCGCGGGGGGCAGACGGGCGCGGGCGCCCCGGCGGCAGAGGGCGCAGCCGGGCGCGGGGGGCGCAGCCGGGCGGGGGGGCGCAGAGCCGGCCGGCGCGCGGGGGGCAGGGCGCGCGCGCGGCGGGGCTGGAGGGAGCAGGGGGCGCGGCGGGGCTGGAGGGAGCAGGAGGGGGCGCGGCGGCGGCGGAGGGAGCAGATCTGGCTTAAATGCGCCAGATCTGCTCGGGGCCCTTTTTTACCCGAAACCTACTTTGCCGAGTGCCAATTTTGGTAGCACTCGGCGAAATTTTTTTATTTTTTTGAAATTTCACTTCTTTGCCGAGTGCATTTGGACCTGGCACTCGGCAAAGATGAATTTTTGATTCTTTGCCGAGTGCCAGGTCCAAATGCACTCGGCAAACAATTTTTTATACTATTTTCAAAAAAAACAAAAATAGAATAAAGACTGTAAAAAATCTCATAATTTGGCATTATATAATATACACTAATATTTAATCATAGAAAATTTCTAACTTCAAATAAACAAATATAAGGCACTTGTAGTTCAAATTTGGGATCTTTTACTTAAAATCTTATAAACAACTTTTTTAACCAAAAATAGCAAACTAACTCTAAAAAATGCCAATTTTTGACATGGTATAAGATAAATTGAGTTTTAGTAGTACAAAAAGTTTTAACTTCAAACAAATATTTGAATATCGATTTGCTTCTAAACCTAACTCATTTCATCCCTAAACTCATAAACCTTCTCGAAGGTTGTCCAATTTCTAAAGGTCATACTTGAAAACTTTGTCGAAACATTATGAATTTTTTACAATATCATATATGTATGATATAATGACACCATGTCAAGTGTCATATTTTTTAGGCATCAATTACATTTTCTATAATTAAAAAACCATTAACCTGCATATTGCCGGTCGAGTGTCGTAAATTAGATTTTAAATATTTAGTTATATTTAGTTGTAAAAGATTACAAATGTAATCATGAACACAAATATGATTTTTCCATAATTGTTGAGTCATTATTTCATGTACATGCATTTCAAATTTGACCCACTTGGAAGTAAATCCTAGAAATACAAATATTTTATTAAAAATACCAAACCCACTCATAAAAGTATGAAAATTTACCAATGATTAAAAGATGTTGAATTAGGACTGTAAAAAAAAATTCAAGTTCAAAAAATGTTTTAAATGTGATATAGAGTGAAAATATGTTTTCACATGAAATAATGGGATCATCACAGTTTGCCGAGTGCATTTAGCTATGGCAATCGGCAAAAGTGATTTTTTTTGTCTTTGCCGAGTGCCAGGTCCAAATGCACTCGGCAAACATTGTTTTATACTATTTAAAAAAAACAAAAATAGAATAAAGACAGTAAAAAATCCCATAATTTGTAATTATATAATATACACTAATATTTCATCCTAGAAAATTTCTTGGTTCAAATAATCAAATATAAGACACAGAGAGTTTAAATTTGGGATCTTTTACTTAAAATCTTATAAACAACTTTTTTAACCAAAAATAGCAAACTAACTCTAAAAAATGCCAAATTTTGACATGGTATAAGATAAATTAAGTTTTAGTAGTACAAAAAGTTTTAAGTTCAAACAAATATTTGAATATCTATTTGCTTCTAAACCTAACTCATTTCATCCATAAACTCCTAAACCTTCTCGAAGGTTGTCCAATTTCTAAAGGTCATACTTGAAAACTTTGTCGAAACATTATGAATTTTTTACCATATCATATATTTATGATATAATGACACCATGTCAAGTGTCATATTTTTTAGGCATCAATTACATTTTCTATAATTAAAAAACATTAACATGCATATTGTCGGTCGAGTGTCGTAAATTAGATTTTAAATATTTAGTTATATTTAGTTGTAAAAGATTACAAATGTAATCATGAACACAAATATGATTTTTCCATAATTTTTGAGTCGTTAATTCATGTACATTTAGTTGAAATTTGACCCACTTGGAAGTAAATCCTAGAAACATGACTAATTTATTAAAAATAGCAAACCCACTCAGAAAAATATGAAACTTTTCCATGGCCTAACTTAGGTTGCATTATGAGTGTAAAAAAAAATTTAACTTCAAAACATGTTTAAAATGTGATGTAGGCTTAAATTGTGATCTCACATAAAATAATGAACATTGTCATTTTGCCGAGTGTTTTCACATATGGCACTCGGCAAATAGAAGGGTTTGCCGAGTGTCCGTTAGTGGCACTCGGCAAACCCTACGCTCTCACCCTACCGTTACAACGGCGTCAGAAAAATTGGTGCCCTGGCATTTTCCCACTTGTTTGCCGAGTGTCTCAGCCGTGACACTCGGCAAAGTGTCGTTTTTGCCGTGTGTACAAGGTTTGCCGAGTGTATATTATGGTACACTCGGCAAACTAGAGTTTGCCGAGTGCCCGAGGGAATGCACTCGGCAAAGCCGCGGGCACTCGGCAAACACATAGTTTCCGGTAGTGTGCTGAGGCTGCCGGCGGGTCCTCGGTATCTTTCAGGACGAGCCACTTGGTCGCTCCACCAGTAGTCTCTTCCGGTGGAGCCAAGATCGAGATTACGCCTGTTGGTGACGGGTAAGTGTAATACTCTTCTGTTGTTTTGCTTTTGTTTTCAAAAAATTTCTTTCACTAAACTAATTAACTTTATTTATTATGTATTTCTAGATCTTGGATTGACTCTCGATTCGACGGCACTTCGAGGGTCAGGCAGGTTAACCAGATATTGGGTAACCTGTGCCGTCTGCACTACCCAGGGGTGCTGACAATGCCGACCGGCGAGTGGGTTCTATGCCAGACATGGGACCAGTACCGGTTCGCTCCTGACGGGCGCCACGGAACTGCTCAGGGGGCGGTGTCTCATGACTTCTGGGTATGCAAGTGTTTTTTCAATCTACTTTTAGGCTTTTCGAGTTACAACACTGTACTAATCATTACTTTTGCAGTTACGCTTTTGCTTGCCAGAAGTCGGCAATCACCATAACCATGCGCTTCAAGTCTTCAACAACAATGCACATAAGGTGGTGAAGGACGCCATTTCGTATGCCCGCATTCAAGCGAACAATGCTTACTACAAGGAGAAGCTAGGGCAACGAATGAGCAAGGCGACGGGCTCATCGTCAATTTATTTGACTGAAGAAGAATACCGTTCGGTAAACAATTCTAACTTTTTACTCTTCGATTGTTGAGATTTGTTGTCATATAATACAAATAGCATCTCTGTTCAGGTGAGGATTTCGTGGTTTGCAAACCGCGAGGATGCCTATTTCGAATTCTGCAAGATTTGGTCTTCAGCCGCATTTAAGAAGACTTCCGAGCAGAAAAGACAATGCCGCGGGACGGATCCGAAGCACAGATATGGTGCCGACGGACATATTCGCCACGCTAAACGCTTGGTAAGACCGATCTGTCACTCTCTAGCTATAGATACATTGTAATGCGACTAACTCATTTCTAATGTACAGGAAGCTAAATCTGGCAACGTGCCAAGTGACATAGAGGTGTATACCTCTGGTCACAAAGGAAGCGATCCGACACAGCCAGATGTCTTGTGTAGCCAGACAGCCACGAACCATTTGGTGAGATGTTATTAAGAGTTTACGTAATTTCATTTTTCTACGTCTAGCTAACCGGACATGTTTTTTGCAGGCGCAGTATGGTGAACACATGGTTCGACTCCATGGAGAGGACTATGATTGGCGGAGAGAACCTGTGGACCAAATGGCCGTGTACTCCAGCGGAGGTGGCAAAAGCCATGGACGGTGAGACAGTGTTTTTATTAATGTTTTGTGTATGGTATTGTGATGGTAACTAACCCCTGTTAATGTTGCAGGTACTCCATGTTCAATGGAGTTATTGACTCGAGAGCGGTGAGAGCTCAGAAGTCAGCTCAGTCGTCGCAGAGCTCCGTCGGAGTTGGCTCCAGCCGTCGTCGCTCAGAAGAAACCCCGGAGATGGTTCGGATGAGGGAGGAAATGAGGCGGCGCGACGAGCACTACAGCAAACAACAAGAGTACTATACCGCCTGCTTAGCACAACAGCAGGCGATGATCCAAGTAAGCTTACTTTAGAGTGTTGCAGTTCAAAAGTATTCAGAAATAGGTTTAGAACTAACTGATTACATTACAACATGTGTAGCAACTAGCCCAGCAAAACAGTGGATTTGACATGTCCATGTTCCAACCACTACCTCCCCCGCCACCACCACTATCTCCTACATCACCTGAGGTACCTCCTAAATACTTAAGTTAGCGTTTAGAAGGGTAGTTGAGTTCGTTTCTAATTTTGTTTATTTCTTCAGTGTTTCCGTACGCCTGGCCAGGATGGAGCCTCCGGGGCAAATGTGAACGAAGCGGGAGGCAGCGGCGGCGCCCACGACCCAAATGTGGGCGATCAGTGAGTATATGGACAAATATGACTTTGTATGTGGCTCTCGCTGTGTTTTGTGAATTTGTATGTGAGTTTGGATGTTATATGTGAATTCAGATGTGTACTGTGACTTTGGATGTGAATTCAGTTATATTATGTGATTTTGGATGTGATGTGTGAAGTGTGGATGTGAATTTGGATGTGAGATGTGATTTTGGATGTGAGATGTGATTTTGGATGTTATATGTGAAGTTTGAATGTGATTTTGGATGTGAAATGTGATTTTGGATGTGAAATGTGATTTTGGATGTGTATTGTGAATGTATGTGAAATTGTGGTTGGATGTGAGTGTGAGTAGGGGAACCAGGAAAAAATAAAAAAAAATACCAGGTAACTTCCGTCGGCTTTGACCATAGCCGACGGAAGTTAGCTGGTTTCGGCCACGTGGGCAGAAAAGCTAACTTCCGTCGGCTTCGGCCCTAGCCGACGGAAGTTAGCTGCCCCTAACTTCCGTCGGTCAGGGTGGCCGACGGAAGTTAGTGCCCCTCTGGTGACGTGGCAGTGTTCGGCGCTAACTTCCGTCGGCCACGTCAAGCCGACGGAAGTTAGCTAACTTCCGTCGGTGGCCGACGGAAGTTAGCTAACTTCCGTCGCCTCGCTTCCGTCAGCCAAAGGCCGACGGAAGATAGCGTTTTGCCGACGGAAGTTGGCTTCTTCCGTCGGGAAAGGGCTAACTTCCGTCGGCTTTGGCCGACGGAAGTTGCCTGTTTTGTTGTAGTGCTGCAGACTTAGCTATATTAGCTAGCAGTAATTAAGTGAGCTTAAACTTTTATGCATGGTACGGCCATAGTCTAAGGCCTGCCATGCATGCATATCCTTGAGTACTTTATTGTTCTGCTTGACGACAATATAATTGTCTGGTCGGCCAATTGTCAATCGTCCTGTACGTGCCAAAAACGCCCATACGCTTAGACTGTGATCAGCTGGCGGCATGCACGAAGAGGATTAGGGATTCGGCACGTACGGCATGCAGACGAGAAGATAGGGCGACCACGACGGAGGAGCGAGAGGACATTATTTGCATCAGTTTCCGGTAGTGACTGTTAGTTGTTATCATGTTTGCCTTTGCAAATGCTCTACTCCGATCAGTTCATTTCAAATAATTCCGCTGATTTTTATTTCAACATTTGGCTCTTCGATTTATTTAAAAATATTTTTAAAATATGTGATACTAATTTTATAATGAATCTTCTGTGGTGATGGTGATGGTGATGGTGATGTGATACTAATTTAAAATAATAAGATAACATATCTTTCTCATGTCGGTAGAAAAGTGGGAGAGGCAGCAACAGCTAATATGATGGTGATGGATATGCATTTATTTAACAGAATGCATTTATTTACGTACGTATAGTATATATTTCTTATGTACGTAGCGTACGTATTGGAGAGACAAACTACGTCGTGTTTCTGCATCCTAATTAATATTTGCTGCTAATATGTACGGAGTACTAGTATTCTACTTACTGTGTTTCAGAACCTGCACGTGAAAATTCATCTAGAGTCATCAACGACAATATAATCAAAACATTAGTTATCATTAATTTGTGTGGTCGAACGTGTAACAACGTGGACGGTTCTACTTGATATAGCTTAATTGATAGTGAGTTCCATATAGCTTTAGTGGTTGTAAATTAGTATATCCACTTAATCTCGTTTTATCGATTATGAAACTAATATAATCACATATTACTTTTTTCGATAATGATTATTGGATTGCACTTCTTATATACCCGAAGAACTCTAGGGTTTGGGTGCTCTCATGAAATACCATCTATCTGATTAAACGATTTGGCTCTCAGTGGGCGTTTCATTTCATTTCATCCGTCTTAGAAACGGGTTAACACCATATCATGGTGATGACACTACTTCCTTATCTTTCCTCATTAATTGAATGTCATGTCAGCAAAAAATCTGATGTGTCATGGTAATTAATACCATGAAACCACCCATGAAACCCCCATTGTGAATAGCCTAAGTAGTAGAAAGAAATCAATGCATGCATCTCTAGAGTAGCAGAGTGCTGTTTTCCAATTTCCAGGAGAGAAATATTCAAAAAATCCTAGAAAATTCATCTTAACTCTGACCATCTCCTTTCGAGTTTCTTTTTTTCCCTAAAATTCTAAACTTTATTTTAGCACTATTAGAATTAATTTTAGATTTTTTTGAAGAATATCACACCGATCAGACCTTAATTGAAGGTCATGTGTTAGGAATGTGATACAAGAACTCGCGGGTTCCTAGGGACTCACGAGTCCAAGGACCCACGTGTTCGTATGAATTCGGGTCCAATTTTTTTAATTATTACTAGCAAATTTTTACCTTTTGTGCACTCCTTTTGGTTTCCGAACCCGGATCAAAAAATTTTTAGTTATTATTATGAAATTTGTACCCTTTGTGCACTCCATTGATCCAATTTGATGCATAAAATGGTACATATCCTCAATTCATTTTTTTCTAAAACTCTACCACCACCACTCTCTCCTTTGTGTGGATCTGCAATAATATAATAGCATATGCCCTCTAAACTGGGACGGATCGCTCATAGAGTACCAGCCGTCGTCTCGCAAAATAAAATAACGATGCATGCATGCATGATTGCATGAACACAAGAGCCGTCGTGCAAAACGTATGACTGTGCAGTGTGCTTGGATATATATATATATATATATATATATATATATATATATGCATGTACGTGGCTGGTGACTGGTGACTAGTGAGTGGTGAGTCATGAACGACGAAGCGTGTGAATCATGCATTTCTGATGGACAATGCATAAATAATTACACATGCACATATATATATATATACCTCTAACTGACGCTCTCCGAGACTCATGCATGTTGAATTTAGATTGAATATGGATAGAAACGAATTTTGATAGCATTATTTACCCCCTGTTTTTACATTGCATTGGACGGATCGATCGACGGGCAGAAGCTGCACGTGAAAATTCCTCAAGAGTCATCAACGACAATATAACGCATCTCTATAAGTAGTAGAAGGAGATCAATAATGCATGCATCTCTAGAGTCGGCAGAAGACGCAGATCGAGGTGAGGTCCCAACAACGTGTGGTCGAACGTGTAACAACGTGGACGGATCATAGACCAGACATGTAACCAATCTATTTGCAGCTGGATTGTAACCAACAATTTTTTGGCAATGGAAATAATTTGATCATTCCAAAATTTATGCTAAAAATTGGTTTGCTACCGATTGGCCGGCCTTCCTATGGATTATTGTTGCCAATGCAATTCAAACAAACTACGATATTTCAGCATGCTAATTTTTTGGCTAAAACAAAATGAGCCACTGATTTAGTGGCATTGCCAAATTTTTTACACGGTTGATTAGGGTCACGAACGACCAAGCAATGCAAACCCTTAATTGTTAGTCTTTACTAGGTTTCTTACGATAGTATTCTCTCTAATGAACAAGTAAATACATATCAAATAGCATGCATATACATAGTCTTAATTGGGCTAGCATGAAGCTCCACTACCCAGTGCTCGATCATAAGCCTCCTGGCTCTATAAATACCCAGGCCCTAGCGAGGTACAAGCACAAGCCACAAGCACAAAGAGAAAATAATAGCTCGAGAGCATAGAAAGATATCTAGATGTCATCGGAGGGTCCAAAATGTGTTGCTTTTCGGTTTGAGAAAACCGGGAGGTACCTGCGTTATGCCCATGAAAATGACAAGCCGTTCATGGAGCTAAGTGGTGAGGATTGCATCAGTCCGTACACTCGGTTCTACATCGAGGCATCCAAGGAACACCATGAGCTGGTGCACATCAGATGCTGCTACAACAATACATACTGGGTGGCCAACGAGCAGCAGCAAGAAGATGGTAGTGGCTGGATCATCAACACTGTTGACGAACCGAAGGATGATCTGTCCAATCCTTCATGCACACTGTTTAAGCTCGTCCCTGCGGACCTGCCTCTACTCCCTGCCACGGAAGATGATGTTCCTCCTCCTCACTCAGTCAGGTTCTACTTGTTTGCAGACTGTTTAAGAATGCAAATTCTAGGTTTATGATTGTTTATTATTACAGTTAATGCTTAGCCTTCGATGTTGCTTCTCATTTGAAGTTCGTAATTTGCAGGTAGCTAGTTAAATTCAACCAAAATAAAAAATAGATTAACTGATGGATATAATGTCGCTTTCTCTCTCTGCCTCCTGTGCACGTACGCAATTAGAACAAAATCTGGATATTATAGATAATCAAGGAGCTAGGTGTCAGCTGTATTTAATGGCAGCATCGTCTAAATATATAAAAAATGAAGGATAAGGAGGTAATTAGTCGTCTTAATTACTCTAATCATGCTTCGTTAGATCTATAAAAAAATGAACGGACTTATTAGTTTACATATACCTCAAATTTTCCATATAAATTATACTAGTTTTATTTTCATGATAAAACACATTTTCCAAATTAAGAATTAGTAGATACAAACCTCCAAATCTCAATTCTACTTGTTTAGATGTACCTCAATTTTTCCGTATAAGTTCTACTTGTTTTATTAGGTCTGGTTTGGGACCTTATGATGATTATGAGAAACATCTGACACTATTGTCGAGTGTATTTTTTTGGGCACTCGACAAACTTTAGACACTCGGCAAATCAATTGTTTGTCGAGTGTCTTTTGAAAATACTCTCGGCAAAAATGGTACTAACAGACGTCATGACGGCGTTATGCAAGCAATTTTTTATGGGTTTGCCGAGTGTTTTTTGAAAAACACTCATCAAACCCGCAATTTTTTTTTGTGTGTGAATCCTTTTTCGATCCTATGTGATATTTCCAATTTAGTTTTATCTTGAATTTTTTCTACACTCAAAATACAACATATATTATCCAATGTAAAAAACACTCAGCAATGTAATGTTTACCGTGTGCTGTTCGCCAAGTGTAACACTCGACGAACACTTCATCGAGTGTGTTTGGGTGTTCGCCGAGTGTTCTTGGCACTCAGTGAATTTTGTTTTTCCGGTAGTGTGGTAAGAATTTTTGGCACTGCAGGTTCCACCATGCCCGGCTGGGAAAACATGTTTACTTGCAATCAGCAGGGGTAGGGGATGAAAGAGAAGCTGGCAAAGACAGTAAAAATGACTTGAATGCCTACACACTAATTGATTTCAGTGGGCAAGAAAAGCAACTACCCCAATATGTTGTTTTCAAAGGAGTAAATAATGGCCTGTATCTTAGCGGGCGGGTCTTCCAGAAGCTAAATTTTCTGCAGTTTATATCAGACGACAAGAAAGAAATAACCGTGATCAACACCACTCACTACCTGAGTAACGGAAATGTCCGTATAAAAAATATCCATTTCAACAGGTTTTGGAGGAACGGCAGAACCTGGATTTTTGCAGATTCATCAGACACAGGCAGCGGCAATATTGACACTGTATTCAGTGTAGTAAAAATCGCTGACATGTTTGCACTTCGAGCCATGGGAACCAATTACTTCTGCAAGAGGCTATCGGAGGATGGGAAGATAAGTTGCTTAAGTGCTTCCGACGCGACCATATCACAATTTGCGCAGCTCGAGATTGCAGAACCAGTATTCTCACGGGACATCTATGATGTCACCTACGATTTGTCAAATGCCAGGATTTATGACAAGAAAGTTCTTGCCATGGATCGTGCAGCCGGTGAGAATAAGGGTAGTACAAATGCCAGAATCAAACTATCCTTTACTTACACGGAGACAGAAACAAGAACATGGGACTCGACATTATCATTGATGATAGGTGTGAAGAGCAAAATCAAAGCCGGGGTGCCACTAATAGTAGATGGTTCTATCGAAATCACAACTGAATTTACTGGGTCCTACACTTGGGGTGAAAGCATTGAGAAGTCAGTATCGAGACAGACTGAATATGAGGCAGATGTGGCTCCACATACTAGAGTGACAGTAACCTTGGTTGCTGAACATGCTCATTGTGATGTTCCATTTTCATACAAGCAGAAAGACGTTATGTATAATGGAGAAGAAGTTACTCATACCAAGCATGATGGCATATACATTGGTGCCAATTCCTTTAGCTTCAAGTTTGAAGGAAAAGAAGAGGAGATATAAACAATCATACATCCACACATGCTTTGTGATCACGCTATGAATAAGTTACACATCTATGCACTGAATAAAGTTGCTCCATCCCACGGGACCAACCTCCTGTTCTAGTTTACATCCTTCAGCTTGTTGTGTGCTAAGTTATTAAGTCCTAGCTACTTTTATTGTTTTGTTGTGTACTAAATAAAGTCGCTCGCCCTACTATAGTTATGCATGGCTTGTGCTTTCTTTTATATGTCATGTTTTATCATGTACTTCTATGTATAATGTTTACTATATGTGGATTTTTTTATCTAGATATATATGTGATATTGTCATGTACGTACCGTTGATTTTCTTTATCCATATAAATATGTATATATATACATATATATATATATATATTGTGTTGCTTGTGCATGATGTCTTTGTCCTAAAGCAAAAAAACTATTATATTTTCTTTCTTTTTGAGAGATAAAACTAAGTAGTTTCTGTTGATATGACTCTCCTACGGACTGTGGGTGCAAAAGGTCTTGACAATGGAGTCAAGACCACACATAGGTTATGAAGATAAGGTGTAGGCCAGAACATCACAATGATGCATCGAATCATATCCCCACAAATTAACTACAGTTGCAAACTAATTGGCACAACAAAAGTGCTATTTTTAAACCTAGTAACAGCATTTGATATCAACAGTTTACAGCACAAATTAATTAGCCATGCATGCCCCTGATCGCCGATAATATAATATGACCATTGCATAAATTCATATACAAGATCTCTATCTGGAAATTTAAGAATCAAAAATTAGCCGGCAAATTAAAAATGTGAAGTTGGTCTCTAGCGCTCTGCAGTTTCAGTTTTTAGATACTGCATGTATAGTCTATTAATTTTTGGATTCTACAGTCACTACGGGAACGGTCATGTTTGCCTAGGCCCTCGGCATTGTCTCTTTTGCACTCGGCAAAAGCTTCGCCGAGTGCCACACTCGGTGAACCCCACTCGGTACACTTCTTATCGGCGACGAGGATATTCGCCGAGTGCTTTTTATCGGGCACTCGGCGAAGTCTTTGCCGAGTGCAATATAGACTTCGCCAAGTGTCATGTGTAGCACTTGGCAAACGTGGCTGGCTAACGACTTGGGGGGACTTGACGGACCTTCGTCGAGTGCCCCACATGGCACTCGGAGAAGGGGGCTTTACCGAGTGCCCTACGTGGCACTCGGTGAAAACTGTCGGGGCACGGGTGGCACGGGGTTTGCCGAGTGCCATGTGGAAGCACTCAGCAAAGCCACCCCAGAATGCACAGAAGTGGCACGTTTCTGTGCTATTTAGGTGGCTTTGTCGAGTGTAGCACTTGGCAAATTTTTTTATTTTTTTCATTTATTTAATGCATATTTCATCCAAAAATCACATTCAATCACAAAATTCATCACAAATTCACATTTAGTCACAAAATTCATTACAAAATTCACATTCAATCACAAATATTCACATTCAATCACTATATGAATCACAAATTCACTCACATCACAAAAATCACATTCACATCACAAAAACCACATTCACATCACAAAATTCACGTTCACATCACAAATTCACGTTCACGTCACAAATTCAAGTTCAAATTGACATCACAAGTTCAAGTTCACGTTCATGTTGACAAGTTCAAATAATTAACAAGTTCACAACGGCAACTCACACCACGCCTCACAAGTTAGCATTACCGCTATGCCCAGTGTGTGGAGATGGCTGCGTGTTTGATCCTGTTGCCGATGAATGAAACTGAAAAAAAGAAGAATAGTTAGCACAATTGTATATAACAAAAACGACAAAAACAATATTAAAAACTCACATTGTCGCTCTGTGGAGTCCGCAGAGATTGTTCAGGTTGAGGAAGTCCAGGCAGGCCCATATGACCTAAAAAAGATCCACCCATCTGCGCAAACCACTGCTGCATCTGGGTCTGCATCTCGGCCTGCATCTGAGCCTGCATCTGAGCCTGCAGCGGGGCCTCCATCTGGGTCTGCCACTCGGTCCTTTGTGATTTTTCTTCATTTAGTTAGGCCTACAAAACATTAATTCACAGTCATTAACATTCCAAAAAAAAAATTGAAGTGTTCGATGATTGATGAAAATGAACTAACATGTAGATCAGCAATCAGACCCATACATGTGTCTCGGCGAGGGCGTATACCCGGACTAGAGGTCGAGCTCCGAGCTCTCACCTCAGATAGAGAGGGGTACTACGGGTATCAATGGTGTCGTCGTCCATTAAATATCGCCCATGTCTCTTGCCTCCTCCAGCCCTCATGACCACCTCGCCATCGATGTCATGTGTGACTGGGTCATAATCGGGACCATGCACTTCCCTTGCCATCTCTGAATAGTCCTGGAGGCGTTGATATGCGTTCCGATTAGTGTACGACTCAGCGGGATCATTTGGATTGTAAGTATTGCCTTCAACTGCCCTCCCTTTGTGAGCCAGAGCATATGCCATGACTTGGGAGTATTCCTGACCCGCATTGGCCGTTGACTGAAACAAGAAGATAGTTAGAGTTATATTGTGCAATTAAGCGAAAAAAAGAAACATGTAACTACATACCCATCTCTCCCTGAACTGGTCGAGGTTCAGTGAGCCTTGATGGTGTGCTGCCCCCGACATGAGTAGGCGTCTCTGGCGGCATGCATCGTGACTGTTCTGCCACTCGGCAGAACACCACCTATCAATAATTTGGCCCCAACATTCAAGATGAGCGGCACACCATTGTGGAGGGACCTATTTGATGCAAGTGAAGTTGTTAATGACATAATATTAAGTATTAGAAGATACACGAGAATACACTTACCATCATGTATTCCTCTCGTGTCAGAAAGGTGGTCCGGGCATCCTTTTTATTCTTCCTCTCTTAGTGGTGTTGAGCGTAGAAGTCGATAACAGCTTGAATGCGCGCCTCATAATGCATGTCGGTGACAAGCTTCTTGGCGGCTCTATTAATAACAGCTGTAGTCTGATCCACATACCCCTCATCACATCTATAAAAATCCTACATATAGATGTAAAGAGAACATTATGTAATCCACATGTCAATAGTATTGACACATATATTAAGAAAATAAACTTACCTAGAGCTCAGCCCTGACTCGATCAGCTAGGTGGGAAATTGTCTCTCTTCTCGGTCAGGGGCGTCCGACGCACTTTCATAGTGTCTCTATGAGTACGCCGGCTCCATCCTCCCATCAAAAGATACCAAACCAGGGAACTTTTCCTTGATAAGAAGCCCGAGGATGCCGTTTACGTGGCGTGAGCACTCACAACCTGCTCGTTCAACCATAATCCAGTTCCTACCCCAATATCATTAAAAAGTATTAGTATATATTAAAAACTAAACTAATGAAAGGAATACATTATAGACTTTCTATAGCAACTTACCTATTTCCATTGGGTCGAATGAGTGCACAATCAGCTACTGCCACTGATCGCCTCGGGAGTGACGAAGGACCACGCAACCACACTGCAGCCGCTTCTGTAGCATGCTCCTCTCCCTTTGCCCCAACCTCCTCCCCACCCTCTGCCCCCACGTCCTCCCCACCCTCTGCCCCCACCTCCTCCTCCTCCTCCACCCTAGCCTGCTCCTCCTCCTCATCTGGCACGTAATCAACGTCGCGATGGGATGCCGGTATCTGGCTGGTAGTTTCACTCGAGGGCGCGGGTGCCTTTCCTCTCATTGCTAACTTCTTCGTTCTCCTACCTCGAGGTCTAGATGAGGACCCGACCTCATCTTGAGAGCGAGTGGATTTACTACTTTTTCCTACTACTGTACTTATTAATTTCTTTAAACCCCCCACCATATTTCAATCACCTGCTACGAAAAAGAGTAAATCACTTTAGATAAACCGTGAAATGTGTTATAAACACATTTAATCAAAAATTAAACATATGTATCATCATCACTATCACGTGATATGATATAATTGTCCAGCTGATCAGGAGGTGGAATGTTGTCATCACTTTGATTGCTTGAGTGCAATCTCTCTAGCAGTTCTAAGTCTCTTCCATTCTGAATCTCGTCTCCATCGTCGGCATCGGCACCACTTTCGTTATCTACTTCCATCGTCTCCGTCAAGTCAATAAAAAACATGCCTGGTAGCCCATCTTCTTGAAAGAACTCTCCATCGTATGTGTTCGGGTCTATGTTTAATTTTTGAATAAATGCGTTTATAACACATTTCACGGTTTATCTAAAGTGATTTACTCTTTTTCGTAGCAGGTGATTGAAATATGGTGGGGGGTTTAAAGAAATTAATAAGTGCAGTAGTAGTAAAGGTGGTAAATCCACTTGCTCTCAAGATGAGGTCGGGTCCTAATCTAGACCTCAAGGTAGGAGAACGAAGAAGTCAGCAGTGAGAGGAAAGGCACCCGCGCCCTCGAGTGAAAGTACTAGCCAGATACCGGCATCCCGTCGTGGCGTTGATTACGTGCCGGATGAGGAGGAGGAGCAGGCTAGGGTGGTGGAGGAGGAGGAGGTGGGGGCAGAGGGTGGGGAGGAGGTTGGGGCATAGGGAGAGGAGCAGGCTATGGAAATGACTGCAGTGTGGTTGCGTGGTCCTTCGTCACTCCCGAGGCGACCAGTGGCAGTAGCTGATCGTGCGCTCATTCGACCCGACGGAAATAGGTAAGTTGCTATAGAAAGTCTATAATGTATTTCTTTCGTCAGTTTAGTTTTTAACACAAATGGCATCCTCGGGCTTATTATAAAGGAAAAGTTCCCTGATTTGGTATCTTTTGATGGGAGGATGGAGCCGGCGTACTCATGGAGGCACTATGAAAGTGCGCCGGACGCCTCTGACCGGGAAGGGAGACAATTTCCCCACCTAGCCGATTGAGTCAGGGCTGAGCTCTAGGTAAGTTTATTTTCTTAATATATGTGTCAATACTATTGACATGTGGATTACATAACGTTCTCTTTATATCTATATGTAGGATTTTTATAGATGTGATGAGGGGTATGCGGATCAGGCTACCGCTGTTATTAATAGAGCCGCCAAGAAGCTTGTCACTGACATGCATTATGAGGCGCGCATTCAAGCCATTAACGACTTCTACGCTCGTCTTGAATGTTGGGGCCAAATTGTTGATAGGTGGTGTTGTGTCGAGTGGTAGAGCAGTCACGATGCATGCCGCCAGAGATGCCTACTCATGCCGGAGGCAGTACACCATCAAGGCTCGCTGAACCTCGACCAGTTCAGGGCGAGATTAGTATGTAGTTACTTGTGTCTTTTTTTCGCTTAATTGCACAATATAACTCTAACTATCTTCTTGTTTCAGTCAACGACCAATGCGGGTCAGGAATGCTCCCAAGTCATGGCATATGCTCTGGCTCACAAAGAGAGGGCGGTTGAAGGCAATACTTACAATCCAAATGACCCTGTTGAGTCGTACACTAATCAGAACGCATATCAACGCCTCCAGGACTATTCAGAGATGTCAAGGGAAGTGCATGGTCCCGATTATGACCCAGTCACACATGACATCGATGGCGAGGTGGTCATGAGGGGTGGAGGAGGCAAGAGACATGGGCAATATTTGATGGGCGACGGCGCCATTGATACTCGTAGTACCCCGTCTCTATTTGAGGTGAGAGCTCAGAGCTCTACCTCCGGTTCGGGTATACGCCCTCGCCGAGACACATCTATGGGTCTGATTGCCGATCTACATGTTATTTCATTTTCATCAATCATCGAACATTTCAATTTGTTTGTTTTGGAACGTTAATGATTGTGAATTAATGTTTTGTAGGCCTAACTAAATGAAGAAATATCACAAAGGACCGAGTGGCAGACCCAGATGGAGGCTCGGCTGTAGGATCAGATGCAAGCTTAGATGCAGACCCAGATGCAGCAGTGGTTTGCGCAGATGGGTGGATCTTTTTCAGGTCATATGGGCCTGCCTGGACTTCCTCAACCTGAACAATCTCCGCGAACTCCACAGAGCGGCAATGTGAGTTTCTAATATTGTTTTTGTCATTTTTGTTATATACAATTGTGCTAACTATTTTCTTTTTTTGCAGTTTCATTTATCGGCAACAGGATCAAACACGCAGCCATCTCCGCACACTAGGCATAGTGGTAATGCTAACTTTTGAGACTAACATGTGAGATTCCCTAACTTGTGAGGCGTGGTGTGAGTTGCCGTTGTGAACTTGTGAATTAACTTGAACTTGTCAACATGAACGTGAACTTGAACTTGAATTTGTGATGTGAATTTGAACTTGAATTTGTGACGTGAACGTGAACTTGAACTTGAATTTGTGATGTGAACGTGAATTTGTGATGTGAATGTGTTTTGTGTGATGTGAATGTGAATATTTGTGATTGAATGTGAATTTTGGAATGAATTTTGTGAATAAATGTGAATTTATGATGAATTTTGTGATTGAATGTGATTTTTGGGATGAAATATGCATTAAATAAATGAAAAAAATAAAAAACATTGCCGAGTGCTACACTCGGCAAAGCCACCCCAGAACGCTTGCCACGGTACCCCTTCGCCGAGTGCCACGTGGGCACTCGGTAAAGCCCCTTCGCCGAGTGCCCCACATGGGGCACTCGGCGAAGGTCCGTTAACGGCCACCCGACCGTCAGACAAGCGGGTTTGCCGAGTGCCAACGTGGCACTCGGCAAAGACTTCATTGAGTGCCCGATGAAAAGCACTCGGCGAACACCCTCATCGCCGATAAGGCCGGTACCGAGTGGGGTTCATCGAGTGTGGCACTCGGCGAAGCCTTTGCCGAGTGCAAAAGAGGCTTCGCCGAGTGCCCTAGGCACTCGGCAAATGTGGTTGTTCCGTAGTGAGGTCTTCGATGTCCAAGCTAAGCTACGCGTAAAATAGCACACATTAATAAATAAAAAGGCAAACAAGAAAGTTCCATAAAAAATGTGAAAGAGATTTTTGAGTTAGCTAGCACCAAATTAAATGTCATTAGAACTTCAATGTTGAGCTTCAACATTGAGCTTTCTCACGCGAAAGTAGTACATGATAGGATAGGTGACTTCCTCAAAAGTTCTCGTATCACGTTCTTGATACATAACCTTCAATTAAGGTTGGACCTGTGTGACTTTCTTCAAAAAAATCTAAAATTAATTCTAATAGTGCTAAAATAAAGTTTATAATTAAAAAAATTAAAGAAACTCGAACGAATATGGTCAGAGTTAAGATGAACTTTCTAGGAATTTTTGAATATTTCTGCGTCCTGGAAATTGGAAAACAGTACTGTGCAGCACTATATATCCAGCCCAGAATAATAAATCAACCGGAAAAAGAAAAAGCTACTGTTCAAGTGCGGCCCGGCAAAAGTGAAACACAAAAGGGTGTAGGAGAGAGTGCTAAGAGCGATCTTTTAAATAATATATTTTTTACAAAATTCAATTCTGGTGGTATACGATTAAGAAAATGCAAAAATGGCCACATATCGGCTCACCATCGACCGAACTAAGCCCCATGGCCTAGTTCGGCCCATGATCGGATAAACTAGGGGCAAACGGCTAGTTCGACAAGATCCTAGCGCGGACCTAACAGTTGTTGACCGACTGTTGGCCGATCTAAGCCATGTGGCCTAGATCGGCCGATAAAGCACTGATTTGGATTTGTTCATCCAAATCGACACACATGATAGACTGATCTAGGACTAGTACTATATGGATATGTATATAAAATTATTTTTTAGAAGAAATGTTGTAATATATAGTACTAGGTGAGATCCTTACTAAAATAAAAAAAATGTAAAAGAAAATACATGACCTATTCAATGGGCAACTACCAAATAAAATATAAAAGTAGTATTATTTAATTTAAGGGACTAGTAATCACTGATTAGCTACAATATAATGTGTGGATGCTATTGTGAAACTTTAATTTGTACTGGTATATACGTTGATGCAGATAATTAAGCAAAACCAATGTTTTATCACATACAAATGCAGGTCGAACAGTGGCAGGGCATGGCCTTATGTTCTACGATATGATATTGTTGTGATATGTTACTTCTGTGATAGCTCGATTAAGAACAAAAACATGTAAAGTAGTGTTGATAACAAATGTTGTTACTGGTCTAGTTATTAGCTAGCAGGTTGTTACTCAGTTCTTTACATCAAACCACAAAAAATGATTTAAGATTTGGGGGAGGATTCTGGGAATTGCAAATATCTTACACTAGACTAAAGTCAGATTATGAGCTTTTGCAAGTTCGAGGAGGGATCAAGTATCTCATATCAACAGAAATTACTTATTAGTTTCGTCTCTTAAAATGAAGAATAATTTGATACTTTGTTTTAGGATGAAAACATCATATCATGCACAACATCACACGAGCGTATATAACATAATCATATTAATTACATGTAGGAGTTACACCACCAAACACGACATAGAAAAGAAAGTACAACTTACATAGGGTATGCAAACTAGAGTAGAGTGAGTCTCTCAAAAAGAGCGACTTTATTTAGTAGACAACAAGGGGATGTAAACCGTAGAACATGTTGCTGGCTAGGCAGCTAGCTGGAACAAACGTATATATAGTAGCACTTATAACTTATTATCACACATGCCAAAAAATGTAAACTAGCAGAACAGAAGGCTGGTCGGTGAGACACTCCATATATATACCTGCAAACTTATTTATCGGTGAATCAAAAAACTTGCATGGATGGATGTGCTTGTGGTCGATTATATCTTCGCATCATTTCTTTCAAACTTGAAGTGAAAGGAATTGGTACCACTATAGATGCCATCATGGTTGGTTTTAATAACTGTTCGTCCATCGTACATAAGGTCCCGTTGCTTGTATGAAAATGGAACATCACATGAAGCTTGTTCGGCAACCAAGCATACTGTCACTTTGGTATGAGGAGGCACGTCAGCCTCATATTCACAATGTCTCTCTATTGACTTCTCAATGCTTGAACCCCAACCGTAGGATCCGGTAAATTCAGCTTTGAGTTTGACAGAACCATCTGCTATGAGTGGCACCCCGGCTTTGATTTTGGTCTCGACACCTAGCATCAATGATAAAGTCGAGTCCCATGTTCTTATTTCTGTTTCTTTGTAAGTGAAGGATAATTTAATTTTGCTGTTTGTACTGCCATTGTTGTCACCAGCTGCACGATCCACGGTGAGATATTTCTTGTCATGAATCCTAGCTTTAGACAAGTTGTATTTGACATTGTAGATCTCCCGCCTGAACACTGGTTCTTCCACCTCTATCTTCGCATCTGTTGTTATGGTTTTGACGGCAGCATTCAGGCAATTTGTCTTCCCTCCCAACGTCAACCTGGTGCAAAAGGAGTTGTTGCCCTTGTTTTGAAGTGCAAAGATGTCGCCGAGTTGTACCACTGTGAATACAGTGTCAGGATCATCGCTGCTTGTGTCCGATGAATCTACCCAGATCCAATTCGGGCTGCGCCTCCAAAACATGCCGAAATGGTTGTTTTTTATACGAACATTTCCATTACTCAAGTAGTGAGTGGTATTGATCACGGTTTCATCTGCCTTATCGTCCGATGCGTACTCCAGGACATTCCTGTCCTCGAAGACACGCCCGCTGAGATACTTGCCATTGTCTCCTTTGAAAACAACATGATGTGGCAGCTGCTTTTCTTGCCCACCGAAATCAACGAGTGTGTAAGCATCCAAGTCATTTTTGCTGTCTTGGCCATCAGCTGTTTCATCCCCTACCCCCGCTGATTGCAAGTCAACGTGTTTTCCCTGCCCGGCATGGAGGAACCTGCATGCAGTTACATATATAAATCTTAATTAATTAATGAAGCTGTAGCATAGCTGATCACTGAGTGATATGATTGATTTTAGCAGCTGTAGTATAGCTACTAACAGAATGAAGCTAGCATTAACCTTAAACAACCATGCATAAATTAAACCAACAATTTGCATGCTGCCAGGTAGAAGTAGAACCTGATCACTGAGTGATAAGGAGAACCGTTTTCCATTTTTGCAGGGAGTAGAGGGTCTGCATGGACGAGCTTAAACAGTGTGCATGATGGATTGGACAGATCATCCGCTGGCTCGTGGGCAGTGTTGATGATCCAGCCACCACCGTTTTCTTGCTGCTGCTCCTTGGCCACCCAGTATGTGTTGTTGTAGCAGCATCTGATGTGTACAAGCCCTGGATGTTCTTTGGACTCCTCAATGTAGAACCTAGTGTACGGAGTGAAGCCGTGCTCGCCGGTTAGCTCTAGGAACGGATTGTCACTTTCATGGGCATAACGCAGGTAGCTACCAGTTTTCTCCGATCGAAAAGCAACACATTTTTGATCCTCTGATGACATCTAGCTAGATCTCTTTCTCTGCTAGCTCTCTCCTATTTTCTCTTTGCGTTTGTGGCTTGTGCTTGTACCTCGCTAGGGCCTGGGTATTTATAGAGCCAGGAGGCTTATGATCGAGCACAGGGTTAGTGGAGCTAGACAAGAAATTGCTGGTGAAAATCCCGCGTAAAACCTCAAGACATGGAAGAAGAAACCTTGTAAAGACCAAACAATTAAGGGCTTGGTTGGTTCATATATATGGCCCGAATCAACCATGTCAAAAATTTGGCAATGCCACAAAATTAGTCATTCGTTTGGTCTTAGCCAGAAAATTAGTGTGCCAAAATATTGTTGTTGGTTTGAATTAGCAACAACTACCAATCCATGCATAGGAAGAAGCAAACAAAATGAGGTTCTAGTCACAATTATATTTTTACCGAAAGTTTTTCAAAGACTGTCGCCACATGGACTCAAACCAAGATGCTAATAGGTAACTAAGATGAATATTAGTTATTTTTGAATGATCAAAAAAAATACTAACCATGGCAATCGGGGAGGGTTTAATTTAATGGTTGTGGAGTCAAAAAATAATATATACCTAATTAAAAAACCTAATAGACTAATCGCTTGTAAACTAAAGGGTTGTATAATAGAGTTGTGTTCAATCGAGTTTTTGAAGGAAATTTCTTCTTTCACATATATAACCAGCAGTGTATTTATCAGGAGAAAGGCAAATCGATCGATCAATACCGTTTGTCATCTCTCATTGATATCTTATATTATGACTAATATATAGTAATATTTGGTCACTATACGGTGGCATGCATAATAATATAAGGGAATTTTTACAGTGCCCCAAAATTTTATCAACCATCCAATCTATATGATTGGACGACTCAGATTTAACATAGGTGATCTGTTACCTCCTAGAGGTAACAGGTCATATTACCTTCTTTTTCCTAAATGTGGGACCCACATACATGCAAAATAAATTCTTTCCATGCGTATAATATATTTCTTTCCTCCATTTACCCAAAATATTTTGAAATCCCTTAATTTATGGCATATGACACGTATACAACTTAAAAAAGACAAAGAACTTTGACAATTCGAAAATTTATTTCACAAATATTAAAAAAATCGTTTGAACTTTTTTTCCAGAGAATGCACGGTAAACTTTTGATTTTTTTTAATTTTATGAAAAAAAGAGAACTTTTACAATTCAAAATCATATTTTATAACTATTCAGAAAATCATTTTAAAATAAATTTTGAAGAGTTCTGTTTTTTTTTCAATTTTACAAAGTTTTTTGTTCTTTTCAGAAAATTTTTAAAAAATAAAAATAAAATTTGAAAATTATAAAATTTATTTCAGACTCTTCATAAAATCATTTGAAATTAAATTTTGAATATTTTTGATTTTTTTTTCAAATTTTCAAAGTTTTATGTACTTTTCAGATTTTTTTAAAAAAATGAAAACAAACTTTGAAAATTCAAAATTTTATTTCAGAACTGTTCAAAAAATCATTTCAAAATAAATTTGAAGAGTTCTATTTTAAAAAAAAATATGTTTTTTTCAAAAAAAATTAAAAATAAAAACTTTTAAAGCTTCTCCGGAGAAATGGATACGGAAGGTAGATAGGGTGACCGGTTAGAGCCGGTTAACCATGTTTATTTTTAATTATTTATTTTAAATGCCTTTAATCAATGGTCAGGATTCTTTAAACCTATTACCTCCAAGAGAGGTAACGGGGGGCACGTAACAGCCCCCTAATATAATGATCTCTAACGATTCTTGCAGCAACTATCCTGGTACGGAAGGGTAATTTCGTCTAATGGTTTGTTTGTACTATATATCCACTAGTTTCTGTAGAAAAATATCGTTTGCAAGTGCCTGTTGCACGGTGGACCAGACAATTATCGATAATTAATGTACAAATTTCAACTCAATATTTTGGTAGCTAGCTAGCCATATATGGCACAGCTGCGCTCAGACAGCACCAAATCTGAAGGAGCAGTACAATAGGATACATACATTATTGTCGTCGTTGTTCTTACCAGAAAGCTGCATAAGGATTCTTCAAATTTGAGGTTAAGATTACCAGAAAGCTGCTTACAGAACTTCAGATCCCCAAGGAGGCTCAAACCCAAGCTGAGAATATAAAGATGTTTGTGTTTAACAGCTAATGTATATCATTAGTTCAATCCTGTAGCTACTAAGAGTTTAGGGAATGTATATTGTTAGCTCAATAGGATACATACATTATTGTCGTCGTTGTTCTTATATATATAATTGTCTACTTTAACATTTTGCCCGTAGGGAAATGGGTCCGTCCATTGTCTTTAGGGTAAAACTTTTATATTTTCTGTGTGCAGGGAGTGGTGGTCGCGCACACTTCCAAATTAACAACCAAAAAATTGACAAAAAATATTAATAAATATTATCATAAATTTTGGTTTTAAAATTCAGATCTTTAGTTAGCTTTTAATTGAAAGGCAACCGGGGGTAGGCTCTTCAGAGATATACACATATCGCATGCAAATTAATTCACATCTAATTAAACGCACCAACATCAAATAGTCGAATGTCATCAGGTCTTTGCCTCACTACCACAAAACATGCTATAAGTTTAAGGTTTGGACCGTGTGAATCAATTCATAAATACGAAGACATTGAGTTTTTGAATTTGCATAGCATTATATTGTCGGTTCATAATTAAACACTATCAATGACAGTTGATGATAATAACCGCCACCGATAATGGCATAAAATCAGCCCTAACTACTACAAGTATACCACAAAATTAAAGGCCACGGCTAGCTATCTATATATAAAATAATCATCAATTCCGAGCGAAGAACGCTGCAACTTATTAAGTTGGCTTAGGGCTTCTGTGTGTATAGTATATATAGTCGATCGGGGTCTATTAGAGAGACGTGCAATGGAGTGTTTGCTTTTAGGTTTAGGGTTTAGGATATATAGTTTAATTATATTTTGTACAACAATTATTTTGATTTGGGTAACAATGATTTTGTACTGCCTACGTACAAAAAGCAATTAATGAGTTTCAATTCCAAAGAAAATTAAGATTTTGTGGCGCCACTACTAGTGGCTACACTAGTGGCAGTCGGTGCTGACGCCAGCACCGACCTCCACTAGTAGTGTCGGGTGCTGGCGCGGCGGTGGCTGGTGCCACTGTACTGGTGGGTCTCTAATTGCCCACCACTACAGTGAAATCGTCTAACGTCACTACAATTGCGATTTGTAGTAGTGGGCATCATAAAAATTCTATGTTTAAAGATTTTGTAAAAAAACTAAATTTCTGTAAATAAAATTTTCAAGGAGACTTTAGTCCATAGTTAAAAAAATACAACTAGCAACTAGCTAGGAAGACTAGACTTAAAAAATCTTAACAACAGTAATTGAAACCCGTAACTATAACAACTTGTCATCCGGCTCCGTACCATCGATCAGTACGCTACTATACCATGGGGTAACGGTGTTGGGTTCCTGTATTGCATGCGACGAAACGGGAGATGGCAGGAAGCCAGGAGAGGGAGGAACAAGTCGCCAAGTTGGTGAAACGACGATAAGATCGAAGAAGGTCGTGGCACTTTCCGTTTTCTCGATCGTTTTACATGCAGATTATATTCCAGTTTAGCGAAGTCAGTGCGTCCCGTCTACGTACCCTACCGCTGTCGATATCGCATGCAATTAACGTGCAGTTTAATACTGTATTTACGCCTTGCTGCCTATTCACGAACACACAACAACAGTATTGCTGGCAAGGTACTATATACGTGCAGTGTCTACCTCCAGAAATTTACTTTCTTACGTACGTACGTAAATCTATAACTTTAGTGGCTTTTTTAACACAAATGACGTGTTTAATTAAGCTGATATGATCTAGTACAAACGAACCACGGGCAATCTGTATTTTTAACACAAAATTAGTCATTCATTTGGTCTTAGCCAGAAAATTAGTATGCCAAAATATTGTTGTTGGTTTGAATTGGCAACAACTAGCAATCCATGCATATATAGGAAGAAGCAAACAAAATGAGTTTCTAATCACAATAATACTTAATTAACCATGGCAATCGGGGAGAGTATAATTTAATGGTTGTGGAGTCAAAAAAATAAACTAAATAAGTCTATAAAAACAATAATACTTAATTAAAAAACCTAAAAGACCAATCGCTTGTACAGATTCAATTCGGTCTGACCGTGTGAGACTGAAAACAACATGACAGTAAACTAAAGGGTTGTATAATAGATCGAGTTGTGTTCAATCGAGTTTTTGAAGGAATGAAATTTCTTCTTTCACATAACCAGCTGAAGTGTAACGTACGTATCAGGAGAAATTAAAGGCAAATCGATCAATACGGTTTGTCATCTCTCATTGATATCTTATGACTATTTGGTCACGCTATATGGTGGCATAATAATATAATGATCTCATTGATATCTTATGACTATTTGGTGACCATTCTTAAACATTAATGGCTCGTTAATATTTACATACAGTGAGGCATTCCCGATATGGAAGGTTAATATCTAATGGTTTGTTTAGTACTATCCACTAGCTAGTTTCTCTAGAAAAATATCGTTTGCAAGTTAATGTACAAATTTCAACTCAATATTTTGGTAGCTAGCTAGCAATCGCACAGCTGCGCACAGACAGCACCAAATTACTATAATAGGATACATACATATTTGTTCGACAATATATAATATTGTACCGCCATCGTACAAAACACAATTAAAGAGTTTCAATTCCCAAGAAAAATAAGATTTTGCAGACTCGTAACAAATCCATGTTTAAAGATTTTGTAAAAAAACTAAATTTACGTAAAATAATATTTTGAAGTAGACTTTAGTCCATAGTTAAAAAACATACAACTAGCAGCTAACTAGCTGGGGAGACTAGACTTAAAGAATCTTAACAACAGTAATCGAAACCGGTAACTATAACAACTTGTCATCCGGCTCCATACCATCGATCAGTACACTATGCCCTGGGGTAACGGTGTTGGGTTCCTGTATTGCATGCGACGAAACGGGAGATGGCAGGAAGCCAGGAGAGGGAGGAACAAGTCGCCAAGTTGGTGAAACGAGGATAAGAAGAAGATCGTGGCACTTTCCTTTTTCTCGATCGATTTACATGCAGATTATATTCGAGTACTTAAGCGAAGTCGGTGTGTCCCGTCTAACTCGTACGTACCCTACCGCTGTCGATATCGCATGCAACGTGCAGAGTGTAATACTGTATTTACGCTTTGCTACAGCCTATACACGTACACGGCAGCCATGCATTGTTTTTTAGGATCATTCACGAACACACGACAACAGTATTGACCCATGTGAGTATGTGAGTGTGACAGCTAGCTGGCAAGGTATGTACGTACTATACGTGCAGTGTGTACAATTATCGAAGGATCTCCATCATGTCTCGCTCGTATTTTTTTAACATTAGTATACTTCCAGAAATTTCACACATCATAGACAGGATATTTTATTTGTGTACAAGTTCACACAAATATTTTTATCACAACATAGACTGGCAAATATCAGGTCACATTGTTCTCATAGACGATAGTTCAGAGTACCACAGTTCATATATATTCACAGTACCATATATTGTTTCAATTCACCATCAAGCACCATACCATTAAGATGAAGGTAGAGAGTTAACCTGGTAAAGGCTCAAGATGTGTTGAATGGTCAGATTGTTTGCTTCTTGCTTCTTAAATGTGTCCTATAGTTGGTAAACTTATGGTATAGTATATGGGTATGATTTGATGTCGTGTGATGTTCTGGCCTAGCTGCCTCATCTTCATAACCTCATGCATTGTCCATGCATACCTTATAATCTGAATTATGAATATCATTTAATCACATCAAACTGCAAAAAAAGGATTTAAGATTGGGATTCCAAGAATTAAGCACTTATAAGGACCTTCAATTAATGGGTTCTTTTCTTTATGATTCTCAGTCAACATATATAAGAGAATGGTCATCCTTCAGTCAGATTATGAGCTAGATTTTGCTAGTTCGAGGAGGGATGAGAAATTCAAAACAAATGATCTCATATCAAACAGGAACTACTTAGTTTCCTCTATCAAAAAAGAAAAGAGAATATAATACTTTGCTTTAGGGCATATATATGAAACATTATCCACAAAATCAGCAATTTAATACACGAGCATATATCAAGTACGGTGAATATTATATTACACGTAGGAATACACGATAAAACATGACATATAAAAGAAAGTACAAGCCATATACAGAATATGCGAACTAGAGTAGGGTGAGCCACTCGAAAAGTTTGGAGTGACTTTATTTACTACACAACAATAGGATATAAAATATAGAACAGGCTGGCTAGGCCACCACCACTTGAACAAAAAGTAGGATTTATAACTTGGGACACTTGAAAAGAAATTAAAGAGCAACTTCATTCAGTACGTTCGGTGCACAGAGACCTGTAACTTATTTATAGCTCCATTATCACAAAATCATGCATTCATGGATGCTTCCGTGTTGTCGATTATATCGGTCAACTTCTCATCTCTTCTGTCAAACCTGAAGTGAAAGGAATTAGCACCAATGTAGAGGCCGTCGTGCTTGGTTTGAATAACCGTTCGTCCATCATACATAAGGTCACGCTGCTTGTATGAAAATGGAACATCACAGGAAGCTTGTTCAGCAAGCATGGTTACAGTCACTCTGGTATGAGGAGGCACATCAGCATCATATTCACTCTGTCTGGATGTTGACTTCTCAATGCTTGAACCCCAACTGTAGGATCCAGTAAACTCAGATTTTATTGTGACACTACCATCTGCTATTAGTGGCACCCCGGCTTTGATTTTGGTCTCAACACCTAGCATCCATGATAAAGTCGAGTCCCATGTGCTTATTTCTGTCACCGTGTAAGTAAATGATAGTTTTATTCTGTCGTTTGCATTACTATTATTGTCACCACCTGAAGTATCCATGGCGACAACTTTCCTGTCATGAATCCTGGCTTTAGACAAGTCGTAGTTGACATCGTAGATCTCCCGCGAGAATACTGGTTCTTCCACCTCTATCCTCGCCTCAATTGTTATGTTTTTGACGGCAGCGTTCAGGCAACTTGTTTTTCCTTCATCCGTCAGCCTCTTGCAGAAGGAGTTGTTGCCCATATTTCGAAGTGCAAAGACGTCGCGGACTTTTTGCACCGCGAATACAGTGTCGCGATTGCCGCTGCCCCAATCTGATGAATCTGCCCAAATCCAGTTCGGGCTGCGCCTCCAAAACATGCCGAAATGGATATTTCTTATACGGACATTTCCGTTACTCATGTAGTGAGTGGTATTGATCACGGTTGCATCTGCCATGTCGTCCAATGCAAACGCCAGGTAATTGCTGCGCTGGATGACCTGCCCACTGAGATACTTGCCATTGTCTCCTTTGAAAACAACATGACGGGGTAGCTGCTTTTCTTGCCCACTAAAATCAACGAGTGTGTAGGCATTCAAGTCAATATTTTTACTGTCTTTGCCAGCTTCTGATTGCAAGTCAACTTGTTTTCCCAGCCCGGCATGGAGGAACCTGCGGTTACATAATATAAAAACATATAAGTTTTTAGATAGTATTTAACCATACATTAGATATTTCAATATATATCATTAACAACAATAAGGTGATTAATAACATATGAAAGTACATTTTAAAATCTAACTATGTGGAACAGTAAACCTATATATTTTTAGCTTAATTATTAACCAAAAATTGCATGGTATGTGACCAATTAGTTGCGTTTACTATGTATCATCATCAACTATTAAGATAAAAAAACATATTCAAAATATTTGTAAATATCAATCTAACTATATCATATGTATAACGATAAACATAATTGTTTTTGCTTAATTATTAGTCAAAATTACAAACTAATTGACTTTTATAAAAATATGGACACCTTATATTTTGGAACGGATGCGGTACGTACGTACAGTAATGCAATGAATAGAAGGTACTAAATCAACTGTGATATTAACAATTTTAGCAGCTGCGTGCAACTACAACTCGTACAATCACCGGCTCCTCTTAACAGCTCAAATTTTTTGTAAAACTCAGTAGATACAAAATCTACAAATACAGTAGCTAGCTAGTATCAATTCAAGATTCTCACCAACTGTGACTATGAGAAACAGCGAGTTTACCGAGTGCCCGCAACTTTGTCGAGAGTGCATTCCATCCGACACTCGCAAAGTTTTAACACTCGGAGAAATTCAATATTTGCCGAGTGCCAAGTCAAAAATACTCGGTAAACCTTTTGGAAAAAAAAGATCCCTAAAAGTATTGTCGGCGTTATAATGGCCTAGAGAAAAAAATATGGTTTACCGAGTGCCACGTCGGGCACTCGGTGAAGTTGCCATTCCATCGGCCCGGCAGTTAGCCTGCACACGTTGTCGAGTGCCGGGTAGGGCACCCGACGAAGCCTAGAATACACTCGGTAAATTCACATCTAATTAAACGCACCAACATCAAATAGTCGAATGTCATCAGGTCTTTGCCTCACTACCACAAAACATGCTATAAGTTTAAGGTTTAAGTTTTAGACTGTGTATCAATTCATAAGTACGAAGACATTGAGTTTTTGAATTTGCATAGCATTATATTGTCGGTTAATAAACACTATCAATGACAGTTGATGATAATAACCGCCACCGATAATGGCATAAAATTAGCCCTAGCTACTACAAGTATACCACAAAATTAAAGGCCATGGCTAGCTATCTATAAAATAATAATCAATTCCGAGCGAAGAACGCTGCAACTTATTAAGTTGGATTAGGGCTTCTGTGTGTATAGTATATATAGTCGGGGTCTATTAGAGAGACGTGCAATGGAGTAGGTTTAGGGTTTAGGATATAGAGTTTAATTATATTTTGTACAACAATTATTTTGCTTTGGGTAACAATGATTTTGTACTGCCTACGTACAAAAAGCAATTAATGAGTTTCAATTCCAAAGAAAATTAAGATTTTGTGGCGCCACTACTAGTGGCTACACTAGTGGTGGTCGGTGCTGACGCCAGCACCGACTGCCACTAGTAGTGGTGGGCGTTAGCACGGCAGTGGCTGGTGCCACTGTACTGGCGGGCCTCTAATAGCCCGCCACTACAGTAAAATCGTCCAACGCCACTACAGTTGCGATTCGTAGTAGTGAGCATCATAAAAATTCTATGTTTAAAGATTTTGTAAAAAAACTAAATTTCCGTAAAATAAAATTTTCAAGTAGACTTTAGTCCATAGTTTAAAAAATACAACCAGCAGCTAGCTAGGGAGACTAGACTTACAAAATCTTAACAACAGTAATCAAAACCGGTAACTATAACAACTTGTCATCGGCTCCGTACCATCGATCAGTACACTACTATACCATGGGGTAACGGTGTTGGGTTCCTGTATTGCATGCGACGAAACGCGGGAGATGGCAGGAAGCCAGGAGAGGGAGGAACAAGTCGCAAATTTAGTGAAACGACGATAAGAAGAAGGTCGTGGCACGTTCCTTTTCTCAATCGGTTTACATGCAGATTCCAGTTTAGCGAAGTCAGTGTGTCCCGTCTACGTACCCTACCGCTGTTGATATCGCATGCAATTAACGTGCAGTTTAATACTGTATTTACGCCTTGCTGCCTATTCACGAACACACGATAACACTATTGCTGGCAAGGTACGTACTATACGTGCAGTGTGTACAATTATCGAAGGACCTCGTCACCTCGATCATGTCTACCTCCAGAAATTTACTTTCTTACGTACGTACGTAAATCTATAACTTTAGTGGCTTTTTAACACAAAATGACTTATTTTGCTGCTCGTTCTTGGCAGGAGGGAAAACTGATATGAATTAGTATTTTTAACACAAACGAACCACGGGCAATCTGTATTTTTAACACAAAATTAGTCATTCGTTTGGTCTTAGCCAGAAAATTAGTATGCCAAAATATTGTTGTTGGTTTGAATTGGCAACAAAACTAGCAATCCATGCATAGGAAGAAGCATACAAAATGAGTTTCTAATCACAATAATACTTAATTAACCATTGCAATCGGGGAGAGTTTAATTTAATGGTTGTGGAGTCAAAAAAAATAAACTAAATAAGTCTATAAAAACAATAATACTTAATTAAAAAACCTAAAAGACCAATCGCTTGTACAGATTCAATTCGGTCTGACCGTGTGAGACTGAAAACAACATGACAGTAAACTAAAGGGTTGTATAACCAGCTGCAGTGTAACGTACGTATCAGGAGAAATTAAAGGCAAATCGATCAATACGGTTTGTCATCTCTCATTGCTATCTTATGACTATTTGGTCACGCTATATGGTGGCATAATAATATAATGATGTCATTGATATCTTATGGCTCGCTACTATATTTACATACAGTGAGGCATTCCCTGATATGGAAGGTTAATATCTAATGGTTTGTTTAGTACTGTATCCCGTCTACGTACGTACCCTACCGCTGTCGATATCGCATGCAACGTGCAGAGTGTAATACTGTATTTGCGCCTTGCTGCAGCCTATACACGTACACGTACGGCAGCCATGCATTGTTTTTTAGGAGAGAAATTTTACTGCCTTGATGATTAGTATTAATTTTGGTACCTCCACGTATGAGGTACCATGAGGTACCAAAATTAATACTAAAAAATGTAGTAGCTCCCGGTACCATACCTCATCAAAAACTGTAAAATAAATCTTTTTAGGATCATTCACGAACACACCACAACAGTATTGACCCTTGTGAGTATGTGTGTGACAGCTAGCTGGCAAGGTATGTACGTACTATACGTGCAGTGTGTACCACATAGACTGGCAAATTTCAGATCACATTGTTCTCATAGACGATAGTTCAGAGGACCACAGTTCATACACAGAGCCGTACCTGAGATTTGGAGGCCCCGGAATAAAATACACTATAGGGGCCTCAAAATTTAAACATCTAAAATTTTTTAATGTTTCAAAATAAATTTTCTATGGAATTTTTGAAATATTCTATTTCAGAAAATTAAAAAACAGTACTATTTGCTAATGGGCTAGCCCAAATTCCACAACAAGCTAGTGGAGAAAAGAAACTAAAACAACTGTCGACTCGAACTCTGCACATCTTGTATGGAAAAAAATCCTTCAACAATTACGTTACAGGGTTCTTTAAATTATTTTGAAAATTTAGAGGTCCTATTATTTTGGAGGCCCTGAACAGTTGCACCGGCCACACCTGCTAATCGACGGGCCTGTTCATATATAGTTCACAGTACCATATATTGTTTCAATTCACCATCAAGCACCATACCATTAAGATGCATGAAGGTAGAGAGTTAACCTGGTAAAGGCTCAAGATGTGTTGAATGGTCAGATTGTTTGCTTCTTGCTTCTTAAATGTCTCCTATAGTTGGTAAACTTATGGTAGTATATGGGTATATCTCATTGTCTTCATAATAAATATAGGTACTAGACCTCTTACTCTTTCTGCTATGCTAGCTTGTTACATTGCAACTGTATGTACTTGCAGGGATATGATTTGACGATGTCGTGTGATGTTCTGGCCTAGCTACACCTCATCTTCATAACCTCATGCATTGTCCATGCATACCTTATAATCTGAATTATGAATATCATTTAATCACATCAAACTGCAAAAAAGGATTTAAGATTGGGATTCCAAGAATTAAGCACTAATAATAAGGACCTTCAATTAATGGGTTGTTTTCTTTATGATTCTCAGTCAACATAAGAGAATGGTCATCCTTCAGTCAGATTATGAGCTAGCTTTTGCTAGTTCGAGGAGGGATGAGAAATTCAAAACAAATGTGATCTCATATCAAACATGGACTACTTAGTTTCCTCTATCAAAAAAAGAAAAGAGAATATAATACTTTGCTTTAGGGCATATATGAAAACATTATGCACAAAATCAGCAATTTAATACACGAGCATATATCAAGTACGGTGAATATTATATTACACGATAGGAATACACGATAAAACATGACATATAAAAGAAAGTACAAGCCATATACAGAATATGCGAACTAGAGTAGGGTGAGCCACTCGAAAAGTTTGGAGTGACTTTATTTACTACACAACATTAATAGGATATAAAATATAGAACAGGCTGGCTAGGCCACCACCACTTGAACAAAAAGTAGGATTTATAACTTGGGACACTTGAAAAGAAATTAAAGAGCAACTTCATTCAGTACGTTCGGTGCACAGAGACCTGTAACTTATTTATAGCTCCATTATCACAAAATCATGCATTCATGGATGCTTCCGTGTTGTCGATTATATCGTCGGTCAACTTCTCATCTCTTCTGTCAAACCTGAAGTGAAAGGAATTAGCACCAATGTAGAGGCCGTCGTTCTTGGTTTGAATAACCGTTCGTCCATCATACATAAGGTCACGCTGCTTGTATGAAAATGGAACATCACAGGAAGCTTGTTCAGCAAGCATGGTTACAGTCACTCTGGTATGAGGAGGCACATCAGCATCATATTCACTCTGTCTGGATGTTGACTTCTCAATGCTTGAACCCCAACTGTAGGATCCAGTAAACTCAGATTTTATTGTGACACTACCATCTGCTATTAGTGGCACCCCGGCTTTGATTTTGGTCTCAACACCTAGCATCCATGATAAAGTCGAGTCCCATGTGCTTATTTCTGTCACCGTGTAAGTAAATGATAGTTTTATTCTGTCGTTTGCATTACTATTATTGTCACCACCTGAAGTATCCATGGCGACAACTTTCCTGTCATGAATCCTGGCTTTAGACAAGTCGTAGTTGACATCGTAGATCTCCCGCGAGAATACTGGTTCTTCCACCTCTATCCTCGCCTCAATTGTTATGGTATTGACGGCAGCGTTCAGGCAACTTGTTTTTCCTTGATCCGTCAGCCTCTTGCAGAAGGAGTTGTTGCCCATATTTCGAAATGCAAAGACGTCGCCGACCTTTTGCACCGCGAATACAGTGTCGCGATTGCCGCTGCCCCAATCTGATGAATCTGCCCAAATCCAGTTCGGGCTGCGCCTCCAAAACATGCCGAAATGGATATTTCTTATACGGACATTTCCGTTACTCATGTAGTGAGTGGTATTGATCACGGTTGCATCTGCCATGTCGTCCAATGCAAACGCCAGGTAATTGCTGCGCTGGATGACCTGCCCACTGAGATACTTGCCATTGTCTCCTTTGAAAACAACATGACCGGGTAGCTGCTTTTCTTGCCCACTAAAATTAAGGAGTGTGTAGGCATTCAAGTCAATATTTTTACTGTCTTTGCCAGCTTCTGATTGCAAGTCAACTTGTTTTCCCAGCCCGGCATGGAGGAACCTGCGGTTACATAATATAAAAACATATAAGTTTTTAGATAGTATTTAACCATACATTAGATATTTCAATATATATCATTAACAACAATAAGGTGATTAATAACATATGAAAGTACATTTTAAAATCTAACTATGTGGAACAGTAAACCTATATATTTTTAGCTTAATTATTAACCAAAAATTGCATGGTATGTGACCAATTAGTCGCGTTTACTATGTATCATCATCAACTATTAAGATAAAAAAACATATTCAAAATATTTGTAAATATCAATCTAACTATATCATATGTATAACGATAAACATAATTGTTTTTGCTTAATTATTAGTCAAAAATTACAAACTAATTGACTTTTATAAAAATATGGACACCTTATATTTTGGAACGGATGCGGTACGTACGTACAGTAATGCAATGAATAGAAGGTACTAAATCAACTGTGATATTAACAATTTTAGCAGCTGCGTGCAACTACTACTCGTACAATCACCGGCTCCTCTTAACAGCTCAAATTTTCATCCTAGATTGTAAAACTCAGTAGATACAAAATCTACAAATACAGTAGCTAGCTAGTATCAATTTAAGATTCTCACCAACTGTGACTATCAGAAATAGCGAGTTCCACAACTTTGTCGAGAGTGCATTCCATCCGACACTCGGAAACGTTTTAACACTCGGAGAAATTCAATATTTGCCAAGTGCCAAGTAAAAGATACTCGGTAAACCTTTTGAAAAAAAGAACCGTAAAAGTATTGTCGGCGTTATAATATAATGGCCTGAAAAACAAATAGGGTTTACCGAGTGCCACGTCGGGCACTCGGTGAAGTTGCCATCCCATCGGCCCGGCAGTTAGCCTGCACACGTTGTCGAGTGCCGGGTAGGGCACCCGACGAAGCCTAGAATACACTTGTGAAGCCTTCGCCGAATGCCCGATAGAATACACTCAACGAAGTGCCTGTATACCGAGAGCCAGGTTACCGTGTGCATTCCCGTAGTGTGTTTTGGTGGCATTTAATAAAAAAATCCTGGAGGCTAGCATTAACCATAAACAATCATAAACCAACAATTTGCATGCTTAACACCGTGTGCAAGCAAGTAGAACCTGACTGAGTGAGGAGGAGAATCGTCGTCGTCTTCCATGGCAGGGAGTAGAGGCAGGGGGTCCGCAGGGACGAGGTTAAACAGTGTGCATGATGGATTAGACAAATCATCCTCCGGTTCATCAACAGTGGTGATGATCCAGCCACCACCATCTTCTTGCTGCTTCTCCTTGGCCACCCAGTATGTATTGTTGTAGCAGCATCTGATGTGCACTAACCCTTGGTGTTCCTTGGATGTCTCGACGTAGAACCGAGTGTACGGAGTGATGCAGTCTTCGCCACTTAGCTCCATGAACGGCTTGTTGCTTTCATGGACATAACGCAGGTAGCTCCCGGTTTTCTCCGATCGAAAAGCAACACATTTTGGACCCTCCAACGACATCTAGATCTCTTTCTCTGCCCTCTTATTTTCTCTTTGTGTTTGTACATACTACCTAGGGCCTGGGTACGTATTTATAGAGCCAGCAGGAGGCTTACGAGCAGTAGGTAGTGTGGAGCTAGCACAGAAATTGCTGGTGAAAATATCACGTAAAACCTCGTGACATCCAAGCTTGTCTTTCTTGACAGGTATTTGCCATCGTAACAAACCTTGTAAAGACCAAATAATTAAGGGCTTGTTTGGTTAAGTTCATGGCCCTAATAATAATCAACCATGTCAAAAATTTGGCAATGCCACTAAATTAGTCATTCATTTTGTTTTAGCTAAAAAATTACCATGCCAAAATGTTAACAGTTTTACAGATTTTAAATTTTGCTGAAAAATTGTCTAGCTGGTTACCGAGTTGATACCGTGGTTACCGAGTCTCGTACCGCAGTTAGCGAGCCGCGTACCATGGTTACTGTTTTCACGGACCGATTTGAATTCAAAATTTGAAATTTAAAATTGACTCAAATTAATTGGCTCGGTAATTAACCGCGCTTACTACCGACCGTTCTAGCCCAGGCGGTAACCAGCCCACGAACGATATTATTAACCCTAATGTGGAATCATTGAACTCACCAACTCTTTCATGTAGAGACCGATATGAAGGTAGATCGTGATATCTGAGCTACCTGCCCAGTAAAAGAAGTCTTTAGGTTACAAATTTCATACTGCATTTGAAAATATTTTGACCAATAATTTATCATAATATATTAAATTACAAATACTATAAGCAAACTCACTTCTGGAATTCAGTGTTTTGTCGTGTGCCTTAGGGTTTGTTGAGTGTCCATTAGTGGTATATATTATGTAAATTTCTATTTTCCGGTAGCCCAAACACACATCGATTTTTTGTTGATTTTTACCGAGTGTTAATCTTCGCCGATTGTCTTTGCCAATTTTTTATCGAGTGTATTTTAGCTTGTTCGCCGAGCACAAAAAAAAGTTTTCTGAGTCTATTTTGGCGGCTCCGACACTCGACCGACGAAGACTGTTTTCAGCAGTGGCTATATATGGATCTCACTACCAATTGAGCTATCAAGAAAAATATCGTTTTGCATGTCTGGTCGATGATCCGTCCAAGCATGGTGGACCAGACGAATGATAACTAATGCACTAATTAATGTACTAATGTTTCAATTTAATCCGTCCAAGCATGTGCCGTAGCTCACCAGATCTGAAGGAGCACTAGAATACATATAATTAATGAATCCTAGTGCTGAATTCAGAGATTGAGCCAAGAAATACTCACGTACGTACCCTGTATGGAGCACTTCCACATAAACATTCATTATTAACGGGTCATAACGTACATTAATGATGGACATGTCTTCGGTCACTATTGTGATCTTTAGGGACGGGTCGCTAATATTACCCACCACTAATGTTATGATCATATTAAAAAAATATTTATTTTTAGACCACATACTAAATCAAAGCTACGATTTAGCAGTCACTACACTGTGACAGTGGCGAATCCAGAAAAAATATAGAGGGTGGGCTAAATCAAATCTAAGTGTAATTAAGTTATATATATTAATATATGTTAAATATAATATATACATAATCAAATAAAAACATATGATTTAATTTGATAGTAAGATACACCAATAAGATATGAGTCAACGGGAACGACAAGTCGGTATGACAAACAACATCTTATTATGTTCGTTGTAAGCAGCTAGTCCTTGTGTTGTGCAGAGACGGAGAATATAGAGATGGAGCAACAAAGTTAATCGGACATAGCGAGCCGACGTGGCAGTCCGTGCTCACTTATCCACCCATCTAGTTTCTCGCACTAGTCGCTCATCATAGTGTCGCTTGATACCAGTTCTAAGTTGATGAATGAGGATAGAAGATGGGCCAAGACATCCAGTGAATCTGCTAACATATATTTTATCGAATTTGATCAGTATGGACTAACTCATCTGGTATGTGCGTACTTAGGGGCTATAGGAGCAATTTCTTGCAAATTTTTTAGTATGTATGTGTGTGTTTTAATTGAGTTAAAATCTAGCCCCAAAATTTAATAGTTAATCCAATAACATATTTTTCTAACTAACAAATTATATTCCTCTTCTCTCATATCTTCCCAAGAGCCAATGAATTGTACTACGCCACTACATACCGCTGAAAATGTAGTATGTGTTTATATAATTCTATTATATTTTTAGTCCTTTTAAATAAGTTCTCTTAAAAAAACATGGTAGTCTATGATATACTCTTCTATGATTTGTTATAAAGGTGCCGTAAATTTTCTTATGTGGATTTGATCTCCATGGTAACTATGTGTACCGCCTTAGGCTAGTTTTCTTTCTCTACAATTAGTTATTGTCTCTGATTATCTTCTCCATAAATAATCAATATTGTCATAGCTACTTATCTATCCCGCTATAAAATGGTATATACATATATATATATACATACATATATTCTTATACATATACATACATATATACATACATATATATATACACATACATACATATATATACATACATATATATATACATGTGTGTATATATATATATATAATTTTTTGGCAAAATTGCAGGGTAGGCTCTAGCCTGATGGAGCCTACCTGCCGGCTCCGCCGCTGCACTGTGACATTGTTTTAGCGTCAGACATATGTCGAGAAAAAGTGGCATTTAATGTCACTAAAGCTGTCGGCAATACGTTCTGACAGAACGTCTGTCGGTAATAGACATAAATAACGACCAACTATCTGACGGTAATATGTTGAGACAGATCCTCTGTCGATAAATGTGTCTACAAACCTCAGTTTGTCTATCGCTAAAAATATTTTTGTTTACGCGTGAAAAAAATTGGCCAAACACCCCTAAGAAAAATATCGTTTTGTATATACGTGCAGTTGTACATGCATGTATGGTCGATGATCCGTCCACGTTGTAACACGTTCGACCACACAAATTAATGATAACTAATGTTTTGATTAGCACCAGATTAATTTGCAATAATAGTTGTTGGGACCTCACCTCGATCTGCGTCTTCTTCCGACTCTAGAGATGCGTGCATTGATCTCCTTCTACTACTTATAGAGATGATGTGTTATATTGTCGTTGATGACTCTAGAGGGATTTTCACGTGCAGCTTCTGCCTGTCGATCGATCCGTCCAATCCAGTGTAAAAACAGTAAATAATGTTATCCAGATTTGTTTCTATTCGTATTCGATCTAAATCCAACATGCATCAGTCTCAAAAAGCATCAGTTAGAGGTATATATATATATATGTGCATGTGTAATTATTTTTTCATTAGTGAGTAACTCTTGCACACGAGTATGTGTGATTAATGCGTTAATTAACCATCGAATTTATGCATTAGCCATCAGAAATGCATGATTCACACGATTCGAATCGTTCATGACTCACCACTCACCAGTCCCAGCCGCGTACATGCATGCATATATCCAAGCACACTGCACAGTCGTACGTTTGCACGACGGCTCTTGTGTTCATGCAATCATGCATGCTATTATATTATTGCAGATCCAGACAAAGGAGAGAGTGGTGGTGGTAGAGTTTTAGAAAAATTGAATTGAGGATATGTACCATTTTATGCATCAAATTGGACCAATGGAGTGCACAAAGGGTACAAATTTGATAATAATAACTAAAAAAAATTGACCCGGGTTCGGAAACCATAAGGAGGGCACAAAAGGTAAAAATTTGCTAATAATAATTAAAAAATTGGACCCGAATTCATACGAACACGTGGGTCCTTGGACTCGTGAGTCCATAGGAACCCGCGAGTTCTTGTATCACATTCCTAACACATGACCTTCAATTAAGGTCTGTACGGGGCGGGGTGTTACAGTCTCGCCCTTTCTCACCACGGCCATGCCCCAGTGCGTCGTGATGAGCCGTGCTGCAACCGATCTCTCAGTTTTTTATTTCCAGTTTTCTTGTTTGCCGAAGGCCAAAGTCTTCAAACTCGTCGACAAACATTTTATCAGGTTGTTGTGCACATTGTTAGTGCATTTTCTTTGCCGAGTACCAAATTTGACACTCAACAAATGGGTTTGTCGAGTGCTCGACAAAAAAAACACTTAGCGGACTCTTATTCACGGACAGCGGGTTCGACAATTGTTTTTAGGCATCGCCGAGAGCCTGTGGCATTCGACAAATCCCTATTTTCCCATAGTTTCCTAATTTAAGATACATTGAATTAGTAATTATCATTAATTTTTTATAAATCTAACGGATGTGAATAAAACAAATCAATGTCTTATCTCTCGGAAAGTAATATATCACCTTGATCTAGCTGTTAAGATTAAATGAAGTCGACATCTTATTTTCTATAAAATAATATGTCACCTTATTTTTTTAAGATTAACTCTATCTCTTAACTCTTAAAAGGTAAAAGATGTACCGTAAAAGAGCCCTATATAAAATCAGTTCTCTATTTCCTTATTAGGCGGAACTTAGATAAGAATTGGACTGCCCTTTCCCCTCGAACTGACCTATTCACTGCCAACGTGTACAACACATCGTTACATGATCTCTTATTGTTAGTTTCTTAATCTTATAATTAGGAAAACCCTACAATAAAAACAATATCAGATATCTACCGGCCATACCTACATAAAAGCTTCTAGTTTGAGATGGTTGTTGTTGCCAAAAAACGTAACAAACAAGTGAACACGAGCCATTCGATCAGTCCCGTGTTCTGCGTCTTCTGCTACTCTAGAGATGCATGCATTGATTTCTTTCTACTACTTAGGCTATTCACAATGGGGTTTCATGGGGTGTTTGTTTTATGGTATTAATTACCATGATACATCAGATTTTTTGCTAACATGACATTCAATTAATGAGAAAAGAGAAGAAAGTAATGTCATCACCATTACATGGTGCTAATAACCCGTTTCCAAGACGGATGAAACGAAATGAAACGTCCATTGAGAGTCAAATCGTTTAATCAGAGAAATGATATTTCATGAGAGCACCCAAACCCTAGATTTCTTCGGGTATATAAGAAGTGCAATCCAATTATCATTATCGAAAGAAGTAATATGTGATTATGTTAGTTTCATAATCGATAAAATGTGATTAAGTGGATATACTAATTTACAACCACTAAGCTATATGGAACTCACTATCAATTAAGCTATATCAAGAAAATATCGTTTTGTATATACTACGTACATGTCTGATCTATGATCCGTCCACGTTACACGTTCGACCACACAAATTAATGATAACTAATGTTTTGATTATGTTAATTTGAAGTAAAACAGTAAGTAGAATACTAGTACTCCGTACATATTAGCAGCAAATATTAATTAGGATGCAAAAACACGACGTCGTTTGTCTCTCCAATACGTACGTAAGAAATATACTATACGTACGTAAATAAATGCATTCTGTTAAATCATGCATGTTGTTAAAGTGCGTATAGTACTAATAATCTTGAAAAAACACGTCGGTCAGTCACTCAGCAAACCAAATTTTGCCGAGTATACTCTAAAATACACTTGCAAAAATTTAATATATGCATAACCATGACATAGATCTGTACATATATGCATATCCATCACCATCATATTAGCCGGCTGATCGGATTGATAATTGATGTGCACAAGTAAGTGTTTTCACGTACATATATATATGCATATCCATATTAGCTGTTGCTGCCTCTCCCACTTTTCTACCGACATGGGAAAAATATGCTATCTTATTATTTTAAATGAGTATCACATCACCATCACTATCACCACAGAAGATTTATTATAAAATTAGTATCACATATTTTAAAAATATTTTTAAATAAATCGAAGAGTCAAATGTTGAAATAAAAATCAGCAGAATTATATGAAATGAACTGATCGGAGTAGAGCATTTGCAAAGGCAAACATGATAACAACTAACAGTCACTACCGGAAGCTGATGCAAATAATGTCCTCTCGCTCCTCCGTCGTGGTCGCCCTATCTTCTCTTCTGCATGCCGTGCCGAATCCCTAATCCTCTTCGTGCATGCCGCCAGCTGATCACAGTCTAAGCGTATGGGCGTTTAGAGGGCATATGCTATTATATTATCGCCGATCCAGACAAAGGAGAGAGGGGCATGCCGCATGCATGGCTAATTAATTTTAATTTATTTGCACGAGTGATTAACGCGTGCATTATGCATGAGCTGAGTCGTCTCGGAGTGCAGTTAGAGGTATATATATGTGTATGTGTAATTATTTTTTTCATTAGTGATTAACTCTTGCATGCATGAGTATGTGTGATTAATGCGTTAATTAACAATCGAATTTTTCATTAGTGATTAACTCTTGCATGAGTATGGGCGTTTTTGGCACGTACAGGACGATTGACAATTGGCCGACCAGACAATTATATTGTCGTAAAGCAGAACAATAAAGTACACAAGGATATGCATGCATGGCAGGCCATACCGTACCACGCATGCATAAAAGTTTAAGCTTACTTACAGCTAATAATATGGCACTGCCTCATGTCGGCCCTGTCACTGCCGGAAACCGGTGCAATAATATCCTCTCGATCGCTAGCTCATCCGTGGTGGTCAGTCAGCGTCGTCGTCCTATCTTCTCTGATCAAGTAGCGCTGCTTCGTGCATGCCGCCAGCTGATCACTGTCTAAGCGTATGGGCGTTTTTGGCACGTACATGACGATTGACAATTGGCCGACCAGAAAATTGTCGTCAAGCAGAACAATAAAGTACTCGAGCGTATGCATGCATGGCAGGCCTTAGACTATGGCCGTACCATGCATAAAAGTTTAAGCTCACTTAATTACTGCTAGCTAATATAGCTAAGTCTGCAGGTTAAGTCTGCAGGTTCTCTTAAAAGTTCAAGCTCACTTACTGCTATAGCTAATATATATGGCATGGTTAAGTCTGCAGGTTCTGTTAATCCAACTGGGCCTAGTAATCTATTAGTTACCGTTACCGGTTTAAATCGATCAAAATCTAAATTTTGAATCCAACCAGAAAATTGTCGTCAAGCATAACCACCATAAATGAGTCAACGATATGCATGGCATGGCCTTAATTAATTTGGAAAATGACAACTATAGCCGTACCATGCATAAAAGTTTAAGCTTACTTACAGCTAATAATCCAACAAATCATTGAATAATTAGGCTCGTTAGATTCCGTTCGTTAATAATCCACCGATTATGAAAGTGTTTTGTAAATAGTCTATATTTAATATACTGCAAAATAATATCTAAATATTTGATGCGACGAGCGGTAAAATTTAACCTTCTAAACCAAACACCCTCTACACACCCTCTGCAGGTTCTCCTAATCTAACTGGCATCGAAATCTACCCTCCAGACGATAAGTTACCGGTTTAAATCGATCAAAATATAAAGTTTGAATTATAAATTATAATAAAATAAATAATATTTTATTTTAATAAAACTAATAGTTAATTGTTGAAATAAAAACAACAGAATCATTTGAAATAAGTATTTGCTGAGCCAAATATGATAACAACTAATGGTCACTACCGGTAACCGGTGCAATAATATCCTCTCGCTCCTCCGTGGTGCTTGGTCAGCGTCGTCGTCCTATCTTCTTCTGATCCGGTGACCACAGTCTATTATTGCATGCATGCATTATTATAATGTCGAGTTTTCACACGTGCAGTAGTGTCTGGTCGATCCGTCCAATGCAAGAACGTGCAGTGTTTCATGCACGTCGAGTGCTCGCATTAAAAATTGGCTACTTTAATATCACACGAAAATTTTAGTTAAGATCGAATTAACCTGGGTGCCGACTGATTATTATATTAATTTGAAGTAAATCGGTGAGTAGAATGCTAGCTACATATTAGCAGCAAATGTTAATTAGGATGCAGAATCATTTAAAATGATGAGTTTTTTTAGATATATGTCATTACAATTACCGTGTTTTGGAATTTTATCATTATAATTTGTCTATTTGGATATATGTCATTCTAGAATTGCACCTCTCACAAAATCTAATGGTATATTTCAGATTTCTCTAAAATTGTAATGACATATTTTGGACTTTTCTAAATTTGTAATGGTATAGTTCGGAGTTCTCTGAATTTGTAATGACATAAATATAAGTATGTAAATTATAATGACATTATTTTTTCCAAAATCACAAAATTGTAATCACATGCATCCAACTTTCTCAAAAACGAATGGAGTAAGTATTAGCTGAGCCACAAACATGATAACATCAAACGGTCACTACCGGTAACCGGTGCAATAATACCCTCTCGCTCGTCCGTGGTGCTCCGTTGGCGTCGTCGTCCTATCTTCTCTTCTGCCGTGCCGAATCCCTAATCCGGTCACCATCTGATATAGCTCCTTCGTGCATGCCGCCGGCTGATCACTGTCTATTAATGCATGCATGCATTATTATATTGTCGAGTTCACACGTGCAGTGTTTGGTCGATCCGTCCAATGCAAGAACGTGGAGTGTATCGTGCACGTCGAGTGCTCGCATTAAAAATGGCTACTTCAATATCACATGAATTTTTTAGTTCAGATCCAATTAACCTGCTGTGCCGACTGATTATTATATTAACTAGCCGAGGATGCGCCCATTTGAACGCACCAGCAAAAAAACATACTATAGAAAATAAAATATTAGCTAAAATATATATAAAATTATTTGTTCTCAGATCAAGAAGTGAAATATGATATCATACCAATATGATATCCTCACAAAAACACATCACGTGGCACGATTCTGTGTGTTTTAGTGGTCTTTGCTGAGTGCTACACTCGACAAATAATTTATTTTTATTTTTTTAATTTATTCAATGCACATTTCATCCCAAAATTCACATTTAATCAGAAAATTCATCACAAATTCACATTTAATTACAAAATTCATCACAAATTCACAAAATCTGGTATCCAAAACTGAAAAACGATATATATATATATATATATATATATATACACTGCTGGATGATTTCCTGTTCAACAACAAGGTATAGAGAATTATATTGAAGGCAGACAACAAGCAAGAAAAGGAACATTGATGGCGTCGACACAAAGAACAACACACAAGAACAACTTTGAAGGCAGCATTAACACACCACACATATTATCCAGGAGCACGTCATTAACGACGCCAGCTGCTGCTACATACACGGCAAGAAAGAGGGCGGGAAGAACGACACGTATTATTATTTTAGAATATTGTGAAATTCGTCAGCTATACATACAGTATCAAAAAACTGAAACTGCAGAGCACTAGAGACCAACTTCACATTTTTAATTTGCCGGCTAATTTTTTATTCTTAATTTTCCAGATAGAGATATTGTATATGAATTTATGCATTGGTCATGCAGAAGGCATGCATTATTCACACGCTGTGTCATTCATGACTCCCGAGAGCCACATATATAGATCCGATCGAGCACAGTCGTTTTGCACGACGGCTCTTGTGTTCATGCAAGAAAGAGGGCGGCAAGAAATATACTTCCTGACAAAAATATAGCCAAATTTTTAAATAGATTGATACTTTTCTAAACAGATCATCAGTATCAACTCATTTTTTCACTCTTTTGGTCTTCCCGGTGTCCTGTTAGTTAGTTTAGTCAAGGGGTGTCCCACATATATCTATACAAGTTCTACAATTTTTTTAAAAAAAAAATTACTTGTGTCTTGTGCATCCGGTGCAACCAACATGCATCCGCCCCCGGAAAGTGCCTACGAACAGCTTATAAGGGAGAGTAGTCATACTCCCTTAGACAGGTCTTTTGGGTTTTGGCCAATAATTTGTCATGTTATATTAATTTACAAACACTAAGCTATATGGATCTCACTATGAGTAAAGCTATCAAGAAAGATATCGTTTTGTATGTGCAGTTGTACACTTGTACATGTATGGTCTATGACCCGTCCAATGCAAGCTCGTTGTTGCACGTTGGACCACAGAAATTTGTGATAATTAATGTTTTGGTAGATAGGGCACAGCTGCAGATAGCACCAGATTTGCAATAATAGTTCTGGGACCTGCTCTCGACTCACCTCACCTCGATCTACTAGGATTGTAGCTAGACTATTCACTACTGGAAACCTCATGTTTGCCGAGTGCCAAAGGCACTTGGCGAAGCCTAGCTTATTTGCACTCGGCAAACGTTTCGCCGAGTGTTGCACTCGGCAAACAATACTCGGCAAAAATGGCATCAGTAAACAAGGATTCGCCGAGTGTTTTTTTTCGGGTAACTATAATAACGCTCCGTACCATCGATCAGTACACTATACCCTAGGGTAACAGTAGTGTTGGGTTCCTGTATATATTGCATGCGACGAAACGGAAGATGGCAGGAAGCCAGGAGAAGGAGGAACAATGCAAGTCGCCAAGTTGGTGAAATGACGATAAGAAGAAGGACGTGGTACTTTCCTTTTCCTCGTTAGGTTTTACATGCAGATTATATTCCAGTTTAGCAAAGTCAGTGTGTCCCGTTCGTCTACGTACCCTACCGCTGTTGATATCACATGCAACGTGCAGGGTGTAGTACTGTATTTACGGCAGCCATGCATTGTTTTTTAGAATATAATCACGACAATAGTATATATTGACCCCCATGTGACAGCGGCAAGGTACACTATACGTGTCGGTTACAATTATCCAAGGACCAAAATCCAATATCCTCGATCTGCGTCGTCGTTTCCCTGTTACCTATACCCGGCCATATGCGTGAAATTTTTTCATATCCATATATACCCTATATACCTGCAAGTGTCGTATATCCACTGAACTGGTATACTCAGATCTACAGTACGTTAGAGTGACGGGGGACCAACATAGGGAGGCTTTAGGGTTTAATTAGATTAGTAAGGTGCCTGTGCCCAATAAAAAACACTCGGCGAATACCCACGTCGCCGATAAAGTTTATACCGAGTGGTGTTCAATTCGCCAAGTGTGGCACTTGGTGAAGCCTTTGTCGAGAGAAAAATAGGCTTCATATCAACGGAAACTACTTAGTTTTATCTCTCCAAAAGAAAGAGAATATAATAGTTTGCTTTAGGACGAAAACATCATGCACAACACTATATATATATGGATAAAGAAAATCAGTGGTACGTACACGACAATATCATATATATATATATATATATATGGATAAAAAATCCACACGTAGTGAACATTACACATAAGAAGTACATGATAAAACACAACATATAAGGGGGCCGTTACGGTGCCCCCGTTACCTCCTTGCGAGGTAATAGGTTTAAAGAATCCTGGCCATTGGTTAAAGGCATTTAAAATAAATAATTAAAAATAAAAATTATTAACCGACTCTAACCGGTCACCTTATCTACCTTCCGTATCAATTTCTCTGGAGAATTCATGATATCTTTAAAAGTTTTATTTTATTTTTTTTTGAAAAAAACATAATTTTTTTTAAAAAATAGAACTCTTCAAATTTATTTTGAAATGATTTTTTGAAGAGTTCTGAAATAAAATTTTGAATTTTCAAAGTATGTTTTTATTTTTTAAAAAAAAAATCTGAAAAGAACATAAAACTTTGAAATTTTGAAAAAAAAATCAAAAATCTTCAAAATTTATTTTCAAATCATTTTATGAAGAGTCCGAAATAAATTTTATAATTTTCAAAGTTTATTTTTATTTTTTAAAAATTTTCTGAAAAGAACGACAAGCTTTGAAAAATTGAAAAAAAACAGAACTCTTCAAATTTTATTTTAAAATGATTTTTTGAAGAGTTATAAAATATAATTTTGAATTTTAAAAGTTCTATGTTTTTTCATAAAATTTAAAAAAATCTTTCAAAAGTTTACCGTGCATTCTCCGAAAAAGAAGTTTCAAATGATTTTTTGAATATTTGTGAAATAAATTTTCAAACTGTCAAAGTTCTTTGTTTTTTTAAATTGTATACATGTCATATGCCATAAATTAAGGGATTCCAAAATATTTTAGGCAAATTGAGGAAAGAAATATATTAGACGCATGGAAAGAATTTATTTTGCATGCATGTGGGTCCCACATTTAGGAAAAAGAAGGTAATATGACATGTTACCTCTAGGGTTAAATCTGAGTCGTCCAATCACATGGATTGGACGGTTGATAAAATTTAGGGGCACTGTAAAAATTCCCACATATGAAAGAAAGCACAAGCCATACATAACTATAGTAGGGTGAGCCACCGAAAAAAGAGGGACTTTATTTAGTACACAACAAAACGATAAAAGTAGCTAGGACTTAATAACTTAGCACAACAAGCTGAAGGATGTAAACTAGAACAGGAGGTTGATCCTTTGGGATGGAATTCAACTTTATTCAGTGCATAGACGTGTAACTTATTCATAGCGCGATCACAAAGCATGTGTGGATTCATGCTTGTGGTTGATTGTTTATATCTTCTCTTCTTTTATTTCAAACTTGAAGGTAAAGGAATTGGCACCAATGTATATGCCATCATGCTTGGTATGAGTAACTTCTTCTCCATTATACATAACGTCTTTCTGCTTGTATGAAAATGGAACATCACAATGAGCATGTTCAGCAACCAAGGTTATTGTCACTCTAGTATGTGGAGCCACATCTGCCTCATATTCAGTCTGTCTCGATACTGACTTCTCAATGCTTTCACCCCAAGTGTAGGACCCAGTAAATTCAGTTGTGACTTCGATAGAACCATCTACTATTAGTGGCACCCCGGCTTTGATTTTGCTCTTCACACCTATCATCAATGATAATGTCGAGTCCCATGTTCTTGTTTCTGTCTCCGTGTAAGTAAAGGATAGTTTGATCCTGGCATTTGTACTACCCTTATTCTCACCGGCTGCACGATCCATGGCAAGAACTTTCTTGTCATAAATCCTAGCTTTTGACAAATCGTAGGTGACATCATAGATGTCCCGTGAGAATACTGGTTCTGCAATCTCGAGCTGCGCAAATTGTGATATGGTCGCGTCGGAAGCACTTAAGCAGCTTATCTTCCCATCCTCCGATAGCCTCTTGCAGAAGTAATTGGTTCCCATGGCTCGAAGAGCAAACATGTCAGCGATTTTTACTACACTGAATACAGTGTCAATATTGCCGCTGCCTGTGTCTGATGAATCTGCAAAAATCCATGTTCTGCCGTTCCTCCAAAACCGGTCGAAATGGATATTTTTTATACGGACATTTCCGTTACTCAGGTAGTGAGTGGTATTGATCACGGTTTCATCTTTCTTGTCGTCTGATATAAACTGCAGAAAATTTAGCTTCTGGAAGACCCGCCCGCTAAGATACAGGCCATTATTTAGTCCTTTGAAAACAACATATTGGGGTAGTTGCTTTTCTTGCCCACTGAAATCAATTAGTGTGTAGGCATTCAGGTCATTTTTACTGTCTTTGCCAGCTTCTCTTTCATCCCCTACCCCTGCTGATTGCAAGTAAACATGTTTTCCCAGCCGGGCATGGTGGAACCTGCAGTTAATTTGTCAATACTACTTCCATTTTATAATATAAAACTTACTACTTACTTCCACTTCATTAAATTTGAATCTCTGACTAACAAACAAATTAATTTGTCACATAAATAATTAAATGCTAATATCACAGTTAGAGTAATATTGTAAAGTTGGCAAATGCTTACACTGTAACACAAGGTACAAAACTAACTATGATATTAACAGTTCTAGAGCTGTAGCTACGTACTCATATAATCTCTAGCTCCTCAAAACCATACATATTATTTACATCTTCGGTGGTAAAACTTAGGGGATGTTTGGTTCCATGGACTAAAATTTAGTCTGTGTCACATCAGATATTTGGACATCAATTTTAAGGACTAAACGTGAATTATTTATAAAAATAATTGCAGAACCGAAGGATTATTGGCAAGACGAATCTAACAAGCCAAAAATTCTTACCACACTACCAGAAAAACAAAATTCACTGAGTGCCAAGAACACTCGGCAAATACCCCAACACACTCGATGAAGTGTTCGTCGAGTGTTACACTTGGCGAACAGCACACGGTAAACATTACATTGCCGAGTGTTTTTTACATTGGATAATATATGTTGTATTTTGAGTGTAGAAAAAATTCAAGATAAAACTAAATTGGAAATATCACATAGGCTCGAAAAAGGATTCACACACACAAAAAAATTGTGGGTTTGCTGAGTGTTTTTCAAAAAACACTCGGCAAACCCATAAAAAATTGCTTGCATAAGCACGCCGTCATAACATCTGTTAGTACCATTTTTTGCTAAGAGTATTTTCAAAAGACACTCGACAAACAATTGATTTGCCGAGTGTCTAAAGTTTGTCGAGTGTCCAAAAAAATACACTCGACAATAGTGTCAGATGTTTCTCATAATCATCCTAAGGTCCCAAACCAGACCTAATAAAACAAGTAGAACTTATGTGGAAAAATTGAGGTATATCTAAACAAGTAGAATTGAGATTTGGAGGTTTGTATCTACTAATTCTTAATTTTGAAAATGTGTTTTATCATGAAAATAAAACAAGGATAATTTATATGGAAAATTTGAGGTATATGTAAACTAATAAGTCCGTTCATTTTTTATAGATCTAACAAGCATGATTAGAGTATTTAAGACGACTAATTACCTCCTTATCCTTCATTTTTTATATATTTAGAGGCTAAGCATTAACTGTAATAATAAACAATCATAAACCTAGAATTTGCATTCTTAAACAGTCTGCAAACAAGTAGAACCTGACTGAGTGAGGAGGAGGAACATCGTCTTCCGTGGCAGGGAGTAGAGGCAGGTCCGCAGGGACAAGCTTAAACAGTGTGCATGAAGGATTAGACAGATCATCCTTTGGTTCATCAACAGTGTTGATGATCCAGCCACTACCGTCTTCTTGCTGCTGCTCGTTGGCCACCCAGTATGTATTGTTGTAGCAGCATCTGATGTGCACCAGCTCATGGTGTTCCTTGGATGCCTCGATGTAGAACCGAGTGTACGGACTGATGCAATCCTCACCACTTAGCTCCATGAACGGCTTGTCATTTTCATGGGCATAACGCAGGTACCTCCCGGTTTTCTCAAACCGAAAAGCAACACATTTTGGACCCTCCGACGACATCTAGATATCTTTCTATGCTCTCTAGCTATTATTTTCTCTTTGTGCTTGTGGCTTGTGCTTGTACCTCGCTAGGGTCTGGGTATTTATCGAGCCAGCTGCAGAGGGTAGTGGAGCTTCATGCTAGCACTCAATCACTTGTTCATTAGAGAATACTATCGTAAGAAACCTAGTAAAGACTAACAATTAAGGGTTTGCATTGCTTGGTCGTTCATGGCCCTAATCAACCGTGTAAAAAATTTAAAAACATTTCAATTATCTCCAAATACCAAACTAAACAAAATCATGCCAATACCATCAATATGGAACTCACTAGCTATCAATTAATGTAATATCGTTTTGTATATACGTACGCGTGCAGTTGTACATGCATGTATGGTCGATGATCCGTCCACGTTGTTACACGTTCGACCACACAAATTAATGATAACTAATGTTTTGATTTTAGCACCAGATTAATTTGCAATAATAGTTGTTGGGACCTCGATCACCTCGATCTGCGTCTTCTGCCGACTCTAGAGATCGATGCATGCATTATTGATCTCCTTCTACTACTTATAGAGATGCGTTATATTGTCGATCGATCCGTGTCCAATGCAATGTAAAAACAGTGGGTAAAAAATGCTATCCAAATTCGTTTCTATCCATATTCGATCTAAATCCAACATGCATGAGTCTCGGAGAGCGTCAGTTAGAGGTATATATATATATATGTGCATGTATAATTATTTTTTCATTAGTGAGTAACTCTTGCATGAGTATGTGTGATTAATGCGTTAATTAACCATCGAATTTATGCATTGGCCATCAGAAATGCATGATTCACACGCTTCGTCGTTCATGACTCACCACTCACCTGTCACCAGCAGCCACGTACATGCATATATATATATATATATATATATATATATATATATATATGCAAGCACACTGCACAGTCGTACGTTTTGCACGACGGCTCTTGTGTTCATGCAATCATGCATGCATCGTTATTTAATTTTGCGAGACGACGGCTGGTACTCTATGAGCGATCCGTCCCAGTTTGGAGTGCACAAAGGGTACAAATTTGATAATAATAACTAAAAAAAATTTGACTCGGGTTCGGAAACCAAAAGGAGTGCACAAAAAGTAAAAATTTGCTAATAATAATTAAAAAAATTGGACCCGAATTCATACGAACACGTGGGTCCTTGGACTCGTGGGTCCCTAGGAACCCGCGAGTTCTTGTATCACATTCCTAACACATGACCTTCAATTAAGGTCTGATCAGTGTGATATTCTTCAAAAAATCTAAAATTAATTCTAATAGTGCTAAAATAAAGTTTAGAATTTTAGAGAAAAAAAGAAACTCGAAAGGAGATGGTCAGAGTTAAGATGAATTTTCTAGGATTTTTTGAATATTTCTCTCCTGGAAATTGGAAAACAGCACTCTGCTACTCTAGAGATGCATGCATTGATTTCTTTCTACTACTTAGGCTATTCACAATGGGGGTTTCATGGTATTAATTACCATGACACATCAGATTTTTTGCTGACATGACATTCAATTAATGAGGAAAGAGAAGGAAGTAGTGTCATCACCATGATATGGTGTTAACCCGTTTCCAAGATGGATGAAACGAAATGAAACGCTCACTGAGAGTCAAATCGTTTAATCAGAGAGATGGTATTTCATGAGAGCACTCAAACTAACCCTAGAGTTCTTCGGGTATATAAGAAGTGCAATCCAATGATCATTATCGAAAAAAGTAATATGTGATTATATTAGTTTCATAATCGATAAAACGAGATTAAGTGGATATACTAATTTACAACCACTAAAGCTATATGGAACTCACTGTCAATTAAGCTATATCAAGTAGAACCGTCCACGTTGTTACACGTTCGACAACACGAATTAATGATAACTAATGTTTTGATTATATTGTCGTTGATGACTCTAGATGAATTTTCACGTGCAGGTTCTACTTGTCGATCGATTATATTAATTTGAAGTAAAACAGTAAGTAGAATACTATTAGTCCGTACATATTAGCAGCAAATATTAATTAGGAGGCAGAAACACGACGTAGTTTGTCTCTCCAATACGTACGCTACGTACGTAAGAAATATATACTATACGTACGTAAATAAATGCATTCTGTTAAATCATGCATATCAATCACCATCATATATATTAGCTGTTGCCTCTCCCACTTTTCTACCGATATGGAAAAGATATGTTATCTTATTATTTTAAATTAGTATCACATCACCATCACTATCACCACAGAAGATTTATTATAAAATTAGTATCACATATTTTAAAAATATTTTTAAATAAATTGAAGAGTATGGGCGTTTTTGGCACGTACAGGACGATTGACAATTGGCCGACCTGCAGACAATTGTCGTCAAGCAGAACCATGCATGCATAAAAGTTTAAGCTTACTTACAGCTAATAATATGGCACGGTTAAGTCTGCAGGTTTACTTAATCCAACTGGGCCTAGTAATCTAGTAATCTACCCTGTCCAGACGCGATTAGTTACCTGTTTAAATCGATCAAAATCTAAAATGTCCAAAATATACACAAAAATACAAAACAATTTTTTTTAGGAATTTTAGATACAGGTCTAAATCAACTTCCATTTGGAAGTAGGAGGAAGTACATGTTAGCAGAAAATATTAATTAGGATGCAGAAACGCAGGGAGTACTTATTAGCAGTAAATATTAATTAGGATGCAGAAACGTCCTTTGTCTCTCCAATACGTACGTAAAAAATATTATACATCATTTGTTACAATTTTCTTTAAATAATTTTGTTTTTTATTATAACATCTATGTATCATATCATAACACATTAGAATAAGTCTGATGTTTTTCAGATTTCATTTGATAATTTTTAAGCTTAAACCGACTTGCAAATATCACATAGTCTTAAAACATTTTGAAAAATTGTGAGTCTTAAAATATCATCATTGCTCGGTGTCAGCGACCGGTCCCAGTTTAGAGGGCATATGCTATTATATTATCGCCGATCCAGACAAAGGAGAGATGGGCATGCCGCATGCATGGCTAATTAATTTTAATTTGCACGAGTGATTATTAACGCTTGCATTATGCATGAGCTGAGTCTCGGAGTGCAGTTATAGGAGGTATATGTGTATGTGTAATTATTTTTTTCATTAGTGATTAACTCTTGCATGCATGAGTATGTGTGATTAATGCGTTAATTAACAATCGAATGCATGCACAATTATATGTGCAACGCATAGGTTCCTCGACGTCTTATATATTCAGGTGCTCCTAACAACACCGTACGTACCATGCATTTTTTTTAAATAGGTCACATGGGCCCGATCTTGTTTGAAGGCCATGAGTGTGTCGGGAATGTGAACGAGAATTTTCAAGGAGGTCACCCATCCTGATACTACTCCCGCTTGAGCACGCTTAACAATGGAGTTCTGAGGAGATTTGGTGCCAGCTAACTCACATCCCTTTCACGTACCATGCATTTTCATCTCAAGCGATTCATTATTTTCCATGTGATCGATTTTGCGTAACAATAGTGTTTGATTATATTGTTGCCTATATATATATAGCTTCCATTTATAAGCAAGATAGCACGAATATATGGAAATTGTATTCTCACAACCGGAAAGACATTGTTCACCGAGTGTTCAAGGCACTCGGCAAAGTCTCTTTTACACTCGGCGAATGGTTCACCGAGTGCCACACTCGGCGAACCGTACTCGGCAAATATTATCTCGGCGAACACTTGTTTGCCGAGTGTTTTTTATCGGGCACTCAGCAAACATGTTTGCCAAGTGCTAAATATAGCACTCGGCAAAAAAAGCAACGAAACGGCAGCAAGAAAAACAGCGCTAATTTAAACGGACGTTTGGGTGTTTGCCGAGTGTTAACACTCGGCAAAGAAGCTACCCAGTAATTAAAAAAACATTTGGCAGGATGCAATCCTGCACCGGCAAATTCCACTTTTCAGAATGCAAAATGCACATTTCAGAATACAAAATGCGCATTTTAGAATACAAAATGCATCACATTTTATAGATATTATGAATTTTTAGCATCACATTTCAGAATAGAAAATGCTACAAAATGCGCGTCCGACTTCCGGCTCAACACATTCTTATGCCGCTCGCACAGATCCCTGCAAACAACGAAATTCACTATAACTTCATACCTGAAAAAACAAGGAAGAAAAGAAGAGCCAGCTAACACAAGTTAATCTCTGAAGGCAAATTTGATTTTTTTTAGATAATGGAATAAAGAAGATAAATTTGTATTCACATGGAGAAATCACGAAGAGTTGAATGATGTAGTATTCTTGGCTACCACATTTCAAGGCGTTGTGCACTATTTTATGGAAGAGAGAATCAGGACCATACCGGAGTTTTTTTGTTGCATGATGGCAAGGAGAAGGTTGGCATTGCCATGATGCGGCCATTTCATGAGCGCACACACGCCGCCGCTGGCGATGAACGAGGAAGCTGCTATGGCAGAAGGAGGGAGCGACGGCGGGAGCTAGAGGTGGCGGAGAAAGTAAGCGGCGGCAGAGGGGAGAGATAGGAGACTAGCCGGTGGAGAGGAGAAAGGGTGGTTTTAAAGGCTAGGGAAAATTAACGCGCGTGAGGGGTGAATTTGCGCGCGGGAGCCGAAAATTTTTCAGCGCGATGCGAAATTTTTCGCACCGTCACCGATCCGAGCGCGCGGTTGGGAAAAAATTGGATGTTTGCCGAGTGCTAGATAGGTGACCCTCGGCAAACTTTTTTTTAAAATTTTGTTAATTTTGTTTTTAATTCTTTTCTTTAACAAAAATTATGAAACAATAGTGGGTAATACATAAAAATAGACTAAAAACATGAATATAATTTTTTCTTTAATTTATTTGAATAATTTTGAATAATTTAGTTTATTATTTTATGCACTTTTAGTTCAACTTTGACATGTTTTAATTTAAATCCTAGAAACATACTTAATGAATGAAAAATAGCTAACTGACCTAGAAAATTTTGAACTTTTTACATGAGATAAGTTATGTTGTATTTTGAGTGTAGAAAAAATTTCAAGTATAAAAATGATTTAACCATCAAACTTCTTTCAAACCAATCTCATTTCTTCTCTAAACCCTAATTCTTTCTCCCACAATCTCCGATTTCTAAACACTCTACGTGATAATTTTATCGAAACATTTTTAAATTTTTATCACAGTATCTATGTATCATATAATAACACCATGACAAGTCTCATGTTTTTTAGACATCAATTGATTTTTTTTATAATTAAAAAACTATTAAGTTTCACGTTGTTGAACGAGCGTCGCACCCTAAAGTATTCAAAATTTCTTTTAATTCAGTTTATAAGAACCCTAAATAGACTTTAAAACATGAATATGATTTTTTTATAATTTTTGGTTTATTAGTTTAGGCACTTGTAGTTCAAATTTCACCTATTTCAATCTAAATCCTAGAAACATACTTAATAATTTAAAAATAACAAACTGAACCAAAAAATGTGTAATTTTTACATGAGATAATATATGTTGTGTTTTTATTGTAGAAAAAATTTCAAGTTAAAATCAAATTGGAAATATCACGTAGAATCGAAACAAAAGTTCAGAAAAAAAATAAAAAAAAATGGGTTTGCCGAGTGTTTTTTAAAAAACACTCGGCAAACACACTCTCTTTGCTGAGTGTTTTTTAAAAAACACTCGGCAAACCCTCAAAAAAAAATTTTGCCGCGCAAGAACGCCGTCGCGATGTCCGTTAGTAACTTGTTTGCCGAGTGTTTTTTGTTTGCCGAGTGTTTTTTAAAAAACACTCGGCAAACAAATCTTTGCCGAGTGCCCGAGATATTGCACTCGGCAAAATCTAGGACACTCGGCAAACTTTGCTTTTCCGGTAGTGTCTATTTGAGTATTTGACATATCATTTAGGATAAAAAAAATAATCAAAGTAAGACTCGCACTTTCGAAAAGCATCAGTTGGGGTCGTCAGTAGCGAAGTGTTGCATGTCTTCGATGTCCAAGCTAAGCTACGCGTAAAATAGCACACATTAATAAATAAAAAGGCAAACAAGAAAGTTCCATAAAAATGTGAAAGAGATTTTTGAGTTAGCTAGCACCAAATTAAATGTCATTAGAACTTCAATGTTGAGCTTCAACGTTGAGCTTGCTCACGCGAAAGTAGTACATGATAGGATAGGTGACTTCTTGGAAAGTTCTCGTATCGCATTCTCGACACATGACCCTCAATTAAGGTTAATTAGACCCGTGTGACGTTCTTCAAAAAAAATTCTAATAGTGCTAAAATAAAGTTTATAATTAAAAAAAAAAGAATGTCGAACGGATATGGTCAGAGTTTAGATGAATTTTCTAGGAATTTTTGAATATTTCTGCGTCCTGGAAATTGGAAAACAGTACTGTGCAGCACTATATAGCCAGCCCAGAATAATAAATCAACCCGAAAAAGAAAAATGCTATAGTTTAAATAAATGCAAAAATGGTCACATATCTCGACCAAACTAGGCCAGCCTAGTTTCAATTCCCAAGATAATTAAGATTTTGCAGCCTCGTAAAAAATCCATGTTTAAAGATTTTGTAAAAAAACTAAATTTACGTAAAATGGTTAAGAGAGTTGAGAAACTTGATCTATCTGATTGTGGTCCTGAGATCTGTGGTATAGGTATGCCGAATCAAGCATTTTATAACCTGATCTCGGATGAACCCTTTGGCCAGATGGGTACAGGTCCGATTACTGGTGTTTTGACTGTGCTTGATGGATTTTGCTCGGAGGAGAGGGTTCTGATTGAGATGAAACATATGTTTGACGTCCCATGGGAGTGGACTGTTCGGCAGCTTGACCACAATGAATATTTGATTGAGTTCCCCTCTTTGAGCATTCGTCGAGAGTTGACCAAGTTCAAGAGTTTTAACTTTCAGAAGTTTTTAATCTTGGCTTGTGTGCGTGAGTCCTCTAAAGAGATGGATGTGTTTGCCGAGCTCCAGTCTGTATGGGTTAAGGCGCTGGGGGTTCCTTAAGTTGCAAGAAATGTCAAGCTCATGTGGAGGTTGTCTCATTTAATTGGGTATCCGGTGGAGTTGGATGAGTGAGGAGTCATGCTGAAGAGCGTGGGCCTTATGGCTCCAGATGTGATGAGTCATTGTCAACGGTAGTCAAAGAGGACTGAAAAGAGGAGAAGACCTGCTGCGTCTGGGCCGCGTGTGACTCAGGTACACGCGGCAGTGAGCGACTGTCAGGCAGAGGGGCCGCGAAGTCAGGCTAGCCCAATCCGGGTGCATGGGCTAGGAGCAGTAGAGGATCCACTGGGCTGTTGACTAGGATTGACTCAGGTACACGGGCGGCGAGTGATTGCCGGGCTGAGAGAGCTACAGAATCGGGCCGGCCCAATCTGGGTACCTGGTGCAAAGTCGGTGGACGCTTTGTCAGTTTCGGCGCAAAACTGACAACCGCTGATCTTGGATCGGACCATCCTGGAGTGAAGCTGTAGTCGCTACGAAAGCTCCACTTTCGGACAAGTTATCTGTAAATAGGAGTTTACTATTTTGTCCTTAGGCCCACAATCAGTCAGTTGAGTCTGTAAAAATATCCTAAGTGCAGTTTGACCTTTTCCATTTATTTCAGTGTTTGTAAAAAACCCTAAGGGTTTTGTGGAATATTCCTAGGTTATTGGGCTGCCTATAAATAGGGCCCCAATCCCTAGGGTTAGGTTACCCTTTCTGAAAATCACTTTTTTAATACAAGAGATTGGGTCACGATTGCTTTCTCTCTGGCGTTTTGTTCCTCCCCACCGCCGCCGCAATTTGTCTCGGGTTCATCGCGAAATCAGGCTCTGTTTTACTCGCTCAGCAATCATTCGTCACGCAGTGAAGCTATTTCTATATTTTGTCTCGAGTTGCGTGTTTTGTTCTCTTTGTTTTTCGTCTGAGTTCATCGCCTGGAGTTCTTCCGCCACGATGCTTTCCTGAGTGTATTTCCGAGTTGTTTATTCGGTGTTTTGCTGGTGCATCGGTGTGGCAGAGCCTGCTGAAACTACAACAGCCTATGGTCTATAGCAATAGTCTGGCTCTTGGTTTCCACGCACAAGTTGCAGGCTAGTGTAATCATGTCTACTAGCTCCTAGCCTTGTGTAGCTTCAGCCTACTTCACCTTGTTTAGTTTTGTGCACGATTTTTCCTCTGTGTTGTCAACCGTGCATGTGCTCCGATCTCAAGTAAATCGAAGCTTGTTCATTTCTTGAAGCAGTGCTCTCAACTATTTTTCTCTGAGTACTTGTTTGTTCGAAGTGTCTGTTCGGAGGTCAGTGCAAAGGTCCCTCCGAAGCTTATACTTCGCTACCTTAGCTGTGTACTCCCTGCAGTAAAATTGTTCTGATCTTGTTTGTTCGAAGCATACTTTGGTTCGAAGCATACTTTGGTTCGAAGTATACTTCGCTGAGGTACATAGCGAAGGACGTTTCTGGTTTCGATAGTCTCTTTGTTCGGAGGGTGACTCCAGTTCGAAGTGTGCAGTACCGAACAGGAGACAAATTTTTGAACAGTAACTTCTCATCTCGTTTTGCGTGCACTTAGATCAATTGTTGTGTTGATTTATTTCTGTGAAGTTTGATCTGCCATGTTTTGAATGCTTTGTTATTCTGCCTATTAGCATTGTGTTGGTGTTTCTTTGTCTAGGACACCGGTCGTTTCTAGGCTAGATACTTTTAGGCTTTAGCAATCTGTTTACGTTCTGTTGCTAAGTATTTTGAGGTGCGTTGGGTGTTGGGAGCAGACCATTGATTCGAAAGAATTTTTAGGCGCCCATTCACCCCCCTCTGGTCGCTACTTTCGGTCCTACAAGTGGTATCAGAGCCTGGTTATGGTTTTTCCATACCTTAACCGATTCTGAACCTAGTAGTGATCATGACATCTCCTAGAAAGGTCTCGTCCTTGGAAGCTTATGGCTACAATTATTGGAAGACTCGCATGTGAGCCTATCTCATGAGCCAAAGCTCGGACATCTGGGACATTTGTGTTCATGCTACTTTCGTTATATTTCCTGTTACTGAGCGTAATTCACCTGATATTATCGCCCAGCATCAGAACAACAACAAAGCGGTGAACATTTTGTTTTTTGGCTTAGGTCCCACTGAATTTGAGCGAGTGAGCCATCTCACAACTGCTAGAGAGATCTAGGCTACCCTCCAGGCACACCATGAGGGGACAGCCCAGGTCAAGGCTCGGTTCTATCAGACCTACCGTCGTGAATATGAGAATTTCACATAGAAGCCGGGTGAATCTGTAGAAGCGTTGTTTGGTCGTTTTCAATCGATTATAAACAAGCTTCGGGACAACAAGGTTGAGGGTGTTCAGTTAGTCTCAGATCATGAGCAGGCTCTCAAGGTTCTCCATACCTTGGACCCTAAGATCTCGGAGATCAAGGTATCATCTATCATTGAGAGCACATCTTATGATACCTTGACCATTTCTGAGTTGTTTAGCAAGCTGAAGGCTACTGAAGTTGATACCCAGTTGAGATCAAATCTCACTGGCTCTGGATCAAAGTCCCTGACCCTTGCTACACCATCTGCTGACCCCTCCTCTGTGAGCTGTGCTGGGTTCTCTTTGATGTCTATCACTGAGGACCAGCTCGAGTCATTAGGAGATGATGACCTGTGTCTTTTTAATAACCGGGTGCGTCGTGTTTATGACAAGAGAATGTTCAAAAGACACGGCACAAAGATCGGATGCTTTGAGTGTGGTGACCCAGGACACTTCATCGCCGACTGTCCCAAGCGCATTGGTCACAAGAAGGGCACCAGTGGTGGCTTCCATGACTCCGGCAAGCACGATAGCTCCTCCTTCAACAAGGGCAAGCCAAAGACCAGATTCTTCAGAAAGGCCCTGAAGGACTACCGGCGTGAGAACAAGAAGCACGACAAAGCCTTCTTCGCTGAGATGGAGAAGAACTACTCCAAGCGGTCCACGTCTTCTTTGTCGCGCCCCGATTTAATAAATCGGGACTTTATTGAAATTCCATAGAAAATCAATAAAACAAGACGTTCATCATGCGACCACGTACAATACGGGCAATCATTCACGGTTCGTAGACCGCATTAATACAAAAGTGAATAAAGATGAAGAGAAACTAATAAAATAAGGGTCCTAGATGAACGCCTCCTTCCAGTCTCGCCTTGACTGGGTCGCTACTCCAGACCTTCATCCTCCTCGTAGTAGACGGGCTCTGATGTTGTAAGTCAACGGGGTGAGTACAGATGTACTCAGCAAGCCACCGAATGCAAATATAATGCAAGATAATAACAAGGGAGGTAGTGGCTAATTTTGCGGAAGCAGCATAATTGTAAAGCTTTAAATGTGAGCAATTTATTAGTATGGAAAAGTAAACATGTGCATGTGTATCATCATCTTCTAACTCGAGGGGTACAGTCAGCCCCACCTCGCTCAACAGTCCTTACGTGCCATGGATAACTTGATCATTCAAACAATTGTAAACTAACTGCGAGTAGTCACACAACCCGCCCTTGACCGTGGGCTCGGCTTTTCGAAAATATTGATGTTTACTCTGATCAGAGATGTACCACTGTACCCACAAGGCACGCACTCATCACTTACACCAAAGTGTAACGAGATGACCCATCACACGGGAACTCGTGCCAAAACCTTCCATATAGTCCTCCCCGACTCAATAGCACCCTCTTATGGGTTTCATATGGTGTCCCGACGCATCGGAGCCCCACCATACCCCCCTTGAGCCTCGTCGGTACAAGTCGCCCGCAGGCTAGCCCCTTGCCCCCTCCTCTATGGTGCATCAAGCCGGAGTATTCCATACTTCCAGTTAGGACTTACCCATTAGACTTGTGGTTGGTACGGAAGTGCTTTGCAACAGATCCCGCAGACCGGTCCTTATAGTGCCCCGGGTGCGACAAACCAGTGCCCGAGCTTGCACCTGGAACCCACCATACTTATAACCTAGCCAACTCCAACAGAGTCCAGAGACGAGAATAACGGGGAAATTCATATACAGAATCCAGCTATCTACGACTCGTTCTTTTTAACCTATAGCAGTTGTGCCGGTACATTGGGCACTAGCTAATATATTTATAGTAGAGTGACAAGGAGTTAAGGCTCAATAAGCATGGCTTGGGTTTGCACACAAGGACGGGGATCTAATAAATATAAGTGTAAGGCTTGAATATTTGACTAATGCAATATTAACCTATGGGTTATAGCGATAACTTATTGAAACATGGGCTCAATTATGATCAACTGTTTCCACAGAGATAGTCGATGACTTGCCTTGATCAGCAAAGGGGGATGGAGGAACCTCGGGGTAGAACTCCGGCTCCTCGATGAACTCGTAGTCTTCTCGATACGAAAAAGTAAACAATACATTCAATAAACAGATAAAATCCACCAAATAATCAACATACATATTTGTGGGTGTTTTTATGTGAAGTAGTATTTTAATATTTTAAAGTTTGGTATAAAACAGTAAAACTTAACTTTTCAGGATTTTTCCTAATTTATTTTCTGTATTTTTAATTTTAACCCTAAGGGATTTTTATTCATTTATTTATTAATAATATTTTGGGCAACAGAAACATACTGTTTTTATGGCATTAATGTGTAGAGAATAATATTCTGGTTCTAACAAAATTTGAATGGTGAAATTTGGAGTTAAAATGAGCAAGATATGAATTTTCAAAGTTTAAACTATTTTCTGAATTTTTATTTGAACTAAAAACAGTCCCTGGTCCACGGTGAACCAGGTTCACCGTGAACCCGTGACTATGCGCGTGGACCCGAGCGATCTGGACCGTTGGATCTGGATCCAGCGGCCAGATGCGAGGCGGGGGGTTTTAATGAGATTGAACGGCCCAGATTAAAACGTGGCGAAGGGGTATACGTGGACGCACGAGATCAAGTCAAGATTTTAAATAACGATCAACGACCCATATGCCTCGGTACCGGTTTGACCGGATGGATGCCTCGGATTAAACCTGGGTGGGTTATAATCCTAGCCGTTCATCACAGATCGAACGGTCGTGAGTGCGTCCGGCACGCCACGTGCGTAAGGGGCTTGTACCCTTCGTCTCCGGCGACGGCGGGACTTCGGGTGCGACGGCGACGGTGGCGGCGAAGGTCTAGGGGCCTAGCTATGGCCAAAAATGGAACGCGGAGGGGATGGGGGTCATGATGGTACCTTCGTTGGCGACGATGGGTGACGGACAGCGACGGCGGCGAGGGTAGACGGCGAAGATGGTTCGGGAGCTCGACGGCGACGATGATCCGGCGGGTTCCAAGACCAACGGAGGGGTGGCCGAGGGCAGGTGGGCTCTGGTGATCACAATGGTGGCGACGGCTAGGGCGGTGGAGGCCGGGATCGACGGCGATGGCTCGCCGGAGACGAGGCAGAGCCGAAGGTCGAAAAGGTGATGGTGGCGCTCTGTTTTCGCACGAGGAAGGCGGTGTGAGTGTGGGCTGAGGGCGGTGGCCGTGGGGGGTTTTATAGGGGGTCGCCGGCGTCCATAAGGCAAGGAACCGAAAGGTTCCCGAGAGCTCCGGCGAGGGTTTCCAAAAGCTTCGGGAAGCTTTCTATAAGCGCGAAAACGCGTCGGCCGTAGATGGAAGGGGAGCGGTGGCGACCAGGGAAGGTGATCCAGGGTTGATCGGGCGGGATCGGGCGGCCGGCGGCAGGGAATCCGAAAGAGATCGCCGGAGAAAGGAAAGGGGATCCCTTCCCGGGAGGAAGACGATCCTGACAGGTGGGCTCCACCTGTCAGTGAGCGATCCAAAAGGAAGGGGGCCGACAGATGGGCCAGTCTGGTCAGAGAGCGGAGGCGGGCGCGAGGAGACTGACACGTGGGGCCAGGTGGGCGTGGGCGGGAGAGGGAGGCGGGGGAATGCGCCGACAGGCCGGTCCCACCGGTCAGTGGCTCATGGTTGGGCTGGGCCGGGCTGAGGGAGGTTTCGAGGTTGAGGCCCATTAAGGATTAAAATTGATTTCTGATTTAAAATAATTCCAGTAATTCGAATATTTGATTAAGGGTTGAATCACTGTTGATAAAAAATTGTAAAAATTCCTAAAATTATATTTTGGTCTCTAGTTCATCTCATAAAATTTTCAAGTCCAGATTTTGAGTATTTCTCCCTGTTTGGCTTTATTTGGGTTCTTTGGTGATTTTTCCTTTAATAATAAATCCAGAAATGATTTAAATAATATTTTTCCTTTACTTTAATCCTTTTTAATTTCTGGGGTGTTACAATCCTATCCCCCTTACAGATAATCTCGTCCTCGAGATTCGGATCAATCCTCGAATAGCTCAGGATGCTGTGCCTTGAGTTTATCTTCCTTTTCCCAAGTAGCTTCTTCTACCGGATGATTGCTCCACTGCACTTTGCAGAAGCGGATTACTCGACTCCTGGCGATTCTTTCTTTGACTTCCAATATCTTGACCGGCTTTTCCACATAGGTCAGATCTTCTTGAACATCCAACTGTTGAAGCTCCACTTTCTTTGTGGGTACGCGCAAACACTTCTTGAGTTGGCATACGTGAAATACGTCATGTACTCCAGCCAATGAGGGTGGTAGTTCCAACTGATAAGCTACTTCGCCTTGGCGTCGAATAATGGGGAATGGTCCAACATATCGAGGGGCCAACTTTCCTCTCATGTTAAACCGTTGAGTACCACGGAGAGGCGTAACTCGTAGGTAGACATGATCTCCTTCTTCAAAGGCTAGGTCTCGGCGACGATTGTCTGCGTAGCTCTTTTGTCGTGATTGGGCTGTCTTGAGTCGATCTCTGATGATCCGTACTTTCTCTTCAGCTTCTCGAAGAATGTTTGTTCCGAATACTTGGGATTCACCGGTTTGGTCCCATAGTAGTGGCGTTCTGCACTTACGTCCATATAGGGCTTCAAAAGGAGACATCTGAAGGCTGGCTTGATAGCTGTTGTTGTATGAAAATTCAGCGTACGGCAAGCTCTTATCCCAAGTGGCTCCAAAGTCCAAAACACATGCTCGAAGCATATCCTCTAATATTTGGTTTACCCTTTCTGTTTGTCCATCTGTCTGAGGGTGGTAGGCGGTACTGAAATTCAATCTCGTGCTCATCTCCTCTTGAAGGTTCTTCCAGAAACGAGAGGTAAACTGACTTCCTCGGTCAGACACTATCTTCTTAGGCACTCCATGAAGACATACGATCCGGGCCATATATAGCTCTGCAAGCTTGGGGCCACTAAAGGTCGTCTTGACGGCTATGAAATGAGCTACTTTCGTAAGCCGATCGATGATCACCCAAATAGAATCATACCCAAGTTGGGTCTTAGGTAGTCCGGTGATGAAATCCATACCGATCTCTTCCCACTTCCATTCAGGCACTTTAAGTGGCTGTAACAATCCTGCAGGTCTCTGGTGTTCAGCTTTTACTCTTCTGCAGGTGTCACACTCGGCGACAAACTGGGCAATCTCCCTCTTCATGCTGACCCACCAATAACGTTCTTTCAGGTCCTGGTACATCTTGGTACTGCCGAGATGAATGGAGTACAATGTCTCATGGGCTTCTCTTAGGATAAGGGTTTTTATCTCAGGTTTATCCGGTACACATATCCGGGTTCCGAACCATATGGTGCCGTTCTCGTCCTCTGAAAATCCTGGGGCTTTTCCTTGTCTCATGTTCTTCCTAATGGCAGCTATATCTGGGTCCTCCAACTGAGCTTCACGGATCTGCTCAAATAGAATAGGCTGGGTTTCCAAGGTGGCTAGATATGCTCCGGTAGTCAATCCAAGATTCAACTTTTCCATCTCCCTACATAACAAGGGTGTGTGTTCTTGAATCATCATGGCTGTGCAATATCCTTTGCGACTTAAGGCATCAGCTACCACATTTGCTTTTCCGGGGTGGTAGTGAATACCTAAGTCATAGTCCTTAATTAGTTCCAACCATCGTCTTTGCCTCAAGTTAAGGTCTGGCTGTGTGAAGATATACTTCAAACTCTTGTGATCCGTAAAGATCTCACAACGATTCCCAACCAAATAGTGCCTCCAAATCTTAAGGGCGTGCACTACGGCGGCTAATTCCAAATCATGGGTCGGATAATTCAACTCATGAGGTCTCAACTGACGGGAGGCATAAGAGATAACCTTCCCATCTTGCATAAGAACACATCCCAATCCTTGGCGAGATGTGTCGCAATAGACATGGAAGTCTTTGCGGATATCCGGCAGGGTCAGTATGGGTGCAGACACCAAACGGGTCTTGAGAGTGCGGAAACTTTCCTCGCATTCAGGAGTCCATTCAAACTTCTCTCCTTTCTGCAACAACTTGGTCATTGGTTTGGCTATCTTAGAAAAATTCTCGATGAATCTTCGATAATATCCGGCCAATCCCAGAAAACTTCGCATCTCAGATACGTTCGTGGGTGGCAGCCAATCCGTAACTGCTTCTACGGTGGCAGGGTCCACTGCGATTCCTTGCGCAGAGATGATGTGTCCAAGGAACTTTACTTCTGCCGTCCAAAACTTGCATTTGCTGTACTTGGCATACAATTGGTGTTCCCTTAACTTTCCTAAGGTTAACCGGAGGTGAGTCTCGTGCTCTTTCTGATCCTTGGAATAAATGAGGATGTCGTCTATGAAGACTACGATGAACTTGTCCAAATACTCCATGAACACCTTATTCATCATATTCATGAAGAATGCAGGGGCGTTGGTCAATCCAAAGGACATAACCGTGCACTCATATAATCCATAACGGGTGGTGAAGGCAGTCTTGGGTATGTCTTCTTCTCGGATCCTTAACTGATGATAACTAGAACGCAAGTCGATCTTCGAGAATACTGTAGCTCCTTTTAGCTGGTCGAAGAGATCATCGATCTGGGGCAACGGGTACTTATTCTTGATTGTTACCTCATTCAAGGCGCGATAATCCACACACATACGCTTTGCCTTCTCTTCTTTCTTCTCGACGAAGATGACGGGAGCACCCCATGGTGATGTGCTAGGTCTGATGTAGCCTTTCTTCTCGAGATCCTCCAACTGCTGTTTCATCTCAGCTAACTCATTGGCGGCCATCCGGTATGGTCGCTTATAAATAGGGGTGGTTCCGGGTACCAAGTCAATCCTGAACTCGATGTCCCTCTTGGGTGGCATCCCTGGTAGATCCTCTGGGAATACGTCCGGGTACTCACTGACTACTGGTATCTCCTCCAAGATAATCTGATGTAGTCTTGTCCTTCCGGCCTTCATGCTGGGCATCTGGAATGTGACTATAGTCCCTTCTTCATCAGTCACAGTCACTTTTCTCTGGGCACATTCTATCACACCTTGGTGTTTGTTTAGCCAATTCATCCCTAGAATGAGATCCAAACCTTGACATTCTATTAAAATGGGGTCGGCCCAAAATATCGTGCCTTGGATTTCTACCCATACCCTTGGACTAAAGGAACATGCAAGGGTTTGCTTGCCCGGGGTAGCTATTAATACTGGCCTGGGTAGTTCACTTATGTCCAGGGCATTATTTTCCACAAAAGCAGTTGATATAAAGGAGTGGGTAGCTCCGGTGTCAAATAATACCACTACAAGCGATGAATGAACCATAAACTTACCCATGACAATCTCTGGTGCGGCATGAGCTTCCTCGGCGGTGACGTGGTTCACCTTGGCGCGGACGGCGGGGTTGGAGGCGACGCCTTGAGCACGCTTGGGATGAGGGCACTGATGGGAGTAGTGTCCCTCCTGGCGGCAGTTGAAGCATACCACCGGCTTGCCATGCCTGTCTCTCAAAACTTCCGGCTTCTTGGCCGGGGCAGCTGGGACGGTTGGTGCGGCTGGAGCAGGACGAGGTTGGCTGGCTCCAGCATTAGCGGCTGGTGGCGCCGGACGATACACTGGCCGGGGGTGGTACTGCTGTGCTGGTGGAGGTGGAGCAAAACGGGGTCTCTGGGCCATGCCCTGGTTTTGCCTGAAGGCAATCATTCGCTTCTTCTTCAGATCGACCTTGTTTTGCTGGGTCTCTTGCATGATGGCTTTGTTCACCAACTTTTGGAAGTTGGTGAAATCTCCAGAGATGAGTTGTAGGGACAACTCGTCCTTTAGTCCCCTAAGGAACTTGGCCTGTCTGGCCGCATCCGTACGGACCTCCTCAGGTGCGTACCTGGCCAGCCTGTTGAACTCATGCAGATATTCTGTTACGGACCTGCTCCCCTGCTGCAGGTCCCTAAACTCCTGTTGCTTCTGAGCTACAATGCCGTCGGGGATGTGAGCGGCACGGAAAGCAGCTGAGAACTCTGCCCAAGTATGGGCGTGGCCCTCGGGCAGAGTCTCGCGGTGATTGTCCCACCACTCAGCGGCGGGACCATGAAGCTGGTGGGTGGCGAAGGCCACCCTCTCCTGCTCGGTGCAGGTCAGGAGGTCGAGCTTCTTCTCGATAGCTCGCAACCAATCCCCAGCCTCCATGGGGTTGGTGGTGCTCGAGAAGGTCGGTGGGCGGACTCGGAGGAACTCTGAGAGCTGCGACGCGGGAGCGGGAGCTGGTGTGGCAGGTCGGGGCAGCTCGGGCTGTTGGTGGAGGCGGAAAAGATGCGCCTGCTGCTCTTGCATCTGCTGCTGCTGCTGCATCTGGTGCAAAAGGGCTGAGACCAGCTGGTTCTAGGTGGCCATCATCTCAGCCAAGGTGGGGTGATTGGCGACCGGGGCTTGCCTTTGCCCGGTGACTCCCCATTGTGGCAGGTTGCCACTATCTCCTCCGTTCTGAGGAGCGTCTGAACCCTGAGTGTTGGTCATCCTGGAGTTTTCAGAGTATACACATTTATTTTAGTGAACTTCTTTATATTTTATTTCAAAAGGGTACCGTTCTTGCGGTTACATTTATTTATTTCTTCATTCATGCCTTATGTTTTGACATGAATGCTAATACAAGCAAACAATAATAAAAATAACAATCAATCGTAAAACTACGTCTATGGCAGCTCGGGGGACGGCTCGATCTCGGGCTCGTGGGAGACGGTCGGGGTCGAGGAACTGGACGGTCCGGCGGGTGGTGCGCTGCGGGAGATCCTCTTGGGCCTCACAGTGGGGATCCGAAGAGGTTTCTTCCTGCGAGGCGGAAGAGGTGCGATCTCCTCTATGTCCTTCTTCAACTCTCTGAGCTGCTGACGGAGCTGGGTGTGGACCATGGCGCCCTGGCGTAGGAGCTCGTTCTGACGCCTCAACTCCTCCACCTCAAGGGTCAACAGAGGATTCTGCTCGAGCTGTCGACGGAGCTCGGCATTCTCACGGGTCAGGTTCTCCGAAGTGTGGCGGTAGAAGTCGATGGTGTCGTGCTGGCTGTCTGCGTCGAGGATGGCCTCTGTGTGGAGGTTGTCCATGGCCTCCAAGAGTCTCATCGTGCGGGTGATGGCGGAGCTGCTCTGCGTGAGGGGACTGATGTAGATGCTGCGGTGACTCCCGGGTGTGCGCATGGGCATGAAGCGGTAGACGGTGTCGCGGAGGTGGCAGTCGTATACCAGTCGAAGCTCGGCGAGGGACTGAAGAGCGGCTCGCTGGCTGGCCACCACAAATGAAGGTCCTCCAACTCCATGGGTGTAGAAGGGTGGCTGCGTGGAAGAGGGGCGGATCACAACCGTGACCTCGCAGTAGCTCTCGTTCGCATCGGGAAAGATCCCGTGGAACGCAGGCTCATGGGGAAACCCCAAAAAGTCGACGAGCACGCGAAGCTCGCGGATGAATCCGGCCTCGTCACGAAGAGTCCCGCTCATGGTATGAACCGGCATCTACAAAAGAGAGAAAATTTTGTGAAAACCTCGGAAGATGAGAGGATAAGCAGTGTTTGTAAGAAAATATAGTATAAGTCCTAAGGTCAGGTCTGTTTGGCTTCCTACAGTCAAGTCGGCTCTGATACCATCTTGTCGCGCCCCGATTTAATAAATCAGGACTTTATTGAAATTCCATAGAAAATCAATAAAACAAGACGTTCATCATGCGACCACGTACAATACGGGCAATCATTCACGGTTCGTAGACCGCATTAATACAAAAGTGAATAAAGATGAAGAGAAACTAATAAAATAAGGGTCCTAGATGAACGCCTCCTTCCAGTCTCGCCTTGACTGGGTCGCTACTCCAGACCTTCATCCTCCTCGTAGTAGACGGGCTCTGATGTTGTAAGTCAACGGGGTGAGTACAGATGTACTCAGCAAGCCACCGAATGCAAATATAATGCAAGATAATAACAAGGGAGGTAGTGGCTAATTTTGCGGAAGCAGCATAATTGTAAAGCTTTAAATGTGAGCAATTTATTAGTATGGAAAAGTAAACATGTGCATGTGTATCATCATCTTCTAACTCGAGGGGTACAGTCAGCCCCACCTCGCTCAACAGTCCTTACGTGCCATGGATAACTTGACCATTCAAACAATTGTAAACTAACTGCGAGTAGTCACACAACCCGCCCTTGACCGTGGGCTCGGCTTTTCGAAAAGATTGATGTTTACTCTGATCAGAGATGTACCACTGTACCCACAAGGCACGCACTCATCACTTACACCAAAGTGTAACGAGATGACCCATCACACGGGAACTCGTGCCAAAACCTTCCATATAGTCCTCCCCGACTCAATAGCACCCTCTTATGGGTTTCATATGGTGTCCCGACGCATCGGAGCCCCACCATACCCCCCCTTGAGCCTCGTCGGTACAAGTCGCCCGCAGGCTAGCCCCTTGCCCCCTCCTCTATGGTGCATCAAGCCAGAGTATTCCATACTTCCAGTTAGGACTTACCCATTAGACTTGTGGTTGGTACGGAAGTGCTTTGCAACAGATCCCGCAGACCGGTCCTTATAGTGCCCCGGGTGCGACAAACCAGTGCCCGAGCTTGCACCCGGAACCCACCATACTTATAACCTAGCCAACTCCAACAGAGTCCAGAGACGAGAATAACGGGGAAATTCATATACAGAATCCAGCTATCTACGACTCGTTCTTTTTAACCTATAGCAGTTGTGCCGGTACATTGGGCACTAGCTAATATATTTATAGTAGAGTGACAAGGAGTTAAGGCTCAATAAGCATGGCTTGGGTTTGCACACAAGGACGGGGATCTAATAAATATAAGTGTAAGGCTTGAATATTTGACTAATGCAATATTAACCTATGGGTTATAGCGATAACTTATTGAAACATGGGCTCAATTATGATCAACTGTTTCCACAGAGATAGTCGATGACTTGCCTTGATCAGCAAAGGGGGATGGAGGAACCTCGGGGTAGAACTCCGGCTCCTCGATGAACTCGTAGTCTTCTCGATACGAAAAAGTAAACAATACATTCAATAAACAGATAAAATCCACCAAATAATCAACATACATATTTGTGGGTGTTTTTATGTGAAGTAGTATTTTAATATTTTAAAGTTTGGTATAAAACAGTAAAACTTAACTTTTCAGGATTTTTCCTAATTTATTTTCTGTATTTTTAATTTTAACCCTAAGGGATTTTTATTCATTTATTTATTAATAATATTTTGGGCAACAGAAACATACTGTTTTTATGGCATTAATGTGTAGAGAATAATATTCTGGTTCTAACAAAATTTGAATGGTGAAATTTGGAGTTAAAATGAGCAAGATATGAATTTTCAAAGTTTAAACTATTTTCTGAATTTTTATTTGAACTAAAAACAGTCCCTGGTCCACGGTGAACCAGGTTCACCGTGAACCCGTGACTATGCGCGTGGACCCGAGCGATCTGGACCGTTGGATCTGGATCCAGCGGCCAGATGCGAGGCGGGGGGTTTTAATGAGATTGAACGGCCCAGATTAAAACGTGGCGAAGGGGTATACGTGGACGCACGAGATCAAGTCAAGATTTTAAATAACGATCAACGACCCATATGCCTCGGTACCGGTTTGACCGGATGGATGCCTCGGATTAAACCTGGGTGGGTTATAATCCTAGCCGTTCATCACAGATCGAACGGTCGTGAGTGCGTCCGGCACGCCACGTGCGTAAGGGGCTTGTACCCTTCGTCTCCGGCGACGGCGGGACTTCGGGTGCGACGGCGACGGTGGCGGCGAAGGTCTAGGGGCCTAGCTATGGCCAAAAATGGAACGCGGAGGGGATGGGGGTCATGATGGTACCTTCGTTGGCGACGATGGGTGACGGACAGCGACGGCGGCGAGGGTAGACGGCGAAGATGGTTCGGGAGCTCGACGGCGACGATGATCCGGCGGGTTCCAAGACCAACGGAGGGGTGGCCGAGGGCAGGTGGGCTCTGGTGATCACAATGGTGGCGACGGCTAGGGCGGTAGAGGCCGGGATCGACGGCGATGGCTCGCCGGAGACGAGGCAGAGCCGAAGGTCGAAAAGGTGATGGTGGCGCTCTGTTTTCGCACGAGGAAGGCGGTGTGAGTGTGGGCTGAGGGCGGTGGCCGTGGGGGGTTTTATAGGGGGTCGCCGGCGTCCATAAGGCAAGGAACCGAAAGGTTCCCGAGAGCTCCGGCGAGGGTTACCAAAAGCTTCGGGAAGCTTTCTATAAGCGCGAAAACGCGTCGGCCGTAGATGGAAGGGGAGCGGTGGCGACCAGGGAAGGTGATCCAAGGTTGATCGGGCGGGATCGGGCGGCCGGCGGCAGGGAATCCGAAAGAGATCGCCGGAGAAAGGAAAGGGGATCCCCTTCCCGGGAGGAAGACGATCCTGACAGGTGGGCTCCACCTGTCAGTGAGCGATCCAAAAGGAAGGGGGCCGACAGATGGGCCAGTCTGGTCAGAGAGCGGAGGCGGGCGCGAGGAGACTGACACGTGGGGCCAGGTGGGCGTGGGCGGGAGAGGGAGGCGGGGGAATGCGCCGACAGGCCGGTCCCACCGGTTAGTGGCTCATGGTTGGGCTGGGCCGGGCTGAGGGAGGTTTCGGGGTTGAGGCCCATTAAGGATTAAAATTGATTTCTGATTTAAAATAATTCCAGTAATTCGAATATTTGATTAAGGGTTGAATCACTGTTGATAAAAATTTGTAAAAATTCCTAAAATTATATTTTGGTCTCTAGTTCATCTCATAAAATTTTCAAGTCCAGATTTTGAGTATTTCTCCCTGTTTGGCTTTATTTGGGTTCTTTGGTGATTTTTCCTTTAATAATAAATCCAGAAATGATTTAAATAATATTTTTCCTTTACTTTAATCCTTTTTAATTTCTGGGGTGTTACATTCTTCCTCTTCATCAAGCTCAAGCGATGAGGAGATCGTCATCAGGAAGGGGAAGGACAAGGACGATCTGGTGGGATTGTGCTTCATGGCCTTCGGGGATAGGCTGAAGAGCCGCTCTCATCAACGCCAAAGATCCCGCAAGAGCTTCTGCTCAATGGCTCTTGGGGATAAGGAAGAGAAGGGCTCCTCCGATGACTCTGACGACGACGACAACGAAAAGTTATCATCTTATGAACGTGAAATCGTTGATTTACTTGAAAGCAATCGTCAGGAGTTAAAATATCGGGAAAACTGCTTATGGGGGCTAAGAAGAGGATTGATGAACTAGAAAGTGAGCTTGTCGTGGCCAACGGTAGAATTGAGAGTCTATCTTCTTCTCCTTGCTTGGGTGATAGCAGTGAGTGCCCAAAGTGTGAGGTGCTTCTGTGTGACCTGTCGACTCTGAAGTCCAGGTACACAGAAAGGGTTGATGAGAGGGACGCTTTGGCCACTGAGCTTGAAAGCACTCAGCTGGAGCTGAAAGATGCTCATGCCACTGTCGTCGTGCCTTGTTCTAATTGCTCATCTCATCTAGCTAGTTTAGTTGAGCTGAAAGCCAAGGGCGATGAGCATTTGGGTGATTTGGAGAGAGTGAGAGCTGAGCTGGCGAAGACTAGGCTAGAGCTTGAGACATTGTTAGTTCCACCCACTGCCTATGAGAACTGCTTGTCTCTTAGATTGGAGTTGATTAAGTTGAAAGCCGAAAAGTCTGTCCAAGTAGATAGAGAGTGTGAGACCTTCTTGTATCAGGTGGAGGTACTAGATTCCTTGAGAGAGGAGCTAGCTGATGCTAAAAATGAGAACTTTTACCTTCGTTCAATCCTGAGTTGGATCAGTGCCAGAGAGCCACAGCTCGGCATGATGATCCAGCAGTTTAAGAGGCAGGATGGGTTTGGGGTAGGCTACACCTACACCAAGGCTGACTTTGAGAGTGCTATTAGTCGGGCAATGGAGTGGAGTAAAATGACTCCTGAGCAGAGATACCCCAAGACTCACTCCACTGAGTTTTTTCAGGCTAGTCAGCCCAAGGATGGAGTGTTCCAAGAACAGCCCAAAGCTCCACCCAAGAAGCCCATCTGGATTCCAAAGCCCAAACACCTCCACACTTCTCTTGACTCTCTTCCTGGACCCTCTCACACCAAGAAGACTACACCAAACACCACTAAGCCCAAGAATCCCAAGCCTCAACCACATCCCAAGAAGCCCACCTATCATTGTGAGTACTGTCAGAGAGACGGGCATCTTGTGGAGTTTTGCTTCAGGAGGAAGCGGGTTGAGAGAGAAGAGAGAGCTCGTGGTGGTCAGGAGCAGTTCTACCAGCAGGGTGGTAGACTGAGAGTTCCTCGATGCGGGGAGAGGCTGGAGGCTGCCAGACCATTTGCTCCCCCTTACAACCACTGATTGTGTAGGATCGGGGACTGGAGGATGTTTGGATCATGGACTCAGGATGCTCTCGCCACATGATGGGACATCGCAGATGGTTCTCCAGTCTCACTCCCCCGAGCTCCAAAGAGTACATCACATTCGGGAACAGTGGTCAAGGGAAGGTACACGGCATTGGCTCAATTCGCATCTCAGACCATTTCTCTTTGAAGAACATTGCTTTGGTTGGAAATTTGAACTTCAATTTGATTTCTGTTTCGCAATTTCTTGAGGATGGTTTGGAGGTTCGTTTTAAGAAGGGCAGTTCTTCTGTGATTGATTCTAGAGGGTCTTTGATTTGCCAGATCTTACCTTTTGGTAAGGTTTTTCGGATTGACTTCTCTAGTTCTTTTGGCCCTTCTCGCTGTTTGATTGCTGGATCCTCCTCTAAGCTCTGGAAGTGGCATAGGAGGTTAGGTCATTTGAGTTTTGATCTGCTAGTCAGGTTGAGCTCTATGGACCTCATCCGAGGATTGCCCAAGCTTAAAATGGAGAAGGATTTAGTTTGCCATCCCTATCGTCATGGGAAAATGGTAGCCGCTTCTCACTCACCTGTGACTCGGGTGATGACTTCGTATCCGGGCGAGCTGTTACACATGGAAACTGTCGGTCCAGCTCGGGTATGATCAGTCGGTGGGAAGTGGTATGCGCTTGTGATTGTTGACGATTTTTCTCGATTTTCGTGGGTTTTCTTTTTGGAGTCTAAGGATGAGACCTTTCATTTTGTTCATGACCTGATTTTGAAGCTGAAGAATGAGAACAATGGTCGGATGCGAGAAATTCGCTCTGACAACAGCTTTGAGTTCAAGAACTCTCAGTTCGTCAGTTTCTGTAGTGATCAGTGTCTTGACCATCAGTTTTCTGCTCCTTACACTCCCCCACAGAATGGCGTTGTGGAACGAAAGAACTGCACGCTAGTCGAGATGACCAGGACGATGCTCGATGAGCACAGGACTCCTAGGCAGTTTTGGGCTGAAGCCATGAACACGGCTTGCTATCTCTCCAACCGCAATTTTCTTAGGGTTTACCTAGGTAAGACTTCATATGAGTTGCGGTTTGGCAGACAGCCCAAGGTGAGCCACATGCGAGCGTTTGGCTGCAAGTGCTTTGTGCTCAAGAAGGGAGGGCATTTGGATAGGTTTGAGTCTCATTGTCGGGATGGTGTTTTTATTGGCTATGCATTGCATTCTCGAGGCTTCCGTGTTTGGAACCTTGACTCCCAGCAGCTTGTCGAGACTTGCGAGGTTTCATTTGATGAGTCCTTGCCTTCTTTGACTCCTTCTTTTGAGCCTTCTGGAGTTGGTGATCTTGGAGAGTCCATCTTCGAAGAAGATGATGACACTCCAGCTGCTGATGAGGGTGGGCCTTCTGCACAGCCTGCAGAACCCACACCTTCTGAGACTTCGATTGAGGACGAGGGCGGACCTCTGATCACTTCTTCCACTTCGATCGAGCCCCCTCAGTCGAGTCCAGAGGTGCCTGCTGCTGACTCCGGTGAAGTGACTTCAGATCACCAGGGATCCCGAGCAGTTCAGCGTGATCACCCCTCAGAGCTCATCATCGGTGATTTATCTGAAAGGACTGTGCGTTCGTCTGTTGACTCTCTTGTTGTGTTTGTTGAATCTGCTTTTGTTGCATCTTTTGAGCCCAAAGACGTTTCTCATGCTCTTTCTGATTCGAATTGGATTAATGCTATGCAAGAAGAGCTTAAGAATTTTTTCCGCAATCGGGTTTGGACACTAGTTGAGCTGCCACCCGGATGCAACCCCATAGGCACCAAGTGGGTGTTCAAGAACAAGCAAGGTGAAGATGGGGTTGTGGTGCGCAACAAAGCTTGACTGGTTGCTCAGAGATGCTTCAGATTTCTTAGTCGCTCAGATTTACGTGGACGATATTATCTTTGGTGGTAATACTGATGCTCTTGTGTCCAAGTTTTCTGAGCAGATGCATAGTGAGTTTGAGATGAGCCTCATGGGTGAGCTCAAGTACTTCCTAGGGCTCCAGATCAAGCAGACCAAGGATGGCACCTTCATCCACCAGGGCAAGTACACTCGGGACATGTTGAAGAAATTTGACTTTGGTGGAGAGATGAAGCCTCAGATGACCCCAATGGGCACATCTGGGGGCCTGGACAAGGACGAGAGCGGCGTCGAGGTCAACGAGAGAGAGTTTTGAGGGATGATTGGTTCGCTGTTGTACTTGACGGAGACGAGGCCAGACATACAGTTTGTCGTGGGGCTGTGCGCGCGCTTCCAGTCTTCACCACGCGCGTCTCATCGGCAGGCTGTCAAGCGCATCTTCAGGTATCTTACCTATGCGCCCGATCTCGGTCTTTATTATTCAGCATCATCATCTCTTGATTTATCTAGCTTTTCGGACGCTGACTTTGGTGGGTGCCAGTTGGATCGCAAGTTGACTTTCGGTACTTGCCAGTTTCTTGGTCTTCTTGAAAGCAGTCTGGAGTTGCGCTTTCGACCACTGAGGCTGAGTATGTAGCTGCTGCTAGCTGCTGCTCACAGTTAGTTTGGATGATTTCTACTTTGCGAGACTTTGGGTTGTTCTTTCCTACCAGAGTTCCTTTGTTTTGCGACAGCACCAGTGCTATTAGTGTAGGGAAAAACCCTTGTCTCCATTCAAAAACCAAACACATTGATGTGCGTTTTCACTTTCTGAGGGATCAATATGAGAAAGGTGTCATTGACCTTGTTCATGTTGATACCCATCATCAGTTAGCTGACATTTTCACCAAACCCCTAGATCAGTCTACTTTTGAGCGTTTATGTGGGGATTTGGGTGTTGTGTATCCTTTTTAGAATATTTTGAGTCAGTTTTCTTTCTTCTCTCTCTTTATTCTTTACTCTTTTCTTGAGTCTTTTTGTGTGTGTTCATATCATGCATATCCACATATCACACTTTGAGCTTGCTTCTGTTATATGATTGAACTTCTTTACATAGTCTAGTTGGTACATGCTTTTGATTACTTGTCAATGATCATGCTTTGTTTCAGTTCACTTGATATGTCTGATATTTGTCATATGCATGACTTTTATGCTTTAAAATTGAAAAAAAACAATCACCATTGCTTTTGGTAACTAGCATGTGTAGGCTGAGTGCTATTACTATATGTTACATGCCTTGTAGCTAGTTCCTCACTTAGATGCAAATATGCAACTTGGACATCTTTGTGCTTTAACATGGAAAATGTGCTATAAAAATAATGAAAAAACAGAAAAATGAAAATTCCATGCCTTTTTATGCATAATCTGAAAAGATACAAGTGGGTTTGTGTAACGACCCGTCCCGGGACTCGGAAATACCATCGAGCGGGACGAGCCGATACTTCATCGAAGATGAACAATATCGCCGTTGACATTGTTCCATTCGATAGTAGTACATTGCAGAAAGAAAATTACAATAATTAAGTATTACAAAAGCTGCTAAAGAGGCATACCTCGCAGCAACAATCATTACAAAAATACAGCGGAAGCATTTCATCACTCAAGCATGTACTACTATCCAAACACCACCTGGGGACTAGGCCCGAAACCCTAATCTTCTATATCTTCATTGGCAACAACTTCATCTTCGCCTTCAAGGTTCTTGACGTCCTCCGAAGATTAGCAAACTCTGGTGTGGGGGTGTAAAACAACAAGGGTGAGTACTCAAGAGTACTCAGCAAGTCTTGGAAGTAGTATAGATGCAGGATACAAAGAGCGGCTATGGTTCTCAAGGGAATATTTATAGTTTATAAATTCTAAGTGCTTGATACCCACGGATAGAGGTCCCAACCTCTAACCGTTCCCACATAAAGTAGCAATAGTTCAAAAGCTAATCAACTCTCACATTCTCACCAACCGGGATTGCTTTGCAACAAATCCCAACATCATTTTCCGTCAATTCCACAAGTCACAACTTTTCATCAATTCCACATATCACAACCGTCATCTTATCATCATAACTCTTATATCGTTATCTCGGTACTAACTTACCCATCCATCGGGGAAGCGTTCCCATTAACAACATCTCATCCCAATTTATTTTAACGCTCAACTAGTTATCACATCTCGCATCACTCCCTATGAAGCCTTTCGACTTCCCGCTCCACACAGGAACGTTATCCAACCACACAGGCTAGTCGTATACCCAACGGTATACTCTGGTAACGTCCCAACCCATTTCCCATTTAGTTGAAAACAAGTAAACACTACGCTAGGGAAGGTACATGAAATCACTTGCCCATATCCGTGGGCACGGCTGTTCGAACAGATCATACTTCAGCTGAAGGTGCACACTTTACCCTTGCGACTCAAACTCTACTCCGCTACCCGCGTAGTAGGGGAGGTTCGAGACAAAGACTTTCCAAAGCAAACCTAGGATATCCCACTGCCACCTAGATGGATTCACGGTCAAGGATCCGGAAAGTACGTCTTCCTTCTTCTCCCCAGGCAATCACACGGGTGCTCCACTTCCAACTCCTCGAATCACAACCACAATCTCGTGCCCGTTAGGGACTTTTCAGGTAATACCACGAGCCACCCGGTGATTCCACATCCATCGGCAATCAGGCTATCCCAAACCCACTAAGTACTAGCCCAGGGGCACCTCTCACGTACCCACAAGGTTGCACGATGTTGTGCTCATGCTTTCCCAAGGAATCGGTCCTTAATAGTCTTTGTAACACACACAATTTCATTTCACACAACACATTTGCAAAATCACATCAACATCACCCATTCTACATCTAGTCGTCATGTTTTGATATAAGTGTGTAAGTGTATGTGTAGTGCACCCATTTGACAAGGATTGTGCTAAAAGCAATTAAAATAATAAATTAAATCATGGATGTAAAAATAAATCCTAGAGCGACAAGGTAAACATGGTATTCAATTATCAAGGAGGCTCGATAACAAGCGTAGGTTTTATTTGTCTTAATTGCCCAAGCAATTGACTAATAGTGTACGTGAGTGTTTAATCCTAAACATGCATATATAAATTTGTGGAACAATCAATGCAATAGGATCAAGAATGTTCAAAGGAAGGCTTGCCTCGAACCGTATAGTACTCGGGATCTTCGGGTCGTAGTCTCACGGGTCTTCGACGACGGTAACTATAGCACAAATAACATCACATAAATAAAAAAACACTCAAAAAGTTTCGGGAAAACAATTTTATACTATTCTAAATTAAAGTTTAGATTTTTACGAACCTATAGAAATTTGAATGGAATTTTTCTGAGTTAAAATGATTTTTCTACGAATTTTTAAAGTTGCAATTAAGTTCTGAAATTGAAAAAAAAAAGAGAAAAGTCACTATTCCTAATGGCCCGAACAGAAAATAAATGGGAAAAATAGAAAATTGCACTGTGCACTACTGTTGGGCCGGCCTGGTGGCGTGGTGCTGCTGGCTGGAGGGGCCCACCCGGCAGTGACTGGAAAGCGGAGAGGGGCTGGCGGCTGGAGGTTGAAGACGACTACGGACGGCTGAAATTTCTCCGGAGCATAACTTCTTCGTTTCAACTCCGATTGACCCCAAATTTTAACCGTAGGTTCTACATAATATTATGAACATGATCTACGGTTGGATTTCCAAATAAAGCTACGGTTTACTCATAATTAAAAAGGGGGTAAAGGGGCAGAGGGGTGGCATTGGGGGCAATGGGGGTACTTCGGCGCCCAACTACGGACATTTTCACGGGATTAGCACTAGCAGGAATCTAACCGTGGCCTCTGATTGACCTACATTGGCTCATACAAAGCTACCCACGGTGGAGGTATACATTGTGATAATATTTAGCCATGACGAAGCTTAGAACACCATATTCATGACCTAGATATGCTATTAAAACAAGGATTCGGAATGAAAAGAGCAAGAACAGGGGGCTCACCAAAGATGGCGGGATGGAGTTCACTGCTTGGTGATACTAGAGTTTCGGTGGAGTGGACGTGGGGAAAATGGATTCGGGGCTTCACTGGTGGCTTAAATAGAGGGACTAGGGGGACAAAGGGGACAGGACGTGGCTGCTGTGGGAAGCAGGCTGGGCACTCAGTGTGGTGCGGCCAGGTGGCAAGCTGGGTGTGGCGCTAGCATGCGGCCACACAGGAGGCGAGGCGTTGAGCGCAGGAGACGAGGCGGGGCGACCAGGCGCAGGCGCAGGGAGTGGCCGACGCGGACGACGCGGATAGATGATGCGGTGGACGCACAACTCTGTGGCGTGGCACACACGACTCGAGCAACATGCATGCATGTCGTGGGGCCCATAGGCATGCATACATGCATGCCGCTCGGCAAGGAGAAAAGAGAAGCAGGGGGAAATGCAAGAAGAGCCATAGGTTTGAATGGATGGAAAAATATATTTGAGCTTGGGTTTTGATTTCTAAACGGGAAAATGATTTCAAGTTCAGGAAGTTGGTTTAAATAATTAGATTTAGAAGAATTTTATAATAGGACAAGGAATAGTTTTTTTTTTCAGATTTGGAATAGTAACTATTTATTTGTTTGAGGAGAAAATTTATTTTAGCACTTATTTCAAATCCAAGAGTTCAACTCAAAAAAAATAAGTTTTTGATTTAAATATGTTTTTGGCAGTGTTTATAAAATATGGATTTTACAAACCTACCCCCCTTAAGAAAATCTCGACCCGAGATTTCTAGGCTAGACGAACAACTGCAGGTACTCGTCTTGTACTTGGTCTTCTCGAACCGATGTAGCATCTTCTTCCGAGTAGTTACTCCATTGTACTTGTAGAGCTTGACAACCTTCGTCGAGTCTGATGTTCTTTAATTTAAAGAATACAAAGCGAGTGTTCTTTATATGTTGGTCCTTAATGAATTTAATTCCTAGTACGTGACACCGATTTTTCTTAATAATACGTAAGCATGACATTGGGGAATATACATGATACCTAACTTTAACTCGAAGTTACTATGGTTTGCTTCCTAAGACGTTGGCTTCATTAGACTTGTAAAAGTTAATATTATCTGGAATAATTTAGACATTATGCTTATGGGACATAATCTTCTTTCTTTGGGGTGTTACTTTAATAGCTCCTTGATTTGAATAATTTATCATTATTATTATATGTATATCTTTGTTCAATCAACCTATCTTAATATCTTTAATGAACTTATTCCTGCTGATCGAGCTTTTATGATCATGCAATTTTTATATTATTATTGTTAGTGTTTTGTGAGATCTGGAATATTTCTACTTTTGATATTTTATTAGTCTTGGGATGTACTTGTTCATTTTGGATCTATGATTATGGTTTCATTATATTCCTACATATGAATGGTCTTTATATGTATAACATTAGTTATTTACCCTTATTATTTTATCATAAATATATATATTGGATATAATATCCCTATCCTTAGATCAATAATAAACTAAGGCCATTATGGTGTTTATTATGTGGTTATCTAATGTTGGAGGTGAAACTATATCTGTTTTATAAATCATTGATACGACAACTTCTAATATCCAGCATGTGTTACGATGATTATTTATAGTTAATAGGAGTAATTTGTTCTAGTTAGGACATTCGGACTTTATATTGTTGAGCTATAGTTAGGGTACATATAAAAGTTGATTTGATCGTGATATATATTTTCTTGTATGGATTTCTTTAGTTATTTATTAGACCATTGAACTTCTTGTTATGTTTTTTTTTATAAATGTATACACCTCAAAGGTGCTTGATCATTAACCTTGTATTCAAAGTTTTATTATTTTTTTTTTGGGTAAAAATTTTATTGTACATATATTCTATTATTATTATTTACTAGTTTGAAAAAGGGTCTTCTAACTTGTAACCGTTACCAACACATTAGTTTTAATTTATATTTATAGGAAGGGATATCAACTTGTTGGTATTATTATATATATATATATATATATATTTTTAAAAGCTTTCTTCTTAGCTTAGCTTCCTATTGGTCTAGGTATATATACGTATATATGTATATGCCTATATATACATTCTTATTTACATATGATCATTATACATCTCACACCGATTTCCATCTAAAGGTTTTTATTATTTGTGGAAAGGAATTTGTGGATTAGGTTATGAGTAAGGAAAAATATGTGCGGATAATAATGTGATGTTTATTAGCACCATCTTTAGATGATAGTTAGAGTTTTACAGATGAGCAGTTTTTTTAACAATAGTAATTACTACTTAGGGTGAGCTTTATTATAATTTCAAAAGGAATATTGGGTTTTTAAGAAGGATTTGTTTTGATCGATGTTGTTTTGATCAATGTGCAACTTAAAGATTAACATGGCTTGTCAATGGGTTCATAAGCGCGAAGTTTGAATAACCAAAAGGTTGCTTCTCTATATTAGGAATTGGTGTTATGAAGATGACAATTCAATATTTTTAGATATTGTATATTGATTTATAGCTAGGGAAAATGTGTTTGGTTTTTATTCAGTGCGTGGTTTTCATATTGTGAATTATATGTACAGATTATAATTTGATTACTTCAACCCGATTGTGTTATATATATATATACATATATATTTTTTTGGAATTTGAATGATTCACGGGATTGATGATATAACATGATAATAAGTTAGTTTGATAGTAAAAGAGGAATTCTTATTAGTTTGATAGAACATGAATAGTGTTGTAGGTTTAGGATGGCATTTGCAAAATACATTTCGAGTTAAATGAAGTGATATTTAAAATTTTATTTACAGAGAATGCTACAAACACGAAGAGGTAGATGTCTCATATTTAAACTTTAAATTAACACAGGAGTGTGAACTAGAGAGGATGTTTTTGGGTATTAGGATTTTTTTTTAAGTCATGAACAGTAATGCATTTACTGTTTTTAATTTTAATTAGAGATACTTAATCATTTTATTTTCTTTTTGTGTGTAATGATTTTTAAATGTGAATTGATCTAATAGGTTGTTTGAAATAATAAATTCAGATTTAGAACTCGTTTTCTCAGATATTGTATTCTGATTTTTTTTTAGAGAGCTTTGTAAATTAATGTGGCTCGGTCTTGAATAAATTACTTTAACAAGACAGTATGTTCAAGTTTTCAATTCAGATATAGGAGAGATAGATAAAGATTCGCCTAAAGTTAAGTTTGCCTAAAGGTTTTAATATGTTTTATTTTTGGTTTTGCCGTCGCAATTATTGAAGAGTGTATCCGTTTAGAATTAAAATGATACCATGAGGATTGTGAAGAGAGAAGTAATAGTCTTGATTTTTTTTTTTTGATAAATTTTGAATTCTGAATTTTTAATACATACATACAGGTGGTGTATAATATTTCTGAATAATGAAGGATGTTTTTGAATTTAGTATAGTGAATTTGAAATTAGTATTGTAATTAAGGTTCATAAATATGATTTTCATTCTATGACTAATAACTACTACTTGTAATTTAATTAGGAGGGTCTCACTTAATATCTATGTTATGATGGCGTAAAATAAATGGTGAATTTGTTTGAAAACAGAAATAAAGATGTTCAATTGATAAAGAATGATTTCATAATTAGTAATTATGCTTATCGGTTTAACATTCTTTTAAATAAATTGGTTTTTCGAGTGATAGGTAGTATTTCACATATTACTATATTTTTTTTGAGCTAATTATGTTTCTGATTATATTTAAATATAATTTCTATAAAGAACTCTATCAATTTTATCACGTTGGTGGTTTATATATATATATGTTTATGTATATATATTTAGGTTAATGGTTTATACAAGATTTAAGGTAGAATAAATCCTAGATTTATCATTGTTTTATCGGGGCTTGCTAGAGTTATTGTTTTGTTATAATATTCAGGTTGTTCGAGATTGTTTGTTGATTAGTTTGATCTATAAGATGAAAGGTGAAGTTTATTAACAATAAGCTCTTTATTAATCATTTTATTATTATTATTATTATTATTATTATTATTATTATTATCATTTTTTTAATATATAAATATTTGCATATATTAACCAACGTTGAGTTCATTCGTTATAAATATTTTGATGTTTGTTGGAATGACTAAGGCACTTATTATAACTTTGTCTTGTTCAATTTACTTAGGCCCAATATGTTTTATTTATGTGATACATTTTGGCAACTAGGTTACATTAAGGGCTTCTAGGGAATCCTTCCTTGTGGTTTTAGAGTGAGATAAAGATCTAATGATAAGTACTTCTACCCATGTACTGTAGAAAAGAACATAAATTAGGGACAAGGAATAAATTGGTAGAAAACAAAGTGTATATAGTTTTGTCAAACAAAAGATACAAATAAATTAGGCGATGTGGTCAAGTCACTTGCTTCATATAGCAGACTGATCGCACATCTAAGAAGATCCAATTCAATAGCTCAATACAATACAACTTACTACAATATATTACAACTCTTAAAGAGTTGACGTTACTACGTTCAGTTGAATAACTTCGAGCTTGGTGTTGTTGAAGACTCTTTTGTTGTATTCTTCCTTGCTGATATCCTTCCTTGTAGAGGAGATAAAGTCACTAACTTTCATTTAATAAATCTTTGAAAAGATAGCGAGTAAGAGACAAGTTTTGTTTTAAAATTGAAGTAGAATAGATAAGAGTACCAGAAGGGTTTTGGAGAAAATAATATTTTCTTTATAAGAATATATTAATCCTATGGTCTGTAGGGGTTTCGTTCCTAGGGCCAAGTTCTGCTCTGATACCACTTTTGTAACGACCCGTCCCGGGACTCGGAAATACCATCGAGCGGGACGAGCCGATACTTCATCGAAGATGAACAATATCGCCGTTGACATTGTTCCATTCGATAGTAGTACATTGCAGAAAGAAAATTACAATAATTAAGTATTACAAAAGCTGCTAAAGAGGCATACCTCGCAGCAACAATCATTACAAAAATACAGCGGAAGCATTTCATCACTCAAGCATGTACTACTATCCAAACACCACCTGGGGACTAGGCCCGAAACCCTAATCTTCTATATCTTCATTGGCAACAACTTCATCTTCGCCTTCAAGGTTCTTGACGTCCTCCGAAGATTAGCAAACTCTGGTGTGGGGGTGTAAAACAACAAGGGTGAGTACTCAAGAGTACTCAGCAAGTCTTGGAAGTAGTATAGATGCAGGATACAAAGAGCGGCTATGGTTCTCAAGGGAATATTTATAGTTTATAAATTCTAAGTGCTTGATACCCACGGATAGAGGTCCCAACCTCTAACCGTTCCCACATAAAGTAGCAATAGTTCAAAAGCTAATCAACTCTCACATTCTCACCAACCGGGATTGCTTTGCAACAAATCCCAACATCATTTTCCGTCAATTCCACAAGTCACAACTTTTCATCAATTCCACATATCACAACCGTCATCTTATCATCATAACTCTTATATCGTTATCTCGGTACTAACTTACCCATCCATCGGGGAAGCGTTCCCATTAACAACATCTCATCCCAATTTATTTTAACGCTCAACTAGTTATCACATCTCGCATCACTCCCTATGAAGCCTTTCGACTTCCCGCTCCACACAGGAACGTTATCCAACCACACAGGCTAGTCGTATACCCAACGGTATACTCTGGTAACGTCCCAACCCATTTCCCATTTAGTTGAAAACAAGTAAACACTACGCTAGGGAAGGTACATGAAATCACTTGCCCATATCCGTGGGCACGGCTGTTCGAACAGATCATACTTCAGCTGAAGGTGCACACTTTACCCTTGCGACTCAAACTCTACTCCGCTACCCGCGTAGTAGGGGAGGTTCGAGACAAAGACTTTCCAAAGCAAACCTAGGATATCCCACTGCCACCTAGATGGATTCACGGTCAAGGATCCGGAAAGTACGTCTTCCTTCTTCTCCCCAGGCAATCACACGGGTGCTCCACTTCCAACTCCTCGAATCACAACCACAATCTCGTGCCCGTTAGGGACTTTTCAGGTAATACCACGAGCCACCCGGTGATTCCACATCCATCGGCAATCAGGCTATCCCAAACCCACTAAGTACTAGCCCAGGGGCACCTCTCACGTACCCACAAGGTTGCACGATGTTGTGCTCATGCTTTCCCAAGGAATCGGTCCTTAATAGTCTTTGTAACACACACAATTTCATTTCACACAACACATTTGCAAAATCACATCAACATCACCCATTCTACATCTAGTCGTCATGTTTTGATATAAGTGTGTAAGTGTATGTGTAGTGCACCCATTTGACAAGGATTGTGCTAAAAGCAATTAAAATAATAAATTAAATCATGGATGTAAAAATAAATCCTAGAGCGACAAGGTAAACATGGTATTCAATTATCAAGGAGGCTCGATAACAAGCGTAGGTTTTATTTGTCTTAATTGCCCAAGCAATTGACTAATAGTGTACGTGAGTGTTTAATCCTAAACATGCATATATAAATTTGTGGAACAATCAATGCAATAGGATCAAGAATGTTCAAAGGAAGGCTTGCCTCGAACCGTATAGTACTCGGGATCTTCGGGTCGTAGTCTCACGGGTCTTCGACGACGGTAACTATAGCACAAATAACATCACATAAATAAAAAAAACACTCAAAAAGTTTCGGGAAAACAATTTTATACTATTCTAAATTAAAGTTTAGATTTTTACGAACCTATAGAAATTTGAATGGAATTTTTCTGAGTTAAAATGATTTTTCTACGAATTTTTAAAGTTGCAATTAAGTTCTGAAATTGAAAAAAAAAAGAGAAAAGTCACTATTCCTAATGGCCCGAACAGAAAATAAATGGGAAAAATAGAAAATTGCACTGTGCACTACTGTTGGGCCGGCCTGGTGGCGTGGTGCTGCTGGCTGGAGGGGCCCACCCGGCAGTGACTGGAAAGCGGAGAGGGGCTGGCGGCTGGAGGTTGAAGACGACTACGGACGGCTGAAATTTCTCCGGAGCATAACTTCTTCGTTTCAACTCCGATTGACCCCAAATTTTAACCGTAGGTTCTACATAATATTATGAACATGATCTACGGTTGGATTTCCAAATAAAGCTACGGTTTACTCATAATTAAAAAGGGGGTAAAGGGGCAGAGGGGTGGCATTGGGGGCAATGGGGGTACTTCGGCGCCCAACTACGGACATTTTCACGGGATTAGCACTAGCAGGAATCTAACCGTGGCCTCTGATTGACCTACATTGGCTCATACAAAGCTACCCACGGTGGAGGTATACATTGTGATAATATTTAGCCATGACGAAGCTTAGAACACCATATTCATGACCTAGATATGCTATTAAAACAAGGATTCGGAATGAAAGAGCAAGAACAGGGGGCTCACCAAAGATGGCGGGATGGAGTTCACTGCTTGGTGATACTAGAGTTTCGGTGGAGTGGACGTGGGGAAAATGGATTCGGGGCTTCACTGGTGGCTTAAATAGAGGGACTAGGGGGACAAAGGGGACAGGACGTGGCTGCTGTGGGAAGCAGGCTGGGCACTCAGTGTGGTGCGGCCAGGTGGCAAGCTGGGTGTGGCGCTAGCATGCGGCCACACAGGAGGCGAGGCGTTGAGCGCAGGAGACGAGGCGGGGCGACCAGGCGCAGGCGCAGGGAGTGGCCGACGCGGACGACGCGGATAGATGATGCGGTGGACGCACAACTCTGTGGCGTGGCACACACGACTCGAGCAACATGCATGCATGCCGTGGGGCCCATAGGCATGCATACATGCATGCCGCTCGGCAAGGAGAAAAGAGAAGCAGGGGGAAATGCAAGAAGAGCCATAGGTTTGAATGGATGGAAAAATATATTTGAGCTTGGGTTTTGATTTCTAAACGGGAAAATGATTTCAAGTTCAGGAAGTTGGTTTAAATAATTAGATTTAGAAGAATTTTATAATAGGACAAGGAATAGTTTTTTTTTCAGATTTGGAATAGTAACTATTTATTTGTTTGAGGAGAAAATTTATTTTAGCACTTATTTCAAATCCAAGAGTTCAACTCAAAAAAAATAAGTTTTTGATTTAAATATGTTTTTGGCGGTGTTTATAAAATATGGATTTTACAGTTTGTTGTGTCGCATTGTATTGTTCTGGACTGCGTACCATAGCACTTTGGTATGAACTAGGACAGTGTAGTGTATGCCAACACCAATGTCTTAAGCTTCTGATGGTCCAGTTTTGGCTTAGGCTTGACTTGGTAGGTTAGCATAAGGTTTGACATGCAAATAACCCTTGGAAAAAATGAAAAAGGAAAAAGAAAAAGCCTGAAAATTGAAATGATAACAAGTTTGCTGAAGCACTTTGTTTTGGACAATGCTTATCTTGGTAGATATCAGTTAACTTCTACATCTCATGCTTTACCTTGCTTGTCAACTGGAAAATGTGGTGATGCTTTTGTTTGCAAAAATTGAAAAATGTGTGCTAATGACTTTCTTTAGATATCATCTGTTGCACTGATCATGCCATGTGTCTTAGACAGTATGTCTTTTGCTATACCTGCTAGATTTTGTAAATTGCAGTCAATCATATCTGAGAAGCATGCTTTCTACACTCCACCTGCACCCTAGTTGCATTCATTGCATATTTTGAGGGGGAGTTGCTTTTCAGGGGGAGTCTGTGTCTCTTTAGAGTGCATTTAGTCTCGCTTGATGAGTTCAGTTGTCAACAAGGGGGAGAAATTTTGGGAGAAGAGTTTAAGGGGGACTTTTGGCTTTCTCTGGGATTTGTTTCAGGGGGAGTTTTTGTCCCGGTTGTGGTTGTCCTTACTCTTTTGATATACTTGTTGATGATTCTGAGATTGCACTCATTTTGAGTTTTTACTTTTGGTTAACCATAATGATTGTGTCTTGCTTTTGTTTCGGCTTTTGGTCATTAGGGTTAAACTTTTACTTTATTTTCTTCTTCTCTATTTTCTTGTGTTTTGTTTTCGTGTTTCCACATGTGCTCGCAGGTACTGGAGAGCTGATGAAGAGATGTGTTGACAATGCACTCATCAAGGAGGAGATTGAGGAGCCATGCTGAAGAGCGTGGGCCTCATGGCTCCAGATGTGATGAGTCATTGTCAACGGTAGTCAAAGAGGACTGAAAAGAGGAGAAGACCTGCTGCGTCTGGGCCGCGTGTGACTCAGGTACACGGGCAGCGAGCGACTATCGGGCAGAGGGGCCGCGAAGTCGGGCTGGCCCAATCCGGGTACATGGGCTAGGAGCAGCAGAGGATCCACTGGGCTGTTGACTAGGATTGACTCAGGTACACGGGCGGCGAGTGATTGCCGGGCTGAGAGAGCTGTGGAATCGGGCCGGCCCAATCCGGGTACCTGGTGCAAAGTCGGTGGACACTTTGTCAGTTTCGGTGCAAAACTGACAACCGTTGATCTTGGATCGGACCGTCTTGGAGTGAAGTCGTAGTCGCTATGAAAGCTCCGCTTCCGGACAAGTTATCTGTAAATAGGAGTTTACTATTTTGTCCTTAGGCCCATAGTCAGTCAGTTGAGTCTGTAAAAATATCCTAAGGGCAATTTGGTCTTTTCCATTTATTTCAGCGTCTGTAAAAAACCCTAAGGGTTTGGTGGAATATTCCTATGTTATTGGGCTGCCTATAAATAGGGCCCCAATCCCTAGGGTTAGGTTACTCTTTCTGAAAATCACTTTTTAAATACAAGAGATTGGGTCACGGTTGCTTTCTCTATGGCGTTTTGTTCCTCCCCGCCGCCGCCGCAATTCGTCTCGAGTTCATCGCGAAATCAGGCTTTGTTTTACTCGCCTAGCAATCATTCGTCACGCAGTGAAGCTATTTGTATATTTTGTCTCGAGTTGCGTGTTTTGTTCTCTTTGTTTTTTTTCTGAGTTCATCGCTTGGAGTTCTTCCGCCACGATGCTTTCCTGAGTGTATTTCCGAGTTGTTTATTCGGTGTGTTTGCTGGTGCATCGGTGTGGCAGAGCCTGCTGAAACTACAGCAACCTATGGTCTATAGCAACAGTATGGCTCTTGGTTTCCGCGCACAAGTTGCAGGCTAGTGTAATCATGTCTACTAGCTCCTAGCCTTGTGTAGCTTCAGCCTACTTCACCTTATTTAGTTTTGTGCACGATTTTTCCTCTGTGCTGTCAACCATGCATGTGCTCCGATCTCAAGTAAATCGAAGCTTGTTCATTTCTCGAAGCAGTGCTCTCGACTATTTTTCTCTGAGTACTTGTTTGTTCGAAGTGTCTGTTCGGAGGTCAGTGCGAAGGTCCCTCCGAAGATTATACTTCGCTGCCTTAGCTGTGTACTCCCTGCAGTAAAATTGTTTTGATCTTGTTCGTTCGAAGCATACTTTGGTTCGAAGTATACTTCGCTGAGGTACATAGCGAAGGACGTTTCTGGTTTCGATAGTCTCTTTGTTCGGAGGGTGACTCCAGTTCGAAGTGTGACGTTTCGAAGGTCTTTCTCACACACTCTGATTTTCTCAAAGCATACTTCGACTGGTTTCGAAGTTGGTTTCGGAGTTTGATTCTCTTGACTGGATTCGAAGTTGTCGTGTCCTGAGTCAAGCCCCGAAGCGTGTCAGGTTTGAGGCACATTTCGGTAGACTTCGAAGTGAGTCGAAGTTGTCACGCACTTCAGCTTCGGCACAACCCCCACGGGCTTTGACGTTGTAGGCTTCGATCGACAACCTTCGACTTCGTCAGCCTTCGCCCGACGACTTCGAAGTAGGCTTCGGCACATCCCCTGCAGGCTCCGACACTACGTACTTCAAAGCAGGCTTCGACATAATTGCGACAGGCTTCGACAACTACAGACTTCGCTTCGCACGGGCTTCGTCAAGTACCGAACAGGAGACAAATTTTTGAACAGTAACTTCTCATCTCGTTTTACGTGCACTTAGATCAATTGTTGTGTTGATTTATTTCTGTGAAGTTTGATCTGTCATGTTTTGAATGCTTTGTTATTCTGCCTATTAGCACTATATTGGTGTTTATTTGTCTAGGACACCGGTCGTTTCTAGGCTAGATACTTTTAGGCTTTGGCAATCTGTTTACGTTTTGCTGTAAGTCTTTTGAGGTGCGTTGGGTGTTGGGAGCAGGCCATTGATTCGAAAGAATTTTTAGGCGGCCATTCACCCCCCCCCCCCCCTCTGGTCGCTACTTTCGGTCCTACAATGAGGATTCTCTGAGGAAATATGGACCAGTCCGGGTCTGGGTGATGTGTCGTGAGCCATCGCAGATTGAAGGGGTGTCTGAAGTGTTCATCAATTTTAAAGGCCAGGATCAGGTGGATCCCTGAAGTTGAGGCCAAAAATTTTGATGCTCCTAGGCCAGATGAGTTGAAGGTGCCTGCTGGGAGGAGGAACTTGCCTAACCAATCGGGTCTGGTGGCTGAGCTGAAAGTGGCTATCCAAAACCCTAATCACCCGTCTCCTCCCTCCTAGCCTCCTAAAGGTAAAGGGGGTGACTATTCCGATAAAGGGAAAAAACATGTGGAGGAGTTTTCCCCCGACGGGGATATGTCAGATGATGGTGGTAAAGTTGACATTCCGGAATTTTTTGAAGAATTGTCTGGTGAGGATTGTTGTGAAGAGAATATTGAGTTGAAAGCTTCTTCTGGTTCAATGATGAAGTCCTTCTCCGAAGCTGGTGTGCCTTCTGAGGTTGTTCCTACTGCTAACTAGTCTTCTCTTGCGATCGTGCCGTACTGTGTTAACAAGTATGTAGAGATGTTAGTGGCTTCTGAACACCAAGAGGTGGGGGGTCAAACAAATGTGGGAGTTGATGTGGTTCCTGCAGATGTGTCTGAGGGTGCTGGGAATCTATCTGGCACTCATAAACCAAAGAGGATGAGGAAGGTGAAGGCCCCTCCTGTTGCGCTAAGGAAAAGTGCCCGGATTAAGAGGGATGGGATTTCCATTCCCCTGAAGGCCCAACAAAGGAAAATTAGCCAAGATGAGCATGCAGGTACTTCTAAATTCACTACTTTCCAATCTCTAGATTCTTTATATTTGGCTAATATTGCTCAAGATGTTGGAGTTAATTTGGGCTCTACTAGTGTTATTGTGGAGGAGAATATTAGCCTGTTAAAAGCCAAGGAAATGGCCCAAGCCTTAGTGTGCCTAGCTAAGGAACATAGCCTTTTGAAAACTAGTGATGTGGAGGCTTCAGTCTCCAAGGGGAATCTTGATGACTCCTCAATCGTTGATATCCCTGCTAACCCTGATTCGGCCTTGGCGAGTTGTCTTGAAGAGGTGATGTGCTTAGATGGAGAGGGTCTCACCAAGATTTAGGACTCATGAAAATTTTATTCTGGAATATAAGAGGTCTTGGGTCGGTGGCGAAAAACAGGTGTCTGTCTGATCTTATAGTTAAGTATAGATGTGATGGGGTGTGTATCCAAGAGACTATTCATGATTCTTTTTGCCAGAGAGAGTTGGATTTGTTGTGTGGCAATAGAGATTTCTTTTGGTTGACTAAGCCTGCTTCTGGGCATTCGGGTGGATTGTTGCTGGGGGTTAATCTGGATGTGGTCACTGTTAATCAAGTGGATCAAGGGGATTTTTTTTTAGTGTCTGCCTTGAAACCAAGCTAAAAAATAGGTGTGGGAGTTGATCAATGTGTACGGGCCGGTTTTGGATGGTAGGAAACTTGACTTCTTAAAAGAGCTGGAAGATAAAATTATTTCTTTGAATGTGCCTGTGCTGATGGGAGGGGATTTTAATCTCATCAGGTTTGTGCATGAAAAATCTAGCGGTGACTCTAATCATCGTTGGATGAATGAGTTTAATTCGTTTTTTAACAATTGTGATTTGCTTGAGATGCATTGTTTGGGGGCTAAATATACCTGGTCTAACAAACAAATCAATCCCACTATGGTGGTCTTGGACAGAGTTTTAGCCTCGGCTAGTTGGGATGTCATGTATCCGCTTTCCTTAGCCTTTAGTACTCCCAGAATTGGTTCTGATCATTGTCCTATCTTTGTTGATCTGGATAGGGATCCCCCCAGAACTCAAGGGGGGTTCAGATTTGATAACATGTGGTTGTCTGATGAGAGTTTTAGGCCTTGGTTAATTAATAATTGGCCGATTAGACGTTCTCTTGATGTGATGGATTTTTGGCAGTACCAAGGTAACTGTCTTAGGAGATTGATGAAGGGCTGGGGGGCCAATTTCATGAGTGACTTCAAAAGACGTAAGAACCATTTGAGTATTCTGGTTCAGAATCTTGAGATGGTAGCTGATCGTGATCCTAATACTGACCAGAACTGGAAAGAGTTGTATGAGATGGAAAAAGAGTTAATGAGTGTGTATGATCAAGAGGCGTCGTACTGGCAAAAAAGGAGCGGTCAGAAGTGGATCCTTCAGGGAGACGCCAATACTTCCTTTTTTCATGGTGTGGTGAATGGGAGGAGGAGGAAAGCTAGTATCCTTTCCCTAGACTGTGATGGAGTTGATATCTTTGGCCCTTGTGAGTTAAAAAATCATATTACCAATTACTACAAAGGTCTCTTTGGTTCTGAGGAGTTGCCATCCATTCATCTTTCCACTGATATGTGGAGTGGTAGGCGAGGGCTTAGTGTCGCTGAAGGTGAAGAGCTGATTAAACCTTTTGGGATTGGTGAAATTGATCTAGCTATCAAACTTATGAAAACCAATACAGCCCCTGGTCCTGATGGTTTCCCAACTTCCTTCTACAAGGCGTTTTGGCCCCAGTTGAGAGGTGTTTTCAAGGAAATGCTTGATGAGTTGTTTGTTGTAAACCTTCATCTAAACAAGATCAATTTTGGCAGCATTGTCCTTATTCCAAAAGTCCATGATGCTAATGATATTAAACAGTTTCGACCCATTTGCCTCTTGAATGTGTGCTATAAGGTGATCACTAAGATCCTGACTACTCGGCTATCCCTGTGTATTGAGAATGTGATTGATAATTGTCAATCAACGTTTATCCCCGGTAGGAATATTCTTGATGGTATTGTGACTCTCCACGAGGTACTTCATGATTTAAGGAAGAACAAACGCAAGGGTGTGAACCTAAAACTTGATTTTGAAAAAGCATATGATAAAGTGAATTGGGAGTTTTTATATGAGGTCCTTGGGAGGAAAAGTTTCCCTGATAAGTGGGTGAGTTGGATCAAGCAAGTGGTTGAAGGGGGTAAAGTTGCCATTAATGTCAATGGTGAACTTGGAGGGTTTTTTAGAACTTATAAGGGGCTGCGCCAAGGGGACCCACTCTCTCCTATCTTGTTTAACATTGTTGGTGATGCCGTGGCAGAGATGTTGCTTAGAGCTAAAGAGCGCGGCCATCTAAAAGGTCTGGTTCCCCATCTAATTGGAGGTGGCTTGGTTAATCTTCAATATGCGGATGACATTGTCTTGTTCATGGAGTTTGATGATCAGAACTTCGGTGTTATGAAGTTTCTTCTCTATTGCTACGAGGCGATGTCGGGTATGAAGATTAACTACCAAAAGAGCGAGGTTTTTGTCATGGGAGTTGATCCTCTGGAGGCGAAGAGAGTTTCTGACAAGTTTAATTGTAAGCTGGGAGAGTTCCCAATCACATATCTTGGTGTTCCTATGTCGGGCACCAAGCCCACTGTTAGTGATTTTAATCCGCTAGTTGCTAAGATTGAAAAATGACTTTCTGGTTGGAAGTGTGGACATTTGTCTTATGGGAGGAAATGATTCTGATCAACTCCTGTTTAAGCTCTATCCTGATGTACTCTATGGGGGTGTTCATGTTGCCTGAGACGGTTCACCAAAACATTGATAGGATCAGAGCTCATTTTTTCTGGGGAGGCTTGGATAATAGGAGGAAATACCATCTGGTTAACTGGAAAGCCCTTTGCATCCCTAAAGATGGTGGTGGGTTAGGGTTTTTAGATTGTAGAGCGATGAACTCTGCTCTTATTTGTAAGTGGATCTATAATTTAGAATCTGGCAATGAGGGTTTATGTTACTCGATTCTTCGTAACAAATACCGTTGGACTGGGGGTTTTTTCAGTCCTCCCCACTTGGTAGCTCTTTGTGGCGCCCTGATTTATCAAATCGAGACATTATTGAATTTCCATAGAAAAACAATAATAACAAGAGGTTCATCATGCGGCATCGTACATACGACAATATTCATGGTGCGCAGACCATATTTATTACATCAGAGTTTTGATAAAAACAGTAATAATGATAATTAAAAATCTGCATGATGAACGCCTTCTTCAAGATCTTTTCTCTTGACTGGGTCGCTACTCCAGACCGTCTTCATAGTAGGCATCCTCTGTGGGGTCCAATGGGTATGAGTACAAAAAGTACTCAACAAGCCACCGCAAATGCAAATAATAATGCAGGATAATAAACAAGGAAGGGTAATGGCTAACAGTGCGGAAAAGTACATTTTCAGTTATTGCAATTAGTGTAGTCAAATTTAATCATGCGGAAAAGTAAACATGAGCATCAACATCATCATCTAACTCGAGGAGTACGTTTTACCTCCTCGCACAACAGTCCTTACATGTCAAACCGTCATGCACATACATATTCAAGTAATCTAACTGTGGGATGTCACGCAACCCACCCTTGACCATGGGCTCGGCTTTTCGAAAAGATTTAAGACTCTGAACAGAGATGTACTACTGTACCCACAAGGCACGCACTCATCCCAAACGAGATGACCCATACCACGGGAACTCGTGCCTAAACCTCGGCATGAAATGCTCCAAGCGATAACCACCCGCTCCAGGTTTCGCCGGCGCGCCGGGCCGCATCCCGGCTAACGTCGCACCCCCTTTTGCGCCACATTGGTACAAGCCACCCGCAGGTGCTGCTTGACCCATCTCCAAATGGTGGCCTCGGTTTGGAACACTCCATACCTTAGTTAGGACTTACCCATTAGACTTGTGGTTAGTACGGAAGTGTATTGCAACGGATCCCGCAGACCGGTACTTATAGTGCCCCGGGTGCTACCGACCAATGCCCTAGCTTGCACCCAGAACCCACCATGCATTCACTCACAACCACAACTCCAACACCAATAGAATTCCAAAGATGAGAATAACGGGGATCATATAGTAGAACCAATCACTACGACTCATTTTTAATCTTATAGCAATCGTGTCAATACATTGGACACTAGCTAATAACATTAATCATAAGGTGACAAGGAGTTTAGGCTAGAGAGCATGGCTTGGGTTGCACATCAAGGTCGGGGGATCCTAAATAAATATATTGTAAGGGTTTCATTTGACTAATGCATGTATATCCTATGTGTTTTAGCAATAGTTTAATAAAACATGGGTTCAATATGCTCAAAAGATTGGTTTGGTGACTTGCCTTGTTCAGCGAAGGGTGAGGGAGGAACTTCCGGGAAATATTCCGGCCCCTCGACGGTGTCGTAGTCTTTCCAATATAAATAAAGTAAAATAAAATAAAATAAACACAACATCCAATCAAACAATATAACATCCCATAATAAGCACATAGGTCTAAGTTGGTTTGATTTAAAATAAATCAAGTTGTTAAGGTTCTGAAGTTCATTTTATAAACAATTTTAAAAGAAATTAAAATGAAGTGTTGTCCTTTGAAAAAAAGGGTTTTCAAAGTGATTATTCTCATTTTTTAAGTTCTCTAATAAATTTAAAATGAAAGGTCCATAGAAAACTTAGTGGTTTGTCCATATTAATAGAGAATAAATAAATATAAGCTTTACTGTAATTTAAATAATTAAATTTACATTTTTACCCTAAGGGTATTTGAATGCTCATTTAAATAAATATGAAAAAGTCTAAAGTAACATACTGTTTTTATTGAACTAAAGTGTAGAGAATAAAATTATAAATTTTCTGAAATTGAAATGACAATTTTTAGAGTTCAAATGCGCCAGATATGAATTTTACAAGTTTAAAACAGTTTCTGGAATTTATTTTAAATTTAAATCCCCTCGGGTCCACGGTGAGCCAGGCCCACGGTGAACCCGCGCACTGTGCGCGTGGTCCGGTCCAATCTGGACCGTTGGATCCAGATCCAATGTGCGAGGGCGAGGCGGGGCGCTTAAGTGATAACGGACGGCCACGATTAAAACGCACGAAAGGGTACCACGTGGACGCACGAGATCCAGCGCGGGTTTTAAATGGAAATGAACGCGCGAGATTAAAATGTATCGCTTTGACTAGATCCAACGGTGCGGATTAGATCGCGCACGTGGAGCAACTAGCGCCGCTCGATCGCGATCGTGCCGTCGGGATTGAATCCGACACGGCACGGGTACTCGACCCATGTCGGTCATCTTCTCCGACGACGGCGAGCGGCCCAGGGGACACGGCGAGCGACGGCGGTCCTAGCTAAGCCTAGAAATGGAAAGAGGATGCTATGGCGTTCACGACGGTACCTTAGGCGAGGCGACGGGTCGACGGAGTGCGGTCGGCGGCGAGGGTAGACGACGGAGTGGTTCGGTCTCCTCGTCGGTGATGGTGCTCCGGCGGGGTTCGACCTCGGTGGAGGGGTGGCCGAGGTCAAGGTCGTCCTTGCGGTCACGATGGTGGCGAGGGCGTGGACGAAGGAGGTTGCTAGCGACGACGAGGGGCGACTGGAGTAGGAGCGGCGGTGAGGTGTTAAAAAACGAAGAGGGGAGCGCTCTGTTCGTCCTCGCTGTGAATGGTCGTGGGGGTCGAACGCGGTGGAGGCCAGGGGCTTAAATAGGGTCACCGGCGGAGCTCGCATGCAAGGAAAGCCGAGGGAGGGCCTTAACTCACCGGCGAGGGCTCGGGCATGCACGGTGCGGTGTTCCCGGGGGCTTAAACGCGTGGTTTAACGGGGGGAAATGGTCGGCCGGGCGCGAGGAACCGATTAATGGCGTCAATTGAATGCGGGAGGGGCCAGCGAGGTGGATCCGAGGCGGGGGTCGTCGGCCGGCGTGATTTGGGGGCGGCGACGCAAGGTTGACGACGGAACTGATAGGCGGGGGCCACTGGCCAGCGGGCGCGAGTGCGCGAGGGAGAGGGATGACGGGTGGGGCCGTGGTGTCGGGCGCGCGCGCGAGGGGAGGCGATCGGCACCGACAGGTGGGGTCGGGCTGTCAGCCAGAGGCGGGCGAGGGTGACGAGCTGGGCCGGCCGGGAGAGAGAGAAGGGAGGAGGGAGGCCCAATACTGTTTTAAAGGTTTTCTGATTTAAAATAATTGCAGAAAATAGGTTAAATCATTTGGGGCATTTCTAGGGTGGATAAAAATTTGTAAAAAATTCTCAAAAATATATCTTGGCCTTGGGAGTTTATACAAAAATTTTCAGTTCCTGGTTTGGTCATTAACTCTATGTTGTAGTTCAAAATGGTAAATAGGGGTATTTAAAGGTATTTTCAAAATAATAAAATCCAGGAAATTGAATTAAATAATATTTTTATTTCTTTGAAAATTTGGGGTGTTACATTCTTACTTTTGGAAGGGCCTCCATAAGGTTAAGAGTTGGATCCAGAGAGTTTGTGGTTATCGTGTGGGCTCTGGTGATAGGGTTTCTTTCTAGAGAGATGTTTGGATCGGTGAGATCCCCCTTAGTGTTCGTTTTTTTTAAATCTTCGAGGTTTGCAGTGACCCTAGTGTCACTGTCTCTCACATGTGTGAGGATGGGGTTTGGAATGTCCGTTTGAGAAGATCTTTGTTTGAGGAGGATCTGGACCAGTGGAATTTGCTTCACAACTTGTTGAACGATGTGGCCCTCAGTGGTGATAGAGATGCTTTGGTCTGGGAGTTGGATAAAAAGGGTTTTAGAACGAATAGAATTTATCGGATGATTGTTTTTGGTGGTATCCAAGATACTAAGGGGGTGGAGATCTGGAGGAGTTGTGTTCCTCTGAAGGTTAAAATCTTTGTTTGGCTGCTCTTTAAAAGAAGAGTTCCTGTTGGTTGTCATCTGTCGAATCTAGGGTGTCCTAGTGACCCTAGCTGCATTTTCTGTGGTAGGGTGGAAGATGTTGATCATCGTTTCTTTGGGTGTCATATCGCCCGTTTTGTGTGGATGTTTATGAGAGATGGTCTAGGTTGGACCAAGTGTCTGTTGAGCGTGGAGTCTTTCATTGGAGATTTTTTAAACTTTACTCGCCCTGTGGATAAGCTGATCAATTGTTGGGTGTTTGCGGGGTGTGTCTGGGCCATGTGGCTGCAGCGGAATGAGTTGATTTTCCAGAATAAGATTTCTGGCAATGTTATGAGCTTACTTTACCATATTTTGTCTTTGCTTGCTCAGTGGTTGTCGTTGATGCCGGCGCGTCATCAGGAGGATGCTACCAGATGCCTTGCCTCGCTCCATGCTCTCGCCAGGACCAGCTCATTGCGTCCGAGGGATGCAAATCGGAATGATGTGTAGTCTTGTTCTGCGGTCTGGTTGTTCCCAGTGGACTGTTTTAGTTGGGTTGGGCGCTCTTTAGCTCATGTTTTGTCCTTCTCGCTCGCCCAGTTGTTTTTTGGGTGCTTTCGTGCTTGTGTTTTGTGCCTAGGGGCGTTTGTGTCATCTACCGTGTGTTCTGTTCTCTGTTAGTTGCCCTGCTGGGTGCGGCCTTGGGGAGGTGTTTAGCTTTTTGCTACTATGTTCGAAACTCTGTGCTGGTAACCCCGGCATTCATGTTACTTTCCTGGCTTTCGAATAAAGTCGGGCCACTTTGTTTGGTGGCCTTTTATCAAAAAAAATGTTGCTTCAGTTTGTTAACACATTAAATAATATATGCAATGTACAATTTATAAACCTAGTGACGCCCGCTATTAACTAGATGATTGATCTTTATTAAGCAACTATCAGGAACATAGGTTGGGGCATGTAAATTGCTTGGAATGCTTGCCATATCCCTAATTCAAAAATTCAATAAGCAAATTTCGGATAAATGATTTTATAAATTGAAATTTAATAGTAAGCATAAACAAAGATAACCTATCAGCTTTTACTCTAATAGAAATAAATAAAACATGCCAAATAATAGATCTATATCATGGAAATCATCACAATAACAAGATCGGACCTAACCGAGATAGTAGCTAGTCACGATGATCTGAACAATATATATATCAACGAATCGGGCTAACTTTATTTAGATAAACAGTATACGGCATGAAAAAGATACAACAGCAAGAGATATCGTACTTAACCAATGAAGCCTCAAGCTATCAAACCTAGATCACCTCAATCTAAGAGATCAAACCTAACTGAAGCAGCCTTATACCTAGCCAAATACACTGAGAACAACCAACGACTGTGTTGTTTCACCGTTCTCCTCAAGAGATCGGACCGAACCGATGTAGACGTGAGGATACTAACCTAGTTGGCATGAAAGTTGGGAGTGGCGGGACTCACCTCTTCGCCGAAGATCAAACTGATGCAGCCCAGCTCCGAGAGCCCAAGTCCCGCTGGATAACCTTAGGGCACAAGGGTGGCGATGCGCTAATTGTAGATTGAGAGAGAGTTAAACTAATCTAACCTAATGGATACATATTTATAGTCCGTAGACTTGTCGTCCAATAACCTATCCAACCGATTTCAGATGAATTTGTAACCGTTGTTGCGCTTATCTCCATCGGCTCCCCTTCTGATCATGCAGTTGTTGCGGACGGACTTCTCTGACTTTATTTGACCAGATCTTCCTTGACCTTCTGTTGACCGCGCGCCTTCCTTGGTGGGCCTTGAGATTTACCAATTCTTAGCGTCAACATAATGTTTTCACCAATTTTCCACATATCTACATTTCCACATCTCAACATATTGGAGGAGAACCTTAATTACGAGGATGAGGATACAACCGAGGTGTAGAGGGCACGGGCAATGGAGCGACGAGGAGCACGACGAAGGCCACGGTGTGGTGGGAGTACTCTAGGGTTAGGGCCGAGCGAAATGAAAGTGTTTCGATTCACTTCGGGATCTTCGTCTATTTATAAAAGAGAATCATTAGTGATGGGTGATATCTAATGTACATCTTACTGACGCTATTTAGTGACGGGTTGAAATATAACCCATCACTATAGAGTGATCTTTAGTGATTGTCATATTACATGACCCGTCACTAATAATGCAGCATTACTAACATGTGTAAAATAGTCCGACACTAAAAGTATATTACTAACGTGCTTTTTTACCCGTTACTAAAGTTTTGTCATTAAAGACCATTTCTATGGTTTCCGTCGTAGTGTTGTACGGTGGCATAATGATCTCTAATGTTTCAGAAACCATTCCTGACTTGGAAGACTAATCTCTAATGCGACCAGTAGTCCAACCGAACTCAAAACCTGAAGCTTCATGCAAGCCCATTATATCATGCATCTGAGCAAACAGGTCTTCCTTTTTGACTTTTTTGCAAACATGTCTTTCTTGACCGGTATATATATGATATGTATTTATTACTTGTTCATGGAGCAAAGAAATACAAGACAGAAATGGTTAGTTTCAAATTGATATTTTATCCTTTTAAAAGTGATAGTTTTTTAAAAAAAAACGTTTCCCACTTTATTTAATTATTACAATTTAGATTTATATTATATAAAATGACAGTAATGGGCCACGCAGTCGTAGGGTGGGCCGGGCCTACTTTTCAAGAGCCGAGATGTAATGGGCCTTACCACACAGCCCACAAGCTGCATAAGGATTCTTCAAATTTGAGGTTAAGATTACCAGAAAGCTGCTTACAGAACTTCAGATCCCCCAAGGAGGCTCAAACCCAAGCTGAGAATATAAAGATGTTTGTGTTTAACAGCTAATGTATATCATTAGTTCAATCCTGTAGCTACTAAGAGTTTAGGGAATGTATATTGTTAGCTCAATCCTGTAGCTACTAAGAGATTAGAGAAGTTAACCTCAGGGACTTGTGTTGACATGTTTCACTCCCAAAATAAAGTACACTGGTAGGGGTGAACAGACAGAAACATGCACACAGCCATGCAAAAGACTGAGCCATGAGCCATCCAAAGGTTGTTTCCATAATCCATATATCTAGAAAAGTAGAAAAACACATATATGTTCTAAATATATAGAGATATATATGTCAATAATAAAACAAAGGTAGAAAAGGTGGTTCAGGTAAGGCTTCATCTACTATATGTATAGGGGTCGAGGGGTGGTCATCATCATCCTCGTCATAGAAAGATTGGCAAGCAAAGATGGATGCTTCAATGGAGTTGGTCACTCTAGTAGTACATGTGCGCCGCAGCGGTGTTGGTGTTCTGGAAGCCACCGTCATATATGGCCTGGCTAGCTCCAGCGCCCATCCCCATGGCGGCAACCTGCTTGAGGGCCGCGACATGCTGATGATTCATCAGGGCAGGGTTGGCAGCGGCCATCTTGCTCAGTGCTAGGCTGCGCTCGTAGGCCAGGAGGTCAGTCGCCGACACGCCAGCCGTGTATGTTGCCGGTGCCGGAGGTGGTAGGGGCGCAGACGCTGTCCCTGGTGGTGTTGGTTTGCTTCCCCAAGAACACTACAAAATGAGGAACCGAAGTTAGATAGCTGGACTGCAACAATTAGAATGTGTTTGCATCTTCTGCTTCTGATGAATAGTACAACCCAGTGAGAGATGTATATAAACTTTATCTTCATTTGTTTACAAACATAATAATGAATGGCAAGGAAATTTGGTAATTGTTCCAATAGAAGTATCAAGTATGCAAGATATATTTTCTAACAAGGTTGCAAGCTATCCCTACAACAGTTTATTGCATTCCCATATTTAAATTTATTTATGGCTGGTATATTCGAAGATATCATACCTTGATCTGCCTACCGCCAATAAGTTGGCCACTACCTGTCTGAATCGCTAGAGCAGCTTCTTCATGGGTGCTGTAACGCACAAAGCCAAAACCTTTATCACGTGTTACACGGACCTCCTCAATTGAGCCAACCCCAAGTGAATGGAAAAATCGGTGCACGTCATTGCTGTTAACCTAGTAAATAAGAGCCAGAGAAGCTACTGGTATGAACAAAGAGAAAAGCGACAGGACCAAAAAAAGAGCAGAAGTAGTTTGTCGAAGTAGTTTGTCTCAGGAAGAAGAGAGATTACATCGTGAGGGAGATTGCCAACATAAACAGTTGTGTATTGTGGGTTGCATTCAGGACCATCTTCATTTGTATTGTCCTTTCCACCTGTATAATAAAGAATGTGAAATACTTTACAGGTCAGTACTTTCTAGCCATTAAATGATTTCTACAGCACAGAGGGCAACATGAATTTATGTAGATTAGTCATGTGAGAAGCTAATTATTTTAAATCCAAGCTTGTCTCAATTGTGGTACCCTATTTTGGAATGACATTTCAAATGTAGCAGGCACGATTCAACAAGAAAAAATCTACAAGTAATGTGCAACGCATGGAACTCTTGCTTAGTTGATTGTTACATTCACCTGATGGCCCATTTATCAACTCCACCATGCCCTTGGAGTCTATGTTTTGTTTCTCTTCACCAGCATTAGCACCTTTTGTTGCCCAATTGCAACGAATTTGGCGGTTGCCAAGCCACTTCCCTGCAACAATGCAAAGCAAGCCGCAACGATCAGGTCACTAGAACTTAAAACTGATACCTAGTGAGATATGGCAGTAAAAAAAAGGAAACAGAACACTCACCATTCAGTTCATTTATAGCAGTTTGGGCATCCTGTCAATGATAACAAACATGATGAAACAACACTACCCAAAAAATAGTTAAACATAAGTTTTTAATTGTCAAAATAATACTACCTGCTGATTCCTGAAAGAAACAAAACCAAAACCTCTGGATCGTCCAGTTTTCTGATCCCACATAACCCTAGCATCTCTGCAAAAAAGGTACATGGTGATAAGAAAGGAAATGCATATCTTGTGCAACTGGCAAACTACTCATCCAATAAAAAGTCGCAATTGCAGAGTGAGAATTGAAAGGAGATATACAGATCTGTGAAAACTTACGAGCAACTGGAATATGCAGAGAAAAAAGCAAACAAAGCAGCATCTGTGACTTCCGGGCAAAGATCACCAACAAAAATGTTAAAATGGCCTGCAAGAATGAACTGCCTTCAGCAAAGCCCAAATTTAACAAATAGATTCACATGAACATGTATGCACAAAATCACAATCATGGCAAAGAACAAATAAAAGCAATAGAACACTGAACAATCTTTCAGTTCCAAACCTGAGGTATCCTCTCTTTGAGTACTTGCATATGCCCAGTTGACTTTTATTGGCTGGCCAAATCTGGTTATTTGGTATCATAAGAAATGTAAATGGAAAGCAACATATTAGGATTTTTTAACAAATATTAGTATTGAAAACACTTACAGTTGTCTGCCATTGAGGGATACAATTGCAAGTGCAGCAGATCTACGGTCATAATAGTCAACAAAACCAAAGGATGACTGCAAGATTAAATACAAAAGGAAATGTCATACAAGCACAAGCACATGTAATATAAAAAGTGTATAGTTCAGCCATAACTACAAAGTCAAGTATAATGAAGCTGTTGAAGATAATTAAGCACAAAAACAAACTCATGCAGAAATTTGAAGCTCTCAACATAGTTGTCATGGCATCGCTTAGGCGTCGCCTAAGCGACGATTAGGCGTCGGGGCGGGATTCCGTGGACGCCACGGCGAACGCCTCGCCACAGGGGAGTGTGGCGTCCGCCACAAGGCATATGGCGTCCGCCTAAGCGGATATGGCGCCGTATGGACGCCATATGCCTTCACGGCGACGCCAGGCGCGGCGGCGGTCTGATGGGCTCAGTGCACGGCGAAGGAACAGATGGGCTTCTGTGAATGGATGACCCGAGCCGCGGTTATAGAGAAGGAAAACCCTAGCTGGCTGGTGCGCACCTTTTCTCTCGTTTGTTGCTGTGCGCTGCGCCGCCTCCGCCTGCGCCCTTCCGCCGCCTCCTCCGCCGGAGCCTGCCGCTCCCTCCCTCCGCCAGAGCCCGCCGCTCCCTCCGCTGGAGCCCGCCTACGCCTGCGCTTGCAGGTCTCTTCCGCGGCTCCCTCCATCGACGCAGGGGTCTTCCTCCTGGATCCAGCTTGAAGTGTGCGGCTGCGCACTCTAGGCTCCAGCAGTTCTGCGCGTCGACCGTCGAGAGCTGCGTCGGCTCTTCTCCCGTGGTATTCCTCTATATATGCTCTCTAGTCTGTTCTCTGTGCTAGTCTGCTGCAGTGCTGCATCTCCCTCCGCCTAGAGGGCTGCGTTCTTCTGCGCGGCTGTGCGCTCTAGGCTCTAGCGGTATTTCTCATTTCCCAGTACTGCGTAGTGTTCTGTTACTTCTCTATGCGTAGTGTTCTGTTCTCTGTGAGCAAATGTTTTCTTGAGTAATGTGCTGCAGGACTGCTTAGTGTTCCTCATTTCCGGTTGATGATTATGGTTGATCTGGTTGCCATGCTATTATCTAATTAAAATGGCACTTAGTGATCTGATTGGGCATATTGCTTGTTATTTGTTGTGCTATATAGGTAATAATGTTGCTACAAAATCTGTGAAGTGAGTATGGCGTCGCCTCGCCGCACGCCATACTCGCCTAAAAGTTGTGAAGGTGGTCCGGCGCCTCGCCTCGCCACGCCGCCGTAACAACTATGGCTCTCAATAGATTACCTAGCAAGTAGCAACATCATAACTGATAACTTTTATGGCCTCTGTGAATATTTGTTAACTATATGCAACCAACATTTTGAGACTTCCTTGCTCAGAATTAGAGTATTTGTCCTAGTCTATCCTTAGCTACCACGCAATCCAAGCAAATCAAATAGCCCAAAAAATCACCTGCAGCATCATCACACAATAGTTTTGTCCCCCTGTATTAACTATTATGCACAAAAATAAAATATGGTGTGCATTCAAACAGACAGCATAAATCCTTTTGTCCTAAGCATATCATGGATATCTGTGCTGTGTCAGAATCAAGTCACAAACAGATACAATTCATTCGATGCTGCATGCTATCAGTGTATCAGACTGGTGGTGATGTGCTGGGTCATACTGTCATAATGTCATTATCAAGTTTTCAAAATTCAATACATGAATGGAAATTGAATGGTTAACTATGTCAGGACTCAGGAACTTAGGGGCAAATCAGCATGTGCATTTTCTACCGACATTGATGAAACACTCAGAATTGCCTTTTTGATAACATTGTGTTCAAACTAGCACCATTTACAAACAAATAAAAAGCATCTGTCAAAAACAGTATATATAAGATTTTCACCTTCTCTTTTCTGATGAGCTTGCACCCTTCTACTGGACCAATACTTTGGAAGACCTCATGTAGCAGTGAATCCGTTACTTGAAGATGGATATTGCCAACATACCTACTCAGAACATCAACGGCATCTAGTAAGTAACTAGGGTGTGTTTGGTTGAGCAGTAGATTTTTTAGAATCTACTAAGCTGTGAAAAAACTGTTGTGAGCTGAGCTATAAAAAAGCTAAGAAATTGTTTGATTGGAATAGCTTGTTGATTTCTATTTTGGTAGCTCTTGACATTTGGTTACATTATTAATATGCAATTTTTCATGTAAATCATTGTAATCATGAAATTTTATCATGTTTATACTAAAATTATACATTTTTAAATTACACTAAAACGATACATTTTACTACAATTTTACCTTTTCTAATTTTACATGAACCAATAGTCCAATATATTATAATGGTATGGTGGGTAATTTTCGTTTAAAGTTGAACTGAGATTCTAAGAAGCTGGGAAAGTTGGGTCCAATGGCTTTCAGTTTGTACTACAAAAAAGTTGGTGCTTTTGAAAAGTCTGGTTGGCTCTTGGACTTGTTTGGTTCATCTTCCAATTTCCTAGCCAAGAAGCTAGTTGGAAAAGCTGAACCAAACATAGCCTAAGTATCAGAAAGAACAAACGAGGAAAAGGGAGTCAACAATGCTACGTGGCAAATACTAAAAAGGGTTTGATTTTGATCATTAGATGAAGGACACTCTGTCCAAAGGATAAGGCATTCGATTTGGAGTCAACTATTTGAGAAAGTTGAGAATAGATCAAAACTTATAGTGTTATATTAAAAAAAAGCAGTAAAGAAGTTACTAGGGGTCAAACAGGGGGAAAACAAAGGGCAAACACTTACACACTGCGGCATGTACTGGAATCAAAACCAGGAGGCAGGTTACCACTAACAATGGGCTCTATCTGTAAAAAGTAGAAATATATAAGAATCAAACAGCAAAAGCATATAGATCATATAACTGCAACAAAGTATGCAGAAAACATCCATGAAGCAACAAGATTATGGTGCAATCACATACAATCATCATATGCCACCCACTAAAAAGATGTATACTTTGTTAACAGTCAAGTAGATACAACTAAACCGTAACCACATCCTTTAATAGTGACTTATTTAACAATCATAAGGCTGACCCTCCCATTGCAAACTGAAAAATTGTTAGTCAATAAATTAAAACTTCAAACACTAGAAGAGATCACTGTAACGCCGTCATTATCAAATAAAGCTCCACAAATCACCGTCTAGTGCACTCATAGAAGAAGATTGCAGTTATATGTAAAGTAGTAATCTTCACTCGCTAACTTCCCTAATATCCAACATATGCAGGCATAGAGCTAGTCAAGAACACCTGCATTTCCCCCAAAAACACTAAACTAACAATTCGACAGCAGAACTCGAATAACACAACAATCCATGAAATAGCTGTCAGTTTATAGTAGCGCAGAAAGATCTGAGATTTCAGTCAAAACAAGTTTTCAAAAACGATAAATACTATAAAACCCTAAATCCCACACATCTTACCGTGAAATTCCCCCATGCACATGTTGTACATGGAGAAACTACAAAATCACGAGAAAAAACAGAGTATTTGACAAATCCCAACAGCGAATCAACGAAATCCTCATTCTCACGAGTAACCAAGTAAACTGACCTAAACCCTAGCACGTAAATTTCCCAAATCCAGCGACTGAAACCCCTGATTTACTTGCACCCAACCCTTTCAAATCCCGCAATGGAGACCTACTATCAACCGCTGAGCGAACAGAAGATGGGAACCCACCTGCGGCGCCGCAAGGAGACCGGGGTGAGGGTGAAGCGGCGGGAACATGGACGTCTGCTGCTGCGCCGCCGCCGCCGCTGCCGCCTGCTGCTGCTGCATGAGCAGCGCCTGCTGCATCAGCTGCTGCTGCTGCGCCGCCACCTGCTTCATCCGCTGCTGCTGCTGCATGGCGACCGATCGGCCCCCTCCTCCGCTCTCGGGTCAGGGATTATTAGGGTTTGGCTTGGGGGAAACCCAACCCCAAAACCAAAAAGGAAAAAAGAAAGGAAAAATAAGAAGAAGAAGAACAAAAAAAAGAAAAGGAAAAAACCCTCGAAGCCGAGGGGAGGAGGGAGGAGGCGAGCGTCGGGCGGACGGCGGATGGAGGTGGGCGAGGCGAGCCGGAGAAGAAGGATATTTTCATGGAGGAATACATTTTACAGTCCACCCCCTACCAAAAAAGATAATTCCCAATTAGCCCTCCTCTTTTCTGATAAAAACTGTGCGAATAAATGTTATCATTTTTTCATATCTTTAATTAAAATAAACATGGGTACTAAAAATATGGATAAAATAAGGAGACTAAATTTTAGTCTCTGTTACGTCGAATGTTTAGATACTATTTTAGAGTATTAAATGTAGACTATTTATAAAAAATTCATTTATAATCGATGGATTATTTGCGAGATGAATTTAATGACCCTAGTTACGTCATGATTTGATGATGTGATGCTACAGTAAATATTTGTTAATCATGGATTAATTAGGGTTAATAAATTCGTTTTCGATTCTACAATTGTTTTTATAATTAGTTTATTTTTAGTCCTTTAATTTGATGTCCAAACATTTGATATGACACGGACTAAATTTTAGTCCATGGAACCAAACGCCGCCTAAATGTTATCGTTTTTTCATATATTTAATTAAAATAAATATGGATACCGAAAATATGGATAAAAAAAGTATCATACATGAATAAAAAACGTGGAAAATACGACAAATATCTATGAATATTTTAAGCATATATTATATATTAAAAATAAATTTTATATAAAACGAAAATAGTTGTCATGTAAATAGCAATGTTGAATGGTTGTGAGCCATACCATATTACCATCATTTGTTGGGTATGGAATCTATAAAACATGGGAAAGTTTGATCCATGTCATTACAATTTTGCGATTTTGAAGAAATGTTATTACAATTCACATATTTAGATTTATGTCATTATAATTTCAGAGAACTCCAAACTATATCATTATAATTTTTACTTATGTTTAATAGAGATAAACATAGATACGTAAAAAATTGAATAATATCAAAAACAAATATGGATAAAATAAAGTAGCATACATGAAAATAAATAAATATCTATCAAAATAAAAAACTTACGTGTAAAACCACGACAAAATCAACAATTTGCATGATATCTAGTAATATTAATAAACATTGATAAATCTTAAGTACAGATTATAGATTAAAAATAGATGTTATATAAAATTTTGGTTTTAATAAGCAAATATTTTTCAATTTTCAGCAAGGGTATTGCATGAATTGATAATAGTTAAAAATATTAAGTAATGTGTAATTAAAAAGTACAAGTAAAAACATTATGGAATAAAGCATCCGTTTTCGTCGGAAATCATCGTTTTTCGTATGTTTTCGCACCATTTTTTACCTAAATAATGATTTATTTCTGTTATGAGATATTCTATTTTCATATAACTCCATTTGGTTTATCTTTCAAAAAGAAATTATTGATGCTTTAATTTAATTTAATTTAAATTTAAATTTATATTGGATGTATTCCATTTTCTTCCTTTTTCAAAACGACGTAGCAATGATTGGTGCACAGGGGGGTATTTGTGAAATATTATACAATCCGAGGGTGTAAGTGAGAAAGTGGGTTTTGGGAGCACGGGCGGTACAGTGGAGCCGAGATGGAAAGGCTCGGTGTTGGTGCACCGTAGCCGACGTGGCGATTCCCTGTGATGGGATTGGTCGGGCCAGCTGGCATCGATGTTGGTGCACCGGGTGTACGGAGGCGAGGTGTCAGGGCTCGAGTGGATAGGGTCGGAGTACGCCCCCGATCTGGTGCTTGTCAGACTCTGTGGCCCACCCTGTGGTCGCTTGGTTGGACGGCACACGAGCTGTGTGACTGCCATGCATGCGACATGTTCTTTCGCGGGGGATATGAAACAGTTGAACACTCGTTGTTTCGAGCTAATTGCTAATAAAATTCAACGTATGAATCCTCAAAAAAATCGATGTTCCACTCTTGTGATGTTTTTTAATCATTCCAATCAATTCACGGTTCCTAGCATATACCCACCACCCACGGACGCTATATACCCGCGAGTATACCCGGTTACCCGTGAAACGGGGTGGAGAGAAGGTGCGAGAGTGAGATTGAATAATTGGCATGGAGGTCGGTTGAAGGCTTGTCGCGGCGGTGGGGCTTGTGGCCAGACGTAGTGCGAAGCAAGAAGGCGGTCGTAGCGGGCGATAGCGAGGGTAATGCGTTGGACGACCAGAGGGCGCAGCCTCGTCGTGATGGCGAAAACGAGAGGCGATGAGAGCAACACACGAGAGCTGGCGGTGCATGGGACCGCCGAATGGATCGACCGCGTGACGAAGATGGCATGGGACAAGGGCGAATCGAAGACGACGAAGACGGGAAAAACACGTTGTGGCGATGGGACCTGGGGTGCCGTCAGGCACTAATGAGGGGTGGCGCCGAACATCGACAAGGGGCGACGAAATGGCCAGATTTGGAAGTGGAGGTTGAGGCTTGGGTACGGAGGAAGAGAGAAGGGAGAAGTGGATGTGTAGGGTTTGGGTTTAATCTTTATACCTAGGTAATCGGGTAAACAAATATGGGTAATCAATACACATACCCGTACTCGTTTATCCGTCGGGTATGATTTGATGAACATACACAACCCTAATAGGATTTTTACCCACGAGTAAATAGGTACAATTACCATTCCTACTCGTGCCCATACCTACCTACTCTCCTCGTGAATGCTTGACTAGGTTTACAATATTCGGATGCTAATTATTAATATTTTGGTGATTAATTTGTTATTTTGACTTATATATATGTGTACATATAAACTTATTAACTATAAACACAACATATCTATATTTTAATATAGACAAACTAAAAAATATCAAGAATTATAAAATCAGCTAGAGTAGAGGGTAGTGTAACTAGTTCTGGAGCACATCATAGTATAACAATGATTGTTCCAGTTGTTTTAAATGTGTAACTAGTGTTCAAATGATCTTGATTAGTTACTTAATCACTTAGTAATATTTTCTTTGGTTAATTAACTGTATATCATGTAGCGTTCTTATTTAGGAATGTCAATGGGTACGACGGATAATTAGACATAGATATTAAATACACATACTCATACCCACAAAAAAATTATGCTAGGACATGTGCCTATTACCCACACGAGTAAAAACACATGCTCATACTTAATACCTGCGGGTATCATGTACCTGCGAGTATACTCATTTACCATGAATGACGTAAGCAAGTAGAGGGCGGCGAGCGAGGTGTGGAAGGGGCATGTCGACATGGGGGAAGTGTTGACACAAAAATCATAAGGATCTCTACACCTTCACAATCGAAGGTTCGGGAGACTTTGTTCACTCTAGTGCAAGTCCTTAAGCCCGAGGTTTGTAAGCGTGCTAGTTAATTTGATATTATAGTTGATAAGATACATACTATTAATTGTTATGGATTTATCAGTCGATGACCTAATGACATCATCAAGCGAAGATCCTTATCAGGTAAGGAAATCCGATAAGAGCAACACAAAAATAGAGTATTGATTCAACTTCCCGAGTGCAAGGAACGGAATAACACATATTGGCATTCCTCATGGTACGTTTCACGAGTGGTCGAAATAATATACTAAAAGAGTCCCAATTAGATGACACTCCACAAGGTCCACACTACACTACTCGGACCAAACTCGAGTGCTTCTAACGAGTTATCCCCATCAGTGAACCCCTGATATGCCCCAATTGCTTAGAATGGTGTATCGACATCTCCCAACTAGATAACATTTAGCAACTTTAAGCGGTCGAATTACCTAAAATATAAATGCATACTTATTGCCCATCAATGCAATAATAAGATCATGAAATTGACTCTACCGACAATGATCTTAGTAGATTGAAATAAATCAAGACAATGCTAAGGACTATTGTACTACTTTCGCATGAGCACGCTCAACGTCGGAGTTTTTATGGAATCCGATGTCAACTTGCTCACATCCCTATCACAATAATCGATAGTTATGAAATTAATGAATAATCTATTGGCTAAAACTCCACAAACATGCATCTAATTATATAAATAGGAAAAACAAAAGTTATACCCGCCAGGTTAGCAGGTACGTGTATAGAACAATAGTGCACATATACGTTTGCTCATATAGCTGACTATTTCTAATATGCTAAAATAAAAAGGCCACTAAAACCAACAACCCAACAAGTGGGGAAACCCTAACCCTCTTCCTACTCTCATATCACTCCCACATCTGCTAGCCACTCTCCTCTCTTCTCCTATAGCCATCAATTGCTGCCACATCTCTCCACCCTCCTTCAGCCTTCTCCCTTCTCTTATAGCCACTATCACTTCTCTCCTCCCATAGCTACTACCACATTCCTTCTCCCCTCCTACTAAAACCATTGCAAACTCTCTTCTCTATCATCCCACAGTCGGTAGTCGCCATCATCTTTATCGTCCTATCCTTCTGCATCAGCCATCGACCCATCTTCTCATCGCCACCACCGTCGCCTTTATCCACCAATAGTCACCGCCTCCCTCCTCCCATCGCGGTGCCACTAGTCCAGTGATGCATCTCGACGTGATGCAACCAACCCGTTATTGGGTATTGTGTTTTTCCCTCGGGTATGGATACCCCATGGGTACCAATTATCTGCATGAGTACAAGTATGGAAAAATTCATACTGGGAGTGGGTACGTCACTACAAGAAAATAGAGGACTTCCGTCGGCCAAAGCCAACAGAAGTTAGGCTAATACCGACGGAAGAAGCTAACTTCCATCGGCAAAAGCCTAACTTTCATCGGTATTTGGTTGATGGAGGCGTTTCGACGAAAGTTAGTTAACTTCCGTCAGCTAAACCTAGCCGACGGAAGTTACCAGGAAATCGGTAACTTCCGTCGGCCAAAGCCTAGCCGACAGAAATTACATTTTTTATTTTTTTATTTTTTCTATTTGTTTTTTTCTGTTTTTTCCCCGTGTTTTCTGTCACATTACACAATAATAAAATATATCCACATTCACATTCATACAAGACATTCACATTCATATTCAAAGTCGACAATTGAAGTATATTGTCACATTCAAATCACATTATATTGTCATATTCATACAAATTTAGCTGAAAGGATCAAGATTCTAAAAGTATATGCATGGTCCAATTTTACATTCCTACTTCACTAGCCTACAGAAGATATCTACTACCAAATTTAAGGCCTTTTCTTTCTCCAGTGCATGGAAAAGCAAACCACAAGTGCTAGGGCAAGAACAAATGTGCGAGTCTTATTGTTATATGGTGACAAGATGAAATAAGTGTAATGGACTAATGGTACCTTTTTCATAGCTAGAAGAATGAAATTCTTCCCAGAACTTCCTCAAGTCCAACTCCAACTCATTTTTCCTCAGCAAGTACAAGAGTAAGAAAATTAACATGAAGAGTATAAACTATTTTTTTGCAGAACATCATTCACATGAAGCAGAACAGCCAAAATTCTGATCTACAATTGAAACTAAGGGACACAATGCTTGCACCAGAACCATATGGCATATATATAATGTGAATGACACTGATATATACCAAAAAATACATGAATTACCATGCAAGGAATGGAGGGGCAACTAACAAGAGAGAGAACTATTACATCAGAGGTACAATCTTCAGGTTATAATGCAATCCCTTTCCCAAGAGCAATTATCATACAAGTTACATAACAGCCGGACTCAATACACATGACAAAGTAATCATCCCTTAACAACGGAACATCTAGTGGTAGTTTAGACAAGGGATGAGAGTGTCATGATCACGTTAGTAATGCAAACGCATAAGCCATTGTTATTTATTGGTAGATTAATGATGTTTAATGAATGCTAAAGGAATGGCAAAAGGGTAATTGCATAAAGAGCCTGAAATCAAGCATATACAAATAAAAACAACATATAAATCTCCATTCTCCACTTCTCCAGTAATGATCAATTAATCATCATCTTGGCATATCATGATATCAATATAAAGAGTAGCAACATGTGTGCTCAATGTTGAAAGTAGTAGAACTTTTAGGTTTAACTTATTCCATTTTTAGGTTTAACTTATTCCATAAATAAGTCATGATAGTAAATAGATGAACTAATATAACCATGTTATACAAGTACATTATACACATGTATAAAATTACAATACACATGAACAGATGTAATATACTCGACGTAGTTAGAACGTACCAGTTCTTCACTGGAGAAGCAGTAGCAAGTAGAGCTAGTACCACGTTGACGACGCGCGGTACTGGACGACGACGATGACGGGTAGCGCTCGAGCGTAGAGGAAGATGAGCCGTGGTGGACGAGCGTGAGTAGTCGCACAGAGCGCTTCACAAAAACCTTATTCGCCCTCTCCTGGTGTAGGATCTCAAAGGCGGAGGGTTCTGGAGACCCGCTCTCCCGATCGACGGTGCACACCGACGAACGGAACAGAGTAGTTTACATGCGGTGGCGCAACACAGAGAAAACAACAAAACCCTAGATTGTTCTGTTCTGTTTTGCAGGGAGGTGATGGCTCAGTATATGTAGAGGAAAACATGATGCGTGATCAAGATGTTTGCCTCAATCTCCACTACTCATTACCGATTCGGAATTTACGCCCATAGCAAAAAAACTGTAAAAGGAAGTCGCGTCTGTGCAAGCAATCAGAGCCAATTTCGGCGGACCATTCACGCAGATGCCACACGCTCGTGCCCCCCCCCTCCGGTGAGGCGAGCGAGCGCACGTGTGTTTCTCTAGTCTCCTCTCACCCACATTGGTCTAGTAGCATGGAGAGCACCACTCCTTTTAAAGTGGTCTCACTTTCCTAAAACTAGCAAGGTGGTACTAAAGATTCACATGCTCTCTCCATATGGTGGGCCTTTGAGATTTTACAGGAATTATTCTTTAAATAAATTTGGGTCAAGCCCATTTATTCAACACTCAATTTGCACTTTACTTCAGACAATGGCTCTAATGAAAAACATAAATATAGTGAGGTTGCTTGCTTAATCCTATAGCATCACTGACACAACATGACAACTAAACCTCCCACTTCCACAAAGCTTCTAATTCTACAGAAGCACATGCAAACACACAACAAAACCAAAAGTACAACAAGGTAAATAACCTACAAGTGCGTTCAAATCCATAAATTGACCATACAACTAACGCATCTTCAAACCACAGTCCAACATTTTGGAACTTCCTGAGATGCTTGCATCTTCAAACCACAATCCAACATCTTGATTTATAACAACAAAAATAAGTAAGAAAGCTTACCTTCGGAAGCACGTTCAAAACCGCAGTCTTGGATTGCATGGCAAGAGACGACGACAGAAAGGTGGTGGTGCCGAGGAGCACATGGGTGGCGAGCGATGGGGAGGTAGTCGTGGGGTGGAGACTGTTGCCTAGGAGGTGGCGGCAGGGACCGGGGGTGGCGAGGAGTAGGAGGGTGGTGGTGGCGGGGAGAAGTGGGAAGCGACAGGGGTGAGGGAGGCGGCCATCCGAGAGGCGACGACGGCGGGGACCGGGGGTGGCGAGGAAAAGGAGGGTGGCGACGGCAAGGAGAAGTGGGGAGCGACGGGGGTAGGGGAGGCGGCCGACTGAAAGGCGGCGACGACGGGGCAAGGGGAGGAGGAGGGGAATAACTTAGGGCACGCTCGGGCAAGGGGTTGACATCCTTTAAGCCTAATAACTTTTGTCGGTGTCAGAAAAAACTGACGGAAGTTACATAACTTCCGTCGGCCTAAATGAACCGACAGAAGTTATCCTAGCTGATAAAAGTGTACCATTTTCTTGTAGTGCATGCATGGATATACATTTTGTTAGTTAGGTATAGATATGGACAGGCAATACCTACGAGTATTTTATCCATTGTCGTATCTAACTAATAGTTAGATGTACACCACATAACATCCTCATTCAAGTTATCAAATGTGAGAATATGAAAGTTAAGCTGGTTTGATTTGGTAACTTACAAAAATTTGGAAATGTTAAATTGCAAAGGGAGAGTTTGGTTTGCTGTCAACTGTTGGCTATGCCAAAATTTTGGTAGCAATTTTTTTGGTTAAGTGTGTTTGAAGTTTAATTTGTATATTAGCAAATCAAACTGTCTTTTCCTTTATTTTATAAGAAATAAATATAATGTATTGTAGCTCTTATAAAAAGAATATTGTAACACCTCAAGAAATAAAAACAAATAAAATAAAAGAAAAATATTATTTAAATCATTTCTGGATTTATTATTAAAGGAAAATTCATAAAAGAACCCAAATAAAGCCAAACAGGGAGAAATACTCAAAATTTGGACCTGAAAATTTTATGAGCTGAACTAAAGCCCAAGATATAATGTTAGGAATTTTTACAAATTTTTATCAACAGTGATTCAATCCTTAATCAAATAAATGAATTACTGGAATTATTTTAAATCAGAAAACAATTTTAAATCCTTAACGGGCCGCAACCTTCAAAGTGACCGAGCTCAGCCCAGTCCAAGCCATGAGCCACTGACAGGTGGGGCCCGCCTGTCGGCGTGTTCCCCCTCTCTCCTCCCCGCACCCGCGCTCCGCCTGACCCGCCCGTCAGTCTCACATGCGCCGCATTCACCCGCTGATCACTTGGTCCCGCATGTCGGCGCCCTCCTCCCCGCACTCGCACACCTACAGGTGGGGGCCACCTGTCGGGATCGTCTTCCTCGTTGGAAGGGGATCCCCTTCCTTCCCGCCGGCGATCCCCTTCCCTGTTTCGCCGCCAGCCACCTCGATCTCGCCCGATCCGCCCTAGGATCCCTTTCCCCGACCACCGCGACCCCCTTCCAGCCTTGGTTCATGCGCAATCGAGTATATGGAAGCCTATCCGAGGAAAAAAGGGAACCTCGCCGGAGATGGAAATAAACCTTCGGGTTTCCCCAGTTTAACCTTCCATCCTCGCCGCCGGTGACCCCTATTTAAGCCCCTCCCCTCACCGCACTCACCCCACACCAGCAGAGCCATCCTCGAGCGAAAGCAGAGCACCGTCGCCCTTCTTTCGAGCCTTGGTTCGGTTTCAACTCCGGCCGCCGCTCGCCGTCGATCCCGACCTCCTCCGCCCTAGCCACCGCCCCCATCAGGTCCGCCGTCGTCCACCCGTCCTCGGCCACGCCTCCATCGGTCGTGAAGACCACCGGATTTACGTCGCCGACGACCACCCGAACGACCCTCGTCGTCTACCCTCGCCGCCGGCCACCATCCTTTGACTACCCTCGCCGCCGCAGGTATGGTTGGAACCGCCGTAACCCCCTCATTCCATTTTTGCTGGTAGCTAGTACTTAGCCCCCTCGTCGTCGGCGTCGCCACCTCAACCGAGCCCCGCCGTCGCCGGAGACGAAGGGTGCGAGGCCCCCTTACGCACGTGCCGTGCCGGATTAAATCCTGGCCGCACGATCGCGATCGGAGTGCACAGATTAAATCCCTTCTCAGCCTTAGATCTGGTCAAAGGGGTACGGAGCGATAGCAACCGTCGATCGTTACTTAAACCCCAGGATCAATCTCGTGCGTCCACGCGTACCCGTTCGCTATGTTTTAATCTGGACCGTCCGATTTCACTTAACCCCTCCCGCCTCGCGCCTGGCCGCCAGATCCAGATCCAACGGCTCTGGATCAGCCGGTCCACGCGCACAGTACCAGGGTCCACCGTGAGCCTGGCTCACCGTGGACCAGAACCCTTTTTCAGTTTAAATAAAATTCCAGAAAATAGTTTAAACTTCAAAAATTCATATTTTGCTCAATTTAACTCCAAATTTCACCATTCAAATTTTGTTAAATCCAGAATAAAATTATCTACACATTAATGCCATAAAAACAGTATGTTACTCTTACCCAAAACGTTTTTAACAAATAAAAGAATAAAAACCCCTTAGGGTTAAAATTAGAAATACAGAAAATAAATTAGGAAAAATCCTAAAAAGTAAAGTTTTACTGTTTTATACCAAACTTTAGAATATCAAAATATTACTTCACATAAAAAAACCCACAAATATGTATGTTTATTATTTGGTGGATTTTTATCTGTTTATTGAATGTATTGTTTACTTTTTCGTATCGAGAAGACTACGAGTTTGTCGAGTAGCAGGAGTTCTACCCCGAGGTTCCTCCATCCCCCTTTGCTGATCAAGGCAAGTCATCGACCACCTCTGTGGAAACAGTTGATCATTATTGAGCCCATGATTTAATAAATTATCGCTATAACTCATAGGTTAATATTGCATTAGTCAAAGATCAAGACTTACACTTATATTTATTAGATCCCCGTCCTTGTGTGCAAACTCAAGCCATGCTTATTGAGCCTTAACTCCTTGTCACTCTACAAATATTATATTAGCTAGTGCCCAATGTACCGGCACAACTGCTATAGGATATAAAGAATGAGTCGTAGTTAGATGGATTCTGGTATATGAAATACCCCGTTACTCTTGTCTCTGGACTCTGTTGGAGTTAGGTATGTTATAAGTATGGTGGGTTCCGGGTGCAAGCTCGGGTTTTGGTATGTCGCACCCGGGGCACTATAAGGACCGGTCTGCGGGATCTGTTGCAAAGCACTTCCGTACCAACCACAAGTCTAATGGGTAAGTCCTAACTGGAAGTGTGGAACACTCCGTCTCACGGCACCATAGTGGAGGGGGCAAGGGGCTAGCCCTCAGGGCGCCTTGTACCGACGATGGCTCAAGAGGGGGTATTGTGGAAACTCGACATGGCGAGACACGGTACGAAACCTATAAGAGGGTGCTGTTGAGTCGGGGAAGACCATATGGAAGGTTTTGGCACGAGTTCCCGTGAAATGGGTCATCTCGTTACACTTTGGTGTAAGTGATGAGTGCGTGCCTTGTGGGTACAGTGGTACATCTCTGATCAGAGTAATTCAATCTTTTCGAAAAGCCGAGCCCACAGTCAAGGGCGGGTTGTGTGACTACTCGCAGTTAGTTTACAATTGTTTGAATGGATGAGTTATTCATGGCATATAAGGACTGTTGTGCGGGGAGGTAAAACGTACTCCTCGAGTTAGAAGATGATGATGCATACACATGTTTACTTTTCAGTACTAATAAATTGATCACAGTTAATGCTTTACAATTATGCTTCTTTCGCAAAACTAGCCACTATCTCCCTTGTTATTACCTTGCATTATATTTGCATTCGGTGGCTTGCTGAGTACCTCTGTACTCACCCCGTTGACTTACACCATCAGAGCCCGTCTACTATGAGAAGGATGAAGGTCTGGAGTAGCGACCCAGTCAAGGCGAGACTGGAAGGAGGCGTTCATCTAGGACCCTTATTTTATTAGTTTCTCTTCACCTTTATTCACTTTTGTATTAATGCGGTCTACGAACCGTGAATGATTGCCCGTATTGTACGTGGTCGCATGATGAACGTCTTGTTTTATTGATTTTCTATGGAATTTCAATAAAGTCCTGATTTATTAAATCGGGGCGCGACAAATATAAACCAGTTTTTTCTTTTCAATCTCGACTGCAATAAGTTAGCAAACATTCAATGGTCAAAGACCGGAAACGACAACCAGAGGGGGGGTGAATGGGAGCTTTTAAAAATCGTGCTAAAAATAGCCTTCTGTTTGAATTCTGTCTTCTGCGGAACAAGCTTCGAACACGCCCTTCGAAGTTCTGGTTCGGAGGTATTTCACAGCTCTGAAACTAGGCTTTGCAAGGAGCAAAAGTTCGAAGTCAAGACGATTTCGCTCCACCCTCAACACCAAAAACTCAACTCCGCTAAGTCAGTGTCGGCTCCGCACACTGGGTGCCTTCGAGCAGACTTCGCACTTCAGCCTTCGCAGGAGATGACTTCCCTCTGAGGACTTCGACCAGATACTCTGCACTAGCAATTGGTACTAGGCTTCGTATTTCGAAGGTCTAAACTCACACAGAACACACTGCGATGAGGACTTCACTGGGGAAGAGATCTGACTTCTAGTTAAGCCATGAACAATGCTTCACTAGTAATCAAAGAGGACTAGCCTCCAGTTACACAGAGCGAACACACTTCTCCAAAAGAGAACCAGTGCACAAACTCAAACAAGGAAGAAGTGGAGCAAATAGAAATCAAAAACTTGCAGTGAAAAACAAGCATACAAGTTCAAGCAGTAAATGAAAACAAAATCAAAGTTTCCTTGCTTGAACAGGGATTACAAAATGAACTCACAGACTGAATACAAGAGATGGCGGCTAGCACAGGAGTTCTAAAATGGTTGCTCAAAGTGTTGTTGTTGCCTAGCTAGCCTCCACTATTTATAGGCACTATTCAGCACTGTGAATAGACTACTTTACCCCTAGGGTTTACACTAATTTTGTCTCATCAGAACAGGGGGGTACAACTGGTAGTCTACTTTATTTGGAGGCTTCTTTTGTCAGCTTCGCAGAGGAGACAATACCAGCTTTTGCAGAGCAGACACGGTCAGCCTTTGCAGTTTTGGATTGTTCTGAAGCCTCCCTTCGCACGTGAGGGGTGCGGTAGCTTCGGTGAGAAGCCTTGAGCCTGACGGCCTTCGCTTCACCGAAGTCAGCCTTCGATATAGTGATGGTTTTGAGCCGAAGCCGTCAAAGCCCTTGAGTCTTCGCACCATCACCTCCGAAGTGGACCACCACGGCTTCGCAGCTACTCCCAGCTCGAACTCCGTCAGTCCGTGTACCGAAGCCATGCATGACCGAAGTATCTCAAGTCAGCAACACTCCGAAGCCCCACCTTGGGAGTACCACCCTTCGAAGTCCCTCCTTCGTCCAAGGCCTCCGCATGAAGCATTTCATGAGCACTTCGTTGCAGTGTCTCTCCCCGAGCACACTCCTCGACGAACCTCACCCGGACCATGCCTTCGATGCACCTCGACTTCTGAGATCTTTGTCGGGTGAACCTTCGAGTACCTCCTTTCGGAGCACACTTCGAACACCTTGCCTCATTGTTGAGGACTTTGTCCACCATACTTCGAAGTCTCTCCTTTCGGAGTACCCTTCGAAGTGCTTCGCCTCCGAGGACTTCGTCTCGGGGTACCTTCAGCCGAAGCCACGCTCCACACTCTCTGTCTTCGCTTGGCGCACCTTGACCCGAGGACCAACCTTGACCCCACGCAGCCTTCGTGATCGAGATCCCCGCTCGCTCGGCATCAAGCCTCCCGCTTAACCCAGGTTCACTTGCTGCGAACCTTCCGTCGCCTACGAAGTCACTTGCGTACCACAGACAAACAGACAAATGTATCCAGTACCCCGAAGATCTCTCCGGGTAAACAACCTCCGGCACACACTCCGATGTACCGCCCAAAGTACCGAACCCTTTGGTACGCCCCGATCATCGTATACTGTCGGACCCCTCCGACAGTCACACTCTGCTGCAATCAAACCCACCGAACCCTTCGATGAAACAACATCCGAACCCCTTCGGAGGTACCCCTTAGGATAAAATCTGTCAATCACTCATCACAGACTTCGAAACCAACCCTTGGTTTTTCACAAACTATGAAATGATTCTAAAGTAATCATTTCATCCCAAAGAGATATTTTTTACTTATAGCTATTTAACTTTGTCATAAAATATTTTATTTCTAATTCCTTTAAAAAAGTAAATGTGAAACTCAAGTGCTACATATGAATCCGATTCCTTATATAATTCGTTCTAAACTTCTCGATTTTTTTCTTAATATAAGTCATTTTACAATTTGCACACACCTCTCACATTATCTTCCATATTTTGCCTTATTAAATAAATGCTATCCCTATCACAAATAAACAGTTTTTATTTAAAACAAAATAAATAAAAATGACAAAAATATGTAATTTATTATTGTTATTTAAGTCTAAAACAACTGCGAGGAATCGGCCACGGGTGCACCCAGCAAATCAGGAGAAAATCGTAAAAATACCACTTTGATTCATTGACTTTGTAAAAATGTCATCCTTTACAACGTAGTTGTAAAAATGCCACTCGTTTCACGTGTAGCTCGTAATTTTACTCTTTTAGTGGTTTTTTCTCTAGTTTTAATTTCTGTAATTTCCCTTTATAATGGGATGGACATGACGGCGAGTGTTCAGTTAGGGTGGAGAGTGGCAAGAGATTGGAGTTCTTGGGTGAAGGGCAAATGTGTCATTTTATATGAGATTTATGATTACAAAAATTAAAACTAGAGAAAAAATCATCAAAAGAGTAAAATTACAAGCTGCACATGAAGTGGGTGTAATTTTTACGAGGGAAAATTGGATTTATGCCATTAGAATTTTGTGATTTTGGAGAAATGTCATTACAATTCACGTATTTAGATTCATGCCATTGCAAATTCAGAGAACTCTGAACTATACCATTACACATTTAGAGATTTCCGAAATATGCCATTACAATTTTAGAGAAATCTGAAATATGACATTAGATTTTGTGAGAACTGCAATTTCAGAATGACATATATCCAAATAGACGAATTGTAATGGCAAAGTTTCAAAACATGGTAATTATAATGACATATATCTAAAAACCCTTTTTACATCTACATTGTAAATGGTGTCATTTTTACAAAGTCAATGAATCAAGGTGGCATTTTTATAATTTTCTCGCAAATCAGAGATTGCCGGGAAATGGTCGCAAGCAAGTATATATAAGCCGCCGATTCACTAACGGACATCCACGTTGCAGCAGGTCAGATCTGATTTGGCTTCACAATTATTTAGGATGCGTTTGGCGGGTTCTAGGCTTCAACTTCTTTGCTTAGTGTATCAAATCTAATTTCACTTCACAATTATTTAGGATGCGTTTGGCGGGATTTCGGGGCTTCAACTTCTTTTTGTGGAGCTAGAGTTGAACCAAATGCGTTTAGGTTCCGAATCCGAACCAGAGTGTTTTAAATAATACATTGGCGCGATGTATCGGGGTTCAAACAACTTCAACTATTTTATTATAGAAAAGTCTAAAAAATTTATCCACAAATGTCACTGAAATACTTCACTCACATCCTGATGTCAATTTTAGAATTGAATCCTGAAGCGAATTTTATAGTAATTTAACTTGACCAAATATTTTTGACTACTTCAAATCGTGGAGATACAAAATTCTAATTTAGATTTTAAGATATGAACCTCTACTAAATCCATCAGTAGCCGCCGTCGTCGTCTCCTCCCACGTCGTCCCCTCCCGCCACCGCATCGCCGCGCGAGCTCTCCATCTTGTTCCACCACTCCCTCCCAAGGAAGCCGCCGCCGGCGAGCCAGATGCCTGCCCGGTAGTCGTCGCCCTCTGCGTGGTTCGGGCGCTCCCCAGTCTCCCCTCGACTTGGGGCGGGCGAGGCGCCGGAGGTCGCAATCCCCAAGGTGAAAGTCGAAAAGCTATTTGCTTTCCCAGTTTCCCTTGTAGGTGTCTGATTGGGACTGGAGCGGTGGTTTCCTGGGTTGGTCCGGATGTTTGAGGATTGGTGGGTTGGAGAGGATTTCTTGTTGAATCTTAGGGGGTCAATGTGGTCTCCAGGGTTTCTTTCACTTTCCATGCTTCTTCGTGTGTGACATTCTCCTTGAAATTTTGTGGGTGTGTGTAATTAGCTATGAGATTGTCAAGAAGCTAGCTCTAGAACTGGTATTACAGAGTGGGCAATTGACCAAGAAAGTGTTTAGTGATCCTGTAGACATAGAGATAGAGATACTGATGTATCAGTTGTTTCTGTAGGCAGCCTGTTCATGCTGGTGAACTTGCCTGCGTTTTCTTCCTTTGAGAAAAAGGCTTGAAGAAGGTCTATGGGTAGCTTCTTTAGATTTGGAAATATTAGCTTCATAACTCGTTTTGGTGTATGGTTGTTACCCACTACCCAGGATGATACATTTGATGATTTATATATGGCGAGCTGTGCTTTTCGCGTCACATAGGGCCTGTTTGGGGAGCTTCTGGTAGCTAGAGATTCTCAGTAGCTAGCTAGTCTGAGTAGCTGGATAGTTTGAGTATCTAGTTGACAAGAATCTAGAGAAGCCGATGTTTTTTGGCTTTTGGATTTTAGTTCATTTCTAGATTCTGCAGCTACTGATTCTCACAATCTGAGCTAGAATCTGGACCGTTTGTTTCAACTTTAGATTTTAGAAGTAGAAGTAGCTGTAGTTGCCAGAAGCTCCCTCAAACAGGCCCATAGTCTGATTTTCTGCCCCTTAAAAAAAGAAAACATGTGGTGAGCAGACAATTCTAGTATGACTTGGATTGGGTTCCTTGATCACTGACTGAACTGCTGATAATAAGTCTTGTCTCTTTTTTTTCCGGTGGGATATCTTACTTTTCATTTATGGGCAATAACTGAAAAAGATAATTTCTATCCTCTTGATTGGTATAATCATATAAAGATTATATATAATAGTGAGATTGGAATTAGTTCAGAGTATTGGCTGTAGATAATATTGATGGGCAATGGTTGTAATCAACAGTACTGCTTATATCATGTATTTGTTGGTGTGGCACTGCTCAGGATAATTAATCAGACATTTTCAACTCCAATAATGTAGGAAAGGCATCACACTTGGTAGGTAGGAAGGTGTTTCATAACAAATAAGCAAAAGTGACCTGGTTCCAAATATCTCTACCATTTTTTATTGTCTTTTATCAATAAACTATACTATGCTGTTCTTTGGTATTAGAGTTTGCAATGATGTGTGTGACGCTTGGGAATTGCACTCTTCATTATAATTTAGGACAGATATGTCATATGTCCTCTTCCACAATTTTATTTTATATATACATTTGCCATATCTCTTGTAGAGTTGTAGTGTTGGTTCAACAGCATGCCATAAGAAATATGCTTTTCCTTTATGCTTTGTTAACTAAAAATATGCAGAAAACACAAAAGCCAATCACAACAATGGATCGTGGATCCCCTTTGTGTCTTTATGCCTGTGGTCACACACATATCTGGAGCTAAAAATTTGACAAAATAGGCAAATAATTGTGCAAAAACCTTTGTAGGAAACAATAGTTCAAGAAAGAACTTAGTGTGAATCTACTACCTCTAGAAAGCACAAAAGTATTCACTCTCTTTTCTTAACAGTTGAACCAGCAAGTGAAAGAACTAATGTGAAACATGGAAGGTGTAGAGTTTCTGTTTCTGGCAGCCTGCAACTACTGGGCCTTTGAGAGATCACAGTAACAATGTTGGGTATGGCTCTCTTTCTCGCCTTTTTCAATTATTTATTTGGTTATGATTGGTCCAGTGCTGAATGTATGTATAGATATGATTTTCCATTTGCACTGCTGAATAGTAATTTCAAGTGTGGTCAAACTGGGTGGTAACCAGCAGAATATAATCCTTTGATGATTGTTGCCATACAAGTGTAAAACTTGTTACCATCAGTAACTGGCCTTAAACTGCTAAATGGTTACTGCCAGGGTGCTGTATTTTTTCCTCAACTGGTTTCCAAAGTTAAGGACTGGTAGTTCTTTTTTGAAATCGATTTTGAAAAAGAATGGATTTGGTCTTATACATATGTGAGGAAGCTAATCAAAAAAGAAATAGGACATGTTCTTCTTCCTTTTATCACTTGGGAGCTGTGTGAGATGAAAGATTCCTTCATGGTTTTGCATGAGATAAAGAAATGAGGACTCCTCTTTTTGATTGTAACTCCCTGTCATGGCCTCAAATCAGGCCCTGGCCTGCCTGTGAACAGTACCGGTGGTACTGTAGCAGTTAGGTTAGGTTCTGTTTAGATTAATTAGTTAAGAGTTCAGGTTAGATTAAATCAGATTAGATTAAATTCTGTTTTCTGGTTGTTAGATTAGATCAGCCTTGTGTCTATATAAATAGGGCTGATGCACTAGAGTTATTGTCGAGTATTCAGTTTGGCTATTGCCTTCTTGTATCCCTGCCTCTTCGCCACGTCGCCGCAACGGCGCCGCCACGACGGAAAGGTCCAGGCCCTCGACCAACTACCTATTTCAGTATAATCTACGAAGATTAGTTCCTACCAATTCTACGGAAACCCTGGCCGGTGACACTCCTCCACTCCAATCACTGCTTTTCTTTCTGTTACTTCGAAAGTTGTTGCCTCAGCTTCAACCACGTGAATTATCGATATTCCTTTTTATTTCTCATCAAACGAATGGCATCTTCTAGAAATCCTAGCTATTCTTAGCATGATGTTGGGGAATCACCTTGCTATTACTCAAACAAGCATGAAACACATGCTTGCATATTCGTCCATAGGGAAAATTGGATATGTAATTATTAGAGACTCAAAATGATGGATTTGCAAGCATGGTAACTTATATGCTATTCTATATCGCCCTGGATATAGTAACTTTTGCGTACGTTGTATTATTTGGTGGGGTGGATCATTCAGTCATGTATAAAGGTTATTGCTCATTCATTATTGTTGCAAGTTGTGCCAGCAAAGAGCAAACTAATGTTTGGTGGCCTGTTTCCCCTTCAATTGCCCCTATCAGCTTTCCATGTTTTGACAAGTCCAGCATCTTAGAATGTGAGACTGGATGTAATTTGGCTCTCAAAACATGGTAACTGAAGTATTTACTGTCACAGGAAGTCAGGAATATGCAACACAACTATTGCATTAGTCTCACTGTGATTTCTATAGTGAACAAGAGTTTATATGTTGCAACACATGTGCAATAGTAACCCATTGTATTGGGATCCCAAGCATCCAACTGTGTGTCTAAGATGGTCGTATCAGGAAACAAAAGTAGTTGGTTGCCCTAATACATTTTATTGGATTTTATTTTTGATTTAAGTGTTTCTCACAAGCATTCATATTACAGGTCCTCCAATTGTTTGGAAAGGGCTATAGTACTTGATGAAACGATGAAGCCGACGGTATTTTCTGCACTTGCTGTTTCTATTGGATATGCATTGCTTGGATGGGATTTTACAACAGTTTTAGGTAATTTTTTGCTGGTTTATCAGTTAATTACTATTTGTTTCTTGGATTATTAGCACCATGCTGTACTTCCAAGTAAAACCCCAAGTTCCTTCCTTCTCAAGAAACACGACAAAGGCAAACAATTGTACTAAATTCACTTTTGATTATCTGACAGAGGCTAGTCTCCATATGAAGAAGGAATTCGACTTAGACAATGGACCTTCTATCGAGGGAATAATTTTAGCAGTTTCAGTTTTTGGGGCTATTGCAATCACAATATTCTCTGGGTCACTATTAGATTGGCTTGGCAGACGTGCTGCATTGATTTACTCATCTCTGCTATTGATTTCTGGTGGCCTTCTGATGGCGTGGTCTCCTAACATATACATTCTACTTCTAGCTAGGGTTATTGTTGGATCAGGAAGTGGTCTGGTTTTCACCTCTGTTCCGATTTATATATCTGAAACATCTCCTCCAAATATGAGGGGATCACTGGGAACTATGCCACAATTCATGTTCTTTGTAGGAATAATCTTTTCCTATTGCCTGATATTTTGGATGACATTGATGCCTTCATCTAACTGGAGAATTATGATCGGTGCAATCTTTGCTCCTTCCTTGCTCTACTTTGCTTTATTGGTGTTCTACTTGCCAGAGTCACCTAGATGGCTTGTAAGTGATGGAAAAATTAGTGAGGCCCGGATTTCTTTACAGTGGCTTAGAGGGAAGGACGATGTTTCAGGTAAGAATGTTGCTATTAGCTTCAAAAGTTATTCCAACTGAAGACATTGTTGATAGATCTGAGTAACTATATGTACTTACACATTTTTATTAGAGAAATATCTGGTTATAGTTGACATTTGGCACCATGGCAATACAAACTATGCAATTTGCGAATCATTGAGTTTAGTAATGGAGCAGATACTGAGCATGGATTATAGTGGCCAGTCAAAAACATAGCTGCACCATGTGATGCGCTTTCCTTGCCATGGTGCCCAGACTCCAGCCAGCCAAGCAAGGAGGAGATTTCTTTAGTTGGGACTTTTCATTATTTCCTGCTCGCTTTCAAAATCTCTATATAATGTCTTATATTATAAAAAACCTTCTAGTTTGGAATTGGCCGTGGGGGATTTCTTTGGTATTTAAGTCATATTTGAACGAAATGTGATTTGGATCCAAATGCCTCTATCCAAATAGCCCCTTGGTAAATAACATGGCATCTAAGATAAGGAACTGAAAAGGAAACTAATCCTGTGCAGCTTCAGGTACTAGAACATTCTGGCTCTAAAACTGATCCTAAAGAAGTTCCTGACATTTATGGACGTGAAATAAGAGAGAACGAGTGGACAATGAATATTTTATGATAACGATATGTTGTGTAACCAAATGGTTTTGAGGGATAAAAAACTGAATTTTGATAGGTAGGATTAAAATTTATGGATCTAACCAATGTTAGTTGTTTATTTATATTTATTTCATTGTTTGAAGAAGAATATATATATGTGTGTCTTGACATCAGATAGATCTGCAGGAGAAATAGCTCTTATTGTGGATGGCATGAACATTATAATGGACACGGCTAATGGAGGACATGCTATTGGTGTTGCTCGAAGTCAAAGTTTTCTTGGAACTAGCACAAGTCAGATGTCTCGCCATAGTACTTTCTATTGGCACCTTTCAGATCCACTAGTTGATCTTCTTGGAAGCATCCATGAGAATATGTCAGAAACAGGAAGTGCGCGAAACAGTTTCTTCCCTGTCTTGAACAGTTTCAATTTTGTAGAACAAGAACAGATGAATGAGCATAGGGAGAATGATGACAATCCTCAACAAAGTAGAGATCCATATTATGCTGAAGATGGCAATAACGGAGATGGTTTGCAAGCTTCTCTGCTTTCCCAGGTGGCAAGTGCTGAAGCAAACGATATACATGCATCATTCACCTCTGAAGGGAGCTCTTCATATTTGAGAAGACATGGTACATCAACCTCAGGGCTTGCACAAGAATTAATATCTTCTTTACATGATCATGACATCGAAGAAGAAGATACCCATGGAGCTGTATTATCTAGCCAGCCTGCACTTCGTGATATGGTAAACACAGGACCACATCTATTTCGACAACAAATGGTCCGGCTGTCTGAAACCACTGACATAAAGCCTAAATGGAGGGTACTTCTTCAGCCGGGAGTCAGGTATGCCTTGTGTTATGGCATGCTAATTCAAGCTCTTCAGCAGGTACAGTTTCCCTAATTTTCTCATTGTCACCGGCAGGGGTTTCCATGGAATTAGAAGGAACTAATTTTCGTATTTTCTCATGGTCCTTTTGTGTACATAATTTAAGTGTGCATCTCAGTTCAAAAATGAAAATCCTTCATCAATGAATGCTGTACAGCATACTAATTGTGCACTTTTTTTTGTTATTTTCCCTTTGTTGAAAATGCAGTCTGCAGGCATCAGTGTCCTTCTCCAATACACTCCTCAAATCATTGAACAGGTTGGAGTAGTTAGTTTGTTTTCAGACATTGGATTTGGTTCCCATTCAACGGCAATCCTCATAAGTACCCTTAATGCTTTTCTGATGCTCCCTTGTATAACCGCTGCAATGATGCTGATGGATGTCTGTGGAAGAAGGTTCACTCTTAAAACTACTTGAATATTTCAAATAACTTCTTGCAATTAAAAGTGTAGATATATTTCCTAGTCACTTCACTGTTACTACAATACCATTGTTGAATTCCAGTGGTTGCCTTACATTTTCAGAGTAGCAATCTACATGCTGAATATTTCCTTATGTTTTTGTAATGGTAATCCCTGCCCATGTTCTTAAAAGTAGGCGAACACTATGTAGCAGTTAATTTTCTACGGACCATCTTGCAAAATTCTTGCCATTATTGTCATTTGACATTTCATTTTGTCGTCCCATCTAACGACAACCTAAACATACCATGCTCATAATTTAAGAACAAAATTCTTTGCATGTCCATAGGAAATATCCCGGATTAAGAACTTTGTACAATGTACATTTATGCAGGGCTCTTCTCCTGGTCACTATTCCCATTCTGATATTATCAGTCGGTACCATATCTTTGTCCAACATAGTGAAGATGGAATCTTTGGCGGCGCACGAAATCGTCTTCCACCTCGCATCAACGATCTGCTTCTGCTCGTATGCCGTTGGTTTGGGGCCAATACCCAACATTCTCTGCTCTGAGCTGTTCCCAACAAGGGCTCGCGCAACATGTGCAAGTTTTTGTTCACTTGCCTTCTGGTTTGGCAGATTGCTTTCAATCTACTGCTTCCCAGTGATGCTAAGTACCATTCGGCTTAGTGGGGCATGCGGGGTTTATACGTTCGTGTGCTGCATGGTTCTTGTGTTCGTCTACTTAAGAGTGCCAGAGACCAAGGGTCTTCCCTTGGAGCTCATAGCTGAGATTTTCAAGTTTTCAAGACAAGAATGTATATAGCAGAGTGCAGAGATGCAGAGTGTTCATGGTTGAAGGTGATCCAGGTTTTTAGCTTTGAATGGGTGCTTGCTAAAGCTTGTACATATGGCACTGTAGCTTGATGTTTGAAGTTTTGTCCTAGTTAGGAGGATTGGTGATAGGTTTTGTACTTTGTAGTTGTTCATTACATGACTTCTTTTGAGATTAAAAAAGAAACTTATGCTGTTGTTCATTAAAAGAAAGAATGTTAAATTCACACTCTGAAATTGTGACAATCTGATGCTGTTTCTAGGCTCTAGCAGTGGTAGATATCCTGTCAGAACACCCTGCTTTTGATTTCCATCATGTTTCACAACCGAGGGTTCTTTTGGTTTGATTTTTGAGAACAACTTTTGTTTTCTAGAAACCAAAAGTCAACCAAAGGGTTTATTCTAAATCAATAGTTTTTAGTAAAAATAACTTTTGGTGCAGTGAAACTATGGAAGCTCTTCTAGACCTGTGTTGACTTCTGGTTTCTTCTTTTTGAATCATTGATAATATTAATATTCACAGATTGACATTTCAAATTTCATAAAACCATACAAAATTCTATAAATTGACATTTCAAATTTCATATAAATATATATACCTTTATAAATTGACATTTCAAATTTCATACAAAATTTCATAAATAGACATTTCAAATTAACAGCTCAAAACAGTTTTTCCACGGTCGTTTGAGCCAAACGACTTTCAGTTTTTTCACAGTTACGTCTCACAACAATTTTGTCACAACTCAACCAAACACACCCTGAAAGAAGAATGTGAAGCTCTTTCAGTTTACTGATTTTGATATTAGCCTAATTTACCACTTCAACTAATTTTAGTATGTATTTACATGACAACTACCACATTACACCCCTCATTGATCCATTGCATTGCATCATCTTAAGCTGTTTGCATTGCATTTGCATCATCTTCCATTGATCACCTTGTTGTCTCAGCTTGTATCACCCTATTTTTAGCTTGCAAAACTGCATCCCTAACCACTGGAGCAGAAGAGGGCATTGACAAAAACCACAAGAGGGCAAAGCCAAGAAAGGCAGGAATCATTTGAGAAGCTGGAAGAAAGCTAGAGGAAAAGGCTCTGACCTCCACCAAATGGTCATGGTCATGGTCATCCTCCTCCTCCTCGCCTTCCGGCTCTCCACTCTCCTCCTCCTCCTCCTTTTACTTCTCCTCCTCGCCGGACCGCCCGTCACCGCCGATCCAGATGGCGTTGCGCCTGACACTGAGGCGGCGGCGCTTGTGCGCCTCAAGGCGTCGTTGTCGGACCCGGCCAACGCGCTGGAGGCGTGGTCGCCGTCGTCGCGGCCGTGCGATGAGAAGAAGCCGTGGCCCAGGGTGCAGTGCTACAAGGGCAGCCTCATCGGCCTCCGGCTATCTCACCTCAACCTCTCCGGTACCTTCGACTTCGCCGCGGTGTCGCGCCTCCCAGGGTTGCACTCCATCAACATCAAGCGGAATGCTTTCTCCGGCCCGCTGCCGGCGAGCCTCGCCACCGTGCGCAGCCTCCGCGCGCTCTACCTGTCGCAGAACGCGTTCTCTGGGCCGGTCCCCGCCGACTTGTTCGCCTCCATGAGCTGGCTCAAGAAGCTCTACCTCGACAACAACAACTTCTCCGGCGTTCTGCCGGCGGACGCCATTGCTCATACGCCGCGCCTCCTCGAGCTCCACCTCGATCACAACCGGATCGAGGGGCCTGTCCCGTCCAAGCTCCCGGCCACCCTCCGGCTATTCAACGTCTCGTACAACCATCTCTCCGGCGTGCTGCCGGAAGCCGTCGCGGCGCGCTTCCACGAGTCGGCGTTCGCCGGGAACCCCGATCTGTGCGGCTCGCCGGGGAGCAATCCCGGTGCGTGCTCGGCGGCCGCACCAGCTCCTGTGTTCTCGGCGATGCCGCCGACGACGACGCCTGACCATTTAGCTGTCCAGGAGGAAATCAGCATCTTCGTGGTGATGGGCATCATCATGCTCGTCATTCTCCTGGTCACCGGCGCAATGATGCTCATGCTGCGGCAGGACGAGAGGAACAGACCGACATCTGCGTACGACCACGCCGGTATCGGCGCCACCTCGGCAGAGGGAGCCGTGCCGCACGCCACCGCCACCGCCACCGCCGCGTCGGCGGAGATGATGACAATGGAGGCGGGCGGCGGTGGCGGGTCCAGCCACAGTGGCAGCAGCCATGGCTCCCGCGCCGGTGGTGGCGCCGCCGGCGGGCGGCGGATCGGCGAGTTCGTCCTGATGAGCGACGTCAGCGGCGAGTTCGGGCTGCCGGAGCTGATGAAGGCGTCCGCCGAGATGCTCGGCAACGGCACGCTCGGCTCGGCGTACAAGGCCGCCATGCGCAACGGCATCACCGTCGCCGTGAAGCGCATGCGCGACATGAACCGCGTCGGCCGCCACGAGTTCGAGGAGCACCTCCAGATGCTCGGCGAGCTCCGCCACCCCAACGTGCTCGCGCCCATCGGCTACCATTACCGCAAGGAGGAGAAGCTCATCGTCTTCGAGTACATGCCACGTGGCAGCCTCCTCTACATCTTGCATGGTGATTAATTAGTACTAATAGTTAATTAGTGGTTAATTAATTAGCTAATTAAGATGTTCGCGCCTGAGAGTGCAGGGGACCAGAGCCCGAACAGAGTGGTCTTGGACTGGCCGGCGCGGCGGAGGATCGCCGTCGGTGTGGCGCGCGGCATGGCGTACCTCCATGAGAAGCTCAGCATCCCGGCGATGAGGCTGCAGAGCATGGACGGCGCCGACTTCGACAAGCCGCCGCTGCCGCCGCCGCCCCCGCACGGGAACCTCAAGTCGGGTAACATCCTCCTCGACGCCGAGCTGGAGCCGCGGATCGTCGACTACGGCTTCTTCCCGCTCGTCAACACGGCGCAGGCGCCGCAGGCCATGTTCGCGTTCCGGTCGCCCGAGGCCTCCGGCGCCCGCGCCGCCGTGTCGGGGAGGTCCGACGTGTACTGCCTCGGCGTCGTGCTCCTCGAGCTCGTCACGGGGAGGTTCCCCTCGCAGTACCTCCTCAACGCGCGTGGCGGCACCGACGTCGTGCAGTGGGCGGCGTCCGCCGTGGCCCACGGCGGCGAGCAGGAGCTCGTCGACCCCGTCGTCGCCGCGAGCGCCGGCGCCGCCGCCGTGCGGCTGCTGCGGGTCGGCGTACAGTGCACCATCCCCGACCCGGACAGCCGGCCCAACATGGCGGAGGCGGCGAGGTTGGTGGAGCAGGTCGCCACCGCCGGCGGCGCGTCGTGATCCCTCGCGACCGGTGCACCCATCAGAGGAGTCATCCGTGACGCACGGTTGCGCATGCACCGGGAGCTCGAACGTGGACAAATCCTAGCCGTTGATCAGAGGAGGGGAGACACGTGGCAAGCATGTGAAAGGTGGTGAGGGGAAGGGTGCTAAAAACATCTTTAAAATTTGACTTGGTATATAATATTTTGAGATTTTTTAGGGATACAAACTAGTTTAAATGAATTAAGTTTGAATCCATGTATCAGTAGAGAGCGAAACAATTGATTTTAGGAATTCTTTATTTCTTGGAGTCATTTAGAATATCGGTTGGAGTTGATTTTTTAGGTAATTTCAAAATCTTAGAAAATTGAGCTCTTCCGAGTTTCTCTCGGAGATGGTCTAAGAATTAATGTGTAAAAGAAAATTGTAAAAACAGAAAGACCCCAGGGTTAAACCTGTAATTTCATTATCTCTAGGGATTTAAGTACATATTTCTTCTAGCTGAGTGAATTTTTAAAGATGAAAAAAAACATTTCTCCCTACTGTATGAATGTTCATATTGTTTATTTTAGATAAATATTTATGTGTAGTTGCCTTTTGAATTATATATCCGAATATCTGTGCATTTATATAAATTAAATATTACCAACATACATCGAATGACGCTTTGGCCGAGTGGTTAAGGCGTGTGCCTGCTAAGTACATGGGGTTTCCCCGCGAGAGTTCGAATCTCTCAGGCGTCGATTATTTTTGTTTTTTTCTAACAAAAAATCTTTAAAAATAAGTCTTATAAACTTTTTTTTACTTTCTTCTTATTATAAAACCTATTTTATAAATACATCTTTACGAAACTTATTTAGGGGTAACATAGACTTGGCAAAATTGGATAAACGTAGGGCTAAAATTTATTAGACAAGTCTTTATATTCTTTTCCATATTTTCTTAAATATAAATTATTTTATCTTTACAATTTTAATGTTGATGTTGACGCTAAAATCGGCCGACCAATCATCAATTACACCGACGTCAGTTCGGCGATCCAAAAGCACATATACGCCTCGAGATGGCCCGTTAAACGTCACACCACACTGACACCGCATTCCGACGACCCTTATCGTGATAAGGAAAAATATGGGTGGAATCGCTAGGCAATTAAACTACACCATAGGGACGTGATCCAATTGGTCGAAGTATGAAAAAGTGATCAAACCGGCCAAAGCAGAGCCGGTTGGACCGAGGTGGAGATGGCGGTCAGAACGACCAAGGGAAGCCAGTCAAAACGACTATGGGTCATCGGTCGAACTCACGACGCAAAGGAGTGCATCCGGTCCAACTGCGCGCGGAGCGGTCAGATAGACCGTGTAGCATCGGTTGGACCGGTGCGTGCCAGCACGGTGCGGTCAGACCAAACGCACACCGTCGGTCAGGCTGAAGTGGTCGATGGCGGTTGCCTCGCGTTGCCGGCACGTGTGATGACGGATCCGGCATAGCCCGGTCAGATCGGCACTATACCGACAAGGATGCAGATCGCTCGGGTCTCCGATGATCGTCCTAGTGGCGGTGCCTCGTGTAGGGGCTTCTTGGTGATGAAGGTAAGCGCTTTGACTTTTGTAAAACAAGAAAAATCAGTAGCAATTCAGCCTAGGGACCGAATTACCAAGAGTAACTTATAGAAACTGATAAAAATCCATTACGGGGATTAAATGGATGATTCACAAGCGAATCAGCAATAATTACCGCAATTACGACACGATAAATGGATGGTTTACAGTGCAAACCAATAAAGATGGACGTTATGTAGCTACTCCTAGGGCAAAAAAGGGTAAAAGGACGATTCAAGGGAATAGTAGATTAGATCAGTTTAAATTGGAGAGAGTCCCTTTGAATCGGTTTTGCCCCTATATTTATAAAGGTGGTCTTGACATTCCTAGACTTTAATTCTACTCTAAATTGATTAAAGTACACATCTAAGTCATTAAAATTTGATTAGAGATCAAAACAACTCGAAACCAACTAAATTGGTTCGGACTCGGACCGGACCGGTCTGACCGGATCTACATTACCAGTCTGACCGGTCCTAGTTTGATCAGACCGAAGTGGTAATGTCGGTCAGACCGGCATGTGCCAAGAAATTACATATTTTCAACCAAAAATTCCAATTTTTACATTTTGACAATTTTAATTACTAATGTCATTTTTTCTATCACAATTGATGGAGGGAAACCTCACTCCTTTATTTATTTATTTATTTATTTATCAGAGCAAATCAAACCACATTAGCAGCAGATCACCCGCCAAAATTTTCCTTTTTTTTCTTCGCTAACGAAGTCAAGGACGAGTGCACGAGAGATTTGTAGCTGGTTCTAGCGGCGAGGAGTATGTCGACGACCAAGAATGGCGCGCCGTCGCCAGCGGCCACCTGCCGGCTCAGGTGAAGGCCGGCCTGCTCAGGAGCTCGAGTTGAGCTTTGCACCGCAGCCGCCGCCGCAGCCTGAACCACAGCCGCCGGGCATGGCATGGACAATGGTGGAGCTTTCCGTGGTCATGGCGCCGCAACCTCCACCAGCACAGCCGCCTCCGCAGCCTCCGGACTTGGAATGGACATCCTTGGAGCTTTCCATGGCCATGGCCATGACGCTGCCGCCGCTGCCGCAACCGCCTCCGCAGCCTGAACCGCACCCTCCGGACTTCCCATGGCCAACCTTGGAGCTTTCCATGGCCATGGCACCACAGCCGCCGCCGCAGCCCGAACCACAGCCGCCGGACTTGGCATGGCTGCCAGCCCTGGAGCCTTCGGTGACAGCGCCACCGCAACCGCCGCCGCAGCCTGAACCACAGCCGCTGGACTTGGCATGGTCACCAGCCCTGGAGCCTTCAGTGACCGCGCCACCGCAACCGCCGCCGCAGCCGGAACCACAGCCGCCAGCCTTGGAAGTCTCAACGACCATGGTGCCACCGCCACAGCCGCCGCCGCATCCTGAGCCACACCCAGCCGACTCTGTTTCGCCATTACCGCCGCCGCAGCCGCCGCCACAGCCTGAGCCACACCCAGCTGCCGACTCTGTTTCGCCATTGCCGCCGCCGCCGCAGCTTGCGGTGACGGCCTTGGAGCTCACGTGGACCGTGCCGCAACTGCCACATTGCGCAGGAGCTGCCATGGTAGTGTTAGCTTGAGAAATTGCACCCTTGTGAGCCATGGCGCCATCGATGAATTTCACACCGTCTTCCACATTGCTGTCCATGGACAGGAACGATATCACGATCCAAGGAAGCAGAAACCAATCCTCATTCACCTGGGAAAGAGCAAGAATCTATCATTCAGGAGATGCAAGCACAACTGAAAACCTGTAAAAGATTTCTAAAAGTTGAATTGCACCATGATGAACTCAGATTTGGGGTCAAGCAATGCAACTGCTTTGCCATATGGGTGTTCAGCACAGAACTTGACAGCAGTAATAGCTGAAGCATCCTCCACATGATTGTTGCGGCACTTTGGTTGAAATTCTAGCTTCCTTCCCTGGTAGAGTTTGATCTGGTTTGTTCATAGCAGAATTAGAAAACTTTGATTTTGTGACAAGGGAACTCATATGTAGTAGGCTTAAGTGTAATGCAAGAGTATCACTTACCATTTTGTTGTCACCTTTGAGCTCGAGTATACAACTATCCTTGCTTGGTTGCATTCCATTTGAGATGCATAAATTAGAGTTGCTCAATGACCATTTATTATCGTCGAATCCTGCTAGCTTAAATGGTTTCTTTGATGACTTTGTTACTCCGAACAATTCCCGAGCAACGGTCATGCCGTTCTTTGCCTTTTGATCCCTGAGATAAAAGGAGTCAAATGAATACACAGAAATACTATGTAAAGCTGCAAAATGGGGTAAAAATCATTTCTTGACTCAATGCACTGTTTTCCCAAGCTGTTACTAGAGAAAGACTAAATCAATTTCAAGGAGGGCAGAAGAGCACCTTATCTGAAGACGGATAAGTTCCGTATCGCAATCATACACAAAGCGAGTCCAATAGCTCATCTTTTGATCATTGATGGAAGTTTCTGTCCTCATCATGCTAAGCACCTGGTGAGCCCTAACTGGGACAGTTGAAGAGGCAGCAACACGAAGGCTGACAGGAGGCGAACCGGCATGCCCGTCATGAGGTTTCAATTCAAACCACTTCTCAAAGGAGAGCTTAGAATCAGGCTGTGAAAACTCTTGAAGAGAGATCAAAACCCTTCCAATTGGTTCAGACTTCTTTGATGATGATGTCTGATCAACCAGTACTGTCAGAATGAGTTCACCAGTAGGTTCACATTGGATACTAGCCCCGATTGACTTCCCTGTTTTTGTGGAGATATCCAACCTGCCACCATCACTGATGAACATATCTGATTGATTCTTTGTGAACCATATGTACGCATTTTCTTTTGTAATTGAAAGTGGCAAATTCTTGATGTCCACAATTTGCAAGAATAACTGCAGAGGACCAAATAATTTAATCCCATAAATTTAGTAGAAACATCTTGGTAAAATAACTGTTGAATTTAGACTAGCAATATGACTTCAATATCAGTTATATTTTCAGGAACATCAAACAACAGCCAGCAGTATGACATTCTACACTTGGAATCATATTGCCGATTGCCGAATAACTCTTTTTATTCAGGCCCTTAACACAACCCCCAATCCCATAAAATGGAAAAAAACATATTTCTGTGTTGATTGATTCATAGATAATAATGTGCTATAAGAGTAGCATACCTCTATTACTGTTGTTTGAAGAATGTCAAGTTGTGACTCAGCTTTGCCAAACCCAAACTCATCATCAGCCTCGCTACTAAAAATCTGAGGAATGGATGTCACAGGAGATGGCAAGTTGCCACGGTACATTGCACCAGCCTTCCTGTATCTTACGCCGAAGGCATTCTCAAACTGTTCAGTAGTCCCTGAAAATCCAACATCGAGCTTCTTTCCTTCAGATCGATCGTCATCAGTGTCATCGTGCTCCAGAACTCTCCCAAGGAGCTTCAGCATGTCATGGCAGTAGGTAACAGGATGCAGTTGGTGAGTGTGCCACATAACATCCACATCGTAAGTTGGCACACGGAAGAGTTTTATTTTGTTCTCTTGATTTGTCTTGATCAGGTACAAAAACCCTTTGTACCGAGCTAAAGCTTCTTCAAGAAAACGAAGATCATGCACGGTTGGTGTGTCAACCTGACATAAACAAGATAAGTTCTGACTTTTCTGTACATACCATTCTTGCCTATGTATGGATCATAATTGACAAAATTTTAGACATTCAACAAGATTAGATTAGGCATATGTGTCAGTACATAATGATATGATTTTAATTGAAAGTATAATTCAATCAGGAGTACTCTACAACTTTTATATATCATAGCAAAGATTATTTCTGTGACTACCTGATAGAAGAAAGAAGACTGTCTCTTAACAGCTGAAACCAAATCATAGGAAATGTGCTTTGTAGCTCCAGTGTTTGCATAAATCGAGTTATCAGAGGGGCTTGTGTACTCCAGCTCGAAGGGCTCATTAGGATATTGCTCGGTCCAAAACTTCTCAGCCTGATGCTTGCAATCTGTTCGAATTGAAGACTCAACATTGCTATTATCAAGTATTCTACCATATAATCTCTTGCAGTCCTTTATGTATTGTACCTGAAAGATGTATATTTTGATGATTACTTCTCTACATAGAATGATCAGAACCGCGTACATAGATATTTCGACATAGTTGACTGTTTTATTCATATCATCAAATGCCAGGGGAAGAGTAACATTCTGAGTTACTACAAATAAGCATTGGTAAAGATCAGTACCGGGTTAAGCCGATGACAATGCCATATCCATTCACAATCTAGAGGGACAACTAAAGGCCCATCTACAACAGCAGCCTGAGTGTGCTTGGCAAGGAGGGGAAGCCAGCATGTTTTGTACCTAACATAACAGCAAAACCAAATAATCACATCTCAGAACATTAATCACGGATCAGAAGAAAAAAATTTCGACAATGAGTGTGCTTGGCATATGCATCTTTGATCTTTTCACCGTGTTGAGTTTCTAGATAAAACCAAAACTATCATAGTAGCAAGAGACTTTACAACAATTGCCATGTAGTACATGGAAACTCTGCCATACCATTTCACATCAAAATCCATGTTCCCATTTTACTCAAGCGTGTAGCTCTATCAAACGATATTTAGATGAAATTATCGCCTGTCTAAAATTTTCTTTTTTGTTAAAAGATATGGAATGCAATTATGTAAAGGATATATCAGATATGTATCTCATGGACTGACATGGAGAGCACTCATAATCTATCCCAATACTAAATTGAATATACACCAGCAAAAGAATCTTCTATCATGTAACTCAGCAAATTGAATATACATCAGGCACAGATTTTCCAAAATTTTCCATCTTGAGATGTTACAAATTTCTCTACGAGTGCATTTCACCAAGAAAAATCTTTCCCTCATGCCTAAACCCAATAGCAAAAATTCCCGAAGATATAGTTCATCTGCTACTATACCTGTGGATGGCCCTGTCAAGCAGCGGCCCCTCGTAGAGCCACCGGCGGCGGTCCACCGCCGCGAGGAACTCCAGCTGCCGGAGCGCCGCCGGGACCAGGTCCACGCCGACGCCGACCCCCTGCGCCGCCACCCACCGCGCTTCTTGCTCCCCGTCCATCTCCTCTTCCAGCCACCGCGAGATTTTGTGACTCAAAGATGAGACCTTTTCCCCCACTATCCAATTTCCAACCACCTAAATACCACTCCTTGAAACATCAAGCAGCATACAGATTACGCTAAAAACTGTCCACAAAAAACACAAACTGCAAATCAAAGAAGTGCCAGGAGGTGACGAGAACAAGAACCTCAGAGGCAGGGTTCAGAGATCTGCTCCCGCTGCGCCGTGAAGCTGTGGGATGATCGGATGAACCGTCGAACTTGTGCCCTCCAATTTATAGCGGCAAAAAAGTGGCCGATTAGATCAACACGCAAGCTGAAAGCTCGTATGCGTGATGGTTAAAGAGGCGATCAGATCAGTGATGCACGCTTCAGTCTTGAGAATGTAAGCAAAGTGCATTGCCATCTCAACAGAAAGGTACCTTTTTTTTTCTGTTCTTGTTTAGTTTAGGGATTGCTTGACGCCTTAATGGATCGATCGAAGACGAGCAAACGTTTGGTCCCGTATATGCATCTCGCTCATCGTGAGGTAAAGAAGAAAACTTAAGCATAAAAAGTGTCAGAACCGAACAGAAAAAGCGATGATCAGATGAGTCAGTGATGGTATTTTGCAAGATTGGTCATACCGCCTTCTGCTAACGTAACTCGTAGCAGTTTCTGCTTTTTGTCCCTTTTGTTGTTCTTGTTTTGTGATCACTTGACGCCTTTAAACAAGTGAATCGTTTGCTATCGTCCACTCAATCCCACACTGTAACACCCGTATTTTTCAAACCGTTGAAACCCTAATTTTCAAAACCGAAATTTAAATTTGAATTTATTTAAAGGATGAAAAGCTTTGTAAATTAAAACCCTTGGATAAAATATTGAATTTTGAAATTTAATAATTTTTTTAGGGTCCTTGAACCTTAAAATATTTTATAAAACTATTTTGAGAATTTTCAGAATTCAAATTCATGATTTAAAATTTAAAACTATTTTCTGGAATTAAATTAATTCGAAAAACTATTTTATTCCTCTCTGGGCCGCGCCCTCCCTTTTGGCCCAGCCGGCCCGCGACCTGCTTCCCCCTCCCCTCTCTCTGCCGCATGGGGCCCCATGTCGGCGCCTCCCTCCGCGCCAACTCTCCCTCCCCTCTCTCTGCCGGCGGGGCCCGCCTGCCAGCGCCCGCCAGCCTCCCTGCGGCCGAGGCCCGCCTGTCAGCCCCGGATCCTTCTTCTTCGCGCCAGCCCCGTGCCTCCCTCTCTCTCTCTCCTCCCCCGCCGTAACGGCTTAGCCGTTTTCGCCGGAGCCGCCCCGCCCTCTAGAACCGTCCCGCGCCCCCCCTTTCGGCTCTATTTAAACCCCCTCAACCGAATCCGCGCTCATTTTTCACTTTCATCGCCTCTCTTCGCCGCATTTCGCCATCCCGTGAGCACGTCGCCGCCGTCTCCAGCCGCGCGCCGCCGCCGCCGTGCGCCGTCGCCGCCCCCGCCGCCGGCACCGTCGGGTTCCTCATCACGCGGGCTACCTCGGCATCCTCTCCGTTCGCCGCCCCCGCCGCCGGAACGCCCTCCCCGCCGCCAACCCGAATCGCCGCCACCTTCTTCCTCGCCACCGACCACCTCCCGCCTCCGAGCTTCGCCATATTCGGTACCCTCTTGCTCCCCATCCCTCCCTCGTTCCATTTTTGGCGTTAGTTGGCCGGTTAGGCTCGCCGTGCGCCGTCGCCGCCTCACCGCCGTTCGGCCGGAGTGGGGGAAGAAGCCCCCTGTGCGCGCGTGCCGTGCCGTGCCGTGTCGGACGCGTGGCCGACCGTGGATCCTTGATCCAACGGTCCGGCTCGGCCGGTCCATGGTGCGGGTGCACCGTGCCCCCGGTGCACCATGGACTTCCCCCGCGCGCGGTTGTCGGTCCACCGTGAGCCGCAGGACACGTGCGCGTGGCCCCCGGTCCACCGTGGACCGTTTCCGATTGATTTAGGGTTTAAGACTTTGCAGAATTCTGTAAATTCTTGTAAAATGCCTATAAAATCCAAAATAACTCCGATTGAGCCCATTCAAATTTCTAAATGTTCATAAAATTATTTTCTACATGCTGGTGTAGCTATTTTGTACTGTTTACATGACTTGTTGTACTGTTTATTTATTTATTGTGTTTTTCGACGCGTTGTAGTCGAAGTTGAGCCGATCGAAGAGTTGCCGATCGCCGTCGAGGATCCGAATCAGTTCTACGAGGACCAAGGCAAGTCACCGGACCCTCTTGTGGACATAGTTGATCATGTTGAACCTATTTTTCGCAATAAACGCTATAACCCATAGGTTAAATATTGCATTAGCGATAAACTGTTCACTTTGTAGTTTATTTAGTTAATATATAGTTTTGCTCCCTGAAGTGTAAACCCAAGCCATGCTTATATCACCGTCTCCTTGTCGCCAGTGTCGTTTAATAGTTAGCGCTGTATTATATAGGCGCAGTAATGCTAGCTTTAATATAATTAATATTTAGTCGTCAGGTTATTATCTCTATACCCCTTTGGATTTATATAAGTCTTGTCTCGTCGATTTCTGATGGTGGAAAGCGTGTGGAGTCGAAGTGATGTTGTGCATGGTGGGTTCCGGGTGCAAGCTAGTGCATTGGTGGTCGCACCCGGGGCACTATAAGGACCGGTCTGCGGGATCTGTCGCAAAGCATTACCGTGCTAGCCACAAGTCTATGGGTAAGACCTAATCCGTAGTATGGGTCGGTTCAGCCGGATGCACCGAGCGGAGGAGACAAGATCATCTATCGGGAGTAGCCCAGTGATGACTTGTGCTGACGAGGCACTAATGGGGGTCGCACGTCTACCAATCGGGGTCTACTCAGACGTTATGAGGGAGATCCCAGTGGAGCGTGGATGAAACCTAGTGAGGTTGTCCTCTTGCTGAGCCGGACATGCGAAAGGTTTTGGCATGAGTTCCTTCGGGGTGACGTGGTGTCATCTCGACACACTGTTGTGTGCGGGAGTGAGTGCCTTGTGGGTAAAGTAGTACACCTCTGATCAGAGTATAACTTTTCGAAAAGCCGTGCCCACGGTTACGGGCGGCCAAGTGATGTTCTCCGCAGTTAGCTTTCAATGTTGAAGTTGTGAATTGCATGTCATGATCAGTATGGGTTTGAAAGAGCGAGTGGGCACAGGTGTGCAACTCGAGGTAGTGGAAAGTTAAGTTCTGTTATTTAATTCAGCATGTTTATTTCTGTTTAACACTGCTCATTAAATATTAAATAACAATTAATCTGCTTTTACGCAAATAGCCTAGTTATGCATCCTTGTTCAACAGCCATCATTATTTGCATGTTCGTGGCTTGTTGAGTACTTTGTACTCACCCCTCGTGGGTTAATTCTTTTAGATGTCGTTTACGAAGAAGAAGTCCAGGAGTAGCGTCCCAGTCGAGGAGTCGGATCCGTGGAGCCAAGGCGTTCTGCAGCTGGATTATTTTGCTTCCGCTTTATTTTGAGTTGTAATAAGTGTAGCCTATGAGCTACGTACTCGCTTTATTTCATTTTTAATTCGTTGTCAACTGTGATCGTCTTGTAATAATGACATTTCATTTATATTCAATGAATTTGCGGTTCGTGAGAACCCGGGTCGTTACAAGATGTTATCAGAGCCGACTCGACTGTAGGAAGCCCCTTGGACCGTCGATAAAAACTATTTAAAAATCTTATAAAAATTATTTTGGATAACTTTGGTTATACCTCTTGCCTACTCTTGTTTTATGTTGTTCTGACACTTTCCTCTACTTTAAAAAAAATTTTCTTGTGTAGCATGTCGACTCCGCCAGAGGTTCGTCACAGCTACTGCCGCCACCTTGGGGGCTTTGTCCGGATGCTGAGGATACTTGTCAGAGTCCTTGAGCTCGAGGACGAGCCTTCCTTCCAGGGATCCTTTCCCCGTGTGGGAGGCGCGAGCGATGAGCGTTGTGAGGTCGTAGTCACCGTCTTCGGTCCCGAGGAGGTGCTACTTTTTCACTCCGCGACCGCTACCGCCTTTGGGTTCGAGACCACGTGTCAGGAGGCCGCTTTCCAGATGTTAGCAGAGTTGCGGTGCATGTTCGATGCCCGTCTGTGTACATCCATCTTCCGTCACCTGCCGTCTCGCAGCCCCGGCACAGGTCGGAGCGTCTACATGGGTCCTTCCTCTGCCAGCAACCCAGTTGGAGGCCAGACCTTGTATATGCTCAGCGCGTTGGATACTCTTCACTCCGAGGCACTTCGACGTGCTGACGAGGGTGATCTCGCCACCCAGTCCCTGAGAGCAGAGAATGAGTCCCTCCGTCACCAGCTTCAGGAGGCTCAGGCCAGACTTGCTTCTACTCGCACCGGACCTCGCATCAGGAGGACTGCGAGGAAGGCGACTGGTCGTCCACCGAGGCTGCAGCACCAGCCCCCGCAGCCAGCTTCTACACCAGCAGAGCCGAGATCCCCCGCGGATAATGCGGAGGACGTCGCCCGCGACATCGAGATGATCCCTTGATTCATCGTAGACTGTCGCTTGAGCCTTGTTCGTTGGTGTCTGTTAGTCTGATGTCTGCTAGTTCGTTGATTGTATTCGCCTGCTTGGATGTTTGTTAGATGTTGTGTGGAGTCGGTTTGTGTGTGCAGACCCGGCATCTTGTGTCGGGAATGTACGCGTCGTAATATCTTTTGTCATAATAACTCATCGCTATTTCAGTAATAAAAAGAACTAGTGAAATCAAAACGTTATTTTCCTTTATTTCATTTTTTTCTCTTCCTCTACTTTACTCTTGGGTGGATTCGCCTATCTTCGTGCAGATGTCTTCCAACCCGAGTGACCGTCCCGAGGCTAGCAATGCCAGAGCTAGTCAGCCAACAGCTGAAGGCCACTCTCAGGCCAATGAGACCCAGGCCAACGACATTCTGAGGAACTTGGGTGGGCCCAGCTGGGGCGCCACAGGACCTCGCCAGGCTATACCAGCACCGGCGCCAGCCCATCCCACTCTAGCTGAGGCCATGGTTCAACAGAGCAATTTGTTGGCTGCTCTTATGACTCAGATGCAGCGGCAGCAGGAGAAGCTCGAGCAGCTAGAGCGACAGTTGACAGCAAGAGAGCAACAGGCTCCCCCTCTAGCACCAGCACCAGTACCTGCGCCAGCTCCGGTCCCACCTCCCGCACCGGCGCCAGCTTCTCAACTCTCAGAGTTCCTGCGGGTTAGACCACCCACCTTCTCCAGCACCACAAATCCCATGGAGGCGGGTGATTGGCTTCGCACCATCACCAAGAAGTTGCAGCTATTGCCATGTACTGATTGGGAGCGTGTGGCGTTCGCCACTCATCAACTTCAAGGACCCGCCGCCGAATGGTGGGATAATTTTCAGGAGGCTCAGCCAGTCGATCATGTGATTACCTGGGCTGAGTTCACTGCAGCATTCCGAGATGCACACATCCCGTCCGGTTTGGTGGACCTGAAGAGACAGGAGTTCATGGATCTGCGGCAGGGCAATCGTTCTGTTACGGAGTATTTGCATGAGTTCAATCGTCTAGCACGTTATGCTCCTGAGGATGTTCGCACTGATGCGAAAAAGCAGGAAAAGTTTCTTAAAGGCATCAAGGATGAGCTGAAACCTCTGTTGCTAGCCACTGATCACGCTAACTTTCAGAGGCTGGTCAATAGAGCTATTATTCAAGAGTCAGAGCAGAATAGGGTGGAGAATAAGAAGCGCAAAATGGTGGTTTATCGTTTCCCACCAAACAGCAACCAGAGGCCCAGGTTGACACCACCTGCTCCAGTGCAAAGCTACCAGTCCCGACCAGTGTACCGGCCCTCAACTATAAGTGGCACCGGTTCGGTAGCGTCTCGCCCAGCTACTCCTTCAACTCAGAGCACCGCTCAATCACCAGCTCAGAAGACATATGTACTGAAGGACAAGTTTGGTAACCCAGTGGTGTGCTACAATTGCCGTCAGGTCGGCCACTATTCTTCAGCCTGCCCTCGTCCGAAACGACCCCAGGCACCTGCACCAGCCCCTACCAGCCAAATGGTCCGTGCCAAAGTGAATCACATTACTGCAGAAGAAGCTCAGGAGGCACCAGAAGTGGTGTTGGGTATGTTTCCTGTTAACTCAGTATCTTCAGTTGTTTTATTCGATTCTGGAGCAACACACTCGTTTATATCTGCATCATTTGTAAAGAGGCATGATTTGAAAACTTTACTACTATCTAAGCCTATGCTTATAGCCACCCCAGGCAAACAGACCCCGGCTGATCTATTTAGCCCAAGGGTGCTAATAGAAATTCAAGGGGTAGAATTCCGGGTAGACCCTGTTCTAATAGAATGCAAGGGTTTGGATATCATCCTAGGGATGAACTGGCTAGTTAAACACAAGGGAATGATTGATTGTGCCAGCAAAGAGGTTACCCTGACTAATGAAGATGGACGCGTCGTCACCTTCAAGATGGTAGGGAAAGGAATCGAGACCCCAATGGTGAACCAGATAGCCTTGGAAGAAGTGCGGGTTGTCAGAGAGTTCATGGATGTTTTTCCTGAAGATCTGCCAGGGATGCCGCCAAAAAGGGACATCGAGTTCAGAATCGACCTTGTACCAGGAACCACTCCCATCTCAAAGCGCCCGTATAGAATGGCCGCTAATGAGCTAGCGGAAGTGAAGAAGAATATTGAAGATCTCGAGCAAAAAGGGTACATCAGGCCGAGTACTTCCCCGTGGGGAGCACTAGTAATCTTTGCAATGAAGAAGGACAAGACAAAGAGAATGTGTGTTGATTACAGAGCTTTGAATGAAGTCACCATCAAGAACAAGTACCCATTGCCTCGCATTGATGATTTGTTTGATCAGTTGAAAGGATCTACAGTGTTCTCTAAGATTGACCTCCGATCAGGTTACCATCAGTTGAGAATCAGAGAGGAAGATATTCCGAAGACTGCTTTCACATCAAGATATGGTCTATACGAGTATACAGTGATGTCGTTTAGACTTACTAATGCTCCAGCCTTCTTTATGAACATGATGAATAATGTCTTCATGGACTGTTTGGACAAGTTCATTGTAGTGTTCATTGATGATATCCTCATTTACTCCAAGACCCCAGAAGAACATGAAGAGCACCTTCGTCTGTCTCTGACGAAGCTAAGAGAACATCAGCTATATGCCAAGTACAGCAAGTGTGAGTTTTGGACGTCTGAAGTAAAGTTTTTGGGGCACATCATATCAGCAAAAGGGGTAGCAGTGGATCCTACTACTGTTGAAGCAGTGACAGATTGGTTGCAGCCTACATCAGTTTCCGAGATTCGTAGTTTTCTTGGATTGGCGGGTTATTACCGTCGATTCATCGAGAACTTCTCCAAGATTGCAAAGCCCATGACCAGATTGCTTCAGAAGGACACTAAGTTCAAGTGGACACCAGATTGCGAAGAGAGTTTTTGTACCTTGAAGAAAAAGTTAGTCTCAGCACCAGTGTTGACTCTGCCGGATATCCGAAGCGATTTTCATGTCTATTGTGATGCGTCTCGTCAAGGACTAGGATGCGTGTTGATGCAAGATGGAAAGGTCGTATCCTATGCCTCACGTCAGCTTCGCCCTCATGAGCTGAACTATCCTACTCATGATCTAGAGCTAGCAGCCGTAGTACATGCTTTAAAGATTTGGAGACATTACCTCATCGGCAACAGATGTGAAGTGTTCACTGATCACAAGAGTCTGAAGTATATATTCACACAGCCAGATCTGAACCTAAGGCAAAGAAGATGGCTAGAGTTGATTAAAGATTACGACATGGGAATTCATTATCATCCAGGCAAAGCTAATGTAGTGGCAGATGCACTAAGTCGAAAAGGGTATTGTAACACCATAGTTCTCCAAGACAGCGCCCCTATGTTGTGTCGTGAGATGGAAAGATTGAATCTGGGAGTCACAACCCGAGCATACCTTGCTACGCTCGAGGCAAAACCAGCTCTCGAAGATCAGATTTGTGAAGCTCAGAAGGAAGATCCAGATATGGCAGATATAAAGAAGAACATGAGGAAAGGGAAAGCTCCCGGTTTCTCGGAAGATGAAATGGGAACAGTTTGGTTTGGGAATCGTCTCTGTGTACCAGATAGGCCAGAGTTGAAGACCATTATTCTAAAGGAAGCCCATGATACCTTGTACTCTATCCATCCCGGAAGTACGAAGATGTATCAGGACTTAAAGGAGAAGTATTGGTGGGTTAGTATGAAAAGAGAGATCGCTGAATATGTGGCAATGTGTGACACTTGTCAGCGGGTCAAAGCGGAACACCAAAGGCCAGCAGGACTGTTACAACCTCTTAAGGTTCCCGAGTGGAAGTGGGAGGAAGTCGGTATGGATTTTATTACCAGTCTGCCCAGAACTCAAGCAGGTAATGATTCGATATGGGTGATCATTGATCGTTTGACTAAAGTGGCTCATTTTATAGCAGTCAAGACAACTTACAGTGGACCAAAGTTGGCAGAATTGTATATGGCTCGGATAGTGTGTTTACACGGTGTTCCAAAGAAGATCGTTTCAGATAGAGGAAGTCAGTTTACTTCAAAGTTCTGGAAGAACCTACAAGAAGAGCTTGGTACCAGGTTAAATTTCAGTACAGCATATCATCCTCAAACAGATGGTCAGACAGAAAGAGTTAATCAGATTCTCGAAGACATGTTGAGAGCTTGTGCTTTAGACTTTGGAGGTTCTTGGGATAAAAATTTGCCTTATGCCGAGTTTTCTTACAACAACAGTTATCAGGCTAGTCTACAAATGTCACCGTTTGAAGCTCTGTATGGTCGCAAGTGCAGAACCCCTCTGCTTTGGGATCAGACCGGAGAAAGTCAGGTTTTTGGGACAGATATCCTTCGTGAAGCCGAAGCCAAAGTCAAGGTTATTCAGGACAGGTTGAAGATAGCTCAGTCTCGTCAAAAGAGTTATGCCGATGTTCGTCGCCGAGATTTGTCCTTTAAAGAAGGAGACCATGTTTATCTCCGAGTGACCCCGCTTCGTGGTACTCAAAGGTTTAACATGAGAGGCAAGCTCGCTCCTCGCTTTGTTGGTCCGTTCTTGGTTACCCATCGCTGAGGAGAGGTTGCCTACGAGCTTGAGCTACCAGCGTCATTGTCAGGTGTACACGATGTGTTTCATGTCTCGCAATTGAAGAAATGCCTCCGCGTGCCTACTGAGCAAGCCGATCATCAGCAGTTGGAGATTCAAGAAGATCTGACTTATGTGGAGAAGCCTCTCCGCATTCTGGATACCAATGAGCGCGTTACAAGGAGCAAGGTTATCAAGTTCTGCAAAGTTCAGTGGAGTAACCATTCGCCAGAGGAAGCGACGTGGGAAAAAGAGGACGAGTTAAAGGCTTCGCATCCCGAGTTGTTCGAAGGTCGTTCCGAATCTCGAGGACGAGATTCTCTTTAAGGGGGGTAGGTTTGTAACACCCGTATTTTTCAAACCGTTGAAACCCTAATTTTCAAAACCGAAATTTAAATTTGAATTTATTTAAAGGATGAAAAGCTTTGTAAATTAAAACCCTTGGATAAAATATTGAATTTTGAAATTTAATAATTTTTTTTGGGTCCTTGAACCTTAAAATATTTTATAAAACTATTTTGAGAATTTTCAGAATTCAAATTCATGATTTAAAATTTAAAACTATTTTCTGGAATTAAATTAATTCGAAAAACTATTTTATTCCTCTCTGGGCCGCGCCCTCCCTTTTGGCCCAGCCGGCCCGCGGCCTGCTTCCCCCTCCCCTCTCTCTGCCGCATGGGGCCCCATGTCGGCGCCTCCCTCCGCGCCAACTCTCCCTCCCCTCTCTCTGCCGGCGGGGCCCGCCTGCCAGCGCCCGCCAGCCTCCCTGCGGCCGGGGCCCGCCTGTCAGCCCCGGATCCTTCTTCTTCGCGCCAGCCCCGTGCCTCCCTCTCTCTCTCTCTCCTCCCCCGCCGTAACGGCTTAGCCGTTTTCGCCGGAGCCGCCCCGCCCTCTAGAACCGTCCCGCGCCCCCCCCTTTCGGCTCTATTTAAACCCCCTCAACCGAATCCGCGCTCATTTTTCACTTTCATCGCCTCTCTTCGCCGCATTTCGCCATCCCGTGAGCACGCCGCCGCCGTCTCCAGCCGCGCGCCGCCGCCGCCGTGCGCCGTCGCCGCCCCCGCCGCCGGCATCGTCGGGTTCCTCATCACGCGGGCTACCTCGGCATCCTCTCCGTTCGCCGCCCCCGCCGCCGGAACGCCCTCCCCGCCGCCAACCCGAATCGCCGCCACCTTCTTCCTCGCCACCGACCACCTCCCGCCTCCGAGCTTCGCCATATTCGGTACCCTCTTGCTCCCCATCCCTCCCTCGTTCCATTTTTGGCGTTAGTTGGCCGGTTAGGCTCGCCGTGCGCCGTCGCCGCCTCACCGCCGTTCGGCCGGAGTGGGGGAAGAAGCCCCCTGTGCGCGCGTGCCGTGCCGTGCCGTGTCGGACGCGTGGCCGACCGTGGATCCTTGATCCAACGGTCCGGCTCGGCCGGTCCATGGTGCGGGTGCACCGTGCCCCCGGTGCACCATGGACTTCCCCCGCGCGCGGTTGTCGGTCCACCGTGAGCCGCAGGACGCGTGCGCGTGGTCCCCGGTCCACCGTGGACCGTTTCCGATTGATTTAGGGTTTAAGACTTTGCAGAATTCTGTAAATTCTTGTAAAATGCCTATAAAATCCAAAATAACTCCGATTGAGCCCATTCAAATTTCTAAATGTTCATAAAATTATTTTCTACATGCTGGTGTAGCTATTTTGTACTGTTTACATGACTTGTTGTACTGTTTATTTATTTATTGTGTTTTTTCGACGCGTTGTAGTCGAAGTTGAGCCGATCGAAGAGTTGCCGATCGCCGTCGAGGATCCGAATCAGTTCTACGAGGACCAAGGCAAGTCACCGGACCCTCTTGTGGACATAGTTGATCATGTTGAACCTATTTTTCGCAATAAACGCTATAACCCATAGGTTAAATATTGCATTAGCGATAAACTGTTCACTTTGTAGTTTATTTAGTTAATATATAGTTTTGCTCCCTGAAGTGTAAACCCAAGCCATGCTTATATCACCGTCTCCTTGTCGCCAGTGTCGTTTAATAGTTAGCGCTGTATTATATAGGCGCAGTAATGCTAGCTTTAATATAATTAATATTTAGTTGTCAGGTTATTATCTCTATACCCCTTTGGATTTATATAAGTCTTGTCTCGTCGATTTCTGATGGTGGAAAGCGTGTGGAGTCGAAGTGATGTTGTGCATGGTGGGTTCCGGGTGCAAGCTAGTGCATTGGTGGTCGCACCCGGGGCACTATAAGGACCGGTCTGCGGGATCTGTCGCAAAGCATTACCGTGCTAGCCACAAGTCTATGGGTAAGACCTAATCCGTAGTATGGGTCGGTTCAGCCGGATGCACCGAGCGGAGGAGACAAGATCATCTATCGGGAGTAGCCCAGTGATGACTTGTGCTGACGAGGCACTAATGGGGGTCGCACGTCTACCAATCGGGGTCTACTCAGACGTTATGAGGGAGATCCCAGTGGAGCGTGGATGAAACCTAGTGAGGTTGTCCTCTTGCTGAGCCGGACATGCGAAAGGTTTTGGCATGAGTTCCTTCGGGGTGACGTGGTGTCATCTCGACACACTGTTGTGTGCGGGAGCGAGTGCCTTGTGGGTAAAGTAGTACACCTCTGATCAGAGTATAACTTTTCGAAAAGCCGTGCCCACGGTTACGGGCGGCCAAGTGATGTTCTCCGCAGTTAGCTTTCAATGTTGAAGTTGTGAATTGCATGTCATGATCAGTATGGGTTTGAAAGAGCGAGTGGGCACAGGTGTGCAACTCGAGGTAGTGGAAAGTTAAGTTCTGTTATTTAATTCAGCATGTTTATTTCTGTTTAACACTGCTCATTAAATATTAAATAACAATTAATCTGCTTTTACGCAAATAGCCTAGTTATGCATCCTTGTTCAACAGCCATCATTATTTGCATGTCCGTGGCTTGTTGAGTACTTTGTACTCACCCCTCGTGGGTTAATTCTTTTAGATGTCGTTTACGAAGAAGAAGTCCGGGAGTAGCGTCTCAGTCGAGGAGTCGGATCCGTGGAGCCAAGGCGTTCTGCAGCTGGATTATTTTGCTTCCGCTTTATTTTGAGTTGTAATAAGTGTAGCCTATGAGCTACGTACTCGCTTTATTTCATTTTTAATTCGTTGTCAGCTGTGATCGTCTTGTAATAATGACATTTCATTTATATTCAATGAATTTGCGGTTCGTGAGAACCCGGGTCGTTACACACACACATAGCTAATATCGAATACTTTTTTTAAAAAAAATTCAAATTTGTATGGCAAATTCAAAAAATTGCAAAATAGCATTCGATCGGCTAACCATCAGTCGACTGGTGCCAGGTGACAGCCAATCGACCGATGGGTGACCGACTAGCGCCCGAATTACGCGCCGCGCCGCGCCCGTGTTCACACCCGCGTCATGCCCGCGCCTGCCCTGTGGCGGGGCGGGAGCCAAGGCGGCGGACGCAGGGGCCGGCTAGCACAGGAGGCGATGGGGCGAGGCAGGGCATGGGGGCGCACATGGGTGCAAGAGACGAGGGGGCGCGGGGCATGCGCGGGTGCAGGCACGGCGCAGCGCGGCACGTTCTGAGCACCAGTCTGTAGCCCATCGACCAACTGGCACTGACGTGGCGCCAGTCGACCGATGGTTGATCGTCCGGACGCTATTTTTGCAATTTTTTGAAATCGCAATATAAATTTTATTTTTTAAAAAAAATACTATTTTAAAAAAAATCGCTAATATCCATCAGCTACTTTGATAACCTTTTATAGGGGGAGGGAGACCGGAGAGCATTGTATGTATTGAGTTACTTTATTTATTTATTTTTGAACAATCCACTCAATAGAGTTATATATTAAAATAGAAGAAGAAAATACAAGAATAATGTCCTCCTAGAAGACGTAATCAGAAAAAAAAACATAAACACCGAGACGGGTAACACCCCGCCGCCCCCAACACATCACTAGTGACACCACTCATACAGATGACAACATCAGCATATCGATAAATACCACAAGTCTCGAAAACGGCTACCATCATATCAAACACAATTGAAAACTCATCCGGTCTTCATAAAACTTGTGTCTCCGCCACTATCATCATCCAATATAATGCTATGTATTTGCCATTTTGCAAGGATTATATTATATTAATCCAATCTTTTTGTAAACACGTACATGCAATGCAATGCATGAGGTGCACGTCGTTAATTAGTTGAGGACAACACATGCATCGATCTTGGCTGTTTCAGTTGCGGGAGGCGCCGGACTGGAAGATGAAGTAGACCGCCAAACCGGCGACGAGCGACGTCACGGCGATCGCCAGCGTCGGCGCCGGCGTCGCCACCCCCAAGTTCTGCACACAGAGAGAGAGAGAGAGATATGAGAGAGAGAGAGAGAGAGAGAGAGAGAGAGAGAGAGAGAGAGAGAACAATGTGAGCGATCGATGAAGCTACACTGGAATTAAGCACGCACGCATGTACAGATTAAGTGTATATATATATACGCACCGCGACGAGGCCTTTGCCGGTGGACACCTCGACGACGAGGGCCGTGCTGAAGCTGACCATGGCGAGACGACTGAGCCACACGTCGGCGACGCTTCCTCCTCCGCCTGCCTGCTGCTTCGAGCTCTGCTGCTCGCACCTCACCGACAGCGACGTGGCCGTCCTGGAGGAGGCGAGCGCTCTAGATCTCCTCTTGCTGGAGGTGACACGTAGCAGCAGCACTGCCCCTGATGCTGCAGCTAGCAAGCATTTGAGCAAAATGTCACAACTCTGCTAGCTAGCTACAAGAACAGATGATTACTAACTTCTCGCGCCACATATACAGATTAACAGATGTTTATAGCTTTCGTTTATTTGCCAATAAATAATATAATTAATGGCAGTGGAAACTGAAGAACGAACTCAGCTGTGGTACGGTGGAGCTAGCTGAGACTGGATCGAGAGCAGCAAGCAGGTACGTACCCGCATGGGGATGTCGCCGAGGAGAGCAAGCAGCTGCCGCCGCCGGGCCGGAAGCAGAAGACGACGGAGATTGGCGCAGCAGGACGGAGGAGAGCGCCATCGGATATGCTAGCTAGCTAGCTGCTCTCTTCTTCGTCTTCCTCTCTCCGTCCTCCTCGCCTTCTTCAGATAGCCAGCCGAAGTGAAGTGAGTGGCCGTTAGAGCGCGCCCTATCCACGAAAATTCAGGTGAGCACAGTTCCACGCACCACTCTCTCGGGTTACCATGATTTCTACTTTTTGATTTCTTTTTTTGGCCATCGAGTTGACCACCGATGTATACGGAAACCGAACCGCTAACTATTAAATTGTGTAACGATAGTAACTGAACCGATAACTATGATGACAGACCGTCGGTTGCGGACGGTCTATCATCGTAGTAGTGTGGTTTTGTTACATATATTATGTTATAGTAGTGGCTTTCTATCTCCTTCAATTTGTATATTTCTTTTGCAAGCAAGTACAACTCTATGAATAGTGAAATTACCATATGTGCTTCGTAAGGGGAAAATATAGTAGTTTTTTTTGTACTTTTTATCCTATCATTTGCAATTTCTCGAATATATGTTTTTTTCTTTCTTAAAGAGTGAGTGTTTTTTTCTTCAAATTATGAATGCTAGATACTATATCAAATTAATGACATAACTATAGTTTTGGTGGATTTTTGTCAAGAGGGCTAATATATTTATACTCCTTATGTGGACTCTAGTAAGCTAGACTCCTTTTGATTTAATTTGATATATTTTTAAAAAATGAACTTTGTCTAATATATAAGTATGTATTAGTGTAAGATATGTTAACAAGTTAACACCGGATCTGATCATATATTTCAAATTAATTCTAAATTTATAGTTATTAATAATATATATTGAAAAGAACAACACTCATCGGCTGTTACGCACAACGTGAAGCACCGGCTAGTCGAATTGGACATCAATGACGGAGACAATGACAAGTTCACCTTCGACGGCTACCTGGTCGCCGGTGCTGGTCTCCGGCATAGGTGCAGCAAACTGGGCTAGGGGTTCAAGTTGCACGAGGCATGCGTGCGCCGCTTCCTCGTTAGAATTAATCTTGTTGTTAATGTATTATTTATTTAGTGAGTGAGTTAGTTTGTTGTGTCAATTAGTGAGCATGTGTGCTGTAGAAAAATCTCGTGGGTACCACAACGTTGGCTAGCTTGAAGAGTGGATAAGTTAGCTAGTGGGGTGATTAGTGAGTTTATTAGTGAATCTATGAGACATGGCTTGCATATAAGGTGGCGTTTGGTTCAAGAATCTGATAGAACAGAATGGCTCTGTTCCATATTTTGAGAATGGAATGGCTTCGCTCTGCGTTTGGAAGAAAGAACAGAATCATTCTATTTTTTGTTTGGTTCTACAATCTGATAGAACGGAGCGGTTCTGTTTCTTGTTTGGATCAAGAGCGGCAGAGGAAATGAGAAAAAAATGGATGGCGTGGGAGGTGTGGGAGGCGAGTTGTTCGGTTCGGTGGATTTTTGGGGAGCGGATGGTTCCAGATCTACGAGGAATATTCCTTTTTAGGAGCCACTCCGTTCTATATAATTCCAAGTCAAACATACGTAAAGTGTAGAACAGAACCGTTCGCTTCCACCTAACTCCTGAACCAAATGCTACCATAAGTGTACGTATGCATACAATGTTGCAGAGAGAGGAACTAGATAGCAACATGCATGTATTAATTAGTGATTAGTAGTGAGTTTTGGATCGGCTAACCGTTCGAGCTATGCGATCCAGCTCTATTTAAGTGAGTGGTTGTATGAGAAAAAAGTGAAAAGAAAGCAGTAGTGTGTAGTGCTCTTGTGTGCTCCTATTTTGTGCTAAAAAACACATTCCATGTGTGAGTTAGAGTGCGTGAGCCGAGAGCTTAGCCAACACTTGGTATCAAAGATAAGGGTGGGTACTTGTGGCAATGTCTCTCTACGGTTCCGTGTATATGCCGCTAGGTCATCGTAGTAGCGGTAGTGGTGGAAATAGAGTCGACGGTGGCCATGAGTCGATCGTGTAACAAGTGAAAGAGATGACGGTGACTCTTTGTTACCCCATGCTAGCAGAGAACAACTTCATAGTGTGGGTGGTGAAGATGAAAAATCTTCATGTACTCACAAGGTGTGTGGGCGGCAGTGGATGGCGATGAAACAGTCGACAACAAGAAGCACCAGATGGCTCTCGCCGTCATCGTTCAAACAATGTTGAAGGCTATGGTGCTACCCATAGCCAAGAAAGAGATGACAAAAGAGGTTGGGGACATACTCAAGAAGATGCATATTGGAGAAGATCAGGTTTAGAAAGTGAATGTGCAAACTCTCAAGAGGGAACTTGAGAGGATGTACATGGAGGATGCAGAGACGATCAATGATTACTCCCTCAAGCTCACTACAGTTGTTAACAAAATTTGTACACTTGGTACCAAGGTAGAGGAGACCACCGTGGTGGATAAGCTTCTGCATACTGTCTCCCTGTTGGCGTGCTTTTTGGTCACACACTGACGCATGTGTGGCCTGAGAGATTTGCTTAACTCCAGTGCAGGTCCTACGTTTTAGAAAAGGGTTCAGGGTGTGCCAATCAGTTTGACATTGCAATTGATAAGGGATTGGAAAATATAAACGTTAGCAGCATAGCAATTGTAGGACCGAAAGTAGCGACCAGAGGGGGGGGTGAATGGGCGCCTTAAAAATTCTTTCGAATCTATGGCCTGTTCCCAATACCCAACGCACCTCAAAAATACTATGCAGCAGAAAGTAGACAGTAGGCCTAAGTCTAAAGGTTTCTAACCTAGAAGCAACTGATGATAAACAGTGTAAACCTAAAGTGGTGCAACTAGGCAGATAAACAAGTTGTAACAGGCCTATACTTCTCAATGAAATGATCTAAGTATGTATAGAGTGAAAAGAGAAGTTACTGTCCAAAGTTGTCTCCTGTTCGGGTCTTGGCGAAGCCCCCTTCGCACGTCGAGGTCTGCTTCGGAGGTTGGTGTCGGAGTCTGTCCGAAATGCCGAAGGTGTCACTGTCTAGCCTAGTTCGAAGTGGTAAGATGCGAAGTGTACTTCGGAGCGAAGTAACACAAAGTCGGAGCCTGGTTCGAAGTATGTACTTCGAAGACAAGGCTTCGAACACAGCTTCGAACCAAGAGCTTCGGAACAAAGTGACAGAGACAGAGCCTGCTTCGAAGTGCACTTCGAAGACAAAACTTCGAACACAACTCCGAACCAAAAGCTTCGAACACAACACACAAACGGACAACCTTCGCACAAAGAAGCGAAGCCTGTCACGCGACAGAGAACCAAGTCCGAAGCCAATGCTCTACCTTCGAAAAATGCAAGCTCCGAAAAGAGAGGCGAAGGGTGACACGCTACACAGAAGTCAGTGCGAGGCCTAGCGGAGCTACAGGCTTCGAACCTAACTTCGAAACTTGTCGAAGTAAGGACTTCGAACAGATAGGGCCGAAGCCCCTTCGCACTAATGTTCGAAGTATGTAATGCTGTCAATCAGAAAAATGCTTCGAAGCTTAGCAACACAGAACACAAAACAAAGTTCGAAGATCGAACGAAGCCTTCGAAGGAGATAGATCGAAGCCTGCCTCGCGAAACTGAAGGGCTTCGAACAGAGAGTAGCTTCGCTCGAAACACAGCCAAAAAGGTGACGGAGCCTGTCAGCTTCGATCAAAAAGCTGTGCGGTAGAAAGTAAAAAGGCTGGCAGCAAAGACTGTAGCTACAGTAGCAGTACTACTTGCAACAGCAAGAACTAGTACTACTTCTCACGAAGAACACACACAACAGAGACACAACCTTAGGAGTAAAATCAACCAGCACAACGAACCGAAGCTTCTTGTAGCAGAGGAATCAATGCACTCACCGCAGCAACCAACAAAGGAATCAATCTCACAGGAGCCAAAATAAATGCAAGGCAAAAAGGGATGAACCACTGCCTGGCGGCGCACACAGGAGAGAGAAAGAGACAAAATGACCCAATAGAGAGGATTTGATTTCAGCACAAAGGGGTAGTCCAAACCCTAGGGGTTGGGGTGCTATTTATAGGCAGCCCAACACTAGGAATATTCTACCAGCCCCTTAGGGTTTTTACAGACTCAAAAATACAGAAAATGACTCTACTGCCCTTAGGTATTTTTACAGACACAACTGACTGACTGTGGGCCTAGAGTAACAGATGACATATCCTGAAGCTATTCTTCTGGACATTCGGATACAGAATCAACGGTTGTCAGTTTTACGCCGAAACTGACAAAGCCTCCACCAGCTTTGCACCAGGTACCCGGATTGGGCCGGCCCGACTCCGCAACTCTCTCAGCCCGGCAATCGCTCACCGCCCGTGTACCTGAGTCAGTCCTGGTCAACAGCTCAGTGGGTCTTCTACTGCTTCTGGCCCATGCACCCGGATTGGGCCAGCCCGACTTCGCAGCCTCCTCTGCCCGACAGTCGCTCGCTGCCCGTGTACCTGAGTCACACGCGGCCCATGAAACAGCAGATCTCTTCTCTTCTTCAGTCCTCTTTGACTATCGTTGACAATGACTCATCACTTCTAGAGCCATGAGGCCCACGCTATTCAGCATGGCTCCTCAATCTCCCCCTTGATGAGTGCATTGTCAACATTCCTCTTTTCACAGCTCTTCAGCACCTGCGAACCAAATGTGGAAACACGAAAACAAAATACAAGAGAACAAAGAAGAAGAAAAATAAGGTAAAAGTTTAACCTTAATGACCAAAAGTCGAACAAAAGCAAGAAGCGGTCATTATGGTTAACCAAAACACAAAAGCTCAAAATGAGTGCGACTTCAGAACAACAAGAATATCAACAGAGTAAGAACTCCCCCTTAAACTCTGATCCCAAATTTTCTCCCCCTTGTTGACAAGTGAACTCATCAAGCACTCAAAAGAGACACAGACTCCCCCTGAAAAGTAACTCCCCCTCAAAATATGCAGTAAATGCAATTGGGGTGCAGGTGGAGTGAAGAAAGCATGCTTCTCAGATATGATTGACTGCAAATACAGTATCTAACAGGTATAGCAAAGGAGATACTGTCTAAGATACATGGCATGATCAGTGCAAGAGATGATATCTAAAGAAAGTCATTTAGCACGCATTTTTCAGTTTTTGCAAATAAAAGCATCACCACATTGTCTAGTAAACAAGCAAGGTAAAGCATGAGATGCAGAAGCTAACTGATATCTACCAAGATAAGCATTGTTCAAAACAAAGTGCTTCAGCAAACTTGTTATCCCTTTAAAGTTCAGGCTTTTTCATTTTCCTTTGTCATTTTTTGCCAAGGGTTATTTGCATGTCAAGCCTTATGCTAACCGACCAAGTCAAGCCTAGGCCAGAATTGGACCATCAGAAGCTTAAGACATTGGTCTCGGCATACACTATACTGTCCTAGTTCATACCAAAGTGCTATGGTAAGCAATCCAGAACAATATAATGCGACAAAGCAAACCCACTTGGATCTTTTCGATTTAAGCATAAAAAGGAATGGAATTTTCATGCATTTTTGATTTTTATCATTTTATAGCACATGTTCCATGTTAAAGCATATAGATGTCCAAGTTGCATATCTGCATCTATGTGATGAACTGGCTACAAGGCATGTAACAGATAGCAAAAACACTCAGCCTACGCATGCTAGTTACCAGAAGCAATGGTGATCATTTTTCAAGTTGAAAGCGTAAAAGCCATGCACATGACAGATATCAGGTATATCAAGTGAACTGAATCAAAGCATGATCATCGACATGTAAACAAAAGCATGTACCCGCTAGACTAAGTAAAGCAGTTCAATCATATAACAGAAGCATCTCTAAAGTGTGATACGTGAAATTGCAAGATATGAACACACACAAAAAGACTCAAGAAAAGAGTAAAAAGAAAACTGACGCAAAATATCCTAGAAAGGATACACAACACCCAAATCCCCTCGTAAACGCTCAAAAGTAGATTGATCTAGGGGTTTGGTGAAAATGTCAGCCAACTGATGATGGGTATCAACATGAATAAGGTCAATGACACCTTTCTCATATTGATCCCGCAAGAAGTGAAAGCGCACATCAATATGTTTGGTTTTTGAATGAAGACACGGGTTTTTTCCTACACTAATAGCACTAGTGCTGTCGCAAAACAGTGGAACCCTGGTAGGAAAGAATAACCCAAAGTCTCGAAGAGTGGAAATCATCCAAACCATCTGTGAGCAGCAGCTAGCAGCAGCTACGTACTCAGCCTCTGTGGTCGAAAGAGCAACTCCAGATTGCTTTCGAGAAGACCAAGATACAAGGGAAGAACCAAGAAACTGGCAAGTACCGGAAGTCGACTTGCGATCCAACCGGCACCCACCAAAGTCGGCGTCCGAAAAGCCAGATAAATCAAGTGATGATGATGCTGAATAATAAAGACCAAGATCAGGCGCATAGGTGAGATACCTGAAAATGCGCTTGACAGCCTGCCGATGAGACGCGCGTGGTGAAGACTGAAAACGCGCGCAAAGTCCCACGGCGAACTGTATGTCTGGTCTTGTTGCCGTTAAGTACAACAGCGAACCGATCATCCCTCGAAACTCTCTCTCATTGACCTTGACACCGCTCTCGTCCTTGTCCAAACCCCCAGAAGTGCCCATCGGGGTCATCTGCGGCTTCAATTCACCACCAAAGTCAAATTTCTTTAACATATCACGAGTGTACTTACCTTGGTGGATGAAGGTGCCGTCCTTGGTCTGCTTGATCTGGAGCCCTAAGAAATACTTAAGCTCACCCATGAGGCTCATCTCAAACTCACTGTGCATCTGCTCAGAAAACTTGGACACAAGAGAATCAGTAGTACCGCCAAAAATAATATCGTCCACATAAATCTGAGCAACTAAGAAATCTGAAGCATCTCTGAGCAGGAAAAGAGTTTTATCCACAGAACCCATCACAAAGCCCTTCCCCAACAAAAACTGCTTTAACCGGTCATACCAAGCCCTGGGGGCTTGCTTCAACTCGTATAAAGCTTTATGCAACTTAAAAACATGTCGAGGAAACTTGGGGTTCTCAAAACCGGGGGGTTGCCTAACATATACCTCCTCCTCTATGAACCCGTTCAGAAAAGCACTCTTAACGTCCATTTGAAAAAGCTTAAAACCCTTTGAAACGGCAAAAGCTAGAAGAATACGAATGGACTCAAGACGGGCCACAGGAGCGAAGGTTTCTTCAAAGTCAATACCTTCCTTCTGGCAATAACCCTGGGCGACTAGTCGAGCCTTGTTGCGCACCACAACCCCATCTTCACCTTGTTTGTTCTTGAATACCCACTTGGTGCCTATGGGGTTGCATCCTGGTGGCGGCTCAACTAGTGTCCAAACCCGATTGCGGACAAAATTCTCAAGCTCTTCTTGCATGGCATTTATCCAATTAGAATCAGAGAGAGCATGAGAAATGTCTCTGGGCTCAAAAGATGCAACAAACGCAGATTCAGCAAACACAGCGAGAGAGGGAGAAGAACGCAAAGTCCTCTCAGTCAAATCACCAATGATGAGCTCTGAGGGGTGGTCACGCTGAACTGCTCGGGTTCCCTGGTGATCTGAAGTCACCTCACCGGAGTCAGCAGCTGGCACCTCTGGACTCGACTGAAGGGGCTCGATCGAAGTGGAAGAAGTGATCAGAGGTCCGCCTTCATCATCAGTCGAAGTCACAGAGGGTGTGGGCTCTGCGGGGGATGCAGAAGGCCCGCCCTCAACAGCAGCTGGAGTATCCTCATCTTCCTCGAAGATGGACTCTCCGAGCTCATCATCACCAGAAAGCTCAAAAGAAGGAGTCAAAGAAGGCAAGGACTCATCAAAAGAAACCTCACACGTCTCGACAAGCACCTGGGATTCGAGGTTCCAAACACGGAAGCCTCGAGAATGCAATGCATAACCAAGAAAAATACCATCCCAGCAACGAGACTCAAACTTGTCCAAATGCCCTCCCTTCTTGAGCACAAAGCACTTGCAGCCAAACGCTCGCAAGTGGGTCACCTTGGGCTGTCTGCCAAACCGCAACTCATATGATGTCTTACCAATGTAAGCTCTAAGAAAAATGCGGTTGGCAAGATAGCAAGCCGTGTTCATGGCTTCAGCCCAAAAACGCCTAGGAGTCCTGTGCTCATCGAGCATCGTCCTGGCCATCTCGACTAGCGTGCGGTTCTTTCGTTCCACAACGCCGTTCTGTGGGGGAGTGTAAGGAGAAGAAAACTGATGGTCCAGACCCTGATCACCACAGAAGCTGACGAACTGAGAGTTCTTGAACTCAGAGCCGTTGTCGGAGCGAATTGCTCGCATCCGACCATTGTTCTCATTCTTCAGCTTCAAAATCAGGTCATGGACAAATTGAAAAGTTTCATCCTTAGACTCCAAAAAGAAAACCCACGAGAAACGAGAAAAGTCGTCAACAATCACAAGTGCATACCACTTCCCACCGACTGAGCGTACCCGAGCTGGACCCACAGTGTCCAAATGTAAAAGCTCGCCTGGATACGTAGTCATCACCTGAGTCACAGGTGAGTGAGAAGCGGCAACCATTTTCCCATGACGACAGGGATGACAAACCAGATCCTTCTCCATTTTAAGCTTGGGCAATCCTCGGATGAGATCCATAGAGCTTAACCTGACTAGCAGATCAAAACTCAAATGACCTAACCTCCTATGCCACTTCCAGAGCTCAGAAGAGGATCCAGCAATCAAACAGCGAGAAGGGCCAAAAGAACTAGAGAAGTCAATTCGAAAAACTTTACCGAAGGGTAAAATCTGACAAACCAAAGACCCTCTAAAATCAATCACAGAAGAATTTCCCTTCTTAAAACGCACTTCCAAACCATCCTCAAGAAGTTGCGACACAGAGATTAAATTAAAGTTCAGATTTTTAACCAAAGCAACATTCTTTAAAGAGAAATGGTCTGAGATGCTGATTGAGCCTATGCCACTTACTTTCCCTTGACCGCTGTTCCCGAATGTAATGTACTCTTTGGAGCTCGGGGGAGTGAGACTGGAGAACCATCTGCGATGTCCCGTCATGTGGCGAGAGCATCCTGAGTCCATGATCCAAACATCCTCCAGTCCCCGGTCCTGCACAATCAATGTCTGTAAGTGGGAGCAAATGGTCCGGCACCAGGTTTAGCAAAAGAGCTAAACCAGTGTCGAGCCATCTGCTCAAAAGATGGAAAGCGAAAACCATCAAAAGAGTTTGGACCAAAACGCGGCTCAAAACGTGGTCCACGGTTCTTCCTAACCCTACGGCCACGAGGTCCAGAACCGTAGCCAACTCGGTCTGGAACTCTGCCGGAACGAACACCACCAACTGGAGCACGGGCAAGAAAGCCGTCTCCTCTACCACCACCTACACGACGCGGCCTGGCCTCCAGCCTCTCCCCACGCCGAGGAACACGCAGTCTACCACCCTGCTGGTAGAACTGCACCTGATCACTACGAGCCCTTTCTGCTCTCTCAACCCGCTTCCTCCTGAAGCAAAACTCCGCAAGATGCCCGTCTTTCTGACAATACTCACAATGATAGGTAGGCTTCTTGGGATGTGGTTGAGGCTTGGGGTTCTTGGGCTTGGTAGTGTTTGGTGTGGTCTTCTTGGGCTTAGAGGGTCCAGGAAGAGAGTCAAGAGAAGTGTGGAGATTTTTGGGCTTTGGAACCCAGATAGGTTTCTTGGGTGGAGCTTTAGGTGGCTCATGAATCACTCCATCCTTGGGCTGACAAGCCTGGGAGGACTCAGTGGAGTGAGTCTTGGGATGTCTCTGCTCTGGAGTCATTTTACTCCACTCCACTGCCCGGCTGAGGGCACTCTCAAAGTCAGCCTTGGTGTAGGTGTAACCTACTCCAAACCCATCCTTTCTCTTGAACTGCTGGATCATCATGCCAAGCTGTGGCTCTCTGGCACTGATCCAACTCAGGATAGACCGGAGATAAAAGTTCTCATTCTGAGAATCTGCTAGCTCCTCTCTCAAGGAAGCTAGAACCTCCACCTGAGACAAGCAGGTCTCACACTCATTCTCTACTTGGACAGACTTCCCGGCTTTTAGCTTAATCAACTCCATTCTAAGAGACAGACAGTTCTCACAAACAGTGGGTGGAACTGACAGTGTCTCAAGCTCTAGCCTAGTCTGGGCAAGCTCAGCTCTCAACCTCCCAACATCACCCAAATGCTCATCGCCCTTGGATTTTAGCTCAGCTAAGGCAGCTAGATGAGATGGGCAATCAACACAGGGTGCGACGACAGTGGCGTGAGCATCTTTCAGCTCCTGCTGAGCGCTTTCAAGCTCAGTGGCCAAAACGTCCCTCTCATCAACCCTTTCTGTGTACCTGGACTTCAGAGTCGACAGGTCACACAGAAGCACCTCACACTTCGGGCACTCACTGCTAACACCCAAGCAAGGGGAAGAGGATAGACTCTCAATTCTGCCGTTGGCCACGGCAAGCTCACTCTCTAGCTCATCTATCCTCTTCTTGGCCCCCCTAAGCAGTTTTTCCCGATACTTTAACTCCTGACGATTGCTCTCTAGTAAATCAACAATTTCACGCTCATAAGATGATACCTTGCTATCGTCGTCGGAGTCGTCGGAGGAGCTCTTTTCTTCTCTATCCCCAAGAGCCATGGAGCAGAAGCTCTTGCGGGATCTTCGGCGCTGGTGTGAGCGGCTCTTCGGCTTGTCTCCGAAGGCCATGAAACAGAGGCCCGCCGGATCATCCTTGTCCTTCCCCTTCTTGATGGTAATCTCCTCATCACTTGAGCTCGATGAAGAGGAAGAAGACGTGGATCTCTTGGAGTAGCTCTTCTCCATCTCGGCGAAGAAGGCCTTGTCGCGCTTCTTGTTCTCTCGCCGGTAGTCCTTCAGGGCCTTCTTGAAGAACCGGGTCTTCGGCTTGCCCTTGACGAAGGAGGGGCTCTCATGCTTGCCTGAGTCGTGGAAGCTGCTGCCGGCGCCCTTCTTGTATCCACTGCGCTTGGGGCAGTCGGCGATGAAGTGTCCTGGATCACCACATTCAAAGCATCCGGATTTTGTGCCGTGTCTTTTGAACATTCTCTTATCATAGACACGACGCACCCGGTTGTTAAAGAGACACAAATCATCATCTCCCAACAACTCAAGCTGGTCCTCAGTGATAGACATCAAGGAGAACCCAGCACAGCTCACAGCAGAGGGATCAACTGAAGGTGTAGCAAGGGCCAGGGATTTTGATCCAGAGCCAGTGAGATTTGATCTCAACTGGATATCTACCTCAGTGGCCTTCAGCTTGCTAAATAACTCAGAAATGGTCAAGGTATCGTAAGAAGTGCTCTCAACGATAGATGATACCTTGATCTCCCAGATCTTTGGGTCCAAGGTATGAAGAACCTTGAGCGCCTGCTCATGATCTGAGACTAACTGAGCACCCTCAGCCTTGTTGTCCCGAAGCTTGTTAATGATCGACTGAAAGCGACCAAACAAAGCCTCAACAGATTCACCCGGCTTCTGTGTGAAATTCTCATATTCACGCCGGTAGGTCTGATAGAGCCGAGCCTTGACCTGTGCTGTTCCCTCATGGTGTGCCTTGAGGGTAGCCCAGATCTCTCTCGCAGTGGAGAGATGACTCACTCGCTCAAATTCAGTGGGACCTAAACCAGAAAATAAAATGTTCACAGCCTTACTGTTGCTCAGATGCTGAGCAATGATACCAGCAGTACCTTGCTCAGTAACTGGCAGAATGACAAATGTGGTGTGAACGCAAATGTCCCATATGTCCGAACCCTGGCTCATGAGATAGGCTCGCATGCGAGTCTTCCAATAATTATAGCCATAGGCTTCCAAGGACGGGACCTTGCCAGGAGACGTCATAGTCACTACTGGGGTTTAGAACCGGTTAAGGTATGGAAAAAACCTAACCTCGCTCTGATACCACTTGTAGGACCGAAAGTAGCGACCAGAGGGGGGGGTGAATGGGCGCCTTAAAAATTCTTTCGAATCTATGGCCTGTTCCCAATACCCAACGCACCTCAAAAATACTATGCAGCAGAAAGTAGACAGTAGGCCTAAGTCTAAAGGTTTCTAACCTAGAAGCAACTGATGATAAACAGTGTAAACCTAAAGTGGTGCAACTAGGCAGATAAACAAGTTGTAACAGGCCTATACTTCTCAATGAAATGATCTAAGTATGTATAGAGTGAAAAGAGAAGTTACTGTCCAAAGTTGTCTCCTGTTCGGGTCTTGGCGAAGCCCCCTTCGCACGTCGAGGTCTGCTTCGGAGGTTGGTGTCGGAGTCTGTCCGAAATGCCGAAGGTGTCACTGTCTAGCCTAGTTCGAAGTGGTAAGATGCGAAGTGTACTTCGGAGCGAAGTAACACAAAGTCGGAGCCTGGTTCGAAGTATGTACTTCGAAGACAAGGCTTCGAACACAGCTTCGAACCAAGAGCTTCGGAACAAAGTGACAGAGACAGAGCCTGCTTCGAAGTGCACTTCGAAGACAAAACTTCGAACACAACTCCGAACCAAAAGCTTCGAACACAACACACAAACGGACAACCTTCGCACAAAGAAGCGAAGCCTGTCACGCGACAGAGAACCAAGTCCGAAGCCAATGCTCTACCTTCGAAAAATGCAAGCTCCGAAAAGAGAGGCGAAGGGTGACACGCTACACAGAAGTCAGTGCGAGGCCTAGCGGAGCTACAGGCTTCGAACCTAACTTCGAAACTTGTCGAAGTAAGGACTTCGAACAGATAGGGCCGAAGCCCCTTCGCACTAATGTTCGAAGTATGTAATGCTGTCAATCAGAAAAATGCTTCGAAGCTTAGCAACACAGAACACAAAACAAAGTTCGAAGATCGAACGAAGCCTTCGAAGGAGATAGATCGAAGCCTGCCTCGCGAAACTGAAGGGCTTCGAACAGAGAGTAGCTTCGCTCGAAACACAGCCAAAAAGGTGACGGAGCCTGTCAGCTTCGATCAAAAAGCTGTGCGGTAGAAAGTAAAAAGGCTGGCAGCAAAGACTGTAGCTACAGTAGCAGTACTACTTGCAACAGCAAGAACTAGTACTACTTCTCACGAAGAACACACACAACAGAGACACAACCTTAGGAGTAAAATCAACCAGCACAACGAACCGAAGCTTCTTGTAGCAGAGGAATCAATGCACTCACCGCAGCAACCAACAAAGGAATCAATCTCACAGGAGCCAAAATAAATGCAAGGCAAAAAGGGATGAACCACTGCCTGGCGGCGCACACAGGAGAGAGAAAGAGACAAAATGACCCAATAGAGAGGATTTGATTTCAGCACAAAGGGGTAGTCCAAACCCTAGGGGTTGGGGTGCTATTTATAGGCAGCCCAACACTAGGAATATTCTACCAGCCCCTTAGGGTTTTTACAGACTCAAAAATACAGAAAATGACTCTACTGCCCTTAGGTATTTTTACAGACACAACTGACTGACTGTGGGCCTAGAGTAACAGATGACATATCCTGGAGCTATTCTTCTGGACATTCGGATACAGAATCAACGGTTGTCAGTTTTACGCCGAAACTGACAAAGCCTCCACCAGCTTTGCACCAGGTACCCGGATTGGGCCGGCCCGACTCCGCAACTCTCTCAGCCCGGCAATCGCTCACCGCCCGTGTACCTGAGTCAGTCCTGGTCAACAGCTCAGTGGGTCTTCTACTGCTTCTGGCCCATGCACCCGGATTGGGCCAGCCCGACTTCGCAGCCTCCTCTGCCCGACAGTCGCTCGCTGCCCGTGTACCTGAGTCACACGCGGCCCATGAAACAGCAGATCTCTTCTCTTCTTCAGTCCTCTTTGACTATCGTTGACAATGACTCATCACTTCTAGAGCCATGAGGCCCACACTATTCAGCATGGCTCCTCAGCAATTCGGCTGACAAGCCGATGACTGTGGCAGAAAAGATAAAACCGTGAACCAGCGCGTTGATCGGCCAGACGGCCGATATCCCATACTAACCCAATCGAGCGAGCGCGTCATCGGACGATAGGAAAGGCAGAGTATGCATATAGGCCGATGTGCACCCTTCAACGGTGAACACGATACGAAGATGAATTAAAGATAACATATCAACTTGTACTCTGATAAAAATAAATAAAGCATGCTAGATAACAGATCTATATCGTGGAAATCATCATAATAATTAGATCGGACCTAACCGAGACAGTAGCTAGTCATAATGATCTAAACAATATATCAACAAATCGGGCAAACTTTATTTAGATGAACAGTATACAACATGAAAAAATACAATAGCGAGAGATGTCGGACTTAACCGATGAAGCCTTAGACTATCAGACCTAGATCACTTCAATCTAAGAGATCAAACCTAACTGATGCAGCCTTAGACCTAGCCAAATACACTGAGAACAACCGACGACCGTGATGTTTCACCGTTCTCCTCAAGAGATCATACTGAACCGATGTAGTCGTGATGGTACTAACCTAGTTGGCACGTACGGCGAGGGTGGCGGGACTCACCTCTTTGCCGAAGATCAAAATGATGCAGCCCAGCTCCGAGCGCCTGAGTTGTCGGATAACCTTGGGACACAAGGATGGCGATGCACTGATTGTTGATTTAACGAGAGTTAACTAATCTAATCTAAGGGATACATATTTATAGTCCGTAGACTTGCCATCTAAGTAACTTATCTAGTCAATTCCGGATGAATCTGTAACCATCTTCTGCTCTTATCTCCATCGGCTCCCCTTTCGATCATGTAGCTGTTGCGGATGGACTCCTTTGACTTTCTTTGACCGGATCTTCCTTGACTTTCTGTTGACCGCACGCCTTCCTTGGTGGGCCTTGGGCTTTGCCAATTCTTGGCGTCAATACTCCTGACAAATTTCAACACATCGTTAACACCATCGAGCAATGGGGCGATGTGACGAAGATCGATGACTGTGGTGGATGACATTGGACACTTGAAGACATATGAAGCGTCCATGACTAGGCGTCAGCGTGACAAGGAAGGAGGACCACAACTGTTAGTGCTAATCCACAACTAATATGTGCTGAGTGGGAGGCTAAGGTTGCTGAAGAGAAGAAGTACCGCATCAAATTCGATAAGTCACAAATTAATTGCCGCAAGTGTGGTGAATTTGGGCATTTCATCGATGAGTGTGATGAAGGTATCCAAGGAAATGGTGCACCTTGCCATTGCAGACGCCGATGATGATCCTACACTACTTTAATTTTTCGCCGACGAGGTGCAAAATAAATCCTACAAGATTAAGCGGATGATTGTTAGAATTAATCTTATTGTTAATATGTTATTTATTTATTCAGTAAGTTAGCTAGTGGAGTGATTAGTGAATTTCTAAGGCATGCTGACTTGCATCTAAGATAGTGTTTGGTTTAGCGTACGACGAGGAATGGAACGGAATGGTTCAGAACTATCTTATTCGCCAAAAAAATCAGTACCACACAGTTCAACATCTATAAGAAATATTTTTTTGAGGATCGTTTGGTTTCACTTGGATTACACCCTATTCCTTGACCAAACAACAATATCATCCCATATTAGAAACCATTTCATTCCGTTTCTCTTCGTACGGAGAACCAAACACTACGGAAGCAAATGTATGCATGCAATGTTGTGGAGAGAGGAACTAGTTAGCAGCCGCGTGGGCGTGGCGGCCGCGGATGATCACGGCGGCGGCGGCGTGGGCAAGTGCGAGGTGTGCGGCGAGGTCGTACGAGAAGGGTGCGTGTCCTATGGCTCCGCCCCGGCCGTGCGTGCGGCGGCCTCGTCGTGCACCCGCTCTGCGTCCTCATGCCGGCGGTGGCGCGGGGCCCACGACGCGTGGGCCGTGGCTCGTCCGGGCGGCGTCTCGGATGCGGCGACGAAGTGCGCGGCGTGCGGGCCGGCGCGCCGTCGGGGCGTGGCGGGTGGACTTTCACCTGCGCGCGGTCCGTCATGCCGGCGGCCGAGGCGACCACACTGCCGAGGCGGCCGGCGCCGGCTACAGCGTCTTCCAAGGCGAAGAGTGGCTGCCTTGGCTCGTACGTGCACGACCTGCTATGTGGCCATCATTGGCTACTCCTTCTACTACCGTTTTCAGAAATAAATTCGTTGTAAAATCCTTTCCATATAAATTCTATTGCAATCTACGTTACGTCGAAAATTAAAATAATTTGAAATGAATCCTTTCATTTTTTAATGTCGACATATTTAAATTAGAGTCAAGTAAAGTATGGAATAATGCAATAATATTGTACAGTTCTCTCCGATTGTAATAGACTACTAGTTTACCAGAACAAACTGCACTGCATATTTGATCTGAGATTAATACTGTAAAAAAAGTGAAATAAATACCAGGAAATTGTGGCATGCAATGCTTATTGTAGGAATGGGTTCAATTTTATAGAAAGCAGAAAAAATTACAATATTAAAAGAACATTGCGGAGGAGCTCGTCCGAGGACGCACTCGTTATGTGAGGAGATGCGGTAGAAAGTAGAAATCATCCTCGCAGGGAGGGCGGTTGCCGCTCCGCGTGCCTGCGCACGAGGAGATGGGCCTATGGACGGACAAAATTCACATGTTATAATAGTAGTGATAATGCATATAGAGATGGGGAAGTTGAGCTGGAGAGTTTTGGTTTGCTATGAGAAGAAGTTGTGGTAGTAACGGACTCACTGTCACTAATTAAAGCAATAATTAAAAAATCACAACAATACACACATATGTAATTGTAGAATATATAATTAAAGCCACATTTGGCACAACTACAGCTCCAAAAATTTTTAAAACTGGTCCAGCCTAACTCCGAGAAATTCTGAATCTAAAGCTGGTCCAACACAGCTCACAATAGTTTTTCCATATCTCATGGTTTACAACAATTTTTTCATAGCTTATAGTTCGGCTCATAGCTCATAACAGCTTAGCTCATATCTCATAGCAGCTCAACTTATAGGATACAACAATTTTTTTTCACTGCTCACTGCTCACAACAGTTTTTCTAAATCTTACGGCTCACAATTTTTTTAGAATCAACAACGAACTCAATCAAATATACTCTTAGTCGAGTAATTGATATTTTATTTTAGACTAAAACTCAAAGTTTAAAATTCAGATGCAACACGAAATCTTAGAGTTAGAACGATACCGAAAGATGATGCTTGAATCTAGGCGCTTGGGATCGCTCGCTCTGTAACGTCGGCGTAGGCGAACCACGGAAGTTTGAGAGCGGCTGCTGCCGACAGCCTCCGGTCGATGTCGCAAGAGAGGAGTCCGTCCAGGACGGCGAAGCCATCGTTGGACAGGAGGTGATCGTTGAAGATGTCACGCAGGCGGTTGCAGTGGAGAATGCACGGCGGGGTGACCACCTTGCCGGCGAGCGGCAGGGAGGCGTAGGCCGGCCAGTGGGTGGATGAGAATGGCACGCCGAGCACGTCGAAGATCTCGAGGAGCTGCTTCGTGTCGTCCTCCCCGTCGAACAGCGGCTTGCCGGCTAGGAGCTCGGCCATGACGCAGCCGACGGACCACATGTCGACCTTGGGGCAGTAGTCGGCCTTCCCCAGGAGGATCTCGGGGGCCATGTAGCGGCGCGTGCCGACGCGCCCGTACGGCGGCGGCTCGGACAGGGAGACGGCTTGCCCAAGGTCGCAGATCTTGACGGCGCCGATGACGCCGCCGGCGAGGATGTGAGCCGGCTTGATGTCGCGGTGGATGACGCGGAGGGAGTGCATGTGCTCGACGCCAGCGATGAGAGACCGCATCACGCGTCTTACCTCCTCTTCCCGGAGCGGCCGTCCACGGCGCCCGATGCGGAGGACTTCATGTAGGCTAGGCCCGGCGTGTTCCATCACCAGGGAGACGACCTCGCCGGTTTCCGGTTCCTCCACCAGCGCCTGGAGAGCGACCACGGAGGGGTGGCCGCCGCAGATAGCTAGGAGCTCGGCCTCACGCATCATCCCAGCCGTCTCCTTCCCGTCGCCGCGCTTGACGGCGACGATCTCGCCGGATACACGACACCGAGCCTGGACGACGCCGCCGCCGATACAGTCCGTCTCCTCGTAGTCGCCGACGGCCCAGACGCGTTGCTGCTGTTGCACGGCCGGCACGATCCGCTCATCCCCCGCTTCGTGAGCGGCGCACATGTCATGGATTTCGAGGAGCTCGCACACGGCGGCGGCGCGCGGAGAGCGGGCGGCCATCTTCTCGACAGAAAGAGGGTCTCCGACACGGGCCACGGAGGAGGCGCGCTCGCGGCGAGCTCGACAATGGAGCGCAGATTTAGGGTTTTGCGCGCGTGGGGACGGATTCATATTTCATGCGAGAGCGTGGGTTCGTTGTGGGCTTTGGGCCTTATCATTTTAATTTGGGCCCATCTGGTTTTGGGAATGTGCTGCCGAATTTTTTTAAATGATATTTTTAAAAAGAATTATAGCAGTTTTAGAAAATTACAGAAACGGGTAACAGTCGGCCGACCAAGTACCGACTACCGCCACGTGGCCCCTAGTCAGCACTTGGTCGGCCGACTCCGACCACGTCAGCGTCAGTCGGTCGACCAAGTGTCGACTCATGGCCACGCTGATGTGTATTGGCTACTTTTGGCGCGCCAATAGCTTTTTCGACCGATTAGGGCCGACCGGCGCTGATGTGGCGCTAGTCGGCTAACCAGTGGCTGCCACATCAGCAAGAGTCAATTATTGAACAACCGATTGATACTAACGTGACGCTAGTCGGCCGAAAGAGCCGTTGACGCGCCGAAAGTAGTCGATGCATGCCTACGTGGTCCTGAGTCGGCACTTGGTCGGCCGACTGACGCTAACGTGACCAGAGTTAAGCCGATCAAGTGTCGACTAGGGGTCACATGGCGGCAGTCGACACTTGGTAGGCTGACTGCTACCTATCTGATTTTTAAAAAATATATTATTTCAAAAAAAATCTGTGCTGCATGCCTTATTTCTTCCGGGTGAAGACGAAGGTAAAAAACCATTTGTTACATCATCAAATCTAAATGGATCTATAAGTTTTGAATGTATACAAAGATAGCTTCTATGTATTTTGTATAGCCCATATACTTGCTCTACTATCAAAAAAAATAAGAATCTATTTTTCTATTTTAATTGAAGCCATTACGGAAATCAGCCGATTTACCGTGTGCCATTGGCACTCGGCGAAGGATTCACAAGTATAAAGTGTTATACTCGACAAAGAACGCTGGACACACACTCTTTATGGATGAACATGATCCTCCAAAACATGCATTTACTTGAATTATAATATATCAATCTGTATCTATCGTCTCTAGATTCAAGTAATGGATTGCCTCCTTTGGCCCTCTTCCCCTTCCCTTAAATCAGTAATTTTTATCTTTTCATCAATTGTATTTTAAATAAAGTCAGTTTTAAACAAAAGTGATATTTTAACCTTTTATTACATGTGTGCTCATTGTTAAATAAACAATATTTTTCACATTCTAGCGGGAATTTAATTAGGGGTAATACGACACGCGGGCGAGTGTGCGCGTACCGCCGCGGGTGAGGGAGATCTCTCTCATTTAATTCTCACAATTAATAAGGCCACTCTTAAGGCATTCCCAACCCATAATTTATAGTTTTTAGAGGAGAGAGTGTAATTAATTTGGTTTTAGACCTAACCATTCTGATGCATAGTTTCTATGCAGATTAAAAATTAATAACTTCATGCATACACCACAAAGAAAGGCGCGTTCCCACGGTGGAAGCATAGCAATGCTTGCGCCGGCAGAAACAAATAGGTGCGCGTTGGAGCGAAGAAGAAGCGAAACACGATTGTGGCATATGCACACGAGATCTGAAGTAGTGTCGATAGAAACGACGAAGCAGCCCCAACGTGATACCAGTCGTTTCTTCTTGCTTTGGTGCGGGAGACGACTCGATTTCCTCTTGATGAAACAGTTTCCTTCTCTCTCCCCCTTAATTCTCCTTCCACATCAGCAAATTGCCTACATGACAATGCAATACTACGAAACCGTTTAGTCACTGCATTGGGAGTGCCCTCAAGAGGCACACATACATACATTATAAATCGAAAATTGAGCATTCATGAAGTATAAATGTTGTCTTAATTCACGACGACACATGGCGAGCGAGGGGCGCGGTGAGCTCAAGCGACATAGCAGCGCACTGCACACAGTGAGCGAGGCCACTATCAATAGTTCAATTGTTAACGGAACCTAAACCCTAAACTATCGACAGAAGCCAGAATATTAACGGTTTGTCGATATCTAAGTGTCAACATATATCTATTTTTACGGTTCTTGAAGCACTATACAGAATTAAAATTTTATAAACAACATTATTTATAAAAAAATCTATGAAAAACTATCAGTATAGAAAAAACATGCTTTTTCTTAGATTGGCAAACACAATTCCAAGGATTGAAATTTGTTACACATTTATGAGCTGAGCTTGTCAGCGATGTGCACAGGAGACAAAGGAGCTAGCGATCCACCTGAGCTGCCCTCTTCCCAAGGTCAGGGCCCCGAATCTGCTGACTGCTCAGCTCAGCTCAGCTCAGCTCAGCGATGCCTGCCTCCCTCTGGTCCCTTTCCCCCACCTGCACGCCACTTTCTCACCCCTCTCTCATCCCCCCTCTATCTTTTCTCTCTCTCTCTCTACACCCTCCAGAGGCTACGAAATGCTCTTCAAGATTTGCTTTGATCCAATTCCAAGGTATGCATCTGTAGCAGCAGCATGTCGTCCTTCTGTGGTGTGTGTAGCCTCTAGTGCATATGCCATGCCCATGTGGATCCAAGGCAGAAAGAATTAACAACAGGGAGGGAGATGGTGGTTTTGATCAGTTGGTGTTAATCATATGATAGCTAACCAGTTGCTGTGTGCACATCTCCATGTGTTTGTGACTATGTGTGCATGCATACTTGCATATCCAGCAATACAAAGGATGCTTTTTTTTATTGCTCTGGTGGTCAGTCAGCCTGACCTAGCTGGCCTTTTGATTTTCTTTTTTCTTCTTCTTTTCTGTCATGTACTAGTCTACATGGAGGATCGGTTCCTGTTTGGGTTGTTGTCCACAGTTCGAGTATCATCAATCTTTGGCTGGAAATCCAGGGTTGTGTTGTGTGGCTAGAGCCCTATTTTGGCTAATTATTGGGGGAATCCCTCGCCCTCCACTGGCCATGCAGCTCGGCACTGTTGGGGAGTAGTAGTAGGAGTTAAGCTGCTGCCAAAGATCCAATCTTTGCAGGGTTGCTTGGTTATCGAGGGAAATTCTTCACTTGTTTGGTGTTTGCATGTGGATGGATTGATGGATATGGATTGGTTGCTCCATTTCTTCCATGAAAGTGCAGGTGAGGGGTTTCCTCTTCTCCCAAATCCTCCTTGTTTGTAGCTTGTTTGGAGTAATCCATCTGGTTCTTTATTTGGGGCCGGCTCAGTTCCCATTCTTGTCACCTTCCTCTCACAAAGGCTCCTGGCAAGATTGGATTATGGGGTGATTAATATCCTGTCTTGGGTGCATGTAAATGTGGGCAGAAAGCAACATAGGGAAGGGTGGGCAAGAGGCATATATCTTTATGGAGTTGGGGGCAGCTTTTGGTGATTAGAAAAGTTTTGCTTGTCCTCCTGATCCCTCCCTCCTCCATCTTTCCTGTGGATGTGTGTTTATGTGAGAAGTGGAGGGCATGGAGATGGCCAGTGGCCATGATTTCACCTCAGCTAGCTTCAGGCTTCTCCTCCTGCTGCCTCCCATGCACCTCTCCCCCCAAACACTTCCCAATAGATTCCACCCAGTCTCTATCATCCTTGGTATCCACCCCCTTTTCTGTTCTTAATTGCAAAGGTTTCTGCAGGATAACATTTGTTGGGTGAGTCCTATAGAATCCTTCCATTCTTTTTATGTTGCTTTTCTCCCCCCCCCCCCCCCCCCCCCTCCTCTTCCTCTCCTATTTAAGTTCTTCAATTGCATGCCAATGGTGAGTTGTAACTGCTAGCACAAGTGTAGAGTCCTATTCCTGTGTTCTCTAGGTGAAGATTGGGAGAGGTGAATGAATCCTCCTGAAAACCCATGTTTTTCCTATTTGTGTGTTTTTACATCTTCTCCAAGTTCAGTCAGTTCTTGAATTTCACCTTGATGATGTGACTGTAGTAGATTTTCTTACCTTCTGCTTGGATTGCATTGGGTTGTACCTAGTACCTACCCATTGAATCTTTCATACTAGATGTTTTTTATGAGTCTTTAATTGTTTGCAGTACAATCCAATCTCCTCATAAATGCAAACTTTAATTTTTATGGCTTGCAAGTTGCAAGTCTGAAGTGAACCATCATTCATCTATTCAATCCCTCCATCCAACCTATAACAGCTTGGTTTGTGCTCAATTCAGGTGTAGCTAGCTCTGGGGTGTGAGGTGAAGAACAAGAAGAGGATTTTCAGTCTGAAGCTGAGGAGGGGAGAGGGAGAGGGAGATGGAAGGTGACAGCTTCTCAGGGATGGCCAATGGTGGGCAGGTGGACAACAAGCTGATCCAGACATTCCACAAGAGCTTTGTGCAGGTGCAGAGCATCCTGGACCAGAACAGGATGCTCATCAACGAGATCAATCAGAACCATGAGTCCCGGGTGCCGGATAACCTCACCAGGAACGTTGGGCTCATCAGGGAGCTCAACAACAACATCCGCCGCGTCGTCGGCCTCTACGCCGACCTATCGGCATCGTTTGCTCGCACAGTGGATGCCTCGTCGGAGGGTGATTCGTCAGGGACGCTCCGCTCCTCTGACGGCGCAGGCCGGGCCTGCCAGAAGCGTTTCCGCCCTGGCTAGGATCAGGTGTCATTCTTAGCATTGTTATGCTCAAATCAAATAGGCTAGATGAAGATGATGAAGAAGAAGAAGATGGTGATGCCTTCTCTAGTGCTGTCTAGCAACTAGCAAGCAGGCTGTGTGTTACTGAGGTGTTACTACTAGGCTAGTTACTCTTATTTTTTCTTGAGTTCTTCTCTGCAAATGCTTTTGCATGAGTGTATCATTAGGGAGAAGCAAACCTTCTATGTAGAAGTTGCTATGATGATGAGAAAGAAACGGCATTGTAGTAGTTCTTGACCATCTGCTCATGCTTGTCGGCCTTATTGTTAGCATTTAGTTGCTGATCACTGGCTAGATTCAGGTAGTAGTTAGTACCTGGAGCATAAGCATGCAGTGATGTTTCTTATCTCACTGGATAGATTTTGAAGCTTTTAGTTCTTATCTCCTTACATTGTTTACTCTCTGTTTAATGTAGTTTCTTAGGTTGTTTTCTGGTGGTCTGATGAGCAGATCACTTTGATGAGCTCACAGTATGTTGCACTTGAAACAGATCATTCCTCTGCATCTCTCTGTATGTGTGAGTAATGGTGGCCTCTGAAATTCTCATGTACTGATGCTAAGTGCAAAGCTTTACAACTTTACCAATCTGCTGCTGCTCCTCATCCCCTGTCATCTTTCATTTTGTCCTGATGAGTTATGATGAATAGTTTGATGACCAAACTACTTGTGCCCTAATTCTCCCCTTTACATGTTCCCCTTTTCTGCATGCCAAAGGAGAGAAAAAGAAGGGGGGGCTCTACTAGTGGGCATCTGCAAGCTGCTGGACAGCATCAGCATCAGCTGCAGCAGCAGGACAGAAAGCTTCAATAATTTTTGGCTGCCAATCATAGTGTACAACACCATGGCCAGAATCTTATTTGAGAGGGTGCTGAGTGTGAATTCTCACCTTTTCCCCCCTGATCTAATTGCATGAACCTTTTTGACTGCTGATTTGACCTGCTGTCAGTGTCCATGGGTCCTCACTGTTCTTTGTCTACAGTTCTAACACTGTTTCAACTAATTAAAGAAACCCAAGGAGGGATGCAAGGCAGCTTTTGTGTTAGTTAGATTAACAATTCTGTGTCCAGTAAATAGAGTTTGAAAATGATAAAACCCTGCAACTGAGAATTGCACATTAGTTTTCGGTTTGCATATTTGTAGCATGGTAAAATTTGTTGGAAATGGTCCTGTTTGGCACGACTCAAGTTGGAGCCGGTAATTCGTAACTCCAAAAAATCTTAGAGCTGGAGCTGCGAGTAAGTTTGACTATTTAAGTAAGTCATTTTGATCATCTGCTAAATAAAAATAGAGCTCTTAGTCCAACTCTGAAATCACTTAATGATGTGTTTTGTGTAGGTGGATGAAGCTTGCCTGGGCCCTACCAGCTGTCCATCCATGAGCAGTGGCAATGACATTTCTTGCATTCTTATGTAGTTGGATGGAGAAAGGAAACAAAAGATTCTCTCACTCTCCAGAGAGGGAATCAGAGAAGGGATAAGCATTTGAAGATTGCTACCAATCACAAGAAACAGACTCTCCTCTCAGCTTTGTCCTCCCTGCTAGGGGCACACTGTGCTTAGATAGTTCTGGTAATATTCCCATGTGCTTTATTTTACTTTGAAATGTCCATCAGATATATTGCTCAAATTTGATTAACAAAAAATATATATTAATTAGATGCTTAGGACATGCAATGGCACATGTGTGTGGTGCAGTAATGGGTGGCACATGCATGGAGCTGACTACTGTCTATTGTGCAAATTGCTTCTTAGAAAATTGCAGTAAATACCTCCAGTCATTTAGGAAAATGGTGTTTTACTGAAACAATGGTTTGTTAGACAAAATTATGCAGTACCTTGGAAGATATCAAGATCAAGATTCTGATCTAGAGGGGAACATGGGTGGACAGAACAACCAATGTCGATGGAATGCTGCGAATACTTCAGATACAGTCATTGGTTGCCAAATACAATTGTGAATGAACACATCACACCATACACTCAGATACCACTGCGCTATTGTTCAATTATTGTAGTGATGAAGATGTTGAAATTGTCTTTTATTGCCAGTAACACAGTTTTACAAAAGGTCCTGGATTTGTAGGCAGATTCAGTACAAACTGTGTTTTGCATGATTAATATGGTAAGCAGTTGTTTGCCCCAGGTTTGCATGAATAAACAGAAGGGGCTATCTGTTTTCTACCTACATGAATTTGGTATGTTTTTGGAGGTCTCTATTTGTAATTAAATACTAGTTCTCAGCTTAAAATAGTCATATAACTAATCACTCTATGTTGTTTAAATTTCAGGATTCACAGATGAAAAATTCATGCTGAGCAGCTGTAAACCCTTGCTCTTTTTTTTTCTGCCGCCGCGAAGATAAAATATTTTTGTCCTAAGAACCAAAGATATAGTAGTTACATTAATTAAGTTGAGTTGAGACCCCCCCATTGATATATTCATCTTAGGAGTTTTGCTTTTGTGTGCCCTTTTTTTTAAAGTTTTGCTTGACTGTATAATTTACACAGTGCTTGTACTTCCATCTACAGCTTAACAAAATTCAAAATTTCCAGCTCCTCTTGAATTATCACACCCTGGGATGCTTAAACAAATTCAGATTCCAACATGATACAGTGTTTTCAATCAGAAGAAAAAGGTATGAGGTTCACATCTAATATCCTTATCCTGGCCAATAAGGTTAAAACCAGTACACCATTTATTTTTACTGAAATCACCAATTTCATGAGTGAAAAGGACATGAAATCAAGCCTTACATCTTATTCAGATAAAACAAGGTTGAGTCTTAAAATATATGTGGATGGAATGTGTTTTATATCCACTAGTTAATGCCACCACTGAAACTTGTGGAGGATTAGGAAGTGTTCCAGCAGATCTGATCTGATACTCTATCTGCTGATTGACTCCACTACACTGAAATCTGATACATCATAAGAAATTATGTTATACTCTGTAGTAGGTATGTGGAGCTGTTGGATTTGGGAAAAATAATTGGGAGAGGACCACATCACACTAAGGCCAAAGTGTTTATAGTTTGGCAGGACCACTGATTAATGCGATGATAACGATGCTAATTAGGTTTATCATGCACCATAACTATGTGCTTCTGAGCATTGGAAGTGTCCATTTCCATCCAAAAATCTTGATACAGGCCTCTGCTTTTCCTTTTCCTTAAAAGTATCCCCCAAAGATGCTTGTCCCTATTCCCTAGCTTGCATGAGCATTGGAGATCTTCACAGTTTCTATACTCCATTTGCTGAAAGAGAAACAGTGAATACATATTAAACATGCACCTTCTTTGAACATCTTTCTCTCTCTTTTCTAATATCAGATTGCTTGTAGATTGCTCTAATCAGTATCTGCAATATTTAGAGCTATACATATAATTAGTTTGAGCTGACAATGTTTGTGATTAGTCATATTCATCTTTTTGCATGGCCTTATCTGCAAATCACCAAGCAGTTTATTAGAGTCCAGAAGAATTCTCCAGTTGTATCAGGAAATTCATCTTGTGTTAGCTGTTCTGAAAAATAATGCCAGGAGACAGTGCCAATCCTCATTCACTGCCTCATTTGTTCATAGGAATCAAGATATTAACTTAAGTAACTTTAACTTTCACTACAAAACATGGTTAGGACCACAAAAGGCACTGAGGAAAAAAAAAGAACTTTGTTGTCACTCCTAGGGCCTGGTATGATGCAACACCAGCACTAAAAAGACACAAAAAGAGCCAGAGAGAATCTAGGATCTCTCTCCATGTGTGAAACTCTGAATATTTCAGTGGCATTCTAGCAGCTGCAAGCCTGCAGCTACTTCCATTGATCTGAAGTTCCTTAAAACGGTTTGGTGTGTGTTTGGTTCGCTGGATATCCCTGGATGGGATAGGGTCATCACATCCAATCGGTTGTTTGGTTGGAGGGTGAAGGTAGATGGGATGATCACTGAAAAGAATATTCCTTTAATATGTTGGATGAAGAGATTTAGGAAATTTTTCTAGATGAGCTCATTCAATATTGGACGAGATGATGTGTCGTTTTCTGATTGATTATTACACATTTAATTTTTCGTTTATAAATATTCAAATGGTTTTTACTCCCAAATTATTTATCCAATTTATGATCTAATTACATCATATTATAATTTAATCTATAAAATAATATCTCATATGATTATATTTTTATTAAAAAAATATTTGATAAGTGGGTCTCATTAAATTTAAGTTTATCTCATCCAAGTTATATACATCTAACCAAACAAAATATTGTCTCATCACATCCATCCAACTAAACACCTCAAATGTATCATCCCACCCCTAAATCCATGGATGGTCCGTCCTTGCCCCCAAACCAATTGGACCCTTAGATTCTTGTTTTAGATTGTGAAAATTAATTGCTGTAGAATTTAAAAATGAACTAATACCGGATACAGGGAACATGGCACCATGCAAAACCAGCAAGGAAACATTAGCCACTAGTTATTTGTTTAAGCTGCAAGTGTAGTGCAGCAGCAGCAGCATGGAACAGATGCTGTGCTCCTGTTTTAAACTTTGCTTTTGTGGGTAACCAATCAGGGCAAGGATCATACTTGATTTGCATAATAGCCCAGGGATGCATTCCCCCCCATGATGAAGCTTTTGTTAATTGAATTGACCATGATAAAGCTTAGAATCTATAAAGTACATTAGGAGAATGACCAATGATGGTATGCTTGCTTGATGCCATTCCTTTGTGATCAAAACAAGAGGATACATTTTCAATATGAGTATTTACATCTTGCTACACAACAATGAGTATTAATACGTACGATATATATATATATATATATATATATATATATATATATATATATATATATATATATGTGTGTGTGTGTGTGCGCGCGCGCGGCGTGGGCGGGCGTGGGGGCGGGCGCGCGTGTGCGTGTGTGTGTGGATCTATGATTTTACAATGTTACTCGAGTTGCATAGATATTCATAAGAGTATATACATACCCTTTTAGAATATCTTAGGCTCTTATACTACCACAAAACATGTTATAAGTAGTGGTCCTTCAATGTCGGTTGAGTCTGAGCCGACATAAAAAATGTATCACTATTGGTTCGTAAACCCAATGATGTTAACTTTTTGAATTTCACAATCTCTGACAGTTTGACAGTTCGTAGGTATTTTTAGTACCGGTTTGTATTACGAATCGGAACTAACAGTGACGCTATCAATGCCAGTTTGAGATGGAACCGACACTGATACTATCAACGCCGGTTTAAAATGGAACCGTCTCATTTCACTACAAAAGGAGTATGAAATCTTGAAAAGAAAAGGCCAGCGAGTATGAAATCTATCTTTATTCTTTTGTGTGTTGTATCTTAGGATATTGAAATCACCCCCGAGAAGCGTGGGAAGTGAATTATGCTGGCAAGTACGTGCTAGCTCAGCGAGAAAACTAGATTTGAATTCATCTTGAGCTGGTCCATAAATTGCCATTAGAATCCTTTTAAAGTTATCCTCCTTGTTGCTCAAGTGAAATTTAACATGAAATTCACCTTCAATCATCAAAGATAAATTTAAGGTAGAGGCATTTATTCCAAGTAAAATTCCTCCCGATCATGTTACGAACCACTACTGATAGACATGGACTATCGGTTTCTACTAATCAGTGGCGGTTCAAAACCTGACACTGATGGATATTTTAACTTGACACTGATGTCGGTTTCTGCGGTGGTGTTAGATTGTCATCCAATAGGTCTATACACATATGAGCCTTAGCAGGTAGCCACCATCTATGGCTTTCGTCACGATCAATATCCTTCGGCCTTCGCTGATGTTGACGATAGTCGAAGAGGTTTGTAACCTACCTTGAACGAGTTTGTATACCTACTTAAGGGTTCAACAATATAACACAATGAAAAATGCAAGGTTACAAGGGATGAAGGGATCAGTACATATGATCTTACTTGTTACTGCAGAATGCTGAAAAGATTTTGTGCCAGAGTCAGCTCCAAAAATCCAAGATTGAGAGCTCAGAATCAAATCAACCATAAAGAGCACAACTGCGCGAATCAAATCAATTGGTACACACAAGGAGCTCAGAACCACTTGTTTGTAGCAACTCAGAATTGTGGAATTTGCTATATCTAAGTTTAGTACTATAGTCCTAGATTCCCTGTATTTGTACAAATATAATTCGCATCAGCTAACTTGGTTGTTAAATATTTGTTTCATAGATATTAGAAAACACTAGTTTATTCTAATTTTCACCAGCTAGATACTCGGGGCATGTTTGTTTCATCTTATGACATCTAGAGATTCTTAGTAGTTAGCTAGTCTAATAACTGGATAGTCTGAGTATCTAGCTGATGAAAATCTTGAGAAACTATTTTTTTTAACTTTTGGATTCTAATTCATTTCCAAAATTTGAACTGTTTACTTTAGCTTCAGATTCTATAAGTAATTGTAGCTGCCAGAAGCTGAAACAAACAGACCCTTCACTCGAATGGTTTAACAAGATAGGAAGCTAGCTTAATAGTGCTGTCCCATGCAATTAAATTTGTTATTCCATGGGTTGATTCACTTGAATCACACAATGTTCCACAATCCACATAACACAGAGAAACATTTTGTGTTTTAGGATGTATACATCATGCAGCTCAAGTCTGATGGATGAGAGAACTGCAACTGAAAATGGATGTCAGTAGAGTGATTTTTGGTTGCTCCACTGTCACTGTCACTGGTATTGGAACAGGTACTTGCTGGAGCGACAAATTTTGTTCTGAATTCAGGGAGCAACATTGTGATGTGCAATTGCACAAGAAGAATAAAACTAACTAAGCATGCAGACAGATATGACATGTCAATTTTCACATCTAATTTCTCAAGATCAATAGAGCAAGATGGAGATACAATATATATCCAGTTGAATCCATAGCAACATCACCATACATCTGATACAATATTGCAATAACATGAGCTCTGACAAAATGCATGGCTTCCAACAATTTTCAGCAAATTTTACAAAAGTAGTGTGATGTTGTGGCAAGGGAGGATGTGAAGAAAACAAAACAGAGCTTAAGCTGCACTGCAATGAAATCTCCTAGGATTTTACAGGTGGCCTATGAGATTTCATCACAGTGCAGCTTCAGCTCTGTTCTGTATTCTTCACATTCTCCCTTGCCACAAAATCACACTACTTTGGCCCACACAATCCTTCATTTCATTTCACTGTTCTGCAAAATACAGAGCAGCTGAGCTGGGAGAGGCTTTGCATGTAAAATTTGCTGAAAATTGTAGAATGAAGATTCTTGAACTCATGTTATTCAACTGCATATATTATATTCCTGGTAATCACTTGGCTGTTTGTGTTTGCACCATTCCTCTCCAGGATTTGAGTTGATATCTGTACATGGATGAAAAGGCATGAGGAAATATGATATATAGCTGCTTGTCAGATATTGTGGCCTCTGCAGATGATCTCATCTGGCAAGAGAGAAATCATGTACAGGTTAGCAAATCGATCAAGCAACTTACAAGGATGTGCATCTCCATCTCCATATCCATATTCATGGTCAGGCTCTACATGTTCATGATCTTCTTGGCACACCATCGTCGTCGATGCCGATCGGAGAGGATATATATATGCATAACACGTTGTCGTCGTCGTTGTCACCACTGTCTTTGGTTTCTCTTTTTATTCATTTTCATGCTGATTTTGAACACAAAACCAAAACCATTCCAACTTATTAAACTTACAAACAGAATGCACTATAGCAGACTTGTGTCAGCCTATGTCACAAGTGATTTTGTTTCCAATATTATTAGTTGACCTCAAAGGAGGAGCATCAAGTCAACTTGGAATCTAGCAAAATCCTCTTGGTTTTGACATTTCAGAGTCAAAAGGCTCCAGTTGCTCCAGGTTTGTAATGCTGTGAGAGTGATCATGGATTTTCTGAGTTTTGATTTCGTCTCGGTCCGAAATCCAAATCCAAATCTGTGTGAGCTCTTTTGATGGTTACTGAAGTTGTAGCAGATGGAGTCAAGAAAAGGGTCACAAGGTAGTGCTTTCTTTTTCATCTAATGGAATAAAATTGCATATCATGAAGTCACCTATTGTTTACTAATTTAGGGTTGACTGACGATAGTTTTAGAGAAAGTTTCGTATTTGCCACTGAAAGTTCACCTGGTTTCATATATGTCACTGATTGTCTCACTGACATGTGGATTCGGGACCCACATATCATTGAGACAACAAGTGGCATATATGGAACTGACTAATTTTTCAATGGCATATTAGGAATAATCTCATATTTTTATATGGTCAAAATATAAAGTGCAGAGTTGTATAATTTGATTCATAATGTACAGTATTGTACAACTATCTTATAATTAGAGTTATTTGTTTTATATATTTATTTAAATTAATAGTTAAAGAGTATCTACTATTCAGCGGCGGATCCAGGGGGTGCAAGAGGGCGCGTGCCCCCTACCGCCCAGAGTCACGTGTATTTTTTTTATATTTCCATAATATTTCCAGTATATTTCTGATATATTTGTGTATAAATCCTTTATAATTTTATTTTTTATGATTATGATATTATATTTAATAAATATTTAAAATAATGAATAATTTATATATATATATATTTATATATACATATTATTTATGGTTGAGTTTTATTTCGAATCTCCCTTTAGGATGTCTACCCTACAATTGTATGGACTAGAAGGAGACTTAGACTATAAGTAATTTAATAAAAAAATTACTTCTTAGTTTAGAAATATTAAAATATACAATGTATTTTTTAGAAATGATTCATTATTATTTAATACTCAAATCTTAATTCTCCATAGTCTTTTACCATCCAAAACTAATAATCTATACTAGCAATAATCTAAACTTAAGATTTCTTTTAAAAAAATCCTTCATCACTATTATTGTTTGAAAAAAATCTAAATTATTATTCATTAACTTTACAAAATCATTTAATTAATCTATGTACTAATTTATCATCTAGTCTAATACATAAATGGGTCGGATACATGTCATGGTGTTATTATATGATACATAAATTACGTGATAGAAAAATTTAAAATATTTTGAGAAGGTAAAATTTGAATTGCAAGCGCTTGAAATAATGAACAAAAATGTATATAAAAAGTCATATTCATGTTTATGAGTCCATTTTTACTTCTTATCCACTAAATTAAACGAAATTTTGAAAAAAAAAACTAGGTTACGACACTCGATGGGTACCGTGGAGCTTAGTTACTTTTTAATTCTAAACAAATAAATTGAAGTATGGATGATATGAGACCTGTCATTTATGATATGATACATAAATTATGTGATAAAAAAATAAAAATATTTCGAAAATATTGTCACATACGATGTAAAGAAAATCAGAGATTCCATAATGATGAATTAGGTTATAAAGAAGGAATGCACTTGGTTTAAAAGAAAATCAACAATTAAATCTTTGTTTAAACTTGAATTTTTTCTATGATCAAAATACAGTGTATATTATCTTATGAAAAAATGGCATTTTTCCATGTCAGTTAGCTAGTTTTATTAATCAATTGTGTTTTCTAGGATTTAAATTAAAATAAGTTAATTTGAGATGTAAGTGCATGAAACAATAAACCTTCAATTTCTAAATTTTGGACTAGCCTAATGAAGGTTAAAGATAACTTTTTTCAATATGATTATTTTAAATATGGCAAAGGAATGGAGATAAGATTATGGAAAGATATATGATTAGGTTCACAACCACTCAAATATCAACGCCCTTCTATTTATAATATAGTTAGAAAGAAACACTTTTCTTTAACAGAAGTTATGAGCACATATGTCCTGAATATTTCTTCTCGTTGTTCAATCATAGGACCAAAGATAGTGAAGTGGAGTAACTTAATTTGTCATTTGAATAACATAACTCTGCTATATGATAAGGATTACTTTATTTGGTCGCATCATAAAAATGGCCAATTTTCGGTCAAATCTATGTATAAGGCAGTCATGAGCTCTAATGTAAGAATCCAAAAGAGGATTTTATGGGAGTAAAAATACCACGAAAAATCAAAGTGTTTACGCGGTTCCTCCGTAAAAAAAAAGCAAAAAGAAATTGAAGGGGAAACAAACAATGTTGTTTCTGTAATAAACACGAGACTATCGATCATCTTTTCTTCAAATGTTAGGTTGTGTGTCTTGCTTGGAGATGTGTTTTTTTGCCTTTAACATCCCTCCTCCCTATAATGCAAAAGATATTTTTAGTAATTGGTCAAGGGGATTGCCTAGATCAATTAAAAAAATGGTTTTGGTTGGGGATAGTGCTTTATGCTTGTCAATTTGGCGTTATCATAATGATATCTATCCTATTATATAATCAGCGAGTTGAAAGAGTTGACACATCACTCATCTAAAAAATCCTAATCTTTCATTAGTCATGCTCACTTATTTGATAAATTCTAGCCCTTTGTTCTTATCAAAGATAGTATGTTTATTCGTATGGAAAGTGCTTATTGTATGGCAAATGTTTCATTTGGTCACCTCGTCTTTTATGACAAATCCTTTATGTCACCTTCCGTATTATATAATAAGTGACTTGATATGCAATATTATTCCATTAGATGAAAAAGAAAACACTGCCTTGTGACCCTGTTCTTGACTCCATCTGCTACAACTTGAGTAACCATCAAAAGAGCTCACACAGATTTGGATTTGGATTTTGGACCGAGACGAAATCAAAACTCAGAAAAACCATGATCACTCTCACAGCATTACAAACCTGGAGCAATTCGACCCTTTTGACTCTGTGAAATGTCAAAACCAATGAGAAGATTTTGCTAGGTTCCAAATTGACTTGATGCTCCTCCTTTGAGGTCAACTAATAATATTGGAAACAAAATCACTTGTGACATAGGCTGACACAAGTCTGCTATAGTGCATTCTGTTTGTAAGTTTAATAAGTTGGAATGGTTTTGGTTTTGTGTTCAAAAACAGCATGAAAATGAATAAAAAGAGAAACCAAAGACAGTGGTGACAACGAGGACGACGTGTTGTACATATATATATATCCTCTCCGATCATCGACAATAGGGTGCCAAGAAGACGAAGCACATGTAGAGCCTGACCGTGGATATGGATATGGATATGGAGATGGAGATGGAGATGCACATCCTTGTAAGTTGCTTGATCGATTTGGTAATCTGAACATAATTTCTCTCTTGCCAGATGAGATCATCTGCAGAGGCCACAATATCTGACAAGCAGCTATATATCATATTTCCTCATGCCTTTTCATCCATGTACAGATATCAACTCAAATCCTGGAGAGGAATGGTGCAAACACAAACAGCCAAGTGATTACCAGGAATATAATATATGCAGTTGAATAACATGAGCTCAAGATGGCTTATGGAGTTCATTCTACAATCAATTTTCAGAAAATTTTACATACAAAGCCTCTCCCAGCTCAGCTCAGCTGCTCTGTATTTTGCAGAACAGTGAGATGAAATGAAATTGTGTGGAGATACAATATGTATGCAGTTGACATCACAATACATCTGATACACCACTAGCAGTAACATGAGCTCAAGTGCTGTGACAAAATGCATGGCTTCTGACAATTTTCAGCAAATTTCACAAAAGTAGTGTGATTTTGTGCCAATGGAGGATGTGAAGAATACAGAACAGAGCTGAAGCTGCATTATGATGAAGCTGCTCCGAGGCCGGCACTGCACCGTCCTGGGGAATCCGCGCCGACCCGCGCCTAGGCCACCGCCCAAACCACTGCTGCCCCTCCACGTCGCCGCCTATCCGCGCCGCCGCTGTCGTGGCTCTAGACCGAGCCCCTGCCTTTTTTTTGACGCAAAATTACCAGATTACCCTTCCACCTTGACCAAAACTAGAGGTACCATTTTTTGAGAGGGTAGGTACCAGTAGGTACTGTCTAATCTGAGCCGTTGGATGAGAAAGATCAATGGCTCAGATTTAGTACCTTATCACCCTCAAGGGTGGTAAAATTTCTCTAATTTTAGTACTTCTTGGTGCCTTATGTACGAGAAAGTATCAAAATTAACACTAAGGGCTGGGATTTTGGGCTCCCAAACCAGCCTAAAAAATATGGTACATCCTCAGGAACTGTAAAATTTCTCTACCACTAAACCATTCGAGCTAAGGATATGGATATAGCAATACTTTGATTACATCCATATCAATACTTTGATTACGTGGATACACATTCAACGATACTTTGATGTGACATTTAAAAAAACGATATGACGATACATATATTATATATACATTAACCAATGTTTATACAACAAATAATTAAATAGCAAATCCTAAACAAAGTTTACAGGTTCAACAATTAATATTCTACAGGGCACGAACTAGCAACGAAATTAGCATTTTAAAGACTCTTTTGGAATGTAGGGCTTTCAAAGAAATTTTGAAAGATTTAGTGTAATTCTTGTAAAAATTCTGTTAAAATCATGTGTTCCAAAGGAATTTTAGGGTGTGTTTGGTTGAGCTGTGGCTGTGAAAAAAACCTGATGTGAGATGTGGAAAAGTTGTCGTATGATGTCAGCTGTGAGAAAACTGAAAGCCGTTTGGTTAAAACGACTATAGAGAAGCTGCTTTGAACTGTGAGCTGAGTAAAAATTCAATTTATGGAATTTTGTATGGTTGTATGAAATTTAAAATATCAATTTATGGAATTTTGTATGGTTGTATGAAATTTGAAATGTCGATTTATGGAATTTTGTATGGTTGTATGAAATTTGAAATGTCAATTTATGGAATTTTGTATGGTTGTATGAAATTTAAAATGTCAATTTATGAAATTTTGTATGGTTGCGAAGCTAGAAGCTGCAGAAAACAGGTCTGGAGGAGTTTTCAAAGTTTCACTGCACTAAAAGCTACTTTTACTAAAAGTTGCAGGCTTGGAATAAACTCTTTGATTTGGATTTTGGCTTCTAGGAAACAAAAGCTGCTCCTAAATGCCAAACCAAAAAGACCCTTAATATCGTCTATTAGACTCTCTAAGTCTCAAAGAGAGTTTAGATTGCCGAAAGAAAATCAACACCACCGCTAAGATTAACATCAAGTAGATTTCTCATACATACTATAATGTTGAAGTATCGGTGAAGTACACGAGATATATTGGATAAAAATGCGGAAAGTATACCTAATTTATTTCATTTTTTCAAGCCCAATCTATTTTCCCGATGCCGTTGCCGCTCCGCCCTCCAACCCTGTCACATTAATTTCATTTTCTAGGCCACACATATGTCCGACCGCTCGATCCTACACCACTAGGCTCTCACTGTCGAATATGTCCACTTGTCCCCCTCCCGTTGGATCTGGTCGCTCCCTTCCCTCCTAGTGCCGAACCAAGCCGCCCTCTTCCCTCCCACCATTGGTTTTAGACCATTTTGGTGTCGTGGTCAAGGTCAACCGTCCAGACTACGGGTGACCCACCTAGACACCTAGGCGTCCCGCCCGCCTAGCCAGCCTCCGTGTGGTGCTCGGGTGGCACCCATCAACTTTTGCCACCTAAGGTCGTGTTTTCGAACACGGCTTATTAGTCTTGAATTTTTCTTTTTTACATAACAATCTTCGTGGTTTAGTTTAAGATATAATATACCGTAATTCTACTTCCACTATTTATTTTAAAATACCATTTGGCCATAAACCAATATATAATGCTATAAGATTCTTATTAGGAAATTTTTTATCGTGCCTCAATATCTGTAGACCGTCCATTTTTAGATTTAATGGTCCAGATTTAAACAAAAAAAAATCTAGATTTTTTTTTATTTTTTTACTTCTTCTCTTTCTCTCTATGCGACAGGGGCGGCGGCGGCGGCGGCGGGGTCGTGGCTTACTGGCTGGCGCGCACGGCGGGGCCGACGAGTGTAGGCCCTGTGGTGATCGCGAGCTCCGACCTGCTCAAGATGGCGGCGGACGACAGGGGGTTCTTGAAGAGGACCAGCGAGGGGTGGAGCGTCGTCGAGGACGTGCTCCTCTGCCTGCCAAGCCGGCCGCGATGCGGAAACTGATGGAGCTGGCCTCGTACCGGCCGCCGCTGGCGGTGTTGATGCCGGACTTCCTCCTCCGCGACTTCATCCAGGTGCAAACGAAACCCCTCGACCTTTCCTTCCCCGTCTCAATTCAGAACCTAGTATTCTCGAAATTGCTCGTTTCTCCATAACGAACTAATTAATTGATTCAAACACGTTCTTATTCGATCTGCGGAACTTACCCTGTTAGTAAACAAATATTTTTTAATTAGTTTAATTACATTTAATCAAAGGTTGAGATTGATTTTACCTCTAAATTGGGCACCATAAAAGCCCCCTCTTATTACACTTTTTTATGCTCTAATTGTTCAAAGCATTTAGGCCTATACAAAATCTCCATGATAACCTTTAATTATAATATTGAATAAGGAAACCTGACAAACCAAGAACTTGAGTGATACACAATGTGCTTGGTAATTGCTATTAACTTAATTTGCCACTTACTGTGATATCAATATCAAAATCAAAAACTGGTCTGCCTTCTTCAGCTGCACAATGCTGAAAATGTTTCTTTGATCTTGATGATTTCAGCATACACATCCTGTATCACTGGCCGATCTTTCGGTGATTCTTCAGAGCAATTCAGGCCAAGATTCACCAGCCGTCTCACGCAGCTCTGAATGATTGCACCGTTCTCATCATCTGGATCATGGTCTCCTTGGTTGACTGTGTAGCATGGAATGATGCTGTTTTCTAAAATCTCTAGCAGGTTGTGAGGATGTGCATTCTCCACTAATCTGTGAAGGTTCATCCCATCCTTGAACATGGCATCAGTTGGATGCTTCCCTGTCAGCATTTCAAGCAGAATAACCCCATAGCTGTAGATGTCACCTGCAGTTGAGATTTGGGAACCCATCCCATATTCTGCATTGATCCAACAACAATGAGATTATATTGTTTCATAGCAGAAATGCTTCTGTGCTAATTGAAAATTGATATTAACAAGATAAGCATGGATGGATGTTCACCTGGGGCAATATATCCAACTGAACCTCTTGGCCCAGCTATGCTTGATAAACTGCTGAGACTTGCTGAAGAATGGTTACAGATGAACTTAGTTAATCCAAAGTCACTGACATGAGCAGTCATATCCTCATCCAAAAGCACATTGCTTGGCTTCAAATCACAGTGAACAAATGGAGGCATGCACCAGTTATGGAGATAATCCAAGGCAGCAGCAATGTCCATAGCTATCAGTATTCTTGATCCTAGGCTCAATGGTCTTTTCTGTCCAAGTTTGTGTACCTCTGGATGAAGCCAGTTCTCCAGACTGCCATTAGCCATGAACTCAAGAATCAGAGCTTTGAACTCATTTCCCATTGGATCGAAGGTCGAGCATAGGCTAATCACCTGCATGAGATTTCTGTGGCGAGTGTTTCTTAGCACCTCACATTCAGCCAAGAAGTTGTTTGATGCCCCAATCTGGTCAAGTTTGAACACCTTAATGGCAACTGGGTGTGTGCCAAATTTGAAGATACCTTTGTAGACCACTCCAAATGCCCCAGAACCAACTAGGTTATCTGATGAAAACTCATTGGTAGCTTTGGCAATCTCAGCATATGTAAACTTGTTCAGCTCCTTGCATGGTTGATCAGTTTCTTTCCCCAGTTCATGTTTCTTTCTCTTCTTGAAGAGAATGGCTGCAACAACACACAGCATCAGCACTGTAGCAACACAGCCGATTGGAACTAGTACTATTAAGATGATCTTGGATTTCTTGTTTCTTTTGGATGGTGGTGATGAGCAGAGTGGCAGCTGCAGCATTGGAGAGAGTGAGACAGTGCATAATCGTCTGTTTCCCTGTAGGAACACCTTGCTTGCATTGCTGAATACACCATCAGCAGGAACAATTCCCTCAAGAACATTGAAGGACAGGTTGAGGAGCTGCAAAGAGCTCATGGTCTGGAGGAAGCTTGGGATTTCACCTGACAAGTTGTTTTGAGAAAGATCTATCTCATTGATGCCCCTTAAACTCATCAAGGATTCTGGGATGCTCCCATTTAGAAAATTGTCACACAACTGAAGGTACTCCAAGTGCAGGCACTCCCCAAGTGCGTGTGGAATCTGTCCAGTCAATTGGTTGTTGGATAGATTAAGTGACTCAAGATTAATCAAATTGCCAATCTCATATGGTATGGATCCAGTGAGTTCATTGTAGGACAAATCCAGGCCTTTTGAAAGAGAGGAGATTGAGAGGAGTTCAGGTGGAATGCTGCCATGGAAGGCATTATGTGAGAGGTTCAGTATCACCAACTTGTTGCAGTTTCCTAAGCTTGAAGGTATGGTACCACTAAGGTTGTTCTCTTGGAGATAAAGCTCACCTAGATTTTGCATGCTTCCAAATGATTCTGGGATTTCTCCAGAAAGCTGATTGTGCAATAACCCTAGAACATACAAGTTTCCAAGGTTTCCAAGGGTGTGAGGGATCTCCCCTGAGATGGAGTTTTGTGCTAAATGAAGAACAGTGAGGTTGGTGAGGTTTCCTATCTCTGCAGGAATGGTGCCTCCAACCTTGTTTTCTGACAGGAACAGCATCTGCAAGCTTCTTGGGAGATTGCCAATGGAAGTAGGCAGGGTTCCATTGAGCATGTTTTGATCCAGATACACTGCTTCCAATCTGGTTGAGTTCATTTCTAGACTCAAGGAGCTCCAGTCTACAGCTTCAAACAAGTTTGCACCAAGGTCCAACTGGGTCAGGTTCTGCAACGCCCAGAGGGAAGGAACAACTCCGGTGAACGCGTTGTCACGAAGCTCCAACGTTTCAAGGCTGGAGGCATTGATCAACGAGGCAGGGAGTGGTCCATGAAAATGGTTCCCTTCCATGATCAGCGTTTGAATGTTTGGAAGCGTGTGCCCGATGTTGGCAGGAATCCTCCCGACCAGCTGGTTCACCCCAAGACCAAGATATGTCAGAGATGAGATCATGTAAAGAGATGCTGGAACTCTGCCTTTCAAGTTGTTGTATGACAAGTCCAGCTCTTGCAGGTATTTGATTCTGGTTAAGCTCTCCGGGATACTGCCTTGCAGATCATTTTGAGCAAGCAGCAAGGAAGACAGTGAGCTCATGTTCCCCATTGCTGCAGGAATCTCACCTGAAATGCGGTTGTTTGCTAGGATAACGTATTCCAGGCTCGACGACATGGGTGATGACGATGGGATTGGCCCAAAGAACTCATTGTTTGAGAGATCTAAGAAGGTGAGACGTGATGAACTATTGAAGAGAGCAGAAGGGATCTTGCCTGTGAGTTTGTTTGTTGCAAGGCCAAGGTGGGTGAGTGAAGAACAGTTTGCCAAGGTAGGTGGAATGGTACTAGTGAGGCTGTTCTGTGCAAGCTCAACCGTGGACAGTGAAGTGCTGCTTCCCAAAGATCCAGGGATGCTGCCCTCGAGATTGTTGTCGGGGAGAAAGAGATGTTTGAGGTTGGGGAGTGAGCCGATCCCGGGAGGGATTGTTCCATTGAGCTTGTTGTCGCTAAGAACAATTTCCTGGAGATGCGAGCATTCGGAAAGGTTTGATGGGATCTCACCTCCGATGGAGTTGTTCCATAGTTCGATGAACTCAAGCTGGGTGCACCATGAGATGGTGTCCGGGATTACACCTGTGATGGAATTCATGCTGAGATTCAGGCTCCTGAGCTGGGTCAGTCGGCCGATCTCGGGAGGTATCCTGCCATTGATGTGGTTGTCCGCCATGTGAAGCTTGGTCAGGAAACTGAGACGAGCAATGCAAGGGGGGATTTGGCCGGCCAGGCTCAGTGACTCGAGCTCAAGAGTGGCAACACGAGCTGCACCGCTTGCATGCCGGCTGCTGCTGCTGCAGGTCACCCCGCGCCAGTCGCAGAACGCGAGGGACTCGATTCGCCATGAATCCAATGCTCCAGATGGATCGGAGAGGTGTGACCTGAGGCACAGCAGGGCTTGCCTGTCGCTCTCCGACGCGTTGTGGGTTGTAGTTGTAGTAGATGGTGCAGATGAACTCGCACAAGAACATGAACCGACCAAGACGACGACGAGGACGACGACGATGATGAGCTCCAACGATGCGTTCCGGGCTGCTGCTGCAGCAGCCATCCCGATTCCTTTTGCAAGCAGATGTCTACAAGATTTTGGGTTGTTGGATGATTCATTCTTCCACTGGAACGACATGCTGTTTATATTGAATGGTTTGATCAATAAAGCACATCCACCAGCTGAGAGTGGAATTTCGGAGTGGCAGGTTGACTTGATGAACACCATTAGTCACAATCCGCAATGCAATGCTCTTGGTTGATTTGAGCACTCACTCGCTTGCATCGGCGATTGGTTGGTTGATTTCAGTGATAAGAATTTTCTTGGTCATGCACAACAACGACAGCGTCCAATCTTTTCTTTTAGAGTTGAACAAGATCACTAATTGGTATAATCAGAAGGGTCAAAGAACCTAGCACCTATGGAATTTAGATTCTTCGAGTGGCCGGCTATCCGAGGAGATAAACCATGAGCACAACATTACAAAGCTGGGAGATTTTGACTGTAAAATAACAAATGGAAGTCAGAATCAAACTAGTGTTGGTTGGATGGTGCAGGGAGAACGAACTGAGCTTTCAGTCGGATGGAGTCAACAGTCAAGCTCGATCTGACCATCCAATTTCGATTCCAAACACCTACACAAAATGCTGTCCAATTTTGACCAATCAATATATATATATATAATCCATGTTATATTCTCAAAAAAATATCAGTCCATGTTATTAACAATTTTATATTGACCTACAGTCAAACTGAAAGTGATGAAGAATCTCTGTTCTCAAAGTATTTGACTGCATCCTATATATGACGTGTGTAGTCCGATTTCAAAATCTAATTAAATCATTAGTCCAATTTAAAAATATTAGGATTTAATACGTGAACATACTGTTAGTAGATTTCCCATTAAAAATATTTTCACATGTGTACATTTTAGTATTTTATAATTAAATTGATAGATAAAACATAGGAAGTTGTGCACGGTAGACCGATCAGTATTTGAAACATTACTCTTTGGACTAATAATCATAATTGATCAGTCATCTCCTTGTTATCCACCGTCATAATTATATTATAAATTTATAATCATGGTCATTTTAAGCTGTCTTAAAAGAGATTATATCTGACAAGAGAGAAAGTAACTTAACGCAGGCATTCGACGAATAGGGTTTTTTGCCGAGTGACTTTAGGAAATGCACTCGGCAAACTCTACCACACCGGACAAACAACCAGCAAAAAAAACCCCCAAAAACAATGCAAACCGACAAAATATACATTTACCGAGTGCCACTAATGGACACTCGGCAAACGTCCATTTTGAGGACAGCATGTGATTGCGTCATGTGTCCATGGGGCATGATTTGTCGAGTACAACACTCGGCGAATCCTTTGCCGAGTGTCTACGGTACTTGACAAACCAATATTTTCCCATAGTGTTCAATTCCCTACTGACCCCCTCTTGATAGCTTAAAATAATAAGGATTGCAACATAATCTCGATTATTAAATAAATAAGAATATAATGATTTTGATTATTAGTTATATTGCTGATTACGATTATTACTTAAGATTATTTCTATAATTTTCCAGTTTGTCGTATAATTTGTTGATTACTTAGCTTTAGAAGTTAATTACATTATTTTTATAAAATATGGTTATGACAAAACATATTGTTGATTCCTAATCTATTATAGAAACCATCTTAAATTAACTTGGTCTTCTAATTAAGAAGACAAGTCATATGATTTAGTTTGCCATTTTGTCAACCAAGAAACCCCATCTTAGTTCTTGACAGGGATTCCTAACAATGGGCTAGCTGTTGGAGATTATAAGTGGTGGAGCTAAGAATTGATATTGAGTTAATGGTTTTTTAATTTCTTTAAAATTTTGCATAATATTTTGATGGCATTTTATAGTAAGATCTAAAGCTCAAGTTTTAGAGAGGTTGTTCCTCTTGAGCTTTAAGAGGACACCATATATTTATGTGGAATGAGATGTGATGCATTAATGGTCATACATTATAAGAGGTGGAGCTAAAAATTGATAACATATATGACTAAGGTGTCGTTTGGATGAAGCCTCTGTCATGTCGAATGTTTCGATGCTAATTAGAAGGACTAAATATGAGTTAATTATAAAACTAATTGTAGAATTCTTAGGCTAATTTGTGAAATAAATCTATTAAGCCTAATTAATCCATTATTAACACATGTTACTGTAGCACCACATTGTCAAATCATGTACTAATTAGGTTTAATAAATTCGTCTCGCAAATTATCCTAGGGGTTCTAGAATTAGTTTTATAATTAGCTCATGTTGAACCTTTCTAATTAACATCAGGAGATCCGATGTGACGGGACTAAACACTAGCGCTAGGTTGCCAAACGACACCTTGGGCTTAAACCTTAAATCATAATAGATGTTTTGAAACTATCTTGGCAGCTGAGAGTGTACATATATCATTGCCCTTAACTGATGATGAGGCTTATGTCTTGCAGTCTACATGATATATCTATACTACTTAAAAAAAGTTAATGGCGGTGAGTCTGTCACCACCATCACTTCTCCTCACAACAAACCAAAACTCTTCAACTTCAGCTCCACCCATCTCTATTTACACGATGTTCTTTTAATGTTGTAACTTTTTTTCCGGTTGCAACTAACACACGGACACTCAGCTAGTAATTTTAAAAGTATTACCTTTGCAGAGAGTACTTATATGCATTCATGTTGCTGCAGCTGCATTGGTACAAAGAAGCAATAAACATGTTTACATGGATGCGTTAAATATTATATATTATAAACATAATTAATAAACAGTTTAATAAATGTTGATTTAGAAATATTTTGAAGAGACTGTACTTTTAAAAATATGATATGAACAATATGCCGTGATTATCTAGCTGATAAACCGAAATGAGCTCCCAACCTAATAAACCTATTAAGTTACATATGTGCTTATATGTATCAAGTAGTTTAATTGAAAATTGTAAAAGTTTAAGAGAATAATGATAGATATTATTCCATCCATCCAAAAAATAATCGTGCCTACTATTCAAATTTTGTTTTAAATATTATAACTTATATGATTTCCTCTCTAAATCTTATCAATACTGGAACCATATAAATTGCCAACAATCCTATGAAACATGAGCTTACCAAACATATTGGGGTTGACACACCTTTCCCTCGATCTCATTGTTCTTAGAAAACTATTGAACTCCAATGTGTGCCATCCGAGTTATAAGTTGTGGGTTTCTTCACCAAAGCACAGACTCAGGCGCAACATCGTTTTCATTTACTCAAACTTAATGTGTGAGATCCACCTTAAGTTTTAGGGGGTGTTAAGTATGTATGTGTGTACGTTGAGTTCATATTTGTCCATTCTCTTTGTGTGAATTCTGACCTCCTTGTTCTCTTTGTATATCTCTCTCCCTTTCCCCTGTTTGGGGCGAACAAATATTATTCACTCATTCTAAAGTAGCATATCCACCTTCAGATAATACCACTATGGATGATATTAGAAGATAGAAAACTAATTAGGGTAAAGTGATGGTAGCCATTGTTAATATCATAAAATAATCCATGATTGTGAGTTTTGCCAAGTTTGAGACAGCAAAAGAGATGTGGTCCTTTTTAAGGCAACACTATGTTCAAGATAGTAGTGCTCGGTTACACACTTTATACAATAAATTAATGTGATAGAACAGAATGTCATGACTATTGATGAGTATTATTCAGCCTTTGATCGGTTGATGGACCTCTCTAAATCTTCTAATTTTACCAATGTCTAAGTACTTTGGTGGGTGTATTACAATAGCTAGGGATTTTTTTTTACAAAACTGCATAGGGTGTATTAATGAAGAGTGGCTTAGTCTTTTACCTCACTTCTTAATAAATATGTGAAAACCTATGTTCTAATTATAATTTTGAAGGAATGGATATTTCATAGTTATAAACTATCAAAACTTTGGATTCATCGGCCATTTGAACTAAACCACGACGTGAACACAACCAACAAGATTGACACCGGTCTTTGCAGACCTCTCTTCTGCCGCTCGTTGTAGAGCTAGCTAGCGTGCGGCGGACACGGTGGCAACACTTGTCTCGCTGCCGGCGAAACGGCGGCGAGCGCATCACGGCGAAGCTTGCTTTCACCCTTTGAATGTCTGCGCGGACGAACAGCTTGACGACTGCAGTTGCAGCACTCATTGACCATCTCTTTCCTGGTGCTTCTCAAGCCTATGAACAAGTCATTTTCGCATACTACTACTACACACTAAATTCAATTGGATTCACAGGCATCCACGATAGCCATATATATACTACCTCTATTAATTTTGAAAATTATTTAAAATTTAATAAGCTAAACTTATAAAAAAATTGGGACTACTTTATTCAGGGTGTGTTTGGTTGAGCTGTAGATTCTGAAAAAGTTGTTGTTAGTTGTGAGCTGTGAAAAAGCTGATGTGAGCTGTGAGGTGTGAAAAAGATGTTGTGAGTTGTGAGCTGTAGAAAAGCTGAGAAGTTGTTTGGTTGGAATAGTTAGAGATTTATATTTTGATAGTTCATGATATTTAGTTACATTATTAATGTGTAATTTTACATGTAAATCATTTTAATCATGAAATTTTATAATGTTTATATTAAAATTATATATTTTCAAATTACACTAAAACGATATATTTTACTAAAATTTCACTTTTTCAAATTTTACGTGAACTGATATGTTTTATTAGTATGGTAGGTAATATTCATTCAAAGTTGAACTGAGAAGCAGTGAAATCTGGATTATACCAGCTTTCAAATTTGTACTACGATAATCTACAGATTCTAGAAAAACTGAGTAATCAAAAGAACTGTTTGGTTCAAATTCCGGCTTCCGAACCAGGAAGCTGGTTCAAAAATCCGAACTAACCAACTTATTACTCTGCAGTAATGCAGACAGTACAGTACTATTGCTGCCACAGAAATTTATGAGCAGTAGAATACATTTGCCAAAGCAATTTTATGAGATGCACAGTCGTAGCAACGATTAAAATGCATCGTGATTCGTGCAGGAAAAAATCTCAGATCGAACGGTGCAGACCACTTGTAGATGCCAAGGGATAGGTGGGCCCACAGACGGTACGGAGAAACGGGCTACTCACAAATGAGCATAATAATCGTGAAGAATTCTATGTGTTTAGTTGCGTCGTAGATTTAAAAAAATTGATGTGAATTGTAAGTTTGTAGAAAAGCTACTGTGAACTGATAAACAGTTTGGTTGAAATAGATGTGAATTTATGTGTTGGTAGTTCATGATGTTTTGTAATGTTTGTACTAAAATTATACATTTTTGAATTACACTAAAATGATATATTTTACTAAAATTTTATCTTTTCAAATTTTATATGAACTTGTATGTTATAATAGCATGGCGGGTAATTTTCGTTCAAAGTTGAGCTGATAAGCTGTGAAAGTTTGTTCCTGAGCTTTCAGTTTGTACTACGGAAAAACTGCAGCTTTTGAAAAAGCTGGTTGACCCCGAACCTATTTAGTTCAGCTTCCAGCTTCGTGGCCAGAATGCTATACTAGTAGGAAAAGTTGAACCAAACACAACCTAAATCTTTTGAACTATTCAATCTATACGATTCAATGATTTAGATTTGATATCGGTACCTATTACCTCGATCCTAACGATAATAGATCATATAACATTCGTTTAATATGTGCAAGCCTACATACATATAACAATTAATTCATTTATTTGCATGCACTAGAAAAATATTATTAGTTGACAAAAATTAAACTACAATAACGCAGAATTTAATCCCAAATTAATTGTGACAATAAAATCAATCCATCACTCCTTCCTTCTTATGACGTTTAAAACATTAATTAACTTCCTAGAAAACGTCAGTTTCCCAAGCAAGCGTTAAGTCTATTATAAATGCATACCAATATGGTTTAATTTGGAGGCATGCATTATTATTATTATTATAATTTGTTTCTGAACCAATCCTATAAATAATAAACATGCATAAAAATAACAAGTAATGTATAATGTAGTATTATATACAAGGATTGAATTGTCGGCAAATTAGAATACGTACGGGTGCATGTGGCGAAGCTAGAGCAAAATTAAAGGGGGTGCACTTCTCTTACGGATGCATAAACATATGTCATTGGAGTGCATATATGGTAAAAATTTGATTAAATCTTATATTTTTCAAATTTTTAGGGGGTGCATGATGTGCATCCCCAAGATGAATGCAGCTTCGCCTCTATCACCACTGCCATATTTCATATTCTTTCAACGCTGGTACATATACAGCGGCGGAGCTCATAAATTTTTCGAGTCCGGACAAATCTAACTATATTTAATATTTGATATAAAAAAAATTTATTTTTAATCTCTAGAGCAATACTAAAATTCTATAGCACATTCGCCGATAACCCGAACATGGCCGTAGATGGCTCCGACACCGCTGGTATATATAGGGCTATCGCTGGTAGATGGCTCAACTCCAAAACTCTATGGTGGAGTAGATCTATGGTGGATAATTTTTATAATTTAGATCCGTGAAACACCTTTTTAACAAACTATGGTGGATAATTTTTATAATTTAGATCCGTAAAACACCTTTTTAACACGAGAGGCTTAGAGTTGAAAGCTAGAGCTCTACCAGCAAAAACACCTGCCATGTATTGTACTTTTGAAGATTTTTTATCTACGATCTAGTCTATTATAATATATACAAGTCTATAACTCTAGTGTATATAAGAAGGACATTAGCTTTGCTTAGGAAACATCTCTTGCTGATACTCCTCCTCACACTGCTTAATTCAGTGCTTCTTCCTCCTCCTCTCTCACTCTCACTCTTTCTCTTCATGTAAGAGCGGAGGATCGAGTTCATCACACCACAGCAGAATCATGGCGGAGAAGGTGAGAGGGTTGATCTCATCTCTGATCTGATCTGTGTCTGCCTCTTATTATTCCTTTCTTTGAAATTTTCTCTTACCCAGTTACAGTTCTTTGTATTTGCATGGATCTTTGGAGTTAGTTGATCTTTTTTGTTCACGAGAATTTGGGTGTATTGTATGTACGTACGAGAAAGTTTCGTATTTGTTACCGAAAGTTCACCTGGTTTCATATTTGTCGCCGACTCTCTCACTAACATGTGTTTTTATGACCTACGTGTTAGTAAAAAAGCCAGCGACATGTATTGAACCGAGGAATAATCATCAAAAGTTTGCAAAAGGGATTTATTGGAGCCTGAGAATATATTCTGAAAAAAGTTTCTAGATCTCTCTCTCTCTCTCTCTCTCTCTCTTTATATATATATATATATATATATATATATATAGATGAATATATGCTTCCTGAAATTTAGAATCTACTTTGATCATCAGATTAGCTTTCAAGATTGATGGTTTCTCTTTACAAGCTAGTGTATGTGTGATACCTTTTTCAACTGCATTGCTATGATTCATAAATTAGATATATTAAACTGACGTGGGAATTGATTACTCTCTTTAATTATATAGTAGACATAGGTTTACCGAGTGTTTTTTATCGGTCACTCTGGATGAATACCCTGGTTGTACTTCGTTCGTTAAAAAAATGTAGGTAAAATTTATGACGTGTCTATGGTTGGTAGAATGAATCATAACACTTGATCTCTTTTCATCTAAGGACTAAAAATGATTTTTATTGTCATCTTAATTAATCAATGGTAATAGAATTTAGAATTTGTAAAATTAATTAAAATAGATAGATGAATAAAGTTATAAATTTGTATAACATGTGTATTGGAGAGGAGCCAAGAACTGAGATGATCAATGCAAATTCCCTACTAATGATTATATCCAGAATATATATGATCAATCAAAAATACTAATTTACCCTTCTATCAACAAACATAACCAATTCTACTAATAACACTAATATAATACTACTAGTAAAATACATGCTTAAAATAATAGAAGGCTTATATACATTTGAAAAATGTCAATCTTTTCAAATTGCACTAAATTTTTTTATATTTTAGTACAAAGTAAATGTCTGTTTGGTAAAGCTCTGGATCCTAAAATCCATACTGAAGCTGGAGTAGAGCACTTGAAGCTGATTAGACCCCGTTCCACTAATCTAATTCATTTTTCTGGAATTCTCTCGGTGGGTCTACTCCTCAAGAAAAGTATTTGACTTGACTCTAGCTCGATCCGAAGCTGGAGGAGCTAGAGCTCTGCCAAACGCACCCTAAATACAATGTTTTCGCTAGATTAGATTTACTTCACTAATGCTGCTGCTGTCAAACAAACACACGCAGATCTCCACGCTAATCCTCAATGTTAACCTTGATTGCCTCAAGTGCTACAAGAAAATCCGCAAGATTCTCTGCAAGATTCAAGGTAAAAATTAACCTGACCTTGCATGCAGCTGCACACTGATCGCTAGCTCATAAAGTTATGATTTTTAATTGAGAATTTGTGAATTGATGCAGATCAGGAGAAGATCACGACGATCTCATTCGAGAAAAAGAGCAACATGATCGTGATCGCTGGGACGTTTGACGCGCAGAGGCTGTGCTGCAAGATCAGATGCAAGGGAGGCAAGGTGATCAAGGACACCCGTATCGTCGACGGCGGCAAGCCTCCGGCGAAAATGGCGGAGCAGCAGCAGCCGCCGCCGCCGACGACGACTACGATGAACAACAGCAGCTGCAAGAAGAAAGGGAAGAAAGAGAAGCACGGGGAAATGATAATGCCGCCCGCTGCTGCGCCGGCCGAGAACATGCCGCCGCCGCCAGCCCAGCACGCTCCGGCTCCTCCTGAGAGAGAGATATCGGCGGTGGTGGTGCCGGCGATCATCGAGGAGACGACGAAGCCGAGGGACAGGCCGGTCGAGCTAATAAGCCTAACACCACCGGTTGCGCCGGTGGCGGAGAAGGAGAAGCCGAGAGATTGGCCACCGCCGCCGGCGCCCGCGAAGCCATTCTATCCCGCCGAGGTGACCACGACGGTGGAGATCCCGTCGTGGCCGGCGCCGCCGCCGCCGGTGGTCGGGCCGTGCTACCAGGGCTACTACGAGGGTTGCAGGTGCGGACACTGCGGCAGGGTGTACGGCTACGCCGCCGTCGCCGAAACGCCGCTGCTGCTGCCGCCGCCGTCGTGCTACAGCGGCGGCGCCGCCGGCACGCCGTACTGTGTCGGGTACGGCGACTGCCGGCTCATCAGCGAGGACCCAACGGCAGCTTGCACCATCATGTGATCCAATTCAGAATTTTTTAAAAAATAATATTTTTTTTTAAAAAAATCAAATTTGTATTGCCGTTTAAAAAATTTGCAAAAATAGCATACTGTCGACACTTGAAGTACCGACTGGTGACACGTTAGCTCCAGTCAGCACTTGAAGTGCCGACTGGAACTGACGTGGCAGAATCTGATAAGGGGCAACATATCCAGTCGTCAGGACTTCAAGTGCCGACCGCATGCTACTTTTATAATTTTTTCAAACAGCTATACATATTTGAATTTTTTTAAAATATTATTTTTTTTAAAAATTCTTAGATTCATACTTAGCTTGTCTCACTCGAGTTTGACTAAAATTTTGCACTTTAATTTGCATCACGTACAGTTGCATGCATAATGCACACTATAATTGCATTGGATTTCACTAATAAAGCAGTAAATTTGCACCGATTTGAATGATCATGCATGCATCTTCAGATTAATTGCAGCTCATGTGATTTTGGTGTGTTTGATCAGGCTCCAGCTCCAGTTTTTTTATTCTATGGAGCTCGAACGAAGCCAAACAGTTTTTTTAGGAGTGGATCCAACTAAGAGAACTTTGAGAAAAATAAATTAGAGTGGTGGAGCAGGGTCTAGCTAGTCAGTTTCAAGTGTTTCACTTCAGCTTCGGTATGGATTTCAGAATCCGAAGCTCTACCAAACAGCCCCTTCGTACTGTGAAACTGTTTGCTGATTTCTTATTTTTCTCCTAAAGCAATTTCAATTCATGCTTAATTAGATTTAGCTATAAAATTATTTCGTTAGATGAATAGATTAGATTATAATTATTATAAGATAGAATAGTCATCTGAAATAACCATTTTATCCGTCTTTTTAGGTTGCTTTATATATATATACAAATGCTATCCTACACCACGTGTGTAGAATAGCTATTCTACTGAGAAATCTACTACTGAAAAAAATACTCAATTGCTATTCTACTGAGAAAATCTACTACTAGAAGTAGTACTCCCGTGATCGGTGTAGAATAGCTATTCTAGCCATATGGTGTAGAATAGTGCTCCCGTATATATATATATATATATATATATATATATATATATTAACCTATGTTGTATGATCACTATATAAATAGAAATAGAGAAATGATATGAAATATGAATCATCTTAATTATACTATATATTGTGATGGTAGAATCCAATCATGTATAAATATTACCTAGAACTTCAATTGATATTTTTAGAATCAGCCACAAGATTTCCTACCAAACAAGACATTAAAAAAGAGATAAGCAGAATCAGATTCTGCTGCTTTCAGAAAAGGGATGATGCTTGAGGAAAATGTTATCTTGGCTCATCATTCATACTTGAGAGGCATCTGAAACACTCAAGATTGAAAGAAATTCAAAAATATTTGTGAAGGATTTAGGTCCTCTATGAAATTCAAAAAGACATCTGGAACAAATGATGTATTCTATAATAGAGGAGGACTATATATATATATATACTATCCTACACCACGGGTGTAGAATAGCTATTCTACTAAGAAAAAAATAATACTCAATTGTTATTCTACTGATAAAATCTACTACTGAAAGTAGTCGGTGTAGAATAGCGCTCCCGTATATATATATATATATTCATACAATTTCTATTCATGTATTTCTAAAAACCCTAAGTTCTAAAGAAGCCCTAAGTGATTAGGCCTATATACAATTCATGGGATATAATAAATCAGCACAGCTGGAGGAATCCAATGCTGTTCTGTGTGGTGCAGATTGAGGCATCAATCTTAGGGCGATTCGCGACCTAGATGTTCTTTTTTAGATAATGGATTAAAATCCGGCCTCTACGTCCAAAATAGATGTATGAACACCGTGAACGATTCAGATGTTCTAGTAAAGTCACTTCCAATGAACAACAAGCATAGCCTTGGCACAGATGTTATGTATCTATCTAACTGTGTAAATAGCTTGGATATGATACGATACAGATGGAGATTTCATCAAAAGCCCTCAAAGCATAGGCATGTGCATTAATTTGTAGGTTGTACAACATGAAAACAATCAAAGAAGACACAATTGTTACATCATGTTAGAATTGTGCGGGTTCTAGTTAGATTGAGAGTGTGTTTGGTTGAGCTGTATATTCTAAAAATGTACTATATACACGAAAAAACTGATGTGGATTGTGAGTTATAAAAAACCTATGAAGCCGTTTAGTTAGAGTAGCTGTAGATCTATGGTAAAGTAATTCCATTAAGCTCAACAATAAGAAACGACAATTATATACTACAATTAATAGTGAATAATAAGCTCGTACGAACCAACAAAAAGATCGGATCACACAGATCGTGAAGTTATAGAATCCGAGGGAGTAGCAACTTTTATTTTGTACCAGTTGATAAAGCTCCTTTCATCTAGTACTTATTTGGTCTAACTTTCTAACCGAGAAGTTCGTCGGAAAAACTGAACCAAACCAAAGATATCATGTTTAAATGTTATATTATATATTATAGTTTGAGTACCCAAGTGCTTGTGGAAAGGTTGCAAGTAGTAGCCTACCACTTAAAGTTCCTTTACACAAACAACTAGCAATGAGAAGAGAAAATATTCTCATATGCTGCCATTGGCATCTCTCTTTGATCTTTTTGACCCAAGACTTGATAGCATTATCCTAATCAATCATGTATTTCTTCTCAAAAAGGTACATTGCAATCCCAATGAGCACCTTGATCAATTCTAGCTGTCGATTTTAAAAGACGAAACTAAAGTTTACATGTAGCATAAGTTCAAAGAAGAGACAAGAACTCCCATAAACCACCAAGATGTTATTAGCTCTGCTAGCTTGAGCTATAACTTACAATCCACAACTAAATTTGAATTGGAATAGCCGCGGATTTCTGTTTCGGTAGCCCTAGTATTTGGTTACATTTTAAATATGTAATTTTGCATGTAAATCATTGTAATCATGGAATTTTGTAATGTTTATGCTAAAATTATATATTTGTGAATTACATTAAAATGGTATATTTTACTAAAATTTTATCGTTTCAAATTTTACACGAACCGATATGTCTTAATAACATGATGAGTAATTTTCGTTTAAAGTTGAATTAAAAAACTATGAAAGTTGGAGCTGGCTTTCAATTTGTACTTAAAAAATTGCAGCTTTTGAAAAAGTTGGTTGACCTTTGAATCTATTTGATTCAGCTTCTAGTCTTCTGTCAAAGAAGCTGGTTGAAAAAACTGAACCAAACACAATCTTAAATTTTCGGACATAGATGCCTAAAATTTGAAGTGAATATTCTTTAACCAAACAAGCAAAAAAAATATAGAACAGGAAGAATGGAAGGGTTCATTCTGAACTCACTCTTGATATAGACGTCCCCACCTAAATGGACGTTCCAGATTTGTTTGCGTCGAGTAGATCGACGACCTGGATATTCTCTAAGCCTCAGACTCGTCCCTAGTTTCCGATCTCCCACGACCTATGAGATGTTTACTGTTTTGACACTTTAAAAAAGTGATTTTTTTTGTATTTTTGACATTCAGATCCATTTTTATTGACTCATGTGGTTCTACGTGTCAGTCTTAATGTTATCTCTACTATTAAAAAGTGGACAGATCGTCCACGTTCTCCCCCGTGCGCTCACCCAGAACCACATATACATGCATGCATGCGGGGGATAATTAACTATTTGTCACTCTCTTCATGTGTCAATTAATAGACCACATGTCAGTGACTCAGAGTAATAATTTTGTTGTCACTCATGTGTTAATAATTTTGTATTTTTGACATTCAGATCCATTTTTATTGACTCATGTGAGTGACAACAAAATTACCGCTATGATATGCGGGGAAAAGCTGTTATTTTTTTTTAGTTGCCATCTCCTACAGTATCACGCCGGCGATCTCCTCCTCCGCCGCGGATCCCATCCACCTCGTCCCCTGCTCCGATTCCGCCATGGTAATCCTCGTGATCGCATCTGATTTCAACTTACCCTAGTAGTTGCTGCTGCTCCATTTATTCGCCTTGGGTTCAGATTGTGGTATGATCGATCCCACTATATGATTTGAAAATTTTCGGTGTAGGATTACATAATTGGATCGTTCAAGCCGCCCTACGACATCCTCATCACCTTCTTGGACGAGATGACCCGGAAGCAGGTAAGGGTGACGGGCGCCGTGTTCTTCGGTGGCACCTGCTGTTTGCTAGATCGGATATCAGGTTGTTGTTTGAGTCCTTGGCGTCCCGTGTGTGATCCTTGCAGGTGGCGATCAAGAATGGTAATGGGGAGACGGCGATGCTTCCGGTCTTCCAGAGCCTGGAGACTATATCAGGAGAGGTAGTGCCACTGCCTGCTGCCTGCTGGTTGCTTCTGGAGTGCCGGTGTGTGTATTCTAGGGTTGGGGATGGAGCCTGTAATTCTGATTGTGATTACATGGTGTGCAGGTGTCAATAGCCCCTGTTCCTGGTAAAAGGATAGCGCATACCGGTATCAAGATCGAGCTGCTGGGTCAGATAGGTATGATGCTCCCTGTGGTAATTGCATCAACATGATGCTGTATTACAAGGGCATGCTATTTCAGGTTGCTGAATATGTTATTTGTTTGTGGAGAGGCTATCTGAAGGAGCAAGTTTTGTTTTGCTGAAAATTCATTGCATTATGTTCCCGGCCAATGGTGTTTCAGAGTCTCATTATTGTGATGAAGTTTAGGATTTCCTGTGGAACTTCAAAGTACACAAATGATCATCATTCCTTCCTTCTGTCAGACTATCACTATTTTCTATAATAGCATTGATCCTCAATAGTTCAGGTCCTGCTAGATTCTAAAATTATTACCTGTGATGTTTTATGTTGCAGCGCTAAGAATTGACAGAGGCAACTTCTATGACTTCACTTCATTAGGTACGCTCTCGCTTAAAGTGTTTTGCAACTCTTCTATCTCTCTTCGAATCTTTTGGCAAGATTTTGGGCTTTACTTTACATTGTCAACCAATTCCAAGAACACTATCTTTCAAGTTTAACAGAAAAATGAACCTTCTGAAAACTTTGTTCTTGTCACATTGTCTTTATGTACAATTGTGCTCATTGAAGCAACAGCGAGATACCAAATATTTTTTTATCTTATCACTGCACTAAAAATAATGGGCATATAACTTAGCACCTTTGATTTAGATTAGTTTAGTGTTCAGTTTCAAGGCTATTTCATTACCATAAGTGCTTTTTCTTTTTTGTGTGTGTGTTTTGGCAGTGCGTGAATTAGATATTCCTGGTGAAATTTATGAAAGAAAGACGTATCCATTTGAGTTTCCTACTGTTGAGATGCCTTATGAGTCGTATATTGGAAGAAGTGCCGAATTGTTGTAAGAGGCTAAAATGCTTCCATCGTGCATTGCACAGTTCATAGCAGCATCAACTACTTTAATAACACTATCTTGAAGATTAAAATACATGCTTATCATGCCTGCAGGTATGTCCTGGAAGTCACAATTACCAGACATTATGCTGGTAGTATCGTGGAATATCGAGAGTTCTGTGTAAGGCTAAGCTTCATATATGCTTAATTATAGTCAGTGTAACTTCAGTAATTTGTGATATTCTAGTTGGTCTTTGACAAAATTATATGTGTCATATATGTTCCGTTGATCGTCACATATGTATGGTTTGTTCTGTTTCACCTTTTCAAAATGTTTTTCAATTGTTCCAAAGGAATGTGTTTCAGATTTCATGGTTGAAAAACGTTCCTGGCTTACATGGTTATCTTCCTCTTTTTTTTTCAGGTAAGGAATTACTCTCCTCTTCCTACAATTAACAACAGCATCAAGGTGACTGCTAGTCACTGGATGGCGGAGCTTCAAAAAGTTTGCTTAACCTGTCTTGGAAATATATTTTAGGTCAAGTGATGCCTGTAAAATTAGTCTACTATGGCTTGACCATGATCTATGTTCCGTACTTCCCCTTAATGTTGGTGTTGCGTTCTTGAAATATTCTTCAAGCTATTTGAACTACCATTTAGCCATGTTATAGAAAGATCTAGTAACCTTAATAGCTTAAGGAAAGGGAGGGAGAATACAACCTAGTACCTTACAATCTTGCATGGTGAGATGGTGACAGTATCAGGCCATCAATTTGACAATTATTCTTGAAACCACAGTTGACACTGGAGAAGTGAATACTTCAAACCCATGTTTCCAAACAGTAGTAAATGAAAAACAAGAAGAGTGAAGCCATGAAGGGTTCATTAGTTTGGAAACAGGGATGCCATTTTCTTGTTTAATTCTGAAGTAACTCAGTCGATTTATCTGCTTATCTTCTCCCACTTGTCCCCTATATTTTCTCAATTGGGAATAAACTAATCTCACTTATCTACATCCTTCTTACATAACTCTTGTTCTTGGATGTAGTAGTTGGATGTACTTAAACCTAGGAATGTGATCATTTTAATTGGTCATATGGCTTTACAGATGGAGGTTGGTTCCATATTGAATTTGAGTACAGCAAAAGCAAGTAAGAACAATATCAGTTTCTAATTTTCTGGCTTGTTCTGATATCCAGAGTTCTGATCAAACCATATTTAGGTACCATCTCAAGGATGTGATTGTGGGAAAGATATATTTTCTTCTCGTCAGAAAACAAATAAAAAACATGGAGCTTGAGATTCGTCGGCAGGAATCAACGACAGGATCAGGTTTTGACAGATATACTAAGACTGAGACGCTTGCTAAGTTTGAGCTGATGGATGGCGCTCCCGTTAGAGGTATCTCATAATTCTTTTTCCTTCGGTTTATTGCAGTATGCATGATTTCTTAAATTATATATTTTTGCCGTGATGGATGGAGCTCAAGCAAAGTAATTTACAGTGAACTGAGCTGGATCAAATCATTTTACAGGTCAGGTCAGTCTATTCCAGTAAGACTCTTCTTGACGCCGTACGAGTTGACCCCAACATAAACAATAAGTTCAATGCCAACTACTACCTGAACAATGTTCTTGTCGACGAGCAAGGCCGGAGGCACTCCACGCAGGAAAAAATCACCATGTACCACCTTGAAGAAGCTCCACAGTTTTGATAAATCAAGTTGCCCCGATTTGGGAGGCGTTTGATCTTTGTGGCGTAAGAGAGCGCTTGCCGGAGTAGCAACTTAGGGTGCATTTGGTTCTGCTCTTTTCAAATTTGATTTGAAAAGTAGCTTTTTTAGTATAAATTTGGAAGTAGTTTAGACTCTATTTTTCTGCTACTGTTCTTCTGTTTTTTAGGTGGTGTTTGGTTCTCTGGACTAAAATTTAGTTCATGTCACATCGGATGTTTGGACATCAATTTGAAGGATTAAACTTAAACTAATTATAAAAATAATTACAGAATTGAAGGATTATTCACGAGACAATTTTTTAAGCCTAATTAATCTATGATTAGCAAATGTTGACCGTAGCATCACATTGTCAAATCATGGCGTAATTAGGCTCATTAGATTCGTCTCGCGAATAATTCACCGATTATGAAATGGGTTTTATAAATAGTCTACATTTAATACTCCAAAATAGTATCTAAATATCCGATGTGACGGGACTAAAATTTGGGACTAAAGAACCAAACACCCCTTAGTATAAATTGGATAGCATGAATTTAAGATATCTTGATTGATCTAACATCATTATAATTTGTATTGCATTGCACAATTTCATTAGATAACAATGTGGTTGCTTGTTACTTTACGAGATTTGGACTATAGACTTTTTATTTATCTAATATATTTTCCAGTTATTTAGTTGCATCAATATTAACGGTTTCCTATTTATGCATATATATATATATATGAAATATTATAATGATGAAAATTATGTTATAAAAAACAGTCAATTCATAACAGTTTCAATTAATCTACTTTCAACTTTTTCACACAACTCATAGCAGACAACTCACAATAGTTTTTTCATATCTCATAGCAGAATCAAACGCACCCTTAGTATCATGTGCATTTCTCGAGAGGAAAAATGCATGTCAGGTGTACTGTGTGACATTTGCCTATATTTTGGAAACAACCATGACAATGTTTGTTGTTCTTGGGATAACCTTATGTATTATTTATATTTGCTTCATTGTTTTACTTTACACTTCAAGTTCATTTGAACTAGATAGTCCATATGATACAATTTGCAAGCTTTTTTTGTAAGTTAAAACAAATAATTTATTATTTCAACTTATTATAATCTGTAGCGCAAATTATAACAATTTTGATTTGATCTATATTTTTTTCTATAAACTAGATTGTTATAATATTAACCCTAGGTATGAATATTTATAGTTTTGCCATGAAGATTATAAAAATAATTAAAAAAATTATTTTTAGATCAAATAAAACCAAATGACTTACAAAATACCATTAATCCACCAACATCTTCAGATCTACGTTAATTTATTTATATATAGATGAATTAAGAAAATGTTTATATTACAATGTGGACTGGATCATCACTCAACTGATCGCAACTTACTGAAGAAAAGGTCACATTGATCGCCGTCGCCGTCGCCGCCGGCGCCGCCGACTACGGGATTTCTGTTGCTGCATCGTATCACAACTGATTTTCTTCGCTATAAATTCACTAGCTTTTCACTGATTCAGCTGCAGAATCGATCGATCTGGTAACAAGTTTCCATTTTGATTAGTCCCAGTGAGTTTGTGTGTGATTCGTTGGTTGATTACCATGGTGTCGCCGCCGCTGCCGCAGTCGGCGTCGAGCATCGCCGTGTCGGCGACGACGGGGAGCCACCTTCTCAAGATCAGCGGCTACTCGCAGACCAAGCTGCTCGGCAACGGCGAGCGCCTCACGTCGGCCAAGTTCAAGGCCGCCGGCCACACCTGGCGCATCCTCTTCTACCCGAACGGCTACCTGTCCGTGGACACGGGCTCCGTGTCCGTCTACCTCGACGTCGTTGGCTGGTCGAAGGACGTGTGCGCTGAGGTCCGGTTCAGCCTGCTGCGGCGGCGCTGCCGCGCCGACGACGACGGGACGGCGCTCCTGTACAGCCGCCCGGTCATCAGGCACACGTTCGAGAAGTACTCGTACCGCCGCGACATTACCGCATGCGGCTTCGGGAGGTTCATCAGCAGGAAGGAGCTCGACACGCCGGAGTACCACGTCGGCGGCGACGACGACGACGACTACATCATCCTCCGCTGCGACATCAAGGTGATGAACAAGCCGGCCGTCCGTGGCAACGTCCTCCTGCACAAGGTGTTGGCGTCCGCCGCCGCCTGCCGCTGCAAGGACGACGCGTGCAAGCGCTTCCACGGCATCACGTCGGAGAAGCCGCCGCCTTGTCGCCGTCGTCCATGGCTCAAACAGATGTTCGCCACGACGATTCTCAAGTGTCTTCCATTCTAAGCCCGCCTACTCCATCACATTATCACTCTCTTTTCATTTCATTTCATTTTACCGCTTGATTAATTAGTCATTATATATCCATCTTAAATTTGTTCTTCATTTAATCCGTCTATCAATAAAGACTTTTATTTCTTTTTCATTTTTTGTTTTGACTATCCTAATCAATTTAGGATTAGATCATCTATTATATAGTTCACATTTAGTCTTAGATATTTAAAAATCAAGTCACAATATTATTATACAAAGAGTCGTCTTAATAAAGTTTAATCTCTAAATCTTCTTATTACTCGGTCTTATTACTAAGTAGACTCGATCGTAGTGAAAAAAACCGAACCGGACCAAACGACGGTTAAATAGGAAAAAACCGGAATCGGATAGTAAACCAGTTCTTTCATGTTAAAAGACCGTTTAAGCAATTGAACCGGTAAAACCAAAAAAAGCCAAAAATATATATCATATTAATAAATAAAAAACAGATGGTCCGATCGGTGAACCGATAGTTCGACAAGTGAACCGGTGAACCGACAACTTGACCGATTCGATCATTAGTTCGGTTTTTTCCACTACGCTCTCGACACGGAGAGATAGAAATATGTTAGAGATGCTGTAATATACTCCTCACGGGCTCACAAATAATCAGATGAATGGTTTATATGGATTTGGTTTTACACCATTATATTTTGGTTTATTTTCGGTAGCTGCTGCTACAAATAATGAGATGATCTGGCACATGATATTTCTGCATTATATTGTACTTGAGATCGGATCGGATCACAAGTTTTATGGATGCAATTAATTGTTGAAATCGCTTGCGTTTACTTCAGCTCAGATCTCACTCAGTTCGATCTACGAATTAAGGGTGCTTCTTGCGCGGTTACAATTACTTCTAAATCTGAAGCTGAAATAAATAGTACAGAATCGGTTTCTCTAGATTCTCATCAGCTAGATACTTAGACTATATTCAGATTGTGAGAACACCAGCTAGCTTCTCCAGATTCTCATCAGCTAGACAGTTACAACTACTTCTAGAATCTGAAGCTGAAATAAATGGTCCAGATTCTGACTCAGATTGTGGGAACACTAACTTCTCTAGATTCTCATCAGCTAGATACTCAAATTATCTTCAAACATGCCCTAAGTTTATTTGTAGCGAGATTTGGAAGTGATATGTTCTCTTCAAGGGTAATTGGCATTAAAGAATTAATAAATAAATTCGTTCATAATGCACCTAAATCCTGCTAGCTAGCCCTGAAGTATTTCTTAATATGATCGGCTATGATTTTTTCACAAAAAAAATATTTCTTCAACCGAATTATTATTATTATTATTATTATTATTATTATTATTATTCGAGCCATGCTTAAAAAAGATTTTCCAAAAATTCTTCTTCGGAATTGCTTAGCTTATTGCTTAGATTAAGTTTTCTAATCTATTCGTTGGCTTTATATTATTATAGAATATTTATTTACTGATTATTAGCTAGCACACCAACCACCAGAAAAAATATTTTTCTAATCTATTCACTTAGCTTTATATTATAGAATATTTAATTACTGGTTCGTCGAGCATGTGTTTTATTGGACACGGTAAACAATTCGCCGAGTGCGCGACGTGGTATTCGGCACAAAAAGCATCGTCTAACATCCCCGTGACACTCGAGAAAGGGGCACCCAATTTGGTAAATTGCGGAGTGGCTGACTTGGCACTCGGCAAATAGTGTCGGCTTTGCCAAGTGGCTGGCATGGCACTCGGCAAAACATGCTAGAGCCTCTAAGTACCCGAAGGAATGCATTCAGTAAACACGAGCACTTGAGGCATGTTCTGAATCTTAAAATCGACAGTGACGATGGAAACATATATATGCATGCACATCAGTACATATATACATGGATTCTAGTTCATTTCTAAATTATGAATCTACTTATTCTTACAATTTGAGTCTAAAATCTGAACTGTTTATTTCAACTTCAAATTATAGTAGTAGTTGCAGCCGCCAGAAGGTGAAACAAACTATTAATTGGTTGTCACGTTTCTCGTCGTAACTTGTTGGGATAAACTTGTATTTTTTCCAAACAATATGGTTTATTGGTGTTATCCATCACTAAACAGATTTTCATTTGATAAATTGAACATCTTGTAGAAGAACAAAAACGGACATACTTAAGAGAATTCCAGTAACCAACTCTTCATTTCATTTTATTTTGGATCTCAAGTTTAGGCTTGAAAATGCACAGAACGAGCGATCGACGACAACGACGCATCACCTAATTAAAACTAACTTAATTGCCTACCTCCTGTGTAACCGGTAGTAGACAAGAATGTGTCAGTGTGCGAAACATTGTCACGGACCAAGATTAATTACCTGGTCACATCTTCTCGGACAATTCAGGCTGACCAATCGTCCATGGTCGATCCAACTGTAGCTCTCCACCCAATGAGATGTGTCATGGGCTATCCTGATGCCTCCCAGTTCTATACTTCTATTAGGGCAAACATGCATAGATCAGCTCTTGGATGGAGCATGTAATGCATGGTGCAACTGATGCACACTGCTTCTGTTGGTAATATATAGGCTGTAGCATAAGACCATTCAGGCTAGCTAGCTACTCGCTGATACATACATATATATATATATATACTAGCTAAGTGCCTGCCCGTACGTTATAGCGGACAAAATTATAATATTCAAAGAATATCATGCAAATAGAAAAGAGCGAAGCTAAAATTGGAGAGTTTTAGTTTGTTGTAAGGAGTGGTGGTGATGGCGGATCGACTAACCACTACTACTAACTTCTTTTAAAGTAGTATATATGTAGGGGCAGCTGCAACTACTTTGTTTATATTAAATATGATTGTATTATATTTATAGTTAATAATTAAAGGGACCTCATAGCTATATTAAGAAATCAAGTCAAATAATTTTTTTGTTTCTTATTTATTCTGTTTTGTGAATTGTGAGGTATTTATTTTGACAAGAGAAAATTAACATGAAAAAATATTAAAATGTGTATATAAGTTATAAAACAAAGTTATATTGAAAAGAGTACTGAAACTGACGGAAGTTAACGTTTTATCGACGGAAGTTAGCTTTTTTCCGTCGGATTTGACTTATATAACTAATCGGATGGACTAGTAGTAACTAGCCAAAATTAGCTCTCAAGTATTACTCTCTTCTAGTGTTGTTTTCTTGCAAGATTTTATTTGAAGATTTTGTTATGGCGGTATGTAGTGTCTGATCTGAGTCGCTCGTTGCTGATTGGATGGCTGAGATTGATCCCAACGCGCCAGTAGTCACGGTAGCACATCGATCCAAGATGAAGCACATATATTGTCAAATTTTAGGGACTTATTTGCATTTTTCCATGACATAAGGGTAGTGATGGGTGCAAACAAAATTTGGTGAGGATTGGCTCTAATTTCCATCTACTGATATCGTCGCATGTGGGAGTGGTGCCAGTAGTGTCACGCTGGTCTAGGTTGGAGGCGACAGGGTATTGCTTCCCCGAATGTTTTTATTTTCTCCTGATTACTGTCTTCCAAGACAATATTTTTGTATTTTGTTCCCCTGCTATATCAATATATACCTCCACATTGTCTCGTGTGGATTTCGCCAACAATTAGTATCAGTAGATGCAGTGCGGGGAGTGCGTTCTTTGTACCCACAAGTTAACGGCGACAAACTACACCAACTGCATGATCCGCGTGCAAGCCGGCAAATTAATCATAAGATGTCCCCCTTGAGATTAATGTATAAGATCATCGGTGTTAATAAATATGGATCCGAATAACAAAGATACGAAACCACTGTTTAAGAGTAGCAAATTATCAAATCTCTCGGTTTGTCTCGGTTTGGCTAGCTGTTCATGTCAAGAAGGATAAGAAGAAGAAGAAGATACGATCCTCGTGCGCTACTTATCTCTGTTTCACTGCAGATTGTGCACAAGCAGCTGAACCGCTGGCTGATGGAGGCGCAGCCAAAGGTGATGTCTCCTACCTGCACATTACAGGAGACAAGCTAGCTAATAAAGTTATGTGAACTGGATGAGAGTTTTCAGACAAGTAAAATTTGGTGATATGATGCCTCCATAGTGCTAGATGAAGAACATACCAAGTTATTTGTGTTGTAACATGGTGATCTATCCCTCTCATTCCCGTGAATTTCATGTTTTTGTTTTGCTGTTGTCGCTCGTATTGATAACAGTGAGCACAGGGTGTGAAAAGGATACGAGCAACTTTGCACTAGATATCATCAAAACTTCAAAATTGAGCGTGTTCAGATGAGAATAGTACTAAGATTGATGACCTCGACTTTGAGGCCCTATGGTATTTTTCTCCTAAAACGCATGTAGTGGATGGATCAGAATTTTTTAAAATAATATTTAAAAAAAACTTCAAATCTAGTAGTCAAATTCAAAAAAAATTAACAAAAGTTCATGTCAGCGCCACAACGGCTATATGGCCACGTTCGGCCGTTAGAGTGTCGAACGTGGCTAGCCGTTGGCCACATTCGGCACTGCAATGGTTGAACAAGGCTGATGTGGCAACGTTCAGCCGATCCGATGCCGAACGTGGCCACGTTCGGCGGATACACTGTCGCCGAGAGTCCATTTTTGCAAATTTTTTAATTCGACTATCAAATTTGATTTTTTTAAAAAAAATATTATTAAAAAAATTGATGGAGCACATCCATCCTCAACTAAAAATTCTTCATCTTTTATCAATTGGCTGTCCTTTTAGATATATGCTTGATTTATTACTACGGATCATACTAGATTGCATTCCACCCAAAATTAAGTGTGTAATTACTCTATGTGCATGCACACTACTCTTAATCACCTCATTTAATTCTAATAAGATTTAATTAAAACGGTATGTATGATTACATTGTGCACCCTAGTAATGTTGCCAACAAGTGAGTCTAAATTAATTTATTCGAATGATAAATGGAATGAAATGAGTTCTTGGGGAGAGGAAAAACAAGACATAACTCATGCATGTAGTCATGTTCATACAAAGGAGACTAGGACATTTGCCTTTAATTTTTCTATGTATGTGTAATAGGATTATCTTTGAAATCGACATCTAAGATTGATTGCTAGTATAATATTACCGGTAGAATATACCGTAACAATTCTCTTATACCTTTAGTTGAGTTGCCATGAAAGATCATAAAGCCTAAGGAAGATGTATTTCATAGCCATCTTCACATGTTGTTGAGCATTTTGAGCACATGTCATGGCCATAATTTGCAAAATTAGTCATAACTGCAAAATTAGTCATAACCGTCGATCGATGAGACGGACAAAAACACCATCCATTTATCCATTGTCGAAGCTTCTCCAACAGTGGAGTGTGTCATGGGTGATCCTAATGCCTCCTATCTCTAGCTTCTCCAACAATATGTTTTTTAGCACCGATCCTTTTCCTCTCTTTTGCAACATTACCTATCTATAAGGTGTAACACATGAGCTTCACCGACACAAATGAAATGAGTGATCTGGTTTATGGTTAACCCATACTTATCCTTGAAAAATATAGAACACTTAGCTTATTGTTAACTCATGGAACCTAAAGCAAAAGAATTGCATATGTTCATGGTGCCTCCTAGCCCTACAAAGCTACATGAGAGGCTTAGATTCTCACAATGGTAGTGTGCATTGGCTTTATAAAGGAGAAAGTTTATGGTGTCCATTCTACTAGTATTATAATGTATCCCAATTTTGTATTTTCTTCCATCCAAGGTTTAAAAATGATTTCCACGGTTATCTTGATAAATGGTAGTGGAATTTCAAAAGGGTAAAACCGTTAAAAAACGAGTGATGCGGAGATTTACCTAAAATATGATCGGTTGAATTACTAATTTACCTTAAAAATCGATGGCTAGGATCGATTGATAGTATAATATTATTATTAGAATGCACTCAATATGTATACTAATTTACCTTCAAAATCAAGGAAAAGAATCAGAGGGAGTACTGACATGGAGTTTAAACATGAATCATTTTGAAATTTAGTATGAAATTCTTGGATAAAAGAGGGTCATTTTTAGGATTATATGATTAGTATTTTTAGTTTACGAATAGCGGTTATGAATGGTACTTGATTTCGGAGGATTTAACTTGATCACTGGTTTAGTGTTGTAGAAACTGAATTGTGGATTTGATTAGGATAGAAACAAGGGTGTTTAGATGAAGAAGAATGGTTTTATAATTTAGAATTTTGTCTTTGGGATGATGAATAGTATTTTCGGATTACAAAAAATGTTTTTGGATTTTGAATAGAGAATTTCATTTTGAGAATAGCGTTTTCAGTTTATGAATAGTAAATTTTAGAATAGAAGTAATGAATGTCTCTTGAGTTGATCCAAAACTTGATTTGGAGATCGATTTGGAATTTGATCATATGGGGAATGGTTTTATTGGTTCAGGAATAGTATTTTGAGACTAAAGATAGAGTTTATTTGGGATGAAATATTTGGAAACAAATATTGTATCAGAGAATTGGATTGGGTGAAAAGAAATTTCAAGATTTCAAAATAGAATGGTCAGATGGTAAATAAGGATTCTCGGATTTTATGAGTTGCTCCGTAGAATTTTGGTAGAGTCAAGGATAAATCTAAAGTAGGTGAATCACATTTTTGGCTCGGAATTTGATTGAGGTTTCTTTTAGATTTATTTCGTCACAACAACCATAAATCGGCAAGAAACCAAAATTTCATAATTAGCATTTTATCAAAATTGAAAGATTCAAAACAGGCCGAAAATCAAGATGTTACGCATTTGTCCAACATTTGAGGAAGACTGCTGCAGACATTACAACAACCATGTGAGGCCCATAATTTGAAGAATGAATTCCGGACAGTTCATTACAACAATCATGTGAGGCGAATTGTGGAGGAATGAATTGTGGACAGTTTTTGTCGATGTAATATATATCGATCCATCGAACTTAATTATGTAGGCTTACATTGCTAACAAACAATTGCCTCCCGGTGCCTCTCAATCCTATATGCAGTGTGCATGTACATTCAATATATGTGACAACATTGTTGGGAAGAAATCAAGTTGGCATATGGCCAAACACGCGCATCTAACTTGAGAATAAAAAGGACCTTCTTAAGAGTTAAGACCACTGGACATGAATTTTTTATAAACAATATTTTTTCATGTAATTTCAATTATGGATATAGTTACAATGTTCACATTGTTTCAAAGTGCAGGCATGCTTTGCAAGTGGTAGCTCTTATTTTGTTTTTGCTTCTTCAGATGTAATAATGCACTGCATCCTACCAAGTATTAACATGAGGAGGCAGGGGAAATATGGATCACAAATTATGAAAAATCCGATCAAGTCGAGGATTTGCATTTTTGTCTTATATAAATTTGATAGATAAGTTCCTTAGCTTGTTGTCAAAGCTTCGGAAAACCTACATTCAGAAAGAACATCAAATTAACTGAAAATAAACTCTGAACAATAATCCCCATCCAGGACCTTATGCAGATCACCAAAAATACCATCCATGTCTCCATGTTGCTTCTCCAATAGTGGAGTGTGTCATGGGTCATCCTGATACCTCCTATCTCTAGCTTCCCCAACAATATGTTTTTCAGCACCGATCATTTTCCTCTTTTGCAAAACATTACCTATCTATAAAGGTGTAACATGAGCGTCGCTAAATCGCTGGCACAAATTAGTGACCATGTAATATACATCGATCCATCGAGGAACTTAGTTGATTTGAAGATTTTGTAGCGACTAAGTTTTATGTTCTGGAAAAAAAAATGAAAAATCTATAATGTTCAAAGGAGCTTGAGATTCTAGGGTAGATGTAACTATATGATAATTAAATTAGTATAATATTAAAATTAGAGAAAAGTTTGACTTATAAACTATATTTTGGCTTGTTTCTCTCTGAAACTGCCATCAGATACAGGTTTCGCTTTAGTTTCAAAGCTTGCTACTAATGTATCGGTTGTTTGCAATGTCATATATAATTTTTATTTAATTGTGTGTCAGTTAGGATTCAAACTCAAGACATTTGACTTTCATATCATATTGAGTTATATATATACACCAACCAGTTTAATCTAAAAGCTTAAATTGATGAGGAAAGACGGACAATTCACGTTAATCTATCAGTAAAATTCAATAGTTATGAAATCTAGAAATAAACTAATAAACAAAAGCTAAGAAATATCACTAGATTCTTACTAGATAGATGGTCATCACTTCTCCCAAATAGACACTTATTAGTTGATTTGTAGATTTTGTAGCTACGAAGTTTTACGATCCGAAAAAATCTAGAATGTCCGAAGGAGCTTGAGATTCTAGGGTAGATGTAACTACTAGAAGATTTCCAACCACCAACAAAGATGATTGATTAATCACTTTGTACCTAGCGGATCATTGCATCATTTAATAGGTCATCAAATGTGAAATTGGTGTGAAAGCTTGGCAGATATGTTAAATGACAGCCACCACCAATTAGTAGACATACCAAGCACAATGTAAACATGCATGGTTCTTTTTGAAGAAATAAAGGAATTGTGTTTTGCTTTAAGAAAACTTGTGTGGTCAACCATTTCGCCCATGTTGCATACAGAGTACCGGCACAGAAGATGTTTGATCAGCTAGCCGTGTCCATGAATTTGCACATGAAATATGCAAATGTCAATCTCATGGTGGTTGACCAAGTTCCAGATCAACCAAATCCAGCCTAAGAGAAGAGATTAAGTATGCATGATGATCAGCATGCATGCTTACTTAATAGATCTGTCACGGCGAGTTGATTCCTGATGCCTCTCAATCATATACCTTAAATAATTTGTTACAAGCTAATTAATATGTTTATTTGCATGGCTAATTAGCGTGTAGAGAGTATTGACTGATTATAAGCTGTGTATATGTATAGGAAGCTCCAAGCCTCTCTCTCTCTCTCTCTATATATATATATATACACACACAAATGTTATCATACACCACGGGTGTAGAATAACTATTCTACCGAGAAATCTACTACTAAGAAAAAAGTAGCACTACGGGAGAAGAGTTGTTTGCCGAATGCCTGGGGCACTCAGCGAAGCCTTTTTTCCACTCAGTGAAGGCTTCGCCGAGTTCCACACTTGACAAACACTACTCGGTGACAGCTCTGTCGGTGAAGAGGTTATTCGTCGAGTGCTTTTTATCAGGCACTCAACGAAGCCTTTGCCGAGTATCACGTCAGCTTCGCCGAGTGCCTGAGGAGGCACTCGGCAAACATAGTCGTCTGACAACCGAGGGTGCACTAACGGGCATTTGCCGAGTGCCCCACGTGGCACTCAGTGAAGCCACACAAGGGGCAGCTGGCGCGCACGTGGCACTAGGGCTTTGCCGAGTGCCACATAAAATAGCACTCGGCAAAGCCACCTAGAACGCACAGAAACGTGCCACGTGGCACGATTCTGTGCGTTTTGGTGGTCTTTGCCGAGTGCTACACTCGGCAAATATATATATTTTTATTTTATTCAATGCATATTTCATCACAAAATTCATCACAAATTCACATTTCATCACAAAATTCATCACAAATTCACATTTCATCACAAAATTCATCACAAATTCACATTTCATCACAAATTCACATTTCATCACAAAACACAATGTAAACATGCATGGTTACCTTTGAAGAAATAGAGAAATTGTGTTTCGCTTTAAGAAAACTTGTGTGGTCAACCATTTCGCCCATATTGATACGGAGCACCATCACATAAGGTGTTTGATCTACTAGTCGTGTCCATGAATTTACACATGAAATATGCAAATGTCAATCTCATGGTGGTTTACCAAGTTCAAGATCAACCAAATCCAGCCTATGAGAAGAGATTAAGTATGCATGATGATCAACATGCATGCTTACTTAATAGATCTGTCGCGGCGAGTTGATTCATGATGCCTCTCAATCATATACCTTAAATAATTTGTTACAAGCTAATTAATATGTTTATTTTCATGTCTAATTATCTTGTAGAGAGTATTATATTGACTGATTATAAGCAGGGGCGGACCTCAGTAGAACAAGGGGGTTCTCGGAACCTGGGTCCAAATTTTTTTAGTGTATATTAGCAATTTTTTACCCTCTGTGCACTCCGTTGAAATAAATATGGTGTACCGTTTAAATGGGTACACTCAATTTTTCTCTAGCTCCACCACTAATTATAAGTTGTGTATATAGGGAGATCCAAGCCTCTCTATATATATATATCGTGTGTGTGTGAGTGTGTGTGTGTATGGGGGCACTCGTATGTGTCATTATTTTGACACTTAAATGGTACATATCAAGTGGCATACTATTGTTTGGTTAATTTCATTATTATTCCAATCAATTCAGATGTTAATTTTTTCAATATCAATCATGTGGTCAAAATTACATATTAAACTTTGTTTGAGATGCATGTTGCATTGGACTTTAACTAAGATATCTTAAAATTCTATTTAAGATACAACTCATTTATGTTATATTTATTTCTATTGGTATCTTCTTAAAATAAAAAAATATTATATAAAACAAATATATATTATTTCATTAAAATTCTATGGTGTCCCAAATTTTGTGGACTATCTAATAATATGTATGATCCAACGGTTCAGATTTAATATCAGTGACTTGTTACCTCCTAGATCATACAATGTTCCTTTAATATGTACGGGCTTATATACATGCAGCAATTAATTAATTTCTTTGTATGCTAGCAAATTAATTATTGCATGCACTAGAAAAAAATAATCAACAAACTTTTCATGCGGGCGATATTCATGTAGATTACTTTCCATATAATTAAGCAAATTATCCTATTTTGTTTTTTTAATTAATTATTTTAAACATACTTAATCAATGAATCAAATTAGTTTCTATTGTTACCTCCCTAAACTCGCGGCTAACATATCAGTATCGAACCATTATCATTGGAATATACTGGATCTTACTGAAAATTACGATAGTTAGTGTTGGCGTAAAAGATTACGCTAACAGGTTCTCTAAGATTAAGAACTGACAAACAGTGAGTTTGTGTTAAGAACTATCTCGAGCCTCCGAGTTGGATAATAACTCAAGTAGTCCGAATGTGTGTATTGAATAGCTGAGTATTCGATGCCTATTACAGGGTAAGAAGAGGGGTATTTATAGGCAAAAAAGTCTACGGAAAAGACCTATTTACCCCTCAATTACAACTGACATAGTAGAAACTTTAGCCTAAAGCTCTTAGACAGACGATGACAACACTTTTGCGTCATAACTTTTTTGGAGATATTATCTTAAATGTCTTGTTGTGTAAGTAGTCTCTTGGCCGTGGTTGGTTTTTGCTCGCTTGTGTGGAATGCATTTTTGTTTTTTGTTTTTTTGCTGATTGCAATCTTCCAAAGTTGTATTCTCATAATGAATTGCTAAAAAACTTTTAAGGCGCAACAAAGTAGAAAAATCTGGATTTCTACTGCTGCCAGCGATCGAAGGCGTGGATGAATAATGACCATATGATCACAATGAACGGTCTTGATTTGGGAAAGGAAAATGTCGGACACCTCCGGTTATAGATGGACATATGGGCCGGCACAAAGCACGGAGATTTTGGCCTGGTCCAGGCCAGACACATCCCGTATTTCACTGGGCCGAGCCGGGTCGGCACGAAGCATCGGGCCATGCCTAGACTGAGAGGCAAGCCCATGGGCTAGTACAACACAGTCCAATAGTAGCAATTCAGCCCACATGCCTCTCTTATTCACATATCACTAACTCCAAACAAAAAAATCAAAAATGAGTTGTACTATAATGGTTATTCTCACTCAACCACAACTTGCGTGTCTTGAGTTCAACTCCCATGAGATGCAAATATTTACTCGTTTCGGCACGAATCTGATTGGGCCTTCTCATGCTCGGGCCCGGCCAGGCCGGGCTAGGCGGTCCATTTGGTCTTCTATACCTCCGGTTAGAGCGCGATGTGATGATTTGTTATTTAAAAATTTTGATACTATGAATGACACGTAAAATTATTTAAATTTATGAATTATGATCGAGTCAAATAGTAAATAATTGAATATACTTTTTAATGGCAACTCATGAAATATTCCCTTGGATGACATTTTTGCATCAAAGCCCTTAGGGCATGTTTGGATGCTAAATATTGGGTTTAGAATTAAAGAATTGGAATTCAATTCCATGAGATGGGCTGTTTGGGCCACCATGAAATTAGAATTATCAAATTTGGTCTAGAATTCAGCCAGGAATTCACAAGTTCTGCCCAATTTCTCTTCAAGAAAAAAGAATTGACCGAAATGTCTATATTTATCAAAATTGATCATTGTACTATGCATTCCTTCATCAAGCTTATTTTTAAAGCTAATATTTCTTGTATTAATGGAATTGATTTTATGGTTTGATCAACCAAACAGGTTTGAGAATTAGTTCTCATATTTCAATTCTATAGAATGCTCGAACATAAATATTAAATTTCAATTAAATTTCACCCAATTTAATATTTTATAAAATTTGAAATGAATTCCAATTCTTTCATGCGAAAGCACGAGAGGTGTCTTTCAGGCGTCCGATCGTATATGGGCGGTCTAGATTGGGTCAACGAAGTCTTCCTCTGATATTTGCGAGTAGGCCCTCGGATTAGTTCGCATTTACCTATTTACCCACCTGTTTATGCCAGCAGAGACTGCAGCGGCGCGGCGGCGCGGCGGCCGGCGGCAAACGAGCTCCGGGCGCTGGCAATGGCGTCTCCATCGCCGCCGTTATCATGCATCCCTTTTTGCCGAGATATCGGTGACGATTGTCGGAGCATACGCCGTCAGGAGCGCGTCTACGACGGCAGTGCCGCACTGCCTCTACCAAACTTGGCCATCGAGCGGCGGAACGACAGCATCTCTGCGCGCCGGAGTCGGAGATGGAGGACGAGAACGGCGCCGGCGCCATGGCGGACATAAGAAAAACTCAAGAACGCGACACACTCAGGTCAATCCATTACCAATTCTTGCAGAAAATTATCTCCGTTGATGTACACGTAACAACATCTCCTCGATCTTTTCGTCTCTTTAGTCTTTATCTCTGCAATCTACAAGGCTACACAACCCGAATCCTAGCTAGCTAATGGAGCCATCACTCACGTCGTCCTCAGGCTCAGGCACTGGTTGATCCACGGAGGCTGGAGGTTCATCTCGTCGGCGACGACGACGAGCTCGAGCCTCTTCTTGCTCTCGCTCTGGAACCTCGCCGCCGCCGCCGTCGCGTCGAACTCCTTCAGCTCCGCCAGCTCGGGCTCCGTCGACGTCGACGACACCGCCGTGCCGGAGTCCGAGTTGGAGGATTTCACCCGCTTGCCTTTCTGGCTTCTCGTGCCGCCGCCGCTGCTGCTCCCGGTTGCCAGCCTCAGCTCAAGATCGCATTTTTCTTCTTCCGCAGGGTGACAAATCTTGCCGTCTTGGGATCGGTGCAACTGCCGATGGCCGATCGCCTTCTCATCGAAAGAAAGCTCGAATTTTGGTTCGGTTTCGCCGCCGGCGATTGCCTGAGCTCGATTCAACTCTGCAATCTCCATCTGTTTCTGAACATGGTACAGTCTGTGCAGCTCATGAACCTGGTTCAGAGTTTCAGACAACAAGCACACAGATAGGTGAGTGGGAAATTTCTGCACAGCTTCAAAGATCTACTTTTTTTTTCAGAATGTTGTGTTGCTGTTGCCTGCCTCACCTGTTGTCTGAATATATGTTCTTGATTCAGGATGGCCAGTCTCATCTGCTCCCTGTCCATCTCTTGGCAGTTGGCACTGGTTGAGTTCTTGTATTTGCTGCTGCAGATGGCAATAGGATCAACATCAGTTCTGAAGAAGGTTTCTGAATTGTGGCACTTTTGGAGAAACAGTGATTCTATTGTTAATTGAGCTCTGAATTTTTTTAAAAAATCTCCTATGTAAACCAAATTTGTAGATATTCAGAACAGAATTGGTTAAAAAAAAGTTGAATTCAGGGTATCATGATGTAACCTATCACTATCAGGGCTGCAATTTGAGCTTTTATCATTCATTCCTACTTGCATTTGCTTAGAACAACTAAATACACCAAATCATTATCTAACCAAATGAATCACTTCCACATCAATAAAAACAGCTCTGCATATCATTCTGCATCCAAGAACAGCCGTAAAATAGCTCTTGGATAGCAGACTGAAAAAATGAAAGACAAAGTTACAAGGCATTTCAAGACATGAAAAAACATGCAATTGGGCCTACTGGAAATCTCAAGAACAGTTCACTGCAAAAGACAGGACTAAGCAAAACCAAGAACTCTCAAGAAAGAAACAGAGATCTGCATGCATACTCTGAACTCTAAAACATGCAGGCAGGTATGTCAGAGATATGTGCCATGAAAGAAAAACAAGGGAAATAAGATTACAAGAGCCCTGTGCTCACCTCAAATTTGGATTTCAGCAGCCAAATTCCCTCAGAAGAAAGGAAGGCACTCCTATCTCTGCCTCTCCCCCCAACAAGTCCAGATCTTTGTAGCTTCCAGGAGCTCAGTTTTTGCTGAGATCAAGCAAACAGGTTGGCATGTATGTATGATATATCTAGTGAGGCTGCAGGGAGGAGGGGAATTAAGATTCTGTCCTGTCATGAGTTTCACAGCCCATTGTGGGACCCTGTTTGTAATGCCAAACAAATCCAAGTCACTTTAGCCAATGAGCTCATGTATCTTAAATGTGTGAAAGATGCTCCCATGTAGTGCCAAGAAAAGGATAGGCCAAAGATAAGAATCCCCAGCTATTATATTCCCAACTGCAGCCTCAAAACATTACATGAACCCGCCCGGTATCTCCGCTCGTTACTTAGGGTATGTTTGGTTCAGCTTTTTTCATCCAGCTTCTGAAATTTGTACATCCCCGGATTCCACAACTTCACCGTTTACGCTGTCCGATCACTTCACCGGCTCAAATGAGCTTATTATAACTCAACCAAACACACTGCTGGGGCTTGCATAGCATAGCAAACTGCAGTTTTCTGAATGTTTGCGTGCGGCAGAATCATTCAACAGGCAACTAGACATGCAAGCAGAGTGATTCATTAGATCTCTCCTATTGGATTACTACTACTGTCATTACCAGTTGGCCAGATACTGACATATTGCTTATCTTACTGTCATTCTGAGTCAAACAAGTCTGCTAGCTTCGCATGAAAAATTAAAGCTGCCGGACGATAGATTGGGACATCTCCTCTGACGAACTAGTTGTTTAATTTGTTGTCGAGCCTTTCATGCAAGTCTTTTACTCGGATAAGTTCAGTTCTAGCTCACTTTCTACTGCTTGGTAATTCTTTCACTTTCATAGCACTCATGTTAGTTAAGAGCAGGTATGGTGATAGATTCAGTCAAAGGGGCTCACATGATTCTCTTCTATCTACTTAACCAAGATTTGCATGCATCATTAGCTTGGTGTGATAACACTACAATTACGTGAAAAGTACGTGAGCAAATTGACACCGGATCGCACGAGAACTTTGACGTTGAACATGCTCGAGCGAGGATGGTACTAGCATGAGTGACCTTTTAAGAAGTTCTTGTATATATCACGTCTCTTATACATGTCTTTTAATCGAAGTCGGGCTAGGTGGCCTTCTTCAAAAAAACACTGCAATTACAACCAAATGGAATTTGGAAACAGAAATTTCAGCTTTCATGCATGATATGATGCATCTCAGCAACAATCTGCTGTTATTTTACAACTTGGAGTGACTTCTGTATGATTACTGATCAATTAAACCTTTGTATATATATCCTTCTAAACAGAATTGGCTTGTTTATAAGATACTTAAATTTAATAGTCCAAATAAGTTATTGTCTTTTCGAAAACTTACGGTTTTTTAAAATCATAAACTAGTCACAAGCTATGTAGGAGGAGATCATGTTGGCCAAACCTTTTGTTTTTCATGTCAGTTCCAAACACATGAGTTAATGTAGTAGTTTGAAACATGTACTGATTTCCCTTTCTCAGATTTGTGAGACAATTCAAACCAGTTGATTATCCAATGTGATTTATTTATTACACAGATTTGGACAGCTCAGAATATCAAATGAACCAAACACTTGATGATTAGTTCCAAAGCATGCATGCATGCATGATTATGTCAGCCATGTCACTGTCTGTATATCTCATTAACTAATTAGCTGCCATTACTTGTCCCTTCCATTTATTCCTAGCTGTTTTTTTGGAGTAGAATTGTGTTTTAGTTTGGGTTAAGCAAAGATTTGGTTTGGTTTGGTTGGATGTATCCTTTGGTTGTTAATTCATAGCTACAATTAATGGGGGAGATTTGAGGATTTGTCGCTAAAAAGTTTATACAGTTTGATCATTAATTTGTCGTTTGTGTGAATGATAAGTGTGGTCATCTAAATCTGTGGCAGTGGTTCAATGTGGCAAATAATCGAATCCACTTTTCAGGAGTAGCAAATCATCAAATATTCCATTAACGGACTAGTCACCCTATGTTACATGAATGGAGCCTTATTTGATGATACAATTTCTTTTTCTAATCCATCTTATTAGAATAAAATCGATAAATTAGTGGTAAGAGTAAAGGCTAATGTATCTTTTATTAATAAGAAACTAGTATTATGAATTATATGTGACACACTAGAACTCAACATGCATGGAGTATATATTAAATTGGTCAATATCTGAAAAATAAAAAGTCAACTTGAGGTGAAAGAAGAATAATTTCTTAGCTGTAGAAATATATGATGACTAGTTATTTTGATAATATTTTCCCCACAATTTCTGGTATATAAATTCAGCACATTTTAATGTTGAGTGTACATGTCATCAAAACAAAAAAAATATTCAAGCAATCTTTGATGTGTCCTACCATATATGACTTTTCACAATTTTCAGCATGGAAATCACGCCATTATTTAATTGACATTTAACAATTAATTGACATTGCTTACTGTCTTATTTTTCAACCAAAACAGCATATATAAATAAATAAATAATAGACTTTGGAGAGAGCTTAAGATTTTAAGAAGCAACTGATAAATATTGATAATTTAGAGAAGATAGCTAGCTTCCCTTTCCCTCTAGATACTAGTTTATTTTCAAAATATGCGGCTATTGAGTTTTACAATCTTAAGTAAAAACATGAAAGTCGTTTGAGAAAAATACTAAGGGGGTGTTTGTTTCCTCTAGTCTAAAATTTAGTCCCGTCATATCGGATATCGGATGTTTAGATACTATTTTGGAGTATTAAATGTAGACTAGTTATAAAACCTATTTATAATATGTGGATTATTCGCGAGACGAATCTAATGAGCATAATTATACCTTGATTTGAGAATGTGATGCTACGGTAAACATTTGATAATCATGGATTAATTAGGCTTAATAAATTTACCTCATAAATAATCATCCGATTCTGCAATTATTTTTATAATCAGTTCTCATGTTTAGTCCTTCAAATTGATGTCTAAACATACGATGTGACACGGACTAAACTTTAATCCATAGAACCAAACACCACCTAATTCTAGAAGTAGCTGCAGCCGCTAAATAGGAGCTAATTAAGTTATATACCAAATATTCTTTATGTTTTTGATGGGTCAAGCTTTTGGTTATTACAAGCCACTAACATACAATCGATGCTGATTTGATCATCAAATTAATTAAGCAAAACAAATCAGCACACTATCACTGATGTACAAGTAAAGATTCCCTTGTACGTTAATGTTGACGAACTGACTTCCTTAATTGACAAATTTCCAACCCTAATTTTAATTACATGTAATTAAGTAGCTTTCAGTGACACGTGACACAGAAGTCGCAGAACAAAACAGTGAAGAAATTTTCTAGAAAGTTACTCAAGATATGAAGGAGTTCATATGTCTTAATTATGCATGTAACAGTTTGAAGATATATACTATCTCCGTTTCTGAATATAAGTAATTCTGATATTTTTTTAGATTTATCTACAGATATTGTATGGATTCGTTGATCTGTAAATGAATATAGAAAATGTCAGAATGACTTACATTCAGATAGTCGTAGTATATGAACGGACACCAGAGGTAGTGTCGATTTTCTCCTTAAATATGTACCTTCTTACATGAAAACAAAAGAGAGACCTTGATTTGTCCATTTTGCAAATAGAGTTCATTATTAGTATATAACACACACACATATATATAGTATCAAATATGGGAAATTTTATGGTATTTGAGGAGGTACAAGATGTATCACAATTTTTAGTGGTAATTTTGGTATATCTATCAGTATTTCAAGCACTAAGAGACATTTAAATTATGGTGCCTCTTATTACCTACTCAAGAACCGTAAAATCACTCACCAAATATACTCCCTTCATTTTTATGTTATAAATCGTTCGGGTTTTTTAAGTTGAACTTATTTGATTTTGATTAAGTTCAAAAAATATGTTAACTTCTATCATATTAAATAAATACAATATTAAGATGTATTTCGGTGTGGATTTAATAAAACTAATGTGATTTATATGTTAGACATGAAGTATATGTTAGCGTCGTAGGCCTTAGCTCCTACGCAACGTCATCTCATACCGATCTCGGCCCACGTTCGGACCTTCATGCATATCCCACATAGCTTACAAACGAAAAACCTTTCATATCCCAAAATACTGGTTCAATAGGAGAATGACTACTCTCCCTTATAAGCCTATTATAGCCCCCTTTCGTGGGCAAGATGAGACTAAATTAAAGTTGCTGGTAACGCAGCTCACCGACTCCACAGCCGACCCAATGACTCAGTAACCTAACACCCCATCCCCTTGGGAAGGCCCCCTAATAGCTAGGCATGGTGGTTGTTAGCTCTGATACTAATTATTTGCCATAAGCCTTATATCTCATGCAACACCGTCTCGTACCGGTTTCGACCTACGTTTGGATGTTCATGCACATCCGGTACAACTTATAAGCGAAGAACCCTCTCACATCATATCCAAAAAACCGACGTATGAACGTCAAACGATATAAGATACCTTTTTACTTATAAGCTCTGTCAAATGTGCATGACTGTTCAAATATGAACCGAGTCAAATATAGATCAACGTTGTGCAGGAGTTGGAACACTGATATATAGTATATTTGTATCACCGCACTTACAAAAAGATCATGGCATCCGAATACTACTTCGGGTCCAGATCGGATGCACGAACTAAATGGCATCTCATCTCATCTCATCTCGACACACCAGCATAAAATTATGGATCGACGACGACGTGACGTGAACCCTAGCTGATCGATGACACGACGCAAGTAATAAGTTAAAGCGACGTGTCCATGGATATGATATGATGGACATACAGAAGGCCTGCAGCATGCATGTGATCAGTGTTCTCTCTTGAGACCGACTTCAGCTATATTATATTATTGCATTGGAAGCTATAGCTTGCAGCAATATAATGGTTCTCTCCCCGATATGATCTCTTCTTTTCATATCTTTGGGTTGCTTTGATTTGATTTTGATCCCCAGTTTCTGATTCAGATGCCTGCCTGATCTGACAGTTTAGTTTGAGGGCATTATTGCGTGTAGCGTTTGTGTAAGTGCAGATCTTCTCTTGTCGACGATGGAGTAGCTTTGGTAATAAGGGCTTGTTTGTTTCAGTTTCACCCAATTATACGGTTATTAGAATTAATAATTGATCAAACACTATATAGTGATACAGTCCGAGCAAGATTGATGCTAGCTAGCTCCCATTATTTTTAACCAACAAGCACACGTGTCGCATCACGGTTCGCACACTTGGCGAGCACATGATCACCATCTTCCAAGTGTGCCAAGAGCTAGCATCTATGCATGCAAGTGACAAGGAAAGAAGAGATGCCTCCAATCAAGCTCCCACTGCATGGCCTGATTGCACATTTGGCAGACAAAGGTTAGGCAGTTGCCAACTAGGTTGGCATCACCATCACCAAAGAGGACAAGAGAGAAGGCAGCATGTTTGTAACTATGTATACGAGTATATCGAAAATTAGTACCCCTCCATCTCGTAATCTTATAACCTAAGATCGGATTTGACAATTCAAATATTAAATCTAGTTATAAATTATAATATTATGAGATATATGTAATGGTCCAAAAAGGCCAGGGGACAAGTTTCTTGTCAGTATTTATCCTTCTTGGAGCAGACCAGTTGGATTGATTGATTGGATCATGCTAACTAACATTCTTCAACTTGCATTGGTATTGAGATCTTCTTCCCTCCTAGCTAGGGCTCTGGCCATTTTTGCTAAGGCACACAAGTACAAATTAGTGTTGTGTTTTAAATTGATTATATATGTACCTTGATCCTAAGTATCAATTCATAAAATCTAGCGTGCATATATATATATACGGAAGCACTATTCTACACCGACCACGGGAGTACTACTTTCAGTAGTAGATTTTCTCAGTAGAATAACAATTGAGTACTACTTTTTTCTCAGTAGAATAAATATTTTATACACGTGGTGTATGATAACATATATATATATATATATAATACTTTTCGTTAGCTCTGTCTTTATCTAATGTAAAAAATGTCCCAAATAACAGTATTATCAATTAAGCACCAAATAAAACAAGTCTAGAGGTAATATTAACTTAACAGCAAACTTCACATAGCTTTTTTTGGACAACTTATTTAAACTATTAATCTTAAGCTGATTTATAAATAAGCAAAATATGTATATATAAGAGAGGACATAATAGGACAGTGATCTACTGCTTCTGCATGCATTACTACAGAGAAGTTGCTTGCTTCATAGCTAATATTCTGGCTGCAAACCTGAGGTCAGGGGCGGAGCTACAGTAGCCTGAGGTTCCTAGAAACCCGGTTCAAAAAAAATTAGTTATTATTAGCAATTTTTTATCTTTTGTGCACTCCTTGAACTCAATATGGTGTATCGTTTAACGTGGTGCACCCCCTCAGTTTTTCTCTAGCTCCGCCACTGCCTGTGCCTGAGGTAGCTAGTGAAAGGCGGGGGAAGATCTTTTCATGACAACAAATTGTGACCACCCATAGCTGAAGACTGACTTTTCTTGCTGTTTTTCTCCAACTTGCATTGTCTACATTTTACCATGTGATGTGAGAAGGTGAATTAATTCAGAGATACCTACACTTAGCTTGTCCATTATCACCTGATGAACTGCATGCCTAACACCACAAATGGAATATGGCTTTAGCTATTGACCACCCAAAAGTGATCAGCTGGGATGATGATGATCATCATGTCTGGTTCTTGATTCCTTCAGTGATTTCACTCTAGTGGTAGGAGCATCACCCAGTGCTGTACTAAACAAGCCCAATTTCTTGAAAAAAAAACTGTAGTGGCAGTGGGAGAAAGAGCAAAGAAAAGAACAAATCACAAGTCACAAAAAGATTCAACACTTTGATAATTTCAAAGGACCATAATGTCCATGGCAACACAATTATTGGGATTTCATGGAAGGCCATATTTGGGAAGCTTATGATTCTAAAAAAATAACTATATAATACATAATATAAAGAAGTTAAGGTTCTCTATCTTCAAGCTGCAATTACTGAATTCTATAATATAAAACAAGAATATAAACTATTTATGAGAGTTGCAGATTTTTTTTGCAGTATAGATCTCTCCCAAACAAGGAAAAAAAATAAGAAATATTTGATGATCTGCCACTCTTAAAAAATAACTTCGATTATTTACTACTTTAGTCTAGTAGTCATAGACTTCCACCCCCATATCCAAGAATTATTCTATTTCGTTCCTCCTCGTACAGACAACCAAACACTACCCTAGATGACCCTGCTTATCATTTTGTGTAATGCACGAATTTTTTAATGTCAAATCATCGAATCTCAAAAAAAAAGTTTAGTTGGATCCATGCCATTATAATTTTGTGACTTTGGAGAAATGTCATTGAAATTCACATATTTAGATTCATACCATTACAATTTCAGAGAACTCCGAACTATACCATTACAAATTTAGAGATTTCTGAAATATACCATTATAATTTTAGAGAATTCTGAAATATATCATTACAATTTCAGAGAACTACAAGACTGAGCTAAAATTGTAATGACATAAATATAGATATACAAATTATAATGACATTTCTCTAAAGTCGCAAAATTATAATGGCACGATCTAATTATTCAAAAAAATATTGTTTGGCCTGAGAAGAAAATATTTTTTTCTGAATTTTGAAGCCCAATAAGAACACAAAATATTGAGAGGCCCATAGGTTTGGCCCATGTGAGGCCCAATAAGACTCTCGAGCTAGGGTTTCGCCCCTCTCGCCTCCCTATATAACCTGACCACCACCCGCCGCCGCCGCCGCCGCCGCCTTCTCCACCCCCGCCCACGTCTTCGTCGCCGCATCCGAGAAGGAAGAGGAAGGAGAGCTCGAGGGCAGCGAGGATGGGCCACTCCAACGTGTGGAACTCCCACCCCAAGAACTACGGGCCCGGCTCCCGCGTCTGGTGCGTGCCCCCTCTCCTTCTCCCATCTCCCGTCCCATTCGCCGGCTCCTCGTCAAGCGGCGGGATTGCGTGCTTGCTCACTTGTACGACGAGTTCGTGGATCTGCAGCTGCGTTGATCTGATATTCGGATGCAGCGTGGTTAGTTGGGTTGATTGGATGTTCTAGGTGGTGATCTCGTTGTAGGTTCTCGATGTGGGATTGTTCTGTCTGCTTAGATGTTTGCTCCGCTTCTGCATTCAGTTTACCGGTTGGAGTAATAGATCTGGACGATATGGATGAAGAGCTGATCTGTGATAGATTTGTTAGTTTGGTTGTCACAATTGGAAAAAAAGAATCTTTTTTGGGTTGTATTGAAATTTGTGTTGCATTAAAGCCACTAGTTTTCTTGCAGTTGATCATTTACATGTGATGTGCTTTACTGTTTGGTAAAATAGTCCTTTTTAGTATAACTAATAACTGTGTTTCTGTAGTTTTTAAGCAAGAACGGGAAGATCTGGAAGATATTTTAAGCTAAAAATGCCAAATTGCCGACTTAAACTATTTTGTATGCAATAACTATATGGTTTGAAAGATATTATGAGCTACCCTTTGAAATATATTTGTGGGCTGAATAGTTTAATAACAGCAAGATTTTTGTTTTTGACAGCCGGGTCTGTGCGAATCCCCATGGCCTGATCAGGAAGTATGGGCTCATGTGCTGCAGGCAGTGCTTCCGCAGCAACGCCAAGGACATTGGCTTCATCAAGGTGTATATTCATGGCTGATTGTTCTATTTCTGCTCTGCAGTTATTCCACAAGTTTTTAGTAGTTCATTTGATTTAAGGATCAATTGATGTTTGCGCTGTGTAACTTATTTCTCTATTAGTGACCTTACAAAGTATACTCTTCTGATAATTTTTACAAGCCTTTCATGATATATTTGTTTGCGAATTGTGATCATTGTTTTGATTGCACATATGCCTCTAGATGTGGTGATATGAATAAAATGGCTTACATATCTTTGTCATGTTACCTAGAATCACCTGTCTAAATAAATAATTCTTAATTACTTTTGTTCTTCTCTTTGCAGTACCGCTGAAGACCATTTGGCGTGCTGTTATGCCTGAGAATTTCGCCTGCATCAGGGAAATGGATCTTTTAGAAGAATGCTAAACTATATGTTTTAGCTTTTATGCTCAGCGTACTGTGCTATTGAACTTGTTTAAGTTTTGCTGGGAGCAATATGGTTGTTGAACTAACTCTGTTATCAGATATTGAAGTATTATTGTCTTATATTTGAGGTCTTGTGTATTTGATTCTGTCTGAGATGGTTCAAAGTTACTGCATACCATCTTTTATTCTTTTGTATATTTTCAAATTTCAATGGTCCTCAATACATAAAGCCCATACACGAAAATTAGATTGTAAAATAAACTGTTGTTTACCGAGATGAGGATCAGAATATGAACTGAGACCAAATAGCAACTGGACTATTGATCAAATTAACAGGTGATGTTTGTCCTTTTTTTCTTAGAAAAAGTTCTATCCTATTCCTGAGTGGGCCAATGGCTGACATCTTAAAATTTGACTTTTGTCCTTGCAGTTTTTTAATTCAAACAATAACCCTAGCTGCTACAACAGGTTAATCTTGGTTAAATTTAGTGTTCAATGTGATAATACCTTCTTACAAGATTTGGTATAGAGGATGACATATCAGAGGTGCCCTCCTGGTGTTATGAATGAGGAAAGATGCCAAAGATTTTATGTTTTTTTCCTGAGATTTTCTTGCACTTCAGCAATGATATACAGCCATCATGCACATGGGACATTCCAGGAAACATTGTTTAGTGCAACTTGCATGATGGATGGCAATGTGTGATGTGATATCACCACTTGTTCTTGTAATGTCAAATTGCCGATATGTAATCTTGTTATGCTTGTTTGAAGCAAGATGCCAGATGCACTTTGTCAGCTTAAGCTGTTACACATGCTGAATTTTGTAGATTGGATGCTGATATAGTTAAAAGTGTTACACAACTAACACAAGGCAACATGCTGTCATACTCTTGTAGATCTCTGTCTCTGATGCAGGAGACCATAAAACATCTCAAGAGTATAGTACTGGCCTGTGAAAGTACTAATGTGTTGGTGTTTTTGCATGGAAAATATAGATCTTTATGTTTCATGTGCATGTGCATGACAATTTGAGAGCATACAAGCATATATATGTTATAGATGCATTTGTTGGGCGCAAATACGCGCGTCGTAAAACAGTCCAGCAAGGGGAGGGCGCCTAATGGCGTGGGTCCAAATAAGTGGCAGCATTTGAATAAATTAGTTACTATGTTTGAATAAGAACAGAATTAGTTATCCCTTAATGTTAGGAGTTTGTTTCTGGTTTGTAGCCTGATCTATAAAGGCCTAGGAGTGTCTTTTGGGATGTTTATCCAGGAAATAAATCTCTCTTTCGGGTGGGATTACCTGGGGGGTTCGGCCAGCTCCTCGCCGGCGCCGGAACTCCAGGAAACCGCCGGCTCTCCACTGTGTTCGTGTCCACCGTTCTGAGTTTGCTCTTGTGTTCTTTCCCCTGCCTGTGTTCTGCACGTAACAGGGAGTAGAGGGAATTAGTTGGTATCAATTTGGTATCAGATTCAACGGGAACATCGACAACATGTCCGGTTCCCCGCAAGATCCTGCGACCATGTCCGCTGACGAGAAGCTCGACTCCCTCATGGACGCGGTGACGCGGCTGATGGGGCAGATGACGACCATGAACGGCCGCCTAGACGCCCACGACCGGCGGTTGGCGCTGGTTGAACACGCCCCGGTTGACCCGAAGGACAATGACAACACCAGCGCGGTGCTGTCCTACCAAGGGGGGCGAACCGGTGGTATTGGACTGGATGGCTTCCGTGATCTTGGCAGCCGGCCAACAGAGGAGGGCCACTTCTATGGCCGCCGGGACAACGCCGGCGCAAGAGGAGGAGGTGGCCGGGGCCTCCAGGAGGATGATGGCAGGGGCTGGGGAGGTCGTGGAAGACAGGAGGATGGCGGGTATCGCCGTCCGAAGCTCAATTTCCCGACGTTCAATGGGGAGTCAGACCCGTTGACATGGATCACCAAGTGTGAAACGTATTTTCGGGGGATGCGCACCATGGCAGAGGAGAAAGTATGGATTGCGTCCCTCCACTTGGAAGGCGTGGCAGCGGAATGGTACTACAGTTTGGAGAGGGATAATGGTGTTCCCACGTGGCCGCGGTTCGTGGATTTCGTTCACATGAGATTTGGACCGCCAATGCGCCATAATGGGTTAGCGGAGCTGAAAGACCTCTACCGATCAGGAACAGTAGAGGAATATGAACGTCAATTCTCGCTGCTGCTGTGTCACTGTGAGGGGCTGTCCGCAGTACAACAGGTGAATTTATTTACTGCAGGCCTTGGCGAACCACTGCGTACCGACGTGGAACTACATGCTCCCACGCATTTGCAGACTGCTATGAGTTTGGCTCGCGCCTACGAGCGCAGGGAGACATCTGGGGCCAAGGGGAAGGCCGTCGTCCGCCCCCAAACAGCCACAACTAGAGGAGGAACAGCAGGTCAAACAGCTAAGGGTGGGCAACAAAATAAACCAAGATTCAAGAGGCTGTCTCCAGATGAGTTGGCAGCAAAGAGGGCAAATGGAGAATGTTATTATTGCCCTGAAAAATACACTGTGGATCACAAGTGCCAAGGAAAAGGGATATTTCTGTTGGAGTTAGAAGAAGATGAGGATGATGGGGAAACGGCAGAGGATTTGGGGATTTCTCTCCATGCTCTTACGGGCATTGATGTAAACAACACTATGAAGCTACGAGTCAACGTCGGCGGGGTGGATCTGGTAGCACTGGTGGACTCAGGATCAACCCATACATTCATTCAGGAGGAGGTAGCAACCCGGCTTGGGCTGCAGGTTGACCCAAGACCGGGTCTCTCCGTCCGAGTGGCCAATGGGGATTCTGTCTTCAGCACCGGTATCTACAGCAGGCTGCCAATCTCCATCAACACAGAGACCTTCGAGATATCATGTTACGGCCTTGCATTGGCTGGTTTTGATTTGGTACTAGGAGTGCAGTGGCTGCGGTCCCTTGGGCCTATTCTGTGGAACTTCAGTGCCCTCTCCATGGAATTTTGGCGCCATGGCCGCACGGTCCGGTGGACGGGCGTGGGCGCACCGACCTCCCAGTGCACGGCATTGACGGGGCCTCGAGATGTGTTGACAGCCCTCCTCGACTCCTACACTGACATCTTCGAGGAGCCTCGCGGATTGCCACCACCGCGCCGACATGATCATCGTATCCGCCTCCTACCAGGAACACCTCCAGTGGCAGTTCGACCGTATCGATATCCTCAACTCTTGAAAGATGAAATTGAACGTCAATGTGCTGATATGTTGCAGCAGGGGATCATTAGGGAGTGCACGTCGGCCTACTCTTCACCGGTCTTGTTGGTCAAAAAGGCCGACAAAACTTGGCGATTCTGCGTCGACTATCGTGAGCTGAACCAGAAAACAGTGAAGGATAAATTTCCGATACCAGTAGTGGATGAACTTCTGGATGAGCTCCGAGGTGCACGTTTCTTCACCAAGCTTGATCTACGGAGTGGCTACCACCAAGTTCGCATGCACCCCGATGACGTGGAGAAAACTGCCTTCCGGACACATCAAGGGCACTTTGAGTTTTTGGTAATGCCATTCGGCCTCACTAATGCACCATCTACATTTCAGTCGTTGATGAATGAGATATTGAGGCCGTTTATTCGGAAGTTTGTCTTGGTATTTTTTGACGACATATTGGTTTTTAGCTCTTCTTGGGCAGCACATTTGCAGCATGTCAAGCAGGTATTTGAGATCGTTCGGACGAACAAATTGGCTCTCAAACAGTCCAAGTGTTCGTTCGGCATGCAATCGGTTACATACCTTGGTCATATTATTTCTGCACAAGGCGTTGCAATGGATCCAGAAAAGATAGCAGCAGTGGAGGTATGGCCCCGCCCACAGTCCCTGCGAGCTCTCAGGGGATTCCTTGGTCTCACGGGCTACTACCGCAAATTTATCGCGGGATATGGTGCGATAGCCGCACCTCTCACAGCGCTACTCAAACGGGAGGCCTTTCGATGGACAGATGAAGCTCAAGAGGCATTTTGCCAACTCAAACAAGCTCTCATGAAAGCACCTCTCCTCCAAATGCCGGACTTCAACAAGCCATTTATTGTTGATTGTGATGCGTCGGGGTCAGGATTCGGAGCGGTGCTGCATCAAGGGGATGGAGCCATTGCTTATTTCAGCCGAGCAGTGGCGCTTCATCATCAAAAACTGCCGGCATATGAAAGGGAGTTAATCGGCTTGGTCAAGGCTGTCCGGAACTGGCGTCCGTACTTGTGGGGCAGGGCGTTTCTAGTCCGAACAGATCATTATAGCCTCAAATTTATTTTGGATCAACGCCTATCCACTATCCCACAACACACTTGGGTCAGCAAATTGTTTGGCTATGATTTCTCGGTGGAGTACCGTGCAGGAAAATTGAATGGTGCAGCTGATGCCCTCTCACGCCGAGATGAGGAAGCAGCAGCCCTCAACACTATCTCTGTCCCTCAATTCCAGCTATTTGATACGCTGCGAAGAGAGGCGGACAATGACCCTCAGGTGGCGGAGATTCAAGCAAAAATAATGGCTGGCACAGTAAAGGAAGGGTGGACAGCAGCCGATGGACTGTTGCTCTACAAGGGAAAAATATTTGTACCTGCAGCTTCTTCTGTTTGGCCACAGATTCTTGCTGAGGCACATAATAGTGGGCATGAGGGCATTGAGAAAACATTACACCGTTGGCGTGCAACATTTTACAGCCCTAAAGCTAGCAGCAGAGTACGGGAATTTGTACGGGGCTGTTTCACGTGTCAACGCAATAAAACTGAACACCTTCATCCTGCGGGCTTGCTACAACCACTACCGATACCGTCGGAGGTTTGGAGTGATATTTCAATGGATTTTGTGGAGGGTTTTCCCAAGGTAGGCGGCAAATCCGTTATTTTGACAGTGGTGGACAGATTCTCAAAGTTTGCCCACTTTATCCCACTGGGACATCCTTATACGGCTGCATCAGTGGCGAAGGCATTTTTTGAAGAAATTGTTCGGCTACATGGCATTCCGTGCTCAATTGTAAGTGATCGTGATACGGTGTTCACTAGTGCTTTCTGGGCAGAATTGTTTCGGCTTGCAGGGGTCAAATTGCTGCTAAGTTCGGCCTTTCACCCCCAAACAGACGGTCAGTCGGAGGTGGTCAATCGGGTGATTGTGATGTATCTCCGTTGCTTGGCAGGGGATAGACCGAGAACTTGGCTACAGTGGCTTCCGTGGGCTGAGTACTGTTATAATACGTCTTACCAGACGGCTGTCAAGTGCTCACCGTTTAAGATTGTCTATGGCAGGGATCCTCCAACCCTGCGCTCTTATCAGCAAGGGACATCCCGTGTGGCAGCTGTGGAGAAGCAACTCATGGCCCGGGATGATTTTTTAGAAGAAATCAAGGGCCGCTTACTTCAGGCTCAGGTCACAATGCAACAGACACATGACAAACGTCGGCGTGATGTTCAGTTTGAGGTGGATGATTGGGTGTGGCTGAAATTACAGCAACGGTCGGCAGTAGGGGTCACCTCAGTGGCAGCCTCAAAACTGGGACCAAAGTTCTACGGGCCTTACAAAGTGATCCAACGGATTGGGGCAGTTTCATATAAGCTACAGTTACCACCGAAAGCCCGGATTCATGATGTTTTTCATGTAGCACTTCTCAAGAAATTTGAGGGGGAGATACCAGAAGGGATAACACCTCTGCCTGATATATTGCATGGCAAAGTGCTGCCAACGCCAGCACAAGTGGTCAAAGCTCGTTTAAACAGAGGTGTATGGGAGTTACTAGTGCAATGGAAGGGACAGGCTGCGTCTGATGCATCCTGGGAGCAGTTGGAAGACTTTAAACAACGTTTCCCAGAAGTACAGCTCGAGGACGAGCTGTTTGTTGGGGAGGGGGGAAATGTTATAGATGCATTTGTTGGGCGCAAATACGCGCGTCGTAAAACAGTCCAGCAAGGGGAGGGCGCCTAATGGCGTGGGTCCAAATAAGTGGCAGCATTTGAATAAATTAGTTACTATGTTTGAATAAGAACAGAATTAGTTATCCCTTAATGTTAGGAGTTTGTTTCTGGTTTGTAGCCTGATCTATAAAGGCCTAGGAGTGTCTTTTGGGATGTTTATCCAGGAAATAAATCTCTCTTTCGGGTGGGATTACCTGGGGGGTTCGGCCAGCTCCTCGCCGGCGCCGGAACTCCAGGAAACCGCCGGCTCTCCACTGTGTTCGTGTCCACCGTTCTGAGTTTGCTCTTGTGTTCTTTCCCCTGCCTGTGTTCTGCACGTAACAGGGAGTAGAGGGAATTAGTTGGTATCAATATATCAGTCTCAATTGTTAAAAGATCACATATTAGTTGTCACAAGTTGAGAATGGTCTTTTATCTTTACTATGGACTGACAGACCATAGCTCAGTTCCATTGAATAAAGTATCATCTAGCCAGTTAAACTCTTATTTTCAAAGCAAAACAAAACATGTTTTATCTTACAATTGTGTCTCCTTCCTGCATTTCTGTTATAATCTTGCAAGTTGGCATTGCAGCATTGTTGTAGTCTTTGATGCACTATATTTTGAAGGTGTACTCCTGTCTCCTTTGCATTATCATAAGCATGCTAATATTATGGAGATCTGAACATCATGGAGATCTGAACATTTTATATACAGGATGTGAGTATTGTTCTATCCCCATTGAAATCAGTGGTATCTGGGTAATGAAATGATTGGGCATTAGGCCATTAAATTCCTGGAGATCCTTTCAAGTGGTAGTATTGTACCCCAAATGAAGCCTGAAGGACAGCTAGCTTGTATACCGCGGAATTAACGATGAACTTGGCCTGTTTCGGTGTACATATTCACAATGTATGTTTCTGATTTGTAAGACTAATCTGCTTGTGCCACTTAATTAGTGCCTGATGGAATTTTTATGCTTAGGAAAGCCGTGTTTGTATGCTTAATACAAAACTAAGCACGTCTTAAGCTGTTTACATCATGTTCATGGCCTCATCATATTTTGTTTACGTGGCCTTTCCATTCAGTATTGCACAATGTGAATTGCTGAATTGCACAATTAGGATTAGTTGCATTAGAACAATAAAGCAAATTAGTTTGTCCCTGAATATCCTCACATGTCACCAAGAAAGAAGGTGTGAAGAACTGAAGATGACTGAGTTGATGTTACTTTCAATTTTTATTTATGACACTCCAGCACTTCTCCTCCATGATCACTTTCTTCCAAATTTCGTATTAAGTGATATTGTGTTTATGTGTGTCAGCATTATCGGTGTTGTGACATAATCACTGATCATATGAATGATTTAATGCTGTTATATAATTAGCATTTTGGAGCGTATCAGTGATACGGTGCCTCTTAAGATTGATCAATGGTCAAACTATTCCCTTATGTGATCTTTCTATCACTTGAAACTGAAGATCCTGAGGGTATGTGTCATGAGACTTGAGATATAATTTACTTGCTCTTAGTTGTCATTCTACACAAAAATAAGAGCAAGATGGAGCTTTGGTCAAATTTATATCTTCAGAAGATTCCCTGAAACCATAGTATAAATGTGTGCCCCTACCTGCACTGTGCTCACAGAGACATTGCCAAGAGATCACACATTAGAGCTTGGAAGTTTCAGATCAATAGAATGGAGGCCAAGTGTGCAGCCATCTGGAGCTCTGCTGATGCAAGGTGTGAGGAATCTGAGCTGATTGCTCACCTGAAGTCCTTGTTCTGGAGCAGCAGTGATGTTGATCTAAACTTTTGTTCTCCCAACAGTAGTGTGAATTCTTGTGTCACAACTAGCACAATGCATAGCAGCTTCTTCTTTCCTGAGGATGAGGGATACTGCACAGTGCCATTGATGGTTAGCAATGGCATGGATATGTGTTGTGATCACCAGCAGCAGTTCATCACCCCAACAAATAAGGCAATAGCTGGTAACAAGAGGAAATCCTCCATGGATGAGCAGCACCAGAAGAACCCTAAGAACAAAACCTCAGCCGCTCGCTCGGTAGGTCAATTTTGCATTAGAATTTTGATGTTGTGCTTGTACTGTTATGATGACATAAATTCATTTTTTTATCTTAGGTATCAAGTACCCTGACTCCGAATTTTGCTGACGATGACATCAGTCATGTGCCTCTCAACTCTAGCTGTTCATCTGGTAGCAGCTCTGAAGAAGATTCAATTATCACATCTGAGAAACCTATTGTTCTGAAACAAAATGGCAATTCAAGAGGTCATAAGCATTCTTCCAAGGATCCCCAATGCCTTTATGCAAAGGTTAGGACCAAATTGTATTGTTATTATTTTTCTGATCTTGGACCCTGGAGTTCTTTCCTGACACCATTTGTCATGTCACTATCTTTGACAGAAGAGAAGGGAAAGGATTAACCAGAGACTGAGAATACTGCAGCAGCTTATTCCCAATGGCACCAAAGTAAGCCTTTGCTGATTAATACTTTTGTAGATAATGGAAGTAATGTTGGCTGCTAGCTAGTAATTTCCTTACTAGTTCTCGAACAGAGCAATCGATGTAAGAACTCTCAATTTTCAGGTTGACATCAGCACAATGCTGGAGGAAGCAGTTCCATATGTCAAGTTTCTGCAGCTGCAAATAAAGGTACTAGTTAGTAGTTATTTTCCAGTAAAATCAAATCAACAGAAGAATGTACCATTGAAACTAGAAAAAAGAACAGCATGATCACTCCAAATGTTACTCATCAGAAAATGATTGAATTCATATGAACTTAAAAAATATTTCACCACACATTCAGAAAGTTCATGCAGTTTTAGTAGCACTTTCAGAATGCAACATATCCTAGCACATTCAGAATGCAAAATATAGACATTGCTGATATGATACTAGCGCACTACAGATTTAAATTTGGAAAGAATCCGATTTATTAATCCTTGGTACTACATATCATGTGTTTGAAACATATAAGGATTTTCCCCTGATTTTCCTTTCATTCTCCTAAACAGCTCTTGAGCTCTGATGACACATGGATGTATGCACCCTTAGCCTACAATGGTATAAACTTGGGTATCAGTCAGAGTCTTGCTGCAAACCAAGAATGATTCCTTTTGATTCCTGAAAGGAATCGGATGAATTGATCATAATTTGAGAGAGATTTGAGCTTGGTATATGTGTTGTAGTTAACATAATAAAATCATTGATGCATGATGTATGGTGTGTCTTAGATCTTACTTAACCCTGACTTTACATTCATCGGTTGCTTCTTGTAAAAGAAATAATGTATCCAAGAAGAATGACTGATAACAATAAAGAGCTTATTGCTCCCTGCTCTTTGATTTCTGAAGCTCATTAAAATATCGAATAGTAGTGATTTTTGAAACTACACATCTGGAGAATACTTCATCACAGTACTGAACAGATCTCCTTGGTTTAAAAGTTGTGCAGTTTTTGTTTAAAGCTTTTACAGCAAAATGTCCTAACTACTTTGACAAGTGATTCAATAGCTTCTGAAATTGCAAGGTTTGCAAAGTGCAATCAAGCTAGACAAGCAAAACTTAATGTTCAACTAGATACACAGCAATTTCATCTTAGAAACAGTTCTCTGTTCCATCAAATAGCAGTGCCATCAAAAGCTAGTCTTGGATAAGAAGGTTCTGCTGCTGCTGCTGCTGAGCTAACCAAAACCAAAAAGCACAAGTGCTGGTAGCACTACACAAGTGGATCTCAGAGTTGTCATTCTGGTGGTTGCCAAAGTTGCATCAATCCATTGTTTAATGAGCAGATCTTCCACACTTGAAGTAAGCTGTTACATGTGTTCCTGACAGCTAAGATTAGGTGTGAGCAGTGAGCACAGCTGATTTCTAGCAAGCTTACTTTGCTAATTGCAGTGTCTGTTGTGCTGTCACAAGATAAGTACTTTGCTAATTGCCCAACATAGTGAATGAGTTGTGGAGATGTGCATGGCATTGCCTACCATTTTGAGTTTTCAGTTGGGCAACACTTGGCAGTCACCAGGCATACATGGCTTTGTGCTTGCTGACTGATAACTCACAAAGGAGACCAATTGCTAACCTAGTAACCTCACACTCTAAGGGTGTGTTTGTTGGGTCATTGGATGTGGCGGAACGGAAATATTCCATCCAAATTTTTGAAGTGTTTGGTTGGTACTACTTCCGTTCCACATTGCAAATCGTTCTGGCCTTTTCCAGATTCATCTACAGAACAATGAATCCGGACACATATATATGTAGATAAAGTAGATAAATTTTTGATAATAAACGGTTTTGCGAACCCTAGTATAACTCTAGTAGCTCATGATTAAATTAGAAATGGACTACATGCCAAACAGGGAAAAAATATAGATAGCTTAAGCATTAATCATAATCAATAATATAATTAATAATCAGAATCAGTCATCTCTCTCTCTCTGCTTATCAAATAATCAAGGTGATTATATTATAATTTTAAGCTGTCTCAAAGGGAGGCCAAAGGATTGATTGGTGCTTAATACTACTAAAAGCTTGCAACTTATGTGGAATGGAACTCAGGTTCATTGAATCTGCCCACAAATAGTTAGCCCTCGACAGGATGAATAAGTTGTGAGCATAATTCTTGTCCACTTAATGGCATTTTCCTTGTTTAAAGCCTCCAAAAATACACAATGATCCTTACTTTATTAGCCAGCTGAATAAAGTATCATACATATTTATTTAAGAGAGGGAATATGATTCATCTTGCAAAGAACATAATACACAAAGTCCACTCATCATCCTCAAATAATTATTTATTTAGTTCCATTATTAATGTGTAATTTTACGTGTAAATCATTCTAATCGTGAAGTTTTGTAATGTTTATGTTGAAGTTATATATTTTTAAATTACACTAAAATTATATATTTTTACTAAAATTTCGCTTTTTAAAATTTTACATGAGCTGATATGTTTTAATAGCATGGTAGGTAATATTCATTCAAAGTTGAACTGAAAAGCTGTGAAATCTGGGTTATACCAGTTTTCAAATTTATACTACGAGAATCTACAGATTCTGGAGAAGCTGTGAAATCTGGGTTATACCAGATTTTAATTTTGTATTATGAGAATCTGTAGATTTTGGAAAAACTAGGTAACCAATAGAGTCGTTTGCTTCAGATTCTAGTTTTCGAGTTAGGAAGCTGGTTCAAAAATCTAAACCAAACAAACCCTAAGTATCTAGCTTCTAAATTCTAGTTCATTTTCAAATTCTACAGCTGCCGATTCTCAAAATCTAGTACAGAATCTGGATCATTTGTTTCGTTTTTAGATTTTAGAAGTAGTTATAGCTGTTAGAAGCTCAAACAAAAAGGTCCTACGAGCGAATGCAAATTGATTTTAGTGTGGTTGACTAGTGAGCCCCCACGCTATAATACTTGTTTCTCGTCGTCTTGGATGCAAGTAAACGTTGATTTGAGTGTATTCGTGAACACATAGTGAGATAATATTCTTAAATCCATAGATACATGTTGAATTCGTTCGTACGGGCAACCAAACATCTGAATTATCATAATACTTGAATTCCACGAGACTATATCATATATTCGGGCACGAATTCAACTTGATTTTAGTTTGACGTCAGCTACGTATCATGATACTGATACGGCAAAACAGATGTCGTATCGGTATCGGATACAGCCCGATATGTCCCGATACGTGTATCGAAAAGTATCGGATTAATTCGATTAAAAAAATAAAAAATAAATTCCCGATACACGCCCGATACTTCCCGATACATGTCCGATACTTCTCGATATATTCTGATACGTTAGTCTAAGCTCATACTAAACCCTAGTTTTTTTCCTCTTCACGCCACTAACTGAATCAGTAGTGCTTCATGCATCCTCTTTAGCTTATTAGCTTTGCTGCTACCATAGCAACTGTCGGCCACTACTGTTCTTGGCTGCCACTAGCTTTGCCGCCATCATAGCAGCCGCTAGCCACAGGTGTTCTTGGCTATCACCGGCTTTATCGTCATCATAGTAGCCGCCAAAATGAGGATGGAGAAAGTGAAGAACTCAAACAATCAGTCAGTTTCCAATCCATAAGTTTCTTTGATGTATGTTATATTATTATTGTTTAGCAAATTAACATAGTTATATATATATATATATATGCACGTATCTTATTTTTTTAGATTTGACATATCGACGTATCGCCGTACCCGTATCGCGTATCGGTTAGCACGCCGGTGCAGAAGATGAGAAGATTCAATTATGTGATTAGCTTGTGCTAATTTATTCCAAGAAACTATTGGAGAGGGAGTGGTGTGTGTGTAGCACTCACTGGTCACAGCCACAGCCACACCCACGGATTGCACCATGCTTGCAAAGGCACTTCCCCGGCAGTGCTCTGGCGGCGGCGACGACGCACTGCGCCGCCGTCGTGCAGCGCCGGGTGGTTGGTTAAGGTTGGGCTCGGTTGGCCTCGCCGGAGGCGCGACAAGGGGAGGAGCCGGCGTCAAGCTCGTCGCGGCCAGGCCAAGGCCAAGGCCAACGCGCGTCGTCACGGCGACGGACTCCCGGGACAGGACGGAGGCGGCGCCGTCGCCGGCTCCGGCTCCGGCCGACGACGGCAAGAATGCGTTTGATGGGTCGGCCTCGGCCGTGGCATCAGGTGCGATTAATGGATTCCAAGGTGCACGATTTGCGAAATTTTTTTAAATAGTATTTTTTTTTAAAAAAATCAAATATATACGTTCGTTTCAAAAAATTGCAGAAGTAGCATGCGGCTGACTGGACTGGTGCCACGTCAGCTCCAGTCGGCACTTCAAGTACCGACTGGATGCTGCCCCCCTATCAGATTCTGTCATGTCAACTCCAGTGCCGACTGGAACTGACGTGACATTCAGTCGGCACTTTAAGTGCCGACCGCATGCTATTTTTGCAAATTTTTTAAACGGACATACAAATTTGATTTTTTTTAAAAAAAATTATTTTTTAAAAAAATCCACGATTTGCTTCCTCGTTGCATGCACTAGCTCAATATTACTAATTAATCTGGATGCAGCCATTAGGTTTCTTGCTCCTGATGTGTGAAAATGTTCATTAGGTTTTGTGTTGTGTGATCTTTGATGTTCCCTAGATGCATATATGCTTTAAAGAGAACATTTTTGTTTATGTTGTAAAAAATGAGATTGTATATTTTCTAATACATACACAATGCTTATTACTTAATTACCCAGGTGGTGTATGAATTGCAGTTTTGTTTTTGTAAAACTAGTTCAAGAGCTTATTACCCAACCTCCATTTAATAAGTCGTTTGGAGGAGTTTATTTCGGTTTCGGTTACAGCTACTCCTAAAATCTGAAGCTCCGAAACAAGCCCGGTAGTCTAATACGCTTTCACGGTCAAAACTACAGTCTTTGTGATACTGAGTTGTTTTGGACCCTCAATTCAGGTATCAAGAACATGTCCATGCATACCTAAGGTTGTCAGTTTCCTGAAGGTTGACTGATCACTTCAGATTTCAGAATTGCAGCACAAAATTTTTATGAAATTCCTATTCTGCAAGCTTTACAGGCCTCCCTTTGATTATAGTTTCAGTAATGACAAATCATGCTCTTGTAATGCCTAATGCCACATATGATTCAGACTGGTATATTGTTTACTTGATTCTTCTAAAAGGCATCACAATTCTGATCTCTGCTAAATTCCTGCATCATCCAACAGTATTTTAACATTTCAAGAATCTTATGATGTCAAATTACCAGGTATGAACAAGATTGTGACCTCAACCGTGGGTAAATCGACAAACATCTTGTGGCATGAGTGCCCAATTGGGCAGACAGAGAGGCAAAAGCTACTGAACCAGAAGGGCTGTGTTGTGTGGATCACTGGCCTAAGTGGCTCAGGTATGTATCTATCTCAGAGCTAATCAAACCATCATGATCATATGATTCATATCTGAACTCTGAAGATTCTGGTCCTCTGACATCTGAAGAAAACTTGAAATTCAGGGAAAAGCACTCTTGCATCTGCATTGAGTTGTGAGTTACATTCTAGAGGGCATCTGACCTATGTTCTTGATGGAGACAATGTTAGGCATGGTTTGAACAGAGATCTCAGCTTCGAAGCCGACGGCCGTGCCGAAAATATACGGAGAGTTGGTGTGTTTGGTCCCAAAATCTCACCTGCATGATTGTTTTCACAAGATGCCATCAGCAAGCAACAAACTGTAATAGTGTTCATGTCTGTATTTTTTTTTTGTAGAAGTGGCAAAGCTGTTTGCAGATGCTGGCCTGATCTGCATTACTAGCCTGATATCACCCTATAGAAGTGATAGAAGCGCCTGCCGATGTTTACTGTCCAATTCTTCATTCATTGAGGTATATCTTCTTCACAAAATTCAGATTACAATGTGAACCAAATCATTGAGAAATTAAAATGTTGCATTGTTCTATTTCATATCTGATAAGTATGTTTCTGTAGGTGTTCTTGAATGTTCCACTTGAAGTATGTGAAGCAAGGGATCCAAAAGGCCTTTACAAGCTTGCTCGTGCCGGCAAAATCAATGGTAAAAATAAACAGATTGCCGCTTTTTGATTATTACTTGCAATGCCTGATGAGGAAGTTACATATATTGCAGGCTTTACTGGGATAGATGATCCTTATGAACCACCTTCTGATTGTGAGGTTAGACCAAGTCTCGGTTTAAATCAGATTATCGTCAGCATCTCGGCAAATTAAATACATTAGTATTAGAGCATGTTTGGTTTAGCTTTTCCAACCATCTTCTTGACTACAAAACTTAAAGTAAAAACAAACAAATGTCAGATGAAACCGGATTTTCTAACCATAACATTTTTTTTGCTAGTACAAAGTGAAAATTGTTTATCACCCATACTCTACAACTTTACGGTTTGTGTTGCTCGATCCGTTCGCCTATCCGCTATTAATAAAATTATGGAATCACCGTAGCTTTATGGAATCTCTCTACCGTAGATCCACAACTACTCCGACCAAATCACTTCATAGCTTCTCCGCATCTCATATCTCATAGCAGTTTTTCATAACTCACGACAGTTTTTTAGAATATACGGCTCAACCAAACACGTCCTTAATAGTTTCATAACAAAAAAGCTTCCATAAATATGGGGATGACTTCTAACCTCTGACTGTGACCATGAATTGCTCTTTGCAGATAGTGATACAGGGCAAGGTTGAGGACTGCCCTTCACCTGCATCAATGGTTGACCAGGTAGTATCATATCTTGAAGCAAATGGATTCCTAAAGAATTAGAGAGTTGGATGTTTGTGCCTGATCTGTATTACCTCCATATGCTGTACAAAAGTCAATGTTATTTTGGAATGAACATTTCTGTCAGCAGATCTGTATTTACTTCAAAAACAAAGGTTACGGTGAATCGAAATGTTTGTACCCACAAGAAATTGTTCTCCAACTTCCAAATGAATAATAAAAACAGGCCCTGTGATTTCAGTATTAGTGCATTAACCACATTTTCTTTTGGTTTTTGAGAACACCTGTAATTACTTTTTAACTGATGTTGTAACAGAAAAACTGGCTAACAATTGATTAGCAATAACTTTTTTACTGATCACATTTTATTAAGATTGATAGAGTAATATATAAGTTGAACAATAAGTATGGTTGTTGTGCTACAAATTAGACTCGACCGTTAGGAACGATATGTAAGCGCGTCAAGTTACTTCACATAAGGATGCACCTGCAAGACCTGCCGATCGTCGTATCCACCACTCCTCTAAAATAGACCAAGAGATTTTCAATGGTGTGCGATTAATATTAGAGCATGTTTGGATCCTAGATATTGGATTCAGAAGTGAAGAATTGGAATTCAATTCTATGAGATAGACTGTTTGGACCATTTTAGAATTAGAATTATGAAATTCTATCTAGAATTCAACCTATAATTCACAGTTCAGCCCAATTCCTCTTCAAGAAAAAATAATTAACTGGAATCCTAGATGGATGGAGATGATGATGTTTTTCTTTTAATAATGGAATTGATTCTATGGTTTGATCATCCAAACAAGTTTTAGAATTACTTCTTAGATTTTAATTCTATGAAATGTCCAAACGGAAATATTGAATTTCAATTGAATTCCACACAATTCAATGTTTTATAGAATCTGAAATGGATTCCAATTCTTCTAATACCTAGGATCCAAACGGGGCCTTAAAGATATGAACATTCCGTTTCTTCCACACCATCAAAGAAATAAGAAGAAATATTGCATTGCAAGCTCAACCATCCATATTTGACATTCTCTTATATTAGTCATAGCAAAAGTTTGCAAGAGACCAACAGGTACCGAGTCCCATACTTGACATCTAAAGGCGCAAGAGACGAACAGATGAGGCCATGAGGGCATGTCTCTAGTAGTATTATGAAGAGGGGATATATTGTATTATTGAAAAAATTATGTATATACAATTGAAAGTTTACCGGTTCTTATATATATATATATCACTGAAAAATTATCGTTCCTATATATGTCACCGCTTCAATTTTTGTGTCTATATATGTCACTGCCGTCGATTTCAACGTTAGCCAATGTTATTTTTTTTTCTAAATGCCAAAACTGTTATCAACTCATAAATCTAGCTGATTACGAAGCTTAAATCATCCTTGATTTTTAGTGAGTTGACGATAGTTTTGGTATTTAGAGAAAAAATTAACGTTGAAACTAATGAAAATGATATATATATATATATATGGACACAAAAAATGAAGTAGTAGTAGTATATATGAGAACAACAAATTTTCAGTGACATGTATGAGAACTAGTGAACTTTCAGCGGCATATATAAAATTTTCTCCATATGGTTAGACTATCCTCTCTTCACGAGATTGTCCACCGCAGCTTCCACGTAGGAAAAAACACACAAACTTTTATGATGCATTGATTCTTTGTAGCTTCTTTTTCTCCTTATATCTAACCCTTCATATAGATGATATTTACATTATTTTCTATCTAGTAATAGTGTAGAGAGATTACCTGCTTGTTTGGATGCTTCATGCTGACCTTGATTAGACTAATCTTGGGCATGAGCGGCAACAGGAAAAATAACAAAATGTAATAGTGTTCATGTCTATATTTTTCTGTCGGAGAAGTGGCAAAGCTGTTTGCAGATGCTGGCATTACCTGCATTACTGTTCCATTCTTCATTCTTCGAGGTATATCTTCACCAAATTCAGATTACCACGTAACCTAAACCGGTGGGAAATTAAAGTGTTGCCTTGTTCTATTTCATATCTGATAAGTATATTTCCGTAGGTGTTCCGGGATAGATACCTCCATATGCTTTTACAAAAGTCATGGCACTTTGAATAATAACAATTTCTTGTTGTGTTTGTTGAGTGCTTTCATCTGGATTATTCACCATTCCTCTAAGATGAATCAAGAGACTTCTACTACTAGTGTGCAAATAGCACTATTAAAGATACAAGCATTACGTCAGTTCCGTATCATCTAAGAAACGAGAAGAAAGATTGCATCACAAGATCGGCGGTCCGCTAGCTTTTGGTATTCTCTTATGGTAGTCTTACCATCAGTTTGTCAAATCCACTGAGTTCATCGGCTTAACTGCAATGTCCAGACGATGAGAAACCGAGTCCCATACTTGACAGCCAGAGGAGCAAGAGACGAACAGATGAGGGCGTGTCTCCAGTAGCGCAAAGGGGACATATTGTATTATTAGACTATCCTCTATTCACGAGATTGTTCGCGTCCGTCGTAAGGCGCTTCCATAGAGGACAAAAACATACCAACTTTTATCGTGCATTGTGTGTTCATAGCTTCTTTTTCTCCTTATATCTAACCTTTCATCCAGAGGAGAACTTACAGTTTGTTTTGCCAGTCCAATCCCTTCAGATCCAACATTTATACCAAATTACTGCACTTGAAATTGTTGCTGCACCTACTTTCCTGCACAGTACCATTTCATCTTTTATTTCCTGGCCTTCCATATCTCAATTACCTGTATGAATACATGCATTTATGTGACAAAAAGAACAGGATAAGAGCACGCGGGGGATTGGTTGGAGACCACTTGTGTTCTTCAGTGTGTGTATATAATGTGGAGGAAGATGATATTGAAAGGGGAGGATGAGAATGGGCGGCGTCGAGGAAAAATGAAGTGCCTGAGAAGCATGCATGTTGATATTGCCTAGATAGGAGGACGGGGATGAACAGACAAAACAGCTAATTTTCTTGACACTAAGGTCTGCGTGGAAAGCAGCACCTTAACCATTGATCGATGTTTCGTCCCCACTGTTTGGGATTTGTATTTCTTGTTTCAATCATATTATGATTTTAAATTCTCTAAGCAATGATTAGTAGGGCACGGTTAATTAGTTTCTAACTTGACCGCAGCAAGATCAATGATGGCAGATTACGGCCGAAGATCATCAAACGATGGCGCGGCTAATTATGTTTTGCAAAAATGTTATTATCTCTCACAAGGTTGTGTACCTTTGTTTATCTAGTTGTCAAATATGTTACAAAGAATACATGGGAGTTTAAGACTGTGAGGAGATGGATATCCTTGTCCGTTACCTTTAGACTCTTTTTATTATCTATGAATTATATCATTCTAACACTAATCACACTAGTATGTTACAAACTATGTGAATTGTATATCCTCCTTGCAATCATTAACGTTATGTTACAAGAATGTTTCATATGTTGAAGATTTTTATTTCAAATGTTTCACCTATTGAAGATGAATGTTTCACTTGTTAAAGACGAATTTTTCACATGTTAAAGATAAATGTTTTACCTATTGAAGATGAATATTTTATGTTATGTTTCAATTATTAAAGATAAATGTTTCAACTGTTGAAGACGAATGTTATACTGAACAGTGCGATCGAAAGGACGGTGCGGAGGATGGTTTCCAATCAGACGGCTGGATGCGTGATACGGTCAATCGTACGGTTCAAACGAGTGTCTGATGTTGTATGCTCGGTATGACGTTCGAGAGCTAGTTGCTCCCAATAAGTAAATTTGTCATCGATATAAAAACAAGTGATTTAATGATACAAAAATATTATCAAATATGAATTTAATGATACCACCTATGCTGCATTAAATACAAAATGTCATTTAGCTGAATTATTACTCAAAATTATAAAAATTTACCTAATCAGATATATAATATATAGACACCATGTAATTTTCAATAAAGAGAGTACTTGTAGCCTCGACAAATTAATTACAGTTTCGATATTTATCGATTGATTTGTCATCAACTTTGATCAAGCTTCAAGCCTATATAGCTTCTCCATTCATCTTAGAAGATTGCTATGCAACCATGCCTTCTTTAATTTCTCTTCTCTCTCACACCTAGTTTGATGAAACAAGGTGATCATACAAATGGGAGTGAGAGACATCATGAATGGCACACCTAGAGATGATTGAGTAATATGCTCATCTTAGCATGCATCAAGTTTCTGAAGGTCAGCTACTGCACCAAGACAGATGGTCTCTCGTGGAGTCGTCGACAATGACAACTAGTGATCATTGCTAACAGGTTTTTCAAACGATCGTTCTATTTTTTATGGTGGTTAGACCGACGATAACATTAACGGTCAAGCTAGTTATATAGCATTGCTATTACTAAGCCGGTTTGATGGTAACCTTAACGGTCACAGCAACTTTTCCACAATTCACGACAGATCTTTTTTAGAATCTATAACTCAACCAAACACACCTTGAAGCATGTGCTCTTATATATTTACAGGTTCAACTACAACCATGCAATACAACGTCACACCTACTAGACTGCACGAATCATTACATTTCTCATTGATGCCTTATATACTTTTCTCTGTTTTTAAGCCTATATATTTGTGTGCCGGTTTAACGTTAGGAAAATGGAAAATACACCATATATGATGTTAGCATCACAAATTCAAGGTGGGAATGTGTAGCATGAGGAATAGAACAAAACAAAATCCCAGCCAACGACGATGTAAGATGTGTTGTTAAAAGTATTTTGATTCAAGCACTCTTGTCTAATAACTTGCTAAACTAGAATTGTGTGTTGTTTCTTGATTTTGAAGGGAGAATGGATCTCATTGAAAGAAGTTTGTCGTTAGTCAATAATCACCTCGCACATCGAATTTAAGAATTTTATGTCAATTTACCGTTCTTCTTGACCTTTCTTAGATAATGGAAGATTACATTTATTAATCAGCATATAAATAGTCTTGCAGACCTTCAGAGGCATAACTGATAATTATTACATAATTCACAGTTAAAAGTTGTTTTAGTCAAACAACTTTCAGTTTTTCGACAGCTGTCAGCTCACAACAGTTTTTCCACGGCTTACAACAGAAATCAGATTTTCAAGAATCCACAGCTGAACCAAACACACCCTAAAAGCACAACCAAAAAAAGTTACAAAAAATTATATATATATATATATATCGGAAGAAATCATGCTGCCTTGCCACTACTCGCTCTACTATAGAGCAAAAGAACAATGGAATCTCTAGAGAAACAACGCTTCAACAAGAAATTTTCAGGTGATGCTTTCATCTGCATTGATATTTATTCCGTCGTTTAGAAATCAAACTTTTTGAGAGAGAAAAATTATTTGCTATTTCCAAACGAATAATTACAAGTGTACTACTATCCAACGATCTAGAAAACCCGTTTACAAGTATTTGGTTCAGTTTTTTTAATTAGTTTATTGATTAAAAAATAAAATCTACGCTAAAACCATCCTTTTTAACAGCAGTATAAAATAAAAGTTACTCATCCCAGTTTATACAATTTCATGAATCATGATATCATTACAGTTTCATGCGATTTCTACAATTCCATGAATCATGATATCGTTTCACCGTCTTATAAGCTTATTATATTCACTATTAATTAAAATATATAATAGTTATCTCTTATTATATTCACTATTAATTAAAATATATAATTGTTATTTCTTATTGATAAGCTTTGTAAAATCATACTCCTATGAATCGACAAATACTTCAACTAATCAACTTTACAGCTTTTTTATTACTCATAGTTCACATCATATTTTTTATAAGGTACAAACATTTTTAGAATATACAAACTGAGCTTCTAACAAGGGTGCAACTGCTTCTAAAATCTGATACGGAAAAGTCTTGTTTGTTTCAGCTTCTGACAAAAGTGCAACTACTTTTAAAATCTGATGCAAAAAAAGTCTAATAGCTACAAAATCCAGAAACTAAAAAACATCGGCTACTCAAACTAAACTACTAGATGAGAATCTCTAGCTACTAGAAGCTAAAACAAACATGCCCTTAATCAGACACACAACACAGCTGCGGTCTTGCATGCATTAAATCTTCTGGATTTCTTTTCTGATGTTAATGGGGAAGAAAGGAACCAAGAATCTTGATCCTTTTATCCCTGAAGGATCACTGATGAAATCAATAGGCAGTGAGAATGGCAATGCAGCAGCCCATACATCAAGGGATTTGGTTCAACGCAGCTTGAAGCAACATTTCTTATCATGTCAAAGCATTACATTACCTGTGATATCCACGAATCTCTGGACTACTGATATATCAGCTTAAATTGAAATGGAAAACTGGATATAAAATCTCAAACTAACGTAAATGTAAATAAAAGCCGCCTTATGGGCGTTACAGTTACGAGGGCGGTTTTAGGGTTCATCCGTCATACTGCCCTTCAGCGAACTTGTTCTCGGGGTAGAACACCGCGACCACCTGGTTGTTGCCGAACCTCCTCCCGTGCATCCCGTTCTTCGCCTTGGTCGAGCTCTCTGTATCTGCAAATTCCAAAAACACCTGCAATTTTCGTGCATGCATCAGAATAGTTTGACATATAACTGGTGATCTGATCTGTGTATGGAATGGCAGAGAGGAAGGAGCACTACTCACCCTCCCAACTCCAGCAACAGGAGCACCGCTGGGATCAGGTCGCGGGATCGCAACTTTCACCAAGTTACCTGTCCAAATGCTAGTCAGAACATACACAACAACAAAATATGTATAGAGTAGCATCGTATTAATATTATATAATAAATCAAAGTGAAATTGGAATAGTGTCTTCTGTAGGTTATGCCCGATTGTCAATTTTGCAAAGGTCAGGCTATAAAAGATTCTGCAATGGTATTACGTGGGACTACAAAAAAGACACACAAAAAAACAAACACACAAAAGAAAACCAGTTCAGTAACTGAACAAAGGCAAAAAAAAAAAGCAATGATACAAGTATACAACAAAATTAAAGTGACTGAGAAAGAAGCAAGGAGTGTGTGAGTGGAATGCTATTTACCGTATGTGCCCCCTTCTTCCCTCATGTCTTGCACAATGTCCTCATACTCCTCATCATCCCTCAGTTCATCTGCTGAAACCACCTGGGTCAAGCATACCACCTTTGTAGGTAGGGCTCCTCCAACTTGGTACATGAGCCTCTGTCCGAGAAACAACAGTCAGAAATTGCAATGCTAAAGCTAAACTGATGTTTGCCCTGTAAAATATTGCGGCTAGGGACAGGATCTGTACCTGCATTTGCGCCTGTTGTTGTGCTTGCAGGAGGATGCTTTCTTGCTCTGGCCTAGGTTGAGAAGCTCCTTGGTTTGCTCGCCTAACAGTGAGGGTCTTGTCTCCCATCTTGATACCATTAAGAGCAGCACAGGCAATGTCTGTGACATTAAGATCCTGGTATACACAGAAGGCATAGCCCTTCGAGTTCCCGGTTTCCCTGTCCTTCACAAGATCAAAACCACGCAGAGGTCCAAAGGATTCAAGCAACTCCCTCACTTGAGCTTCTGTGAAGTAATAGGGGAGACCGCCAACAAAAACACGGTCAGGACCTTCTAAACCTCCAGCTGAGCCAGGTGTTAAGCCAACAGCAGCAAGATTGAGATTGGGGTTTGGCTGGCTTGGACCCAATGCAGCTGCCAGGGAAGGATTATAGTCTGTTGGCCTTCTAACCTTCACAGGTGCTCCTTCAAACATTATACCATCCAATGCCATTGCATTGCTTGCTTCCTCCACAGACCTCATTTCCACAAATGCAAATTTTTTATCGTGGTTTATATAGACATTCAGAACAGCATCACCTGGACCAGCTGTGTTTCCTCCGATAGCAGCCATTACTTGATTGAAGTATAAGGCAACTGTCTGTGAAAAAACAAGACAGAAAAATCAGTACGACCACACAAAAAGTGAGAATTGTGAAGAAAAGAAAAGGTTGATTACTTACATGCTCATTAGCAGTTGGAGGAAGTCCACCAACATAAACTCGACGAGCATGTCGAGTGGCCTGTTGGGTCATAGCTTGTGGCTGGATAACAAGCGGATTGAACTGATGCAAAGAGAAGAGAAAATGAGAAGTGAAGGCAAATATTGAATTATCATATCTCACAGGAAGTTAATTCTGCCACCACCATGTTAATGACAGCATGGACCATCCATGTTTGACCTCTAGAAAAACTGAAAGTAAGAAACAACATAGTACACACCTGTGTTTGAGACAAATTGAACATGTTCGGAAGCATGGCAGGAATAGCAGGTGGCACTAGAGGTAGTTGGCCTGCAATTATCAGCATAGAATTTCTCATAATTGATATTGTTGCTCAAATGTAAGATTTTATGATTAAAAACCATTTGGAACAATCTTATCATTTCTCTGAATATAAAATAGGTCATGTTTTCCAAATTCGACATAGACAAATGGATAATATTGTTCAATGAGGATTGAAGTTAATAATTATGAAACTAACACGATGTAATACTAGCTTCTAGTTGAAGACAAACAGGATATCAAACCAGATTGTTCCCTCCTTGTACATTATAGCTACAGTGTCTCCCATTGCAGCAGTTGGACAAGGTGGCCCAAGATTGCTTTCCTACCATATGCATACAAAACAAACAGACAAACACCAAGAACAACAAAAAATCTCACTCAGTTCCAGTTACCAGTTATAACAAAATCAAAATTATTTTCTATAAGGAAAAATCAACCACACAGTAATTATTACCATGCCTTCAAGGCATCCAGAGGTACTAAACAGCATGGTTCCAATTTCTGGTTGCATGCCAGAAAGAGACATGTAAATAATCTTTTCCTGGAGAACCTCAGGGGAAAATAAGATATAAAGTTTAAATACTGTACTTCACAAGGAAGTAGAGTCATCGGTAAATATAGCCCTGCTAACATTGCTGAAAGAACAAAAGATCAACAGAGTTATGAGGTTAACTAATTGAAAATTTGGTTTTTTTGAAGGTAAGGATAAAGCCACAGAATGGAATTATATTCAAAGTGGATGTTAGCAGCAATTTACATACATATTGTTTATGTATAATAACCAATGCCTGGTGAGCATCTTGAAAGTACCAAGTATACAAATATGCATGCAGAAAGCAAAATGAAACCATCAGATTATGTTGTGTGTTTACATACCTGGGACTGCACCAGTAGCAACCATAGGAATGGTATGTTGTGGTGGTCCTTGGTCAAACCCACTCATGCGCTTGCTGTTTTAATACAACTAACATTAATAACTAGATCAAAACAAATGTAGAATAATATGACCTTACATTAAGATAATAGAACAATAGCCACTTAATAAGATATAGGACAAAGAAAAAATATAGCTCAGAAAATAATCACATTAACTGAAGACATCAATGTAGAATTGTCCAAAATTGCAATGCAACAGACTGAGTTCATCGCATGCTATCGGAATGTAAGTTTTTGACAAATAAGGATGAAATAAATGATAGCACTTCAAGTATTGCATTCATTAAGAGGCACCAGAAGACAATGAGAACTGACAAACTTAGGGCTACCAACTACCACGTACCATCATTAGGAACAAAACTAAACATCAAGTGTAAGAATTAAGAGTGCATCCAATCACATACCTCTTTGAAAGAGAGCGTGAACGAGAACTAGATCTGTGGTCACGATCCTTTGAACGGGAGCGGGAGCGATGCCTGCGGTGACTATCTCTATCACGGTCTCTTCTCCTGCATTATCAAAGTGTAACTCAGAATTCAGATATCCACAACAAAAGGCGGCATATATGAGCAAATGAGCAAATCACAGTGGAATACGTATAGCAAGCCCATTGATGTATGCAGACTAGAAATTTAGATCCAGTACCTTTCAGAATCATGGCTGCGGTGACGACCATGATCATCAGAACGATCATGGTGCTCCCTTTTTTCGCTTCTATCACGGTGCTCCCTGTGGCGATCACGGTCCCTGTCCCTGTCCCTGTCCCTGTCACCATTGTCACGGTCCCTCCCCCGGTCTCTACGGTCTCTGTCACGTTCTCTGTCCTTGTCCTTCTCCCGTTCTCTGCCCCTCTCTCTAGACTTTGATGATTTGCCATCATGTGGTTGTGTCTCTTGCTGAATAAAGAAAGAGTTTATTAGTTAGTTCTCTTCAAAGAAGAGCACTTGCTGCTTACAGCCAAAACCCACCACCAACTACGGTTTTGAAAAAGCGCCACAACACATACACAATCCAATATTAAGCCTACATAAAGCCAATAAGATGATAACAGTGACAATCAATCACTAAGAACTCTACTCCTATTAGACCTATGTGTGATGGAATCAACAAAAGGTTAAATTTGCGAGTTGCTCAACATGTAGACCATAGTTGTCATGGCGTCGCTTAGGCGTCGCCTAAGCGACGATTAGGCGTTGAGGCGGACTCCAGCGGACACCATGGCGGACGACTCGCCACAGTCGAATGTGGCATCCGCCACAGAGCATATGGCGTCCGCCTAAGCGCATATGGCGTCGAATGGACGCCATAATCCTTCATGGTGACGCACCTATGATGAGCCGCACCTCCAGAAAAAGATGAAAACCCTAGCTCTGCACCTTTCTCTCGTGTTGCTGTACACCGCTCCCTCTGCCTGCACCTGTCGCTCCCTCCGCTGGATCTGTTCCCCGCCAATTGGATCTGCACCTCGGCCGGTGGATCCGCGCCGCCGCCATGTCAAGACCAGCCGCTGCCGTCGGGACCGCACGCCATGCGTGGGGGTCGGCCTTGCCTCCCCGCTCTGCTCTGTTTTGGGGGCTGCTCTGTTTGTCCCTCTCCCCGCTCTGTAACTCCCTGATTTAGGGTTTTGCTGTGCTAGAAAATAATACTCTGTTCTCTGCTCTGTTTTTCTGTTTTGGAAATAAATCTATTCTGTTTTGTTTAAAATAAATCTGCTCTATTCTTTGGAAATAAATATGCTCATACCATGAATAGGCTTACCATGTGTTGATAATTTCCATATGAAAAGCTTTCTATATATTGATGAGTTCCATATATAACTAATCAGCTTCCCATATATTAATTATTTCCATATATAATTGATCAACTTTGCATATATTGATATTTTTCCATACATAATTTATTAGCTTTCCATATATTGATGATTTCTATATAAAAATCCTACCATTTATAAGCTTTCCATACATAACTAGTTAATTGCCTCTTTTGCTTATGTATGTTTGTATATACTGAATGGAATATGAATTTGTTTGAATATTTATATTTCATATGGTTCTAATTTTAATTTCCTATTATTCCAAAATTATTGTGACATGTACATTTACGTTAAGTGAGTATGGCGTCACCTCGCCGCACACCATACTCGCCTAAAAGGTGTGAAGGTAGTTTAGCGCCTCGCCGCATCGCTGTAACAACTATGATGTAGACTACAACACAGGATACTAAATTCAATTCGCTGCATCAAGAGAACTGATCTAATCCGAAGCTTGTCCAGATATTGGTCAATCTTGTGTTTTCCCCCAGTAAATCGTTCAGGTCAGCGGACTAAAATCACGCGGAAATTACAAGCAACCTGAAGACTGCACAGATTCCGCAGGCCACCCAAATCCCACCCATGCAGACCAAACCCCCCTCCCCTCCCCTCGCGGTTCTAAAATCGCCCAGTACGAAAACATAGCTACGAAGGACAGTCGGCCGGGGCAAATCAGCGATGCCCGCGCACCTGAGGGCGGCCGCCATCGGCGGCGGCGGCGGAGAACCCGGTGGGCTTGGCGGCGGGCGGGGACCCCTCGGGGGGTGCAGGGTACTCGGCGGCGGCTGCGGCGGGGTCTCCGTTCCCCTCGTAGCGCTCCTCGTACTCCGCCATGCGACGCGGTGGCGAGATTCCGGCGGGGGTGGCGAGATCGGGTGTCGCGACTCGAGATTTCTAGGGTTTGGTGGAATCGTGGGCGCGTTTGGGGATAGAGTGGTATATATAAGGGCAAATAGATGGGCTTTTTCGAATACTCCGTTTTTGGCAGGTCTAGGGCTACTTTGGAATTTCTATTTTTATAATGTTTTTTTAAGAAGGTTACTTGATCTTATTTGAATGTTACGTGTGACCGTCATTGTGACTGGGATATAATACGAGGATTTTTCAGAATGTTATCTATTTTAATATTTTTTTGTTTCATTATGTCACGTTTAACCGAAGTTTCAATGGGATCTGATGCTGACATCCCGTTCCATATTTTTTATATTGTTTTTAGAGGATTTAGTTTCATTTCTTTAATTTTTGTGTAAATTTTGTGTGATTTGAGGATTTAGTTTCATTTCTTTAAATTTTGTGTAAATTTTGTGTGATTTGAAGGAGTTTTTAAGTATATTAGACTGAGACAAAACTTCTGTTTTTCACTCCTAAAAGTTTTTTAGGATGTCCTTGTTTGTTTTTCAAATCTTTCTCAAACGATTTTCTTCTTATTTTTATCGAAAAAAATATTTTTCCACTTTAATATCATCACTTTGATTATGGTACCACTCCGAATGGCTCCTAGGGTCCGTTTGTTTTAGTTTTGGATTGTACCAATTCAGCTTATAAAAAAATCAAGTTTCACCAGTTTACTGGATTATTATAAGCTGCACTCCAAATTATAATAAATTGACAGAATAAGTTACCGTGTTTGTTTGTTTGTTTCAGTTTATAAAAAAATGTTAGATTATTATAATCCATATCTGAAACAGAGGGCCTTAATCATAAAAGAATATTGGGGTAAGATCTCCATGAGATATCTAAAAATGCACTTCCAATATTATTATATATGTAGTTTTCATTAAAATTTAAAATTTAAATCTTGTTTCTCTTTATAAAACTTATGACATCGTATCCTTATATTTTTACTATTGTATACAATTATCTCCAAGCTGTTTACATAGCAGGTCGCTGACATGTGGGGCAGAGTCCGACATGAGCTGCTTACGAATAATATATATATATATGCTATTCTACACCGATCAACTCAACCGTGCCCACCTTATCCAGCGTGCCCCCACGCCTCACCTAATCCCGACCTCCCATTCCACATCGGTGTAGAATAGCATTCTACACCCGTAGTGTAGAATAGTGTTCCCGCATATATATATATATATATATATATATATATATATATATATATATAATATTTCACCTCTATTTTGAACGAAATTCCTGCGTATTTCGTCGTGTTGAATCGGTTGAATTCGTGCTCGTTTAAAATAAAATTGTGTCAAGTAGTTCTTAAATTTTTAATGATGCCTATCTCATAAATAAAAAATAAACTCTCCAAAATAGAATAACCAAATAGCATAACAAATAAATAAAATAAACTTTCCAAAATAGGATGAACAAGAAATAATAAAATTGTTTGATTTAGTTTCTTAGTTTTCATATCTAGGTCCAAAAGGACTTATATTATAAATAAAAAGTACTCCCTCCGTTAACTTTTAAATGACTTAATTGACTTTTGTATCAATATCTGGCCATTCATCTTATTCATTTTTTTTAAAAAAATATGCAAAAATATAGGTCATACTTAAGTACTTTTCTGTAATAAAACAAATTATAGCAAAATAAATAATATTTCAAAAAGTTTTTTGAATAAGATGAATGGTCAAACGTTGAGATAAAAGTTAACTGTGTCATTTAAAAGTTAACGGGGGAGTATTAAAGAAATACAACTTATTTGCAAATGCAAACAATATTTAAGGAGAGTGAAGGTGTGGAGGGAGTACAAATTTGGTGTTAGGTGAGGAGTGATTAGTTCCACCTAACATGATCACTGCACTGTCCTCTCAAAGATTCTGCCAAATTTTGCAGTTTTTTTGTTTTGTTTTTGCAGGAGTATCATCCAGATCCAAAGCACACAAGATTCTGCCAATTTTGATTCATAGTTAATTCCTACAGAGATTTGCTAAAAAATTGTTTTTTTTTGAAAATAGACCACACGAGTCTGATCTTGTTTGAAGGTCATGTATCGAGATGTGATACGAAAACATTCATGAATGTCACCTATCCTGATACTACTCCCACCTGAACATGCTTAGGCCCTATTTGAGAACACGGTTTTTTGTAGTTTTGGAAACAATACTCCAGTATTGAACAATACTACAATATTATATACTGAAAGGTGTTTGTCAACTTTATCTGAAATCTCTGTAAAGTAAACCGTGGTATTAGAAATAATGTACTTAATTTACAATAATGAAAATTGTAGTATTATAAACGTGGTATTGTCATGGATGTAGTCTAGTGTAGTTTTTGAAATACTATAGTTTCCAAAAATTATGTTCCTGAACACGTTTAACATTGAAGTTCTAACCAAAATTTGATTTTGGTTGCATCAGACCAATCTCTATTATTTCATAAAAAAAGTTAAATTGGCTTGAGATTTTAGAGGAGAAAAAAAGTGATGGATCACTTGGCGAAGAGCACGTCCATGTCCTCTAAGCTTCGTCCCCTCGTCTCCGGCAGCCGCACGTAGACGAAGGCGCACGCGGTTGCTGCGACGCCGGCGTAGAGGAAGAAGCACCCTGGCATGGTGATCCCGTCGGCGAGCGATATGAACGTCATGCTCACCACGCCGCACGTCACCCGGTTCACGGCCATGCCGAGGCTCGTGCCCTGCGCGCGCAGCCGCAGCGGCATGATCTCGGCGGCGTAGGTCGCCGTCATCGGCCCGAACCCGACGGAGAACGCCGCGACGAACGCCAGCACGGATGCCACGCACGCCGCGGCGCTCGCCGCTGACGGCGACGCGACGCGGAGGGTGAGGGCGAGCGAGACCAGCGTCACGGACACGCCGCCGGTGCTGGCCAGCAGTAGAGGTCGCCGGCCGAGGCGGTCGGACAAGAGCGTGGCGACGAGGATGAAGCACGTCTTGACGACCCCGACGGCGACGGTGGCGCCCAGGACGGCACTGTTCGACGACATGCCGGCCTTCTTGAACACCAGCGGGCTGTACAGCACGATCGCGTCGATGCCGGACGCTTGCTGGAAGAAGTGCAGCCCAACCACGCAGCTGACGACCCGCCGGACCATAGCCGACGGCCCCAGGAGCAGCTCCCGCCACACGCCGCCGCCAGCCTCCAGCTGGGGCGCCGCGACGGCTTGCTTGATCTCCTCGAGGCGGAGCTCGGCCTCCGCGACGGAGTCCGAGGTGCGCACGAGCACCGCGCGCGCGTCGGCGTGGCGCCCCCGCATGACCAGCCACCGCGGCGACTCCGGCATGGCGAGCACCCCCGCGGCGAGGAACAAGGGCGGGAGCACGCCGATGCCGTACATGACGCGCCACCCGCGGTGCACCGGCAAACCGGCCAAGGCGTAGTTCGACACGTAGCTGAGCAGGATACCGACGTTGATGAACATCTGCGCGCGCATCGATCAGATCAGAGCAACGCAAATCAAAGCTCAACTTTCCAGATCGAACACTAGAGAGAAGCAAGAAACACACATCGAGCAGCGAGGACAGGACGCCGCGGGCCGACGCCGGCGAGATCTCGGCGTTATACACGGGCGCAACGACGAGGGAGAACCCGACGCCGATGCTGGTGACGAAGCGCGCTGCCATGAGCGCGGCGTAGCTGCCGCCGAGCGACATGGCGAGCGCGCCGGCCATGAGGAACGCGTTCGCGAGCACGAGCGTGCCACGGCGGCCCAGGACGTCGGCCGTCCAGCCGGCGGCGAGGATGGACACCAGCATGTACAAGTTCATCGACCCAGCGAGCACCTCGATCTGGCCGTCGGTGAGCCCCAGGTCGTCCCGGATGAACAGCTGCGCGCCGCTCATCAGCGCGAGATCTGCAAGAGATCGAGCACGAGCTCCATGGCGATCAAGAAGAACTTGGTAGCTGCGACGGTGGATGCGTGCACTTACTGTAGCCCATGAGGATGGTGGTCATGGATGCGAGGGTGGCGCAGGCGCAGGCGTACATGTTGCGGCGGGGCTCGTCGTCGCTGGGCTTCGCGGACGAGGCGAGGAGCGGCGCCGCGGTGGTGCCCGTCTCGTCGCCGCCGTGCGCCATGGTGACCGTGGCTCGCTTTCCTCTGGGCGGAGTGTGACAAGTGACCGATCGAGCTGTGAGCCTGTGACGAAACGTCGTGATTTGTGCTGTTTAATGCAGATCCAACGATGAGGAACCCGTCTAGCGTTGCGGAGGCGGGTCTCGGCATGTGCCGAAATCGACTTCTCTCTGCAGTCGGTGAACGATTGCCATAAAAAAACAAGAGGAATTTTACTATCCTTGAGTGTGAATAGGTACTAAATCTGAGTTGTTGATCATCTTCGTCCAACGGTTCAGATTATGTAGTACCTCTTAGTACCTGGCTGTTAAAAATGGTACATAGAGTAGTGAAAGGGTATTTTGGTACTTTCCCGTCAAAATTTCACAGATTCATTGCGCCCCAAAGGAGTTGGGGCGAGTTGTCGCCGCCGGGCCAGTAGGATGGAACAGTGCGACCACTTGGAGCGACGTGGGGCGGTGCGACCGCCTGAGGTGCGGGGCTCAGTGACAGGACTATGGCGGCGAGGCTGAGGGGTGGTAGTGTAGCGTGGGGCTTGACGATGTGACCTATAACAACGGGGATCTACGTGGAGGCGAGGGAGCAACGGGGCGCCGACGGAGTGGCTGGTGTGGTGGGGCACGGGCACTGGCGAAGGCAAGGCGGCTGCTCCATTTTTTACAATTTTTTTCCGATCTTGTCCTCTCTAAATCAATGGTTAGATGTTATTCGGTACCTTGTACCTGGTGATACCTCCTTAAAAACGTTAGAATTTCTCAAAAAATAATAGTGAAACTTCATAGAAAACACCACTAAGCAAACATATGTTGCAATCTTGGAAGGAAGCGAGCGAAAACGATCAAATTTGGGATGGTGACAATCATGCAAGCCAGGCAAGATCATTGGTGAGTTTGGCGCTAGATGATGGCTAGCTTTTGCTTGTTATGTGTGATGAGAATGACAGTGCAATATGCACATCTGAATTATCGCTATCCATGGACAAAACTGAATTGTGCAACCAGCAATTAAGAGCCTAAGTTCTAAATCTGAAATCGATACTGAAGCTGGAGTGAAACACTTGAAGCTGGCACCCTAGTTTATTTTTTTGAAATACTATCAGTGAGATCCACTCCTCAGGAAAAATAATTGGCTTTGCTCCAGCTCCACAGGACAAAGAAGCTAAGTTAGAATCCCGCCAAACACGCACCATGAATCTCCATGTCCAGCAATTGAGACACAAATTCACAAGCACATGAATGCCCAGGAATAATGGGGATCTTTCCCACCAGTAGATGCCAACTGATACGGTATAATATCATACTGTCCATTCAACATTGTAAGACAGGTAATCCTGTTCTGTTTACAGTTCTTCAAACATGAGTTCTAACTGGATACTTCAGAATAGTAAGTTCATACAAAACACTGACAACACCAAACACTTTAGCTGCCGCCGCCTCTTGGATTGGATGAATGTATGATAAACCTCTTGAATCAGCTCTGTCTTTAAGCCATCCCGCCGCTAGTGGCCGTCCTGATTATCTGAAACAAAGCTGCAGGTACACAAAGGTGTATTGTGTTAAAAGCAATAATAGTATGAAAAAAACAGGGCATGATGGTAACAAATGCAGAGGGAACAAACAAACTGTAAGTTTCATATGGAGAGACAAGAAAGTTGCATGACTATGCAGCGTAAAATCAGTAAAAACATCCCATACTCGTGCGCCATGCTGTGTTATTTTTGTTGGTCAGTATCATATACAAATTAAAAACAACAATGCCCTAGAATTCAAGTTGAAGAGAAATAAAAAATTTCACAGAATCACCCATAAAACACGCGCAAGTAACAGTCTTGACTCTCAAGTGACATAGGCAGCACCGCAGCACGATTTCATGAGGTCATCATAAATAATTAAACAGAGTGACAGTTGGTGCAATAATTCAAAAATTCAATAGAACATTATGTTCTGGGAGAGAAACTGAACAAAGGATGTTTTTTACATTAAGATTTAAGACATAAAGCTTGTGTGATAGAAAACATTTGTCGTTATCTTTTGAAAGAATAAGAGGAGATAGTAATATGCTATGCAGCTGTGCATTCCAGAGGAACACGGCACAAGTGTCAGTAAAATAAATCAAAAGAAAATGATTGAGAGAAGATTGGAAGGCATACATGATCCAATGACCACAAAGATGAAGAATCCAAGCACAATAGGTCCAACAGGATAGTCATTGCCCTTCTTCACAGTAGTTTCAGGCACCGAACCCCTCTTGGTGATGTTCTTCTGGAACCTTGCAGTCTTCCTGTCGGCAAGGCGCCTTGAAGTAGTCTGGCCACACAAAAATCCCAGCAGTGAGCAACTGAGCATATACAAATATTCATACTCTGTGTGCTAACTACTTTGCGTCCACCGTGTCAAATAAATGATAACAAGCTGGAAAACAATTGATGGTCCACCAAGAAAAGTGAAGTTCGCTTTTTTCAATTATTTATAAGTAGTTAATGGTCACAGTAGTACTAAATTTGAACCATATCATGCCAAGTTCCTAAACCAGATGTTGCTTATCTACCAGTTTAAGGATCTCATGCGTGCCTAAAAGTTGTAAAACTAGACAAGTGGTTGCATAGAAACTTAATGCACAAAAGGTAAACATAAACGTTTAGGGGTGGCAGTTTGGCTCGAGGCTCGCGAGCCAGCTCGGGCTCGGCCGAGCCGAGCCGAGCCTGGCTCGGCTCGCTGAGTCTCCGAGCCGAACTCGAGCCCAGGGGTTAGGCTCGGTTGATGGCCGAGCCGAGCCGGCTCGCGAGCAGCTCGTTGGCTCGGCCAGCCAGTCCGTGCAGCCCATTTGGCCCAATGGCCCATCTAACCTAACCCTAGTCCCGCCCGCATACCGCACGTCCGCCGGCCGCCGCACGCACTCTCGGGTCTCGGCCTCTCGCAGTTTCGCCCGTCGCCGACTCGCCGTTAGGTCGCGCCGCCCCGTCGCCCGTCAGGCCGCGCCGCCCCACCGGCCGCCACCCGCCCGCCTACGCTCGGACCGGCGCCTCACGTCGTCGCGCCCCAGCGGCCCCGCCCGCACCCGGCCGCCCCCACCAGGCCACCAGCGCGGTCGCTCACTCGCGCCCCGGCGGCCCCGCCCGCACCCGGCTGCCCCCCACGGCCCACCAGCGCGGCACGCCGGCAGCGCCTGCGCCAGTGCGCCCTGATGCGCCCTGGTGCGAGCCGAGCCCAAATTTTGGCTCGCTCGAGTGGCCGAGCTGAGCCCGGCTCGGCTCGCTTCAGTGGCGGCTCGCTCGAGCCGAGCCCGAGCCGGCTCGGCTCGGCTCGTTGCCAGCCCTATAAACGTTGACCAAAACAACCTCGACGATGACTACATCACTCCTAAAAGCACTATCTAAACCACGTTCGGTTCAAAATTCCACAAGAAACACTTTCAACTCCTAACTAGTGTTTAAAAACATACCGAGAATCAGGATAACAAGTTGCAACTACAGGTATTTGAAACATGGTTCCTTTCTAGAGCAAGTCAACTCTGACCCAAACTGACTTTGGATTGTTTTAATTCTTAAAGGTAGAAACAGCTATATTCAGTTGAAACATTCTTGCCTACTTTCCTAGCGAAGATTGTGAAGCCCGCAAGTCAATTACAGATCAACTATATGTAGTTATAGCTCTAAGCAATTTATCTTGCTTTACCTAAGAGTGTAAGGCCAATCCGTGAGAATTGTCTAGGAAAGAACTGATATTCCTAATGACTCCACTCCAAAAGATCTTGTTTAGTTTTTTGGATGGAAATCTCTTGTCTTAACTGACCTAAAAACGTAATTTGTAACTGAAGAATCATCATTACATGTATACATGGAGAGTAATGCTCATCAATTGTAGGTAACACTTCTGTCCGAGAGAAAATCATCAGATCTACTACTGCTATATTCCATAAAGGATTGCTCATTGGAGAATGAACACATCTCTCACCATCTTGATAATCCAAGAAAAAGATTTTCATCCTCCAGAAGAGCCAATTTGCTACTTCGGACGATTCATGTTTATTCCACAAACAAAAAGATCATCCGATTACTACCTACAGGAAGAGGAACTAAAACATAAATTCTACACTAGTATAGCCACCGATTTTATTCCACTATAAACCGCATCTAGTTTCGCAAAATCCAACAGGGAAACCAACCAACAGATCTGGAGAAAGCATCAAACCAATCGCATGGATCCGCGAAAGGCGGCATATTTTCCACCGATTCGGCGATTCCTGACTCGATACAGCAACACACGACTCTGGACGACGATAAAGGCGACATCTTTCCTCCCCCAGATCTTGATCCCGATCCGGACCCTCCCTCCCCCGAACCCAATTCGGCCCGCGCAGGGGAGAGCTACCAGCCTACCACCCTCCCAGTACTCCGAGAGAAGGTCCAGGATCTCTTACCATCTCCGCGTCGCGTCGCCTCCGGTGATCTCGTCGGAGAGAGAGAGAGAGAGGGAGAGAAGTCGGCAGCCGGAGCCGGAGGGGAGGAGGCACGGATGTTAGGTGTGGCGATTTGGGAGAAGCAGGAGGGCTTTTATACAAAAATGGCGCGGCCGCGTGAGAACGGTGAGATCTCCCGCGTGAACCGTGAGGAGTCGACCGGGTGATCTTGGCCGTCTGTATCTCCTCGAGATTCGTGCAACCACCTCACAATGCTGTGGGATGCATAGACGTGGTGCATTTGCCTTCGCCAGCTGCAAGCCACTGGCTTAAGCACTTAAGGTCCGCGATATTGTATAAGTTTTTAAATTTAAAATTTAAGATTTTGATGAAAAATTAGGGGATGTTTGGTTTTTCTAGTAACTAAATTAAACTTTAGCCCCCTCCTTTTTTACAGGACTAAACTTTAGTCCCTCCCTATTTGATTCTAAGGAATAAAGGAGGATGGGGGCTGAGAGGTAAGTAGTACTTTTAGTCTCTTTTAGCAAGACTAGTCAGGTGCCTGTGCTTTGTAACAGATAACGTTATTTTCAACAGGGTATTTGTGTAAAATTCATGTTTATGCATGATTTTTCAGAAATATAAGGATTTTTATACAAAATTCGTACCTTCATTTAAAATAAAAAAAATAAAAAGCAAAAATGCAAAAGTATATTTTTTCTTCTTTTTTATTTTATTTATTTTCCTTTTTCTTTTTCTTCGTTCAAACGTTTGGATCTGGCAGTTGCAACTTGAGTGCCTGCTCCTTGCATGCGGCGGTTGTTGCGGACCGCTCGGCGCGCGGGGGAGCCGCGCGTCAGCCCGGTGGGGGGTGGGGGTTAGTCAGGCTGTTTGGGCGGTTTTTATAGGGCACAAGTTTTAGCCGGTTTTTTTATTGGTTTTTTATGGGAAGTGGGAAGACATTATGGGGCTTGCGGACGGAGGACGAAAAACTAGCCGCTTTATAATAGTAGAGATTTTGGGACTAAAGGGCTAAAGTTTATGGACTAAACTCCCTTTTAATCTGTAAATTTGGTAATTTTTGGACTAAAAGGGACTAAAGTTTAGCCCCTAAACTTTAGCAGCTCCAAACCAAACACCCCCTTAGACCCCAACAACATCTCTAAACAAATCTCCATCATAAATTATTTACTAAATCCCTTGTTATCTAAATTTAAGATTAACTTCTCATTCCTTGTTTAAAAATAGGGATATGTAAACTGTTGGCAATCAAATTAGTTTTTAGAGGTTAACATGAATAGGATGATCCCTATATAAAATTTTAGGGAATAAAATTTAAGACATCTCTTGAAGATGCTCTAAGAAGCTATTTGGTTGGAATAGGTAGTTTATGATGTTTAATTACATTATTAATGTGTAATTTTACATGTAAATCATTCTAATCGTAAAATTTTATAATGTTTATACTAAAATTATATATTTTTAAATTACACAAAAATGATATATTTTAATAAAATTTCACTTTTTAAAATTTTACATGAACAAATATGTTTTAATAGCATGGTAAGTAATATTCATTCAAAGTTGAACCGAAAAGTTGTGAAATTTAGGTTATACCGGCTTTTAAATTTGTACTGTAAAAATTTAGCTAGATGACCAAAAGAGTTATTTGAGAGTTGTTTGATCGAGATTCAAATAAATCTATCTTAGATTGAGCTGTCACTCTGTCAGGTTTTGACTTGGCTTTGCTTGCAGTTGACCTGGTCGCGCCGACGACCGGACCGAGATCGCCGTGTCGTCGACGACGACGAGATCGCCGGCCGACCGCGGCCACGTCAAACCGCGCGTGTGGCGAGCCTCTGGCCCAGCTTACGCTTACATTATTTTTACATGTATAATTCCTCTCTAAATACAACAAACGCAGTATATGCAAACGGTACATGTACGAATCTACGACTGATATACGGTTACAGGTACACGGTAAATGGTCAACACTGGTGTACGGTCAACGGTAAGAATGGTGATACTGAATACTGATACAGGGATACACTTCAGGATCCACTACCATCTGGTCGTCGTCGGCGGCGGCGGCGGCGGAGGCGGCCGGTGGTTATCCTTGTGCTTGATCTTGTCGTAGAGGAGATGCCTCTCCGCCTCGGCTTCCTCCAGGCGGCGCTTCAGGTACATGGTGGTGTACTCCTCCTCCTCCGCCTGTTCCTCCGCAGCTTTGTCCGACTTGGCCATGGCGGCCTGGATGCGCTCGGCGTCTTGGCGGGCCTCGTCGGCCTTGAGCTGGAACATCTTGGCCTCCGCCTGCTTCAGCCTGACGACGCTCCCCAGCTCCTCCGTCGGCCTCCGCTCCGCCGTGAGCTGCTCCGCGCCGCCAAGCCGAGGCTTCTTAGGCCTTAGCATCGATGTGTCATCGTCTACCTCTCGGGCAACGTCGTCAGACATTTGTGGGGAGGACTCGCCGGGTGTGTACAGGCCCCACAGTTGTTCATTTTCAGAGGTCTCTGGGTCATCATCCAACTCAAGCTCTGACAAACATTTAAAATGTCAGTGCAACAAAAAATTCTGAATTTTTTCAGATGAAAAATGGAGAAATGCAAATGAGAGAGGAATGGCTACACATGCAAGTCACAGACTCAGGTGTTGTGCAGGAAAAGAGAGAACATGTTAAAGAGACAAGTAAGAGAGATAGAGCACACAACACAACCTTTTGAAAAAAAAGAGAGCACAATACATGTACATAGTGATAGATCGATTTTTTTTAAAAAATAATTTTTAACAAAAAATTTTAAATCTAGTTGTCGAATTCAAAAAAATTACAAAAATGGACTCCCGTCAGCACTTGATCGGCCGAACGTGGTCTGTCAGCCTCGTTCGGTTGCTGAAGTGCCGAACGTGGCTGATGTGGAGCCACGTCAGCGCCGCAATGGCTACTTCGAACGAACGTGGCCACGTCAGTCAGATAGCCACATTTGACACTTTAACTGCCGAATGAAGCTAACGTGGCCAAAATTGCTGATGTAGTGCCCCCTATTTAAAGCCACGTTCGACACTGCATCAACGAATTTTGCCACATCAGCCTCGTTCGGCACGACAGTTGAAGTGTCGAATGTGGTTGTCGTGGCCTCATTCGGCTGTTGAAGTGCCGAACAAGGATGGCGTGGCCACGTTCGGCCGATCAAGTACCGAACGTGGCCTGAAGTGGCCACGTTCGGTCGACCAAGTGCCGACGGGAGTCTATTTTTGTAATTTTTTGAATCCGACTACCAGATTTGATTTTTTTTTAAAAATATTATTTTAAAATTTTTTTCATAGATCAGATGTGAGAAAGAGTGAAAACTAGAAAGACAACACAGATGTGAGAAACAATGAGAGTTAACGAGACAACATATTATTTCTTTGCACTAAAACTCGATACAGATTAACTATGAATGCCAACCGATTAATTGGGTGACCGATTAATTTAGTTAATCCTTTACTTAACTGATTAATCTCTACTCGATGATCGGCCGATCAGCTATGGTCACCGATTTTTCTAACACTGGCCTTCGCTGGCTACTCCCTCTTCTGTCGTCAATCGCTCCCTCCAATAGGCTCTGACGTTCCCTCACCATATTTCTGTGAAGTGAGTATGGTATCGCCTCGCCACACACCATATTCATTTAAAACTATATTCATCTAAAAGATGTGAAGGTAGTTAGGCGTCTTGTCTCACCGGCGCAGAGTAAATCGACATAATTATATCTATAGCTTTTCTAGCAGAAGCAACTAATTTTAAAATCTTCAACTCCCCAAACAGGACAATTTTTTCTATACTGTAAAACTCAATAACTATAGAATTTAGAAATAAACTAAAATCTAAAAGATAGAAAACACTAATTTCTCTAGACTCTTATAATCTACTTCTCAGAATCCTAAGAGGAGCTAAGATAACAAACAGAACTGCAAGATTATATGTAAGGCATGTGCAAGTATGGTTGAGTTAACAGAATACACAACTACACACATACCTTGGAGTGCCTGTAGCATAACTTCAGGACTCGCTGATTCAGATGTCCCGGCCCTTATTCTTCCAATGTGATCAGCACATTCATTGAACAATCTTCTCCCTTTTGAGTCCACACTTAAACGGAATATCTTGACAACGTGTTCAAGTTCTTGTAAGAAGGTATCCCTGTCCCAACTGGTGGCATATTGTTGAAAGATGTTCTTAGCCCACCCCACAAGCTCAGAGGTCATATTGCAGGCATGGCAGAGAAGAGCCATCTCAGCATGGAAAATCCCATTCTGATATGTATGTACAGTTCGAATCTGCCCACTACTAATTGCACAGTCTGTGTGAGTCCAGTGGGAGCAGACATTACAGCCAATCCAGCGGCATGTATTGAATTCGAAGTTGAATTGGTTGCAGATCACACACATGCATTTGTTGCAAAAGCCATACCTACCATAGCATATCCCACATCTACAGTCAGCAGAGGGTAGGGCACTCTGACAAGCGATGTTGCGACACCTTTGGTACAAGAAAATCTCTGCAAGACAGCTCCGGGGTATGACAACACTTGGATGCAAAAATGCTTTGATTCTCATCTTGATGGCAACAAGGATCTCCAACTGCACATGATGAGCCATGAAAAGCATAATCGATGTCAAATCAACCTTGAACCGAACGAGCTTCTGAAGATGCAAGAGCTCCGCATTGTGGTGCGAAGAACCACCATCAGTTCCTTCCAGAATCTCTTGGAGCTCACACTTGATTTCTTCCAAGGTCTCCTCTGGCATGACCCTCATCTTGTCAGCAACAACGTCAACCCTGTCCCCAGCAATCTCCCTGAGAGTTATCCTACTACAATTTGGGATCCAACCACGAATAAACTGCAAATCAGTGTCACAGTTGCTGATAACCTCCTTCCCCTTATCAGCTATTTTCTTAGCTGCTGCAGGAGCAGCAGGATCACTGCTCTTGCTCAGCTCCAATTGCCAGGTCTCTCTGTAATTTTCCCTCTCTGTGGCAGAATTGTGTCCTGGATCAGAATTCGACATGGGCTCTTGCATGTTTGGCAAACCAGCCGAATTTGAATGGAACAGAGAAGGTGATGTCGGAAGGCCTATGGAGCCATTCCTTTGGTTAAGGGGTGGCATCCCCTGATGGAAATTTGAGCCAGATGAATTTCCCATCCAAAACTGAAACATAACTAAACCTGCAAGGAACAGTTAACTCCATCAATCACATGCATAAAAAAGTTACCTTTGTCACGTCGATACCGGGTCAGATACCCAGATTACATCCCAGACAAACATCCGTCATGTCGAGACTGAGAGTTATACTTCCATTACCCTAAAACCCGGGCTTAAAAAAGGAGATGAATCTACACTTTTGATCATGGTGGGATCAAATTGTAGTGACACTGATTGATATCTACAAATATAAAGAAAATAAAGATATATTTGTAGGGATACAAATGTACAATTCTATTTCAAATAGCATGAGCATGCTGTAAACTTAGCTAGTTTACCATACAATTCATATAATTTTTCACTCATATACTACCTCTATCGTAAAATATAAAGTGTCCATGCTTCGAAGAACAACAACATTTGTAATTCTTTATTAATAATTAAGCTAAAAATATACATGTTTAGTGTTATACATGTCATATAACTAGACTAGTGTCTAAAAAAGTGGCCGTCTAGGTGGAGTTAAGCAGACAAGACAATGCTAGGCCAGTGTTCTTACGGCGGTAAGGCAAGGTGAGGCGACCTACCCCCTTCCAACCGCCTAGGCGAGTTAGGCGAGTGGTGAGGCGACGCCATACACATATGAGGATTATACTATACTGGAGAGAGGGGAGAGAATAAGATATATATATATATATTGATATTTAAAGACTAAACAGTGATATACATATACTATACTAAAGGTGACACCAAAAGACTGCCCAGCCCAAAGCAGAAGAAAGACGAAAAAACACTAAGGACTAAGGGTCAGAGTAGGACCTCACTGACAAAATCTCATGCCGATCGTCGTCGCACATGCCTCACATCTGCCCGTCCGCCGGCTGCCGGGATTCCTCGCCGTCGTGTGTCACATGCATTAGCTAGGTGCCAGCCACCGGGATCCCTTGCCATAGCGTGTCGCGTGCCTCCAACGAGTGCCGAACATTGGGATCCTTGTGTCATGGGTTGAACCCATGACGGGGTAAACTGTAAACACCGCCAAGAGGATAGCCGGTTGGCATCGTCTGCTAGGGATAAGAGGTAGACTTAGGTTGGGGTGGGCCTTGTGGGCATAGCATACTACCCATGACACTACATCTCTCCTTTTGAGCAGCTTGAGGTCGAGCTGTAGGACGACCTCAAACTTGACTCAACGCCTAACATAGATAAGACTCAATCCTTTTACATCTTGGTTTAATACATTATTGAAAACTCAAAAACAAATCTAAGACTATTATGGGTCGCCAAACCCTCTTCTAGTTTGATGTGGATCTTCTTCTCGGCACCATAGACATCAATAACTTGATGGAGTACCTCCTTGGTAGCTAGGTAGAGTAGATGACGCACCGTAACATAGAGAAAACTTACATAGTTTTAAGATCAACATCGGAAGACATGGTGAGTGGCTCTGATACCAAGTTGTCATGGGTTGAACCCATGACGGGGTAAACACCGCCGAGAGGATAGCCGGGTAGTGTCGACTGCTAGGGATGAGAGGTAGACTTAGGTTGGGGTGGGCCTTGCGGGCCTAGCATACTACCCATGGCACCCTCGTTGTCTCGATCGTGTGCCTCTGTCGGGCGCTGGCCGCAAATATCTCTCGTGATGCCACCCTCTCTTTCATATCATTCAGTGCATTAAAAGAAATGAATACAATACTACAAATTTATTATTCATATCATAGTGTCATTACTTTAAAAACTGAATATATGCATGTAGTGTCTCAATGTCCATAATCTTTCAAACCACACCGCCTAGGCGTCCTAGGCACTAGACACACACTCTCCGCCCGCTTACCACCTAGCGTTTTTTGAAACATTGAACTAGACTGATATTTGAAAATGTTATGTGTATAGTTGTTAATAATATATATATAATAAAATAACTAATGGTCAATATTATACGTGGAAGACCATGTAAAAAAACTTATATACTTTATATTTTAGATTGAAGATAGTTTATTCTACTCCGTAAGAGCTACACATCATAGGCAAGTTCTATAAACTTGCATTTTTGCCCTATATAAATTGGTAAACTTTGTATTTTTGTCCTTAAACTCAGCTTAGTTACTATAGACTGGAGGTGGAATAAAAATACAAAGTCTACTTAATTTTGGAACAAAAATGCAATCAATCCGGCAGGCTAGGGTTAGGATTAGATTTTCGGTGTAGGGTAGGATCGGGTTTATAGGGATGGCCGGGGCGGCGGAGCTAGGGTGTGCAATCGCGGCGATACGGCCGGCGGTGTGGCGACGGCACCACCGGCCGGGGTCGGGACTCGGGAGGAGGACGGTGGGCAGGAGGCCTAGCGTCGGGGAAGCGGGAGGAGCGGGGATCGATCCCCGCGACGGCGGCGGCGGAGGCGGTCTGTGAGGGAAGCGGGGGAAGGAGATGGGAGATCACCTGAACCTGTGGCGGGCGGGCGGGCGGGCGGTCGGCGATGGTGTCCGGGCGGCGGCGGAGCCGCGGAGGGAGACGGAAGCACGGAGCTCGCGGGCAGGCCGCGGCCGGTGACGGCGGCCGCGGTCGTCGGGTGGTATATAAATGGTTGGGCTAATGGATCGGGTCTCACCCGTTAACAAGCTTCGCCCCGTTAGGCTAGTTGTCATCCATCTTTTCCTTTTCATTTCTGTTTTTGGATTTGCATTTGCATTTATTTTTTAAGGTCCATTTGCATTTTTAAATGCTATATTACCAAAATTAGTTCAAAAATATGTGATCACTATCTCAAAAATAATATATATATACATACAATTAATGTATTTGATGACAGAGAATGTATATATTTGGTCTTTTTTAAGAAAGAAAGTTGCCCCCATTTTAGATCTATATGTAGCATAATTTACATGATTTTTATATAAAACAGTGTAATTTCTGTGAAAATACACTAATATAAAGAAGCACTTAATTTGTCTGCCAAAATACCTATTATTAAGATTGCAAAAACAACCATCATTTTACATATAATCAGCGTTTGAAGTAGATATGAGCATTACATACTTTTTACACAGTTCATAGATCAAAACAGCTTGTCAACCGTTGTTTCAGCCAAACGTTATTCATCTTTTTCACAGCTGACATCCCACAATAGTTCAACCAAACGGATTAATGTTTGGGCAACCAAAGCGGAGTGTTGTATACATCTGACTATTCCATCCATCCCAAAATAATCTATTTCTAGAGATTTCAAACATCCCAAAATATCAATAAATTTTATTCCTTCAATAATCCTTATTTATCACTTAATTATCACTCCATAGCACTACATTCTTATTAATTATAAAGGTTCATAAAGAAGTATGTCAAGAGAGGGTTGAGTATTCTCAACATACATTGTAATTAAGCTCATCAAGCAACCAACAAGTGGCTTGTGTGCTCTCAGTAATTTCCAGTGTCCCCACACTAAGTATACTGCTGGTTAGTTTCCAAGACATGTAAATTAACTAACAATATAATTAGTGTGGGGGACACTGCATGCATGCATATATATATATATATACATACATATATATGTATATATATATGTGTATATATATATATATCTGTATATATATATATATGTGTGTGTGTCTTCAGCTGAAGATCTATCTAGCTAGGACCATACCTTGACTCCAAGCAATAGAACCACCACTAGCTCTCCTGCAGCTCATTGCTGATAGATGCAAAGCACTGAGATCTTTTGGATGCAAGATGCATGTAGGCTCCATTCATGTCTGTCCAAAAGTTCCTTCATTATTCAGCTCCAGTGATAAAAAATACATCATGTCACACTACTATAGAAAACCTTTTTTTAGTGATAGGTAAGTCTCACATCACTCTTATCATGTCAGGGATGCAATATCATTAGCGACGGGTGTTTACGTACCCGTCACCAAAAGCCACCCTTTAGTGACGGACGACAGTATTCACTCGTCACTAAAAGAGCCTATCAGGTCATTATGTTTCTTCAATGGGTTAGGATAAATAACACTTAACCACAATATTCAATAGTGATTACTTATTAAAAATGATGTCATTCGGGGCCAAAACCTATGTATACATGACTAGCTTATATTCCATGTATATAGATGTCCATAATATCATCCCAATGGCATATATTTGTGTAAGACAATAGCTTAAAATTTCGATAAGAGATGTAATCATATAGATCATCAAATCTCATACATATAATATGTAAGTTATCTACAGAGATAGAGCCATTGAATCGAATATCAATCTCATATTCACTAGACAACACAAGGCATCATATTGCTCTCACCAACTAGGTTAGTATATGGAACAAATATGACATAAAATATTACTTTATATATATATATATATATATATATACCCTTATGCATATATATGAGTACACTCAAGGTACAGATGCAACTATTTTCCCTTATATTATGAATAATGAAAACATGCATGTTGCTTGATTGATTAGCCACTATGTGTGTGTGTGTGTGTGTGTTCATGCTTTGCTCAATGCATGCCCATTAATCTGTTTAATTAGTTGAGCAAATGGTAGCACATCTCAATCAATGGGGCCATGAGGTTTATTATTCCATTAACATCTGATCACTCTCATGCTCTCATGCATGCATGCTGTGTTTCAGTGTTTGGCCCATGGAACCCTACCTTAGCTTGCTGGATTATGTCATCCTGCATAGTCAAGTGCCCATTTTCTCTCTGTCATGTGGGACCCCTCTAGTTGCTCTACTCCTACTACCTCCGTTTTACATTATAAGTCGTTCTGGTTTTTCAAATTCATCGACAGATCAATGAACCTGGACACATATCCAGATTCATTGATCGGTGGATGAATCTCAAAAAGACAGAACGACTTATAATGTGGAACGGATGGAGTATCAATTTGCTAATAACACAATGTTGTTTCATTGCATCTTGCAACCCTGCATGAATCCTGCATGATCATTCCGTCTTTTGCTAATTCCAAAGATTTTTCTGCATTACTTCTTGAGTTATAATTTAGCTAATTAGCTATGCATTTAATTTTGCTTCTTTGTGTTGGATCAATTGCTACCAATATTTGGTGAAACTTTGCTATAACAAGGTTGGTCAATCACCTTGATGGCGATCGATAATTTAGGCCATGTTTGACATAGCTTTAGATCCATGATTTTTTAAGCTAATCAAATCTAGCTCCAATTCGAGAAATTCTAGATCTGGAGTTGTGCGTGAATTGAGAGTAGTATCTAATCGAGCAATTTGATTTTTATTTTAAATTTAGACTGATATAACAGTTTAAACCACTTCATTTTATCATGTAATTAAACTCTATATCCAACATATATCTCGGAGTTTAAGTTATGCCAAATATGCCACTGTTTTTATTTGTAATACTATAGCCAAATCATTAATGGTTATTGCAAATTCAAATGAGCATCCAATTATGGTGCAAACAAATAATTGCCTTCCAATAAAATTTCACTCTCATGCCACTCTTAATTGTACTTAATTGGTGAAATTATCATACTCTTACTCTGTATACCATACTTTAATGTTTTGTGTTGGTGAATTTTTCTGTCAGCTATATATATGTTAGACTAGTCAGAGGCTTGTGCTTTGCAACAGAATCTTATTTTATAATAGGGTTTTTGCGCAAAATTCATGTTTCTACATGATTTTTTCAGAAATCTAAGGGTTTTTACTTCCGTGCAAATACATAAATTAAAATACTGAAATATAAATACAGTTTTCTTTTTCTTATTTTTTATTTTTATTTTTATTTTTATTTTTATTTTTTATTTTTTTCCTTTTTTCTTCTTTTTCTTTTTTTTTTCTTTTTCCTCTTTTCTTTTTTTTTCTCACACAGCCAAGCGCTTGTTGCGCGCGCTGCAGGGAGGTGGGCGGCGAGTGGGCGGCACACTCGCAGAGGGACGGTTGTACACTACTAGAAAATCCCCCCTGTAGATACGCTGTAGTAGTAACGCCATTAAAAGCATCTCTACGTCGACATGTAAAGATGTTTTTTGACACGATTTTAAAAATGTGTCCGATTGTTACGATATTAGACACGCTTATAGTGTTATTAGTCATATAAAGATATTTTTTAACACGCTATTGAAGTCGTCTCAAAAGGACACGAAGTTAGACACAATTTAAAGCATCATTATCCCATAGAGACATTGTAAAGCGTATGAAACATTTGTTTATAGCTAGGTATAGATGTTTTCTAACATGATGTGAAAAACGTAGCGAATTGATACAAAGTATAACATGCTGTCAACCGCAAAAAAACATGTAGATTAGTTGTAAAGCGTATCAAATAACCATAAAAAAACTGACACTGATATAGACGCGCTTTGAGGTGTCATTATCCTCTTGACACAGTTTAAAGCGTATCAAAAAATTGTTTGTAGCTAGGTATAGATGCTTATAAGCATCTATACAAATTGATACAAAGTTTGACATGCTTATAAGCATCTATACAAATTGATACAAAGTTTGACATGCTTATAAGCATAAATAGCATGTACTAAAAATTGTGTACAACTCAAATTAAAAAAAAATGTGCCTCATTGGACTTGAACCCGGGTTGAGAGCTTAAGAGCAACGCAGCCTTACCATTGAGTTAGGAGCATATTTGTGATCTATTCACTGGACAAACCATATAAACATATAATTAGCATCTGCCACTATTAAAACTAAATCGCAATCATGTTTTATCCTGTTTTAGCGCAGCCACGCACTGCCGTGCCCTCCCTCGAACGCGCCGCGCCACCTCCTGGTCGGCCTCATCAGCCCACGCCGCCGCCGGAGACGCAACGCGCCGCTCCCTCCCTCCGCGCATTGCGTCGCACTGCCCCTCACTCCGCGTACTGTGCCGAACCGCCCCTCCCTCTGGTCACTCCGCTGCGCCGCTCCTCCCTCCGCCGCACCGCCCCTCCCTCCGCCTCACCGACGCGCCCCTCCCTCCGCCGCACCGCCCCTCCCTCCGCCTCACCGCCGCGCCCCTCCCTCCGCCGCACCTCCCCTCCCTCTCTCTGTTCACGAGACGTGCCACCAAGATTCATAGGTCGCCCAGGTCATCGTCATCATCAACATACACCAGGTCGGTTGCCCTGTTGCTCGATACTCCACCTACAACTGCTTGGATGTTTGCTTCTCTGTACAATGGAGACCCATTTTTTCCCTGTACTAGTGTAGTATATGTGTGCACTATCGTCAATTATCAAATCTAGTTTAAAAAAGGAGCAACATCATTTAGATGATGGATTATTGGACTTTAAGTCCATGTGTATTCTCCGAGGGGTTTAATTGGGGAAGAAAGCTAGTGAATATATCCTCAAATTAATGGCCAGTCCATGCTCACAGTTGGTATATTGTTGTTACATTTTTTACAACCGTGCTGTAATGTAAATGTATGATATGATTGAGCTTCCTTGTTATTTGTTGTCGTGGTTTGATTTCTTGAAGCATTTGCTGTAATGTAACTGTCTTTTAAATTAAGCATGATTTGTTTGATTTAAATTCCACATGTGCTTACATAGGGTGATGGATAGAAGTTGGATGAAAAAATCTAGACGGGAGACTTCATATGAAGATGGTGTTGAGGAATTTTTGAATTTTGCTTATCAGGACCTTCCACCTGACAGTGAGATACTGTGTCCATGTAAAAAGTGTAAGAATAGAATAAACCAGACTCGTGATGAAGTTAAGACACATTTGAGGTGTGACGGTATTCTTCAAGGTTATACCTCTTGGGTTCATCATGGTGAGAATTACGAAAGACCCACAATTGCATTTGATGATGTGCCTAATATGACCACATTGCCTGCCACGGGTATAGTACAAGGTCACCGGGACGGAGGATCGGATAGCATTGAAGAACTACTACATGCTGCATTTGGTAGGGCTGCGGGAATGCTTGAAGGTGAGGCAGATGATTTTCATGCAAGATTTGCATGTATGGAACATAATGCCCTAGAGGATATTAATGTGAATTCAAGTGAAGGCGATGATTCGAGGAGGGATCATAATATATATGCAAGATTCTTAAAGGATGCACACGTAAGGTTATACCCTGATTGTAAGTACTCAAGGTTGTCTTTTTTGGTGCACTTATATCACTTGAAGTGCTTACATGGTTGGTCACAAGAATCATTTGCATCACTATTGGGTCTACTATCTGCCGTGCTACCTCGTGAAGCAAATCTGCCTAAGACATATTATGAAGCGAAGAAAATCATACGTGGACTAGGTCTTGATTATGTGAAAATCCATGCTTGCCCCAAAGATTGCATGCTTTTTAGAGGTGAACATGCCAAAAATGATGTTTGCCATGTGTGCGGGAGCTCTCGTTGGAAAGTTGTTAAAGAGAATTTGTCATCAGCTAAAGAAAAGGGGAAAAGGAAACCAACAAAAGTGTTACGGTATTTTCCATTGATAGCTAGGATCCAGAGGTTATTTTCAACGACGAAAACTTCAGATGATATGCGATGGCATGAGGAGGCACGAACAAAAGATGGAAAACTACGACATCCAGCATATGGTGAAGCTTGGAAAGAATTTGACGATAGGCATCCTGAATTTGCTGCAGATGCTCGAAATGTACGACTTGGTCTTGCAAGTGATGGATTTAACCCCTTTGGGAATCAGAATTTGAAGCACAGTACATGGCCAGTAATGCTCGTTCCTTACAACCTACCACCTTGGATCTGCATGAAGCAAACATCTTTCATGTTGTCAATGATCATCCCTGGACCAGATTCTCCTGGTAATGATATAGATGTATATTTGCAGCCCCTGATTGATGAGCTTTTACTGTTGTGGGATGGAGTTGAAACATTTGATGCCTCTTCGAAAAAAGAGTTCCATCTCAAAGCTGCACTTTTGTGGACTATAAATGATTTTCCAGCATTAGGTTACCTAAGTGGATGGAGCACAGGTGGTACATATGCCTGTCCTGCTTGTGGTCCAGCGACAAAATCATTTCGCCTGAAGCATGGTAAAAAGTCGTGCTATATGGGTCATCGTCGATGGCTGCCAGAAAATCACAGATACCGAAGGCAAAGGATGCAGTTTGATGGCTCCATAGAGACTGAACTTGCACCTAAAACAATGAGTGTCAGCACTATTCTTAAAATGTTAGAAGGGAGAGAGTTTGTGCTTGGGAAAAAGGTGAGCATAGCAAAGAAGGACAAGAAGAAAAGCAAGAATAAGGAAGTGGCAGATGAAAGTGCTAAGAAACGCAAGCGTAAAACAAAAGGACAAAATAATGAGTCAAATGGGAGTGTTAGTCAGGAGGTGAAGAATCCTAAAGATTGGTTGAAAAAGAGGTCAGTGTTCTTTAATCTACCATATTGGGAACAAAATAGATTAAGACACAATCTAGATGTAATGCACTTAGAGAAAAATGTGAGCGACAACTTTATCTCGACTTTGTTAGCTATTTGTCATAAAACAAAGGATGACCTTAATGCACGACTAGATTTAGTTGAACTTAGAATTCGAGAGGATCTTCATCCTGTTGTACATAATGATGGAAAGCAGACGATTCCTGATGCACCTTTTACCATGTCTAGAGAGAAAAAGGAGATCCTTTGCTCAGTAATAAAAAACCTTAGGACCCCTGATGGATATGCATCAAACATATCTAGGTGTGTGAACATGAAAGACTTTACATTAAGTGGACTTAAGAGTCATGACAATCATGTTTTACTACATGACATTCTACCGGTGGCGCTCCGATCCTGTTACCCTAGCAAAGATGTCATGAGGATAGTTGTTGAACTATCTAATTTCTTCAAGATGTTGTGCTCCAAAGTTATAGATGTTGATGAGTTGGTAAAGCTTCAAGAGAGTATTGTGATGACACTATGTGATATGGAAAGAACTTTCCTGCCATCATTTTTTACTGTGAGCGTGCATTTGATGGTGCATTTGGTAGAAGAAGTTAAACATGGTGGCCCTGTTCAGTACCGATGGATGTACCCCATGGAAAGGTATGAAACTTCATTTAGTTTGCACTGTTGTTGTCAATAAATCATTTCGATAACTTACACATGTTCATAATTGCATATTTGCATATAGGTTTTTTGTTCGGCTAAAGGCACTTGTCAAGAATAGAGCTCACCCAGAAGGATCAATTGCTGAAGGATATTGCATGGAGGAATGCTTGGACTTTTGTTCAAGATTTTTAGAAGTAACAACTCGTCTTACTAGGCCATCTAGAAATCCTGAATCTTCTCATGAAAAAAAAGGCTTGTACTTGTTTGATAGTGCTGGTGAACCAATTGGAAAGTGTATTGTGGTCAAAGTTGATAAGCATGTTCTTGTTCAGGCACACAGATATGTCTTGCGACATTTCGATGAACTTGAGGATTTACGTAGGTCTGTTCTTATATTTCTCCAGGTTTTGGTTATTTTGTAGTAACTTATTGATGACATGACACTGATCCTATTCTTGTAGAGAGTTCTTGGAAGAGGAGAAAAGCAAGCTGGGGCCATCAACCAATTTGACACCTTGTTCCATTGAGAAGTTGACCGATGAACACTTTCCTGATTGGTTAGAGCAAAAGGTGTGTACATCTTAAGTTGGTGCATTGTATGCACACACTATTAATTAATAGCTGAATTGGATATAATTAAATGCATTTGTACAAACAGGTTATCCTAGGGGATGGAAAAAGCATAACGGCAAAGGTTAGAGCATTGGCTGCAAAACCTAGCAGATATGGTGTGAGATGCAGTGGATTCTCTATTAATGGTTTTAGGTTCCACACTATGAGCCGTGAGGCTGCACGCTTGACACAGAATAGTGGTATAGTGAACATCGCACATGATGGTGTGCATTATTATGGTAGATTGTCAGATATAATTGAATTGTCATATGCAGAGTACAAGGTAGTGCTTTTCAAAGGTGAATGGTATGATGTTCATCATCAGGCTGGGATACGAAAAGATGAGTTTGGATTTACCCTTGTGAATTTTTCTCGAACGATACACACAGGACAAAAATTAGAGCATGATCCTTTTGTCTTCTCTTCACAAGTGCAACAAGTATTTTATGTCCAAGATCCAAGAGCTGAATCGTGGTACACCGTGGTGAAAGTTATACCACGTGATAATTTTGACATGGGTGCTGAAATGTTGGAAGAGGAAACAGTTTAGATTGCATAGTTGACAATGTAAACTTGATTCAGTTCTGAATTGATTGCATAGTGTAAAAAATCAGTTTTTTATCCATTTTATTGACAATTTAAACTTGATTCAGTTCTTAATTGATTGCATAGTAAAAGTTATGAATTGGTATTCAGTTTTTAAGTTCTGAAATGTTGGTGTAAAAGTTCTGAAATGTTGATGTAAAAGTTCTGAAAATGTTGATGTAAAAGTTCTGAAATGTTGATTGCATAGTGTAAAAGTTCAGTAAACTTTACAATCAGTAACTTTTGTTAAAAGTTCTGAATAGGGGTATGTTAAAAAATCCAAAAACCCTGCTCTTTCTGAGGTTCGAACACCCGACCTGTGGTTCAAACAGCCTGTCCTCTACCATTGGACTATCGATGCTTTCCTGAGAGTATTGTGCAAGCAGCGTATTTATATGTATACTTTTATTTAGTATTTAACCCTTCGCCGCCCGTGACGCCTCCTCTTCTCCCCAATATTCCCCAATCCCCTTTCGTCGCGCGTCGAACCCTTCGCCTGCCAGAAGCCCCACCGTCGCCGCCGGGCGCCGTCGGTCAGCCGTCGTTGGTTGGCCGCCGCCTCAGACCCCCGCCACGTTCACTCTCTCGCGCGCTTGGGGGCTCCCTGCGCCGCTCGCCAGACCTCGAGGTGCGCCTCCACTTTATCATTGACCTTATCTCTTTTGTTGATTGAAGAACAGTGCCTATGCTTGAAAGATAGCTGTTCAGTTCAAGTAATTTCTCACTGGTTTTGCTAGAATCATTTTCTGAGTATTGTGAACTTATTTGAAGTCTTGAAGATATATCCTTCTAATTTTTATGTTTCTTGTGAGTATTAGTATGAAGTATCAGTTTGTAGTTTGGTTATCTATAGCATTTCTGAAATTTAGTGCACTGCATCAAATCTTAATGTTTACTTGATGTTTCAAGTGAAATGAGTAATAAAGACTGAATGTCCAAGCTTGAATGTTGGTTGTTTCTACTGATTTTTCCTAAAACCTCTAATTACTTTGGAGCATACTGGTTAGTTTTAGTCTGAATTATGTAGTGTCACTACTGTTATGAGTGGGGGATACTTAATACTGATATTTGAGTAGTAGGGTACCATAAACATGAATCACCATATTTGTGATTTCATTTTGTTATAAATTCAATCAGTGAACATATCCTTCTGTTTTTGTCTAATCAGCTGTTTTCATCTAATTGAAAACTGTTTCAAAACTATACCTTTGAGCTCTTTTCATCTAATTTGAATATTCATTTGCCGAGAAGCCGAGCATTTTTCTAGTGATGGGTCCTCCTAACAAAGAGTTGAAGAGGGACAAATTGGGGAGGTTCCGGCGTCATACGAAACTCGAAAGAAAGTATGTGGTTCCAAAGAGTGAACAGAACACTGGGTCATCTACTACATCAAGCGGGGTCTGTGAGGTGTGCCAGTGTGGTAAGGTTAAGGTAGAAGGCCGCCCTTGCGATTGCGCGCCAAAGTCCAAAAGGAAGCGTGTGGTTCTTCAATTGGACTCGGACTCGGACGACAACATGCCGCATCAAGGTAAAGGGCAAACTGTAGAGGCAAGTCGTGCCAAAGGGCAAACTGTTGAGGCAAGTCATGCCAAGGAAAAAACTGTAGACAGAAGTGGTGGCAAAGGAACAACTGCAGATGGAATTGGTGGCAAAGGAAAAACTGTTGAGGCAAGTGGCAGCAAGATGACTGTTGAGGCAAGAACTTCTGATACTTCAGTTATTTTACATTGCTATATCAGTGTGCATTCATAGTATATTTAATATTTTATTTATGAGTTACTTATCTGAGTTTCAATGTTTATATCTTCTTGCAATCATGCAGGACTATCTAGACCTAATGCTTGTACAACTAGACTGCGTGATCGAGAAGCTGGATGTAATGATGGACAAACTTGACATAGTGATCGACAAGATGTGTTCTAAATGACATGGACAACGACGTGATAGTTAGTTAGTGGTGGTGGATGTTGTCATCTTTTGTTTAGTTAGGTGTGGTTGTTGTTGTTCATGATCGATCGTATCTTTTGGTTACTTAATGATGGATGTTGTTATCGATAGATCGCTGGTACCTTTTGTTAGGTTGGTGGTTGAACTAATGAACTAATGACTGATGGCTGCATCATATATGTAAGAATTACTAATGGCACATCTAATTGACTGCATGTGGTATCTTTACTTAATTTGACTGATCAGACTGTATGCTTCTGTCATGCTATCATCTTCAGTTAATCTGAGCAAAATTCCAACTTTTCTGGTGCAAATGCAAATTTGCAAAAATTTCGTTATCATGTTGTATATGGTGCTATTATATTATACTTACATTCTACGATGAAAATTTGAAAATGTTTCAACGAATTTGTGACATAGGATGTTAAGAAACTCGACCTTCTCATGACAGGAATTGAATTACAGTTTTCAAAAGGAATAGGTTCGGGTCGAAAGCAAATTTATGATTAAACAGTCATTTCAACTTTAATTTTTTTTTATAATCAAAGTACAACTTATCTCCTTCCACATAAAATGTTTGTAATTTTGTATAACCATTTAATTTGCTATTTTTAACACATTAGTCGTGTTCCTACGATTTATATCGAAATATGTCAAATTTTTTGTCCCCACATACACTAAATTCGAAGTTTTTCTGAAAAACTATGTTGTGAAACTCGATCGGTAATGCGGAGGTTAAGGGTTCTTAAATTCTAAGAAAATCAAATAAAGTCTGAAAAATACGAGATTTTTCATGGTGCTATTATATTATACTTACATTCTACGATGAAAATTTGAAAATGTTTCAACGAATTTGTGACATAGGATGTTAAGAAACTCGACCTTCTCATGACAGGAATTGAATTACAGTTTTCAAAAGGAATAGGTTCGGGTCGAAAGCAAATTTATGATTAAACAGTCATTTCAACTTTAATTTTTTTTTATAATCAAAGTACAACTTATCTCCTTCCACATAAAATGTTTGTAATTTTGTATAACCATTTAATTTGCTATTTTTAACACATTAGTCGTGTTCCTACGATTTATATCGAAATATGTCAAATTTTTTGTCCCCACATACACTAAATTCGAAGTTTTTCTGAAAAACTATGTTGTGAAACTCGATCGGTAATGCGGAGGTTAAGGGTTCTTAAATTCTAAGAAAATCAAATAAAGTCTGAAAAATACGAGATTTTTCATGGTGCTATTATATTATACTTACATTCTACGATGAAAATTTGAAAATGTTTCAACGAATTTGTGACATAGGATGTTAAGAAACTCGACCTTCTCATGACAGGAATTGAATTACAGTTTTCAAAAGGAATAGGTTCGGGTCGAAAGCAAATTTATGATTAAACAGTCATTTCAACTTTAATTTTTTTTTATAATCAAAGTACAACTTATCTCCTTCCACATAAAATGTTTGTAATTTTGTATAACCATTTAATTTGCTATTTTTAACACATTAGTCGTGTTCCTACGATTTATATCGAAATATGTCAAATTTTTTGTCCCCACATACACTAAATTCGAAGTTTTTCTGAAAAACTATGTTGTGAAACTCGATCGGTAATGCGGAGGTTAAGGGTTCTTAAATTCTAAGAAAATCAAATAAAGTCTGAAAAATACGAGATTTTTCATGGTGCTATTATATTATACTTACATTCTACGATGAAAATTTGAAAATGTTTCAACGAATTTGTGACATAGGATGTTAAGAAACTCGACCTTCTCATGACAGGAATTGAATTACAGTTTTCAAAAGGAATAGGTTCGGGTCGAAAGCAAATTTATGATTAAACAGTCATTTCAACTTTAATTTTTTTTTATAATCAAAGTACAACTTATCTCCTTCCACATAAAATGTTTGTAATTTTGTATAACCATTTAATTTGCTATTTTTAACACATTAGTCGTGTTCCTACGATTTATATCGAAATATGTCAAATTTTTTGTCCCCACATACACTAAATTCGAAGTTTTTCTGAAAAACTATGTTGTGAAACTCGATCGGTAATGCGGAGGTTAAGGGTTCTTAAATTCTAAGAAAATCAAATAAAGTCTGAAAAATACGAGATTTTTCATGGTGCTATTATATTATACTTACATTCTACGATGAAAATTTGAAAATGTTTCAACGAATTTGTGACATAGGATGTTAAGAAACTCGACCTTCTCATGACAGGAATTGAATTACAGTTTTCAAAAGGAATAGGTTCGGGTCGAAAGCAAATTTATGATTAAACAGTCATTTCAACTTTAATTTTTTTTTTATAATCAAAGTACAACTTATCTCCTTCCACATAAAATGTTTGTAATTTTGTATAACCATTTAATTTGCTATTTTTAACACATTAGTCGTGTTCCTACGATTTATATCGAAATATGTCAAATTTTAACTACAAATACCTCAAACTATGTGCCAAAATTATAGAATAATCATATTCATGTTTTTCTGCCCTTTTTTTGAAAAAAACCTATGTTCTATAACTTTATAGAGTCTTAAAAAAGGAACAAAATTTGAGTCATGTTTGTTAAGATGAAATACTTGATTTTAAATTTGTATTGAACGATAGAAACATATTTAAAAAACAAACTAAAAATATGGTGACCTCCAGGGATCGAACCTGGGTCGCCATCTTACCAACCAGCGCCTACATCCATCAGTGCTACTTTTAATTCTTGATAATTTTGCGCATGCAATTGTATTTTGTGCTAGTACCGAATACAGTACCGAAATTTTTTGGCGCCAGGTTGCGCGCCAAACACTTTTACCTCCTGTACATTGAAATCCTTGCCTTATTCAACACCCGGAAAGCTCGCAACCGCACGGCAACCGCACGGAAACCTCCTGTACATCCAATTATCCTTTTACCTCTCCTTCTATACTATACATCCAATTCCCCTTTACCGCTCGGGCGCCGGCAACCGCAGAGCCGCACCTGCTCGTCGGCATCCTCAAGTTCTCGTCGTCACAATCTCCGCTCCAGGTATTGCCATGCCTTCGTCCCAATCTCCGGCCTGCTTATCGATTTACTGCTTATCGTCGCGCGCCATGAGTTCAGATATGACATTGAATTAGGGTTCCAAGAAATTTAATACCTTCGACATGTAATCTTTCATGAAATCATATGTGCTCTACTGTTGAGAGTTCGTACAAGATGAGTATCTCTTGCTGGTATGCACATTCTGAAATATTTGGAGGAATCAGACTGGTATTCTGTTCTGTTTCAAAATCCTGCTGGAGCTATCTGCTGATTGATGATTTGTGTTCCAATTTGAAGTTGCTGAATCCAGATTTTGATCATGGTTCTGATTCTAGTGTTGTATGTCCTGAATCTGTTTTGGGTTTTGCCATCTTGAGAATATCATTCTGCGCACTGTGTTGAATTGAAATTTGAATCTGTGTTTTTAGAGGTGCGTTGGGTGAATTGATCATGAAATTTTAATCTGTGTTTTTAGAGGTAGTTGAATGCTGATAGCAGTCACAATAACTTGATGACTTAAATCTTTGTAACTTCTGATCAGATCATGGTAAGACCACTTCGACGGTTAAGGAACTTGAACCTCCAACAAGAAGAGGAGGCAGAACCTATTGAGAATGGGCAGGATAACTTAGCAGAGTGTGAGAATGAGCAGGATAACTTAGCGGACTATGAGAATGGCCACTCCAACTTACCAGAGCATGGCAACGACGAAACATTGCAAAGTCCTCCTGATGTTGATGGCTTATTAGCGCGGCTCCCAAGCCAACATCCGCGAACCCCAATAAATATAATATGTGAGTTTCATGTTTTTATTGCATATCCAAATTCAGTGTCAACATAATCTATTTCCTATATGTAGGGCCAAATGGAGATGTCAGACAAGTTGTAGGGGAGTTCAGAGTTTCAAATTTAGTGGATTTACAAGGAGGAAAGGTTATGGTAGGGACTGATGAAAATGGTGTCCCAAATGAAAGGTCAGCCTCTATTCTTGGACAATACCTTGGACAGATAGCAGAAAAACCATCATTAGCGCCTTTACACATTGAAAGATGGGACAATGCTTTGTTCAATACTCACAAGCAACAGATAATCAAAGATGTGGAGGTAAAATTAATGTTCCTAGCTAGTTCAATCAAAAGTACCTCAATTTCCATCCATCTAGTAACAGCTACGTCTACTTTTTATAGGAAAACTTTCAGTTCCCCCGCCAAACGCTAAATCTTACAAGGGACTGGGTGCTACGGACTGTTAACAATAGGTGGCGATCCTACAAATCAAAGTTGAAGAAACAATATTACAACCGTGAAGAGAGATCTCTAGATGAAATCATAAATGGGAAACCAAGCAAAGTGAATGAACTTCAATGGAAAGCCCTTGTTGGATTTTGGTGCCGAGAACCACATAAGGTACCACCCTTTTATTCATCATTTATATGCATGATGAAAGTAACGAGTGTAACATCACTTCATAACTCTTTTATTTGCAGAAAGTATGTGCGATAAACTCTAGGATCGCAAAAGAACAGAAAAATACACACACATCTGGGAGAAAAAGCCATGCTAGGCTTAAAAAAGAGATGGTGGGATATATTCATCCCAAGTTACTTCTTGTATTCACATTCATCTAATTCAGATCTGTAATGAGCCCCACTTTTGTATGTTCTGCAGGAAGTTAACCATAAAAGGAAGATTAATAGGCTTGAATTATGGGAGGCTGCTCACAAGAAAAAGAATGGCAGATTCACTACTCACAAAGTGGATGCACTAATGGTACATTTTATGATCCTAAGCATTTATGTTCGATCTGAATTTCTGTTTACCATTTTTTGACCTCGCACTGTTTTTATTTCTATAGAACGCATCCTATGAGGAATTAGAAAAAAGGCAACAAATGAACAATGGTAATCTTTCAGCGCAAGATTTTAATGAGGTCTTCAATGGGATAGTTGCTAAGGAGTTAAAAGCACGAGGGTACTATGATGATAAGTACTGGAGTGAAGTTCGAGTGTCCCAAGGTCTAACTTTTGTCACTCAAACTGCGGAAGAAAGAAGGTACCAAGATAAACTAATTGAAATGGAGAATAAGATGAAACGCATGGGTGGCTTCATGAAGCACTGGCTTGGTTTCATGATAAAAAAGTTTCCTGAAGAGGATTTCATAAAAGAAATGGTAGCCAATCTACATGATGATGAAGTAAGCATTTGTTTCTTTTTCAGAATGGCAACTACATATTTTTTCTCATTGATAGCAGTGATTACAAGTAAGCCCTCCTCTCACTTGTTTTTTTTTCAAGGATGAACCTGTAGAACCAGAAATTCATAGTGATGACAGCGCTGCACACACAATTGGTAATGTGCACTCTCCGACAAATGAAGTGCAGGTAATACATCACCTACTTTCTGTCATGTGTACTCATCTACATCATTACTATTAAAGTTTATACTAATGGATTATGTAATATGGTTTATTATACTTTGCAGCACGATACATCCACCGAAGACCGTATGCCTCTACCTACTGACCATGTGGTTGCAACGGTATGCAGTACATCATGCAAACTAAATCTCACAGTAATTATGTAATTTAATTCCCAACATTTGAACATGCTTATAAGTACTGTGTTATGTTCCTTGTTTGGCTCTTGTTTACTACAGGAGGAACAAATTCATAGTTCTGTTCATGAAGGTAACTGTGTTAATGCAGCCACAAATATTTCCCAAGATCCCATATTGACAAACATGGTATGTCTAGACTAACATTGCAATGTTAATCTATATTGGCTGAACTTATTTTACTGATGATGTATTTTGACTAATATAAGTTATGTTTATTCTAGAGGACTCGAAGAGTTAAAGCCCCTAGTTTGAGCCAATCTGATTCGGTATGCTTCTATTCTGCTTGTTTCTTTTGTAATTAAATTATTTAAATTACAAAATCTTACCTTCTTGTTTTGCAAAATGGTAGAGCCGTTCTCCAATATATCTTATTTCCCTAAGAAACAAAGGAAGAATTGTGGCCAAAGCGCGGTTGGTGACAACTGATTGGAAACGAGAGATTGGAGGAACCATGCTTGGAAAGGAATACGTTGGGGTTTATGTTGAAGGTCTTGAAAACGTTGATGTTAGAAATAAAGGAGATGAGCTTATACCTAGACCTATTTTTGAGATTCGTAAACTAGTAGATGCTATTGGCTATACTATACCTTGGCCCCGTTCACATGTAAGCTTTTTTTAAAGAATAAACCTTCAATTCTGTAATATCTTCAACTTGTGGTATTCATCTAACCTCATGCCCCATTGCAGGTGAAGAAAATTACAATGGAGACCAGCAAGAATCGACAATGAAGCATAGTTTATATTTGTTAGTGAAATAAATTTAGAAATATTTGTGTGATAGTCACTATTTTTATGTTTCTTTAGCAAGGCAATAGTCTTGTTCATAATAACTTAATTACTGCACTAGTTGGTTCAAAGTACTCATCATATCATTTATTTGCAAATTATTATCCAAATAGAAAATCTGCTTTGCTCGCTTTTTGGGTTTCATATTATGGTCATTGACCTACATACAGTGTACCATGCACTTGGCACAGTTCATGGAAAGGTGTGGACAAGAGGACTAATGTTTCAATGGTTAGTTTTTTCTTTACCATTCTTGTCTTCCTGCCATTTAATTTCATGTTGATCACCAATTTACTTATATTATGTTATTAGCTTCCTTTCTCTGTTGTGCTTGAATAATTGAAATTTGTCCATATAACTTCATCAGATTATGTTTATTTATCACCCCTTATTTGTTAGGCCTCACTACTGTTTTTTGATAAACTCATTCTCTGAAACACTCATATGTATAAGTTTCTTTGCTGCAATTCATCCTATCCTGAATTGGCTCCAGTTCAATTTATGGTTATTTGCTAGGTAAGACAATTGATGTTGCTGCTATTAGTGCATCCCTCTACATATGATTTATGGCATGGGTTATATACTAACACATATTAATAATTTTTCAGGTCATAGATAATTATGTGCCAATTATTACTATGGTACAATCTGTGATGTCCTCGAGTGCAGCTAAAGGAGAAATTTGCTATGTACAAGAACATGAAGCCATGTGGTTTATAGGGAAAAGATTCACACTGAAATGATGAGCCAACACTCCTGGTGACCATGATGCTGAAGTTTTGTTGAACAAGAGTTAAACATATGTTCAGTTTGGACAGGCTTTTGCATGAATAATGCCATCCCGTGCAAATACATGTACCAAATTTGTATTTGCCAAGATGTGCATTGCTTTCTTACAATATTTATGCATATGTATTACAAAGATTCAAGGTTACGATACAGAGTTGTCAAATGAAATGAAATTGTTAGCAACTTTTCCTTATTGGCTTGATACTGATCAAGGGAATGCAATAATGATTGACTTCAATATGTAGTCTGTGTATTCTGATTGGTCCATATTTATGGTGAAGAAAATAATTGTTGGTCAATTATTTCCAATAGATCATTTTTTAATAAAACATTATCTGATAATAAAATATAAATATATATTACAATTATGTATGTAAATAAAAAATCATTATATATTAGTACACATGAAAATATATGTATCTATAAACCGTCTCTATAATTCTTAATACACAATGTGATGTAACTACTAAACATGTCTATATCCGTAGACGCGTAATTATAATGTATCTATGATATTGTTTCTACATTTGTTAACACGCATTGTGGTGTTAATACAAAACGTGTCACCTGCCATATCATCCGCCATGTCACATGCCACGTCAATCGCCACATCATCTTCCACGTAATTTGCCACATCATCTGCCACATCATCTTCCACGTCATCTGCCACGTCATCTTCCACATCATCTGCCACGTCACATTTCGCCCTCTACAAATTCGTCTCTATACTTATTACTGCGCAATAAGACGTCCTTATAAAACGCATCTATATTATTAGACATAATTTCTATATGTATCTATAAATTGTATCTACATTTATTAACGTGAATGTAACGTCACAATACTACGTAACTACATCACTACAGACGTTTTATACATGTGTCTACTAAACTGTATCTAACTTTATAGATATGCAAATAACGTGTTTATACACTGTCTCTTACTTTCATAGCAACGCATAAATAATTCATCTCTACAAGGTCTGACGCGGTACGTACGAAGACGCTTCTAACACGCTTTATGAAAGCGTGTCTATATTGACATAGATATGAAATAAAGCGTGTCTAGACCCTAATTCTGGCGTAGCTACAGGGGGTGTTTTCTAGTAGTGGTAGGGGAGGTCCGGGCGGGCGGTTAGGGCACCGGTTTTTATAGGGTATAAGTTTTGATTGGTTTTTTGTGGAAAGTGAGGAGGCAATATGGGGCTTGCGGACGGAGGAACGGAAAACTAGCCGCTTTATAATAGTAGAGATTTTTTTAATGATAATGGTCTTTTGTGTTTAATTACTCATCTATATATGCTAAATGTAAATATGTGATCCAGATTTATGAAATATCTCATAATTCGGCCATGTCAAGAGAGTAAAAGTAATGTGCGGCCAGAAACTATTCACTCCGTTCATTTTTAAATGACGTCGTTGACTTTTATCTCAACATTTGACCATTCATCTTATTCAAAATTCCGTGTAAATATGCAAAAATATAAGCTATGCTTGAAGTACATTCAATAATAAAATAAATGATATTTCAAAAAGATTTGTAAATAAGACAAATGGTCAAATGTCGAGATAAAAGTCAACGACATCGTTTAAAAACGAATGGAGGTAGTAACAAGCTAGCAAGAGATTAAAGTCCAATAGATTATCCAAAGTCAAAGACATGCAAACTTTTATTATAGGACAGCTAATTCTGCTAATTGTCCAAGCTGATCAATTGTACACAAGTACAAGTTTACATGTGAGTACACTTCAAAAATATCTAACAAACACACATTATTTGATACCCCCACAAAAATATTATTTGATAGGACAAGTAATTAGAGGTCAAAAACTAAGCAAGAATATGTGAGCATGTGATTCATAATTCGTGTGAACTCCCAATATTTTTTTTCCAATAATGTAGCACATACATAAAATTCTATGTCATGTGATTTATGATAACGAAAGGAAAACATTATATCACTATATATATATACTACTTTAAAAGAAACCAGTAGTAATGAGGGTCTGTTTGGTTCAGATTTTTGAACCACCAGCTTTCTAGCTCAGAAGTTGGAATCTGAACCAAACAACTCTTTTGGTCACCCAGCATTTCTAGAATCCGTAGATTCTCGTAGTACAAATTTGAAAGTTGGTATAACCCAGATTTTACAGCTTCTCGGTTCACCTTTGAATGAATATTACCTACCATGCCATTAAAACATACGGGTTCATGTAAAATTTGAAAAAGTGAAATTTTAGTAAAATATATCATTTTAGTGTAATTTAAAAATATAATTTTAATATAAACATTACAAAATTTCATGATTAGAATGATTTATATGTAAAATTACACATTAATAATGTAACTAAACATCATGAACTACCAAAATATAAATCCGCAACTATTCCAACCGAACAACTTCTCAGCTTTTCTACAGCTCACAGCTCACATCAGCTTTTCCACAACTCACATAGTTCACAACAACTTTTACAAAATCTACAGTTCAACCAAACACACCCCGAGTCTGCCACTACCGCTTCTTTTCACAGCAAACAAAAACACTCCGGTTTTAGATTCGTCCATCTCTATTTGCATGGTATTCCTTTAATGTTGTAATTTTTTTCCCGAGCACTCAGCTAATATATATATATATATATATATAAAGATGCAAGCACACCTGTATAGACTAGCTAGGGGCCTTGGATAATTAAGATTAAGATTCCGAGTATCTAGCCGATGCTTCGTAGCTTCTTGATATTAGCTTATTTCTAGATTATATAGCTACTAGTTTTACGATATGGGGGAGAATCTAAATTATTTGGGGGAGACGGAGATTCTAGAAGTAGTAGATTATTGTAGTATAGCTTCTGTTTCAAGCAATATTTTCACTACAACATGCTTGGTGCTCTCTAAGCTAGATCATATGTAGCAACTTTTATGTACATCAAAAAGCCCTTTATGTAGTGTGAGAGCATAAACTTCTCAAAGAAGCTGTGGAAAAGCACACCCATGCAAGAGGCATGAGTGAGTGATTCTCCAATAAGAAATTCAAGGTCCAATGTTGTGCAAAACTAAAGGACCCTTCTGCATCTAGGCAATTCATGAATGGTTCTCACCATGTTTTATATATACAAACCACATGTCATCACAATCATAAAGATCTACTCCCACCATTACATATTATAATTCGTTTAATTTTTTTATAAGTTGGATCTCTCTAACTAAAAATATATCAACAACAAAGTATAGCATCAAATTAGTTGTATCAAATCCATAGTAAAAACATATCTTAATAGTATATATGTGTATTCGATACTATAGGTGTTAATAAATGTTTCTTTAAATTTGATCAAATTTAAAGATATATTTGACTTAAAAAAGTCAACCGACTTATAATATGAAATGGAGCGAGAAGGCGGCTTGCTAATTGCCTATTAGTGTTAGCTTATGACAATCATATAGATGCCATCAAAATATCAAATAACTGAGACCTTAATCAGCATAAACCTCAGTGAGCTATTCAAGCTAGAGATGTCACCAAGAAATATGGTTTATCGAGTGCATTTTAGCGTACACTCGGCAAAATTTGGTTTGCCGAGTGTCCGATGGAATGCACTCGGTGAACCCTCAGGTACTCGGCAAACACGTTGTTTCCCGTAGTGCCAGCAGCTATAAACTATTAGGGGGTGTATACATGCTCTAAACTAATTAACTAGGGTTTATGTCCTGATCATTTGGATTGGTGTCAACTAATTTTGGGGGTAAATGTACTTTTAATTGGAAAGCTTATGCCAAGAGGTTTATAGTGCTTGTGACAAATTTTAACTCTCCATGATAAAGAGTGTTGACAAACATAGACCCACAAAGATGATTATTGGATTAAGATGTGTACACATGGAACACACAAGATTTCTTAGTGAGATTGTCACCTGGTTTTGACTTTTTAATAACTATTAAAACAATATTTATAAGTGATATATAAGAGATAAATAATTATATTAATAGAATATTTTTTTGATTTATAAATAAGGATATATACATAATAAGCGAAAGTATATGCTTTGTGTTTCGGTTATGTTATTTTCTCGAATTTTAGTGTCTCATCACGCATTTCGTTTAGGAATAATTGGATCATGCAATTACAATTTTGCGACTTTGGAATTGTAATGACGTATTTTAGAATTCTCTAAAATTGTAATGACATATTTCAGCATTCTCTAAATTTGTTATGACATGTTTTGGAATTCTCTAAATTTGTAATGGTATAGCTCGGTGTTCTCTGAAATTGAAATGACATATTTCGGAATTTTCTAAATTTGTAATGGTATAGTTCGGAGTTCTCTGAAATTGTAATGACATAAATCTAAATATGCGAATTGTAATGACATTTCTCTAAAATCGTAAAAATATAATGACATGAATCCAACTAACCCTTTTCATTTAAGAGCCTCTTAAATCTTAGGTACAACCCTGCTCATAACCTAGTCCTAAATGACTTGGACACAAGTCCATATCCTAAATCGTATATATATACATATATACACACACACAAATGCTATCCTACACCACATGTGTAGAAAAGTTATTCTACTGAAAATCTAGTACTGAGAAAAAAATAGTACTCAATTGTTATTCTACTAAGAAAATCTACTACTGGAAATAGTCGGTGTAGAATAGCGCTCCCGTGTGTGTATATATATATATCCTTTTTAATGTCTTATAATCCTTGGTTTAACCACTAATAATTATTGTAAGGATGTGTCAAGAACATTTCCATGTGATTCTCTACATGCATATTAGGTGGCAAATCATTGGTTAAAACGTTTGCAGTGGTAATGACATATCATACACTCCAAATCTTGTAAATCAGCTATGAAAATGATACGGTTTTTCATCTTTACATATGAAAATGAACAAAACCAAGACATTATTTTGCAAGAAATAAATGCACACTAGTGTTCACCTGTCACTAAAAGGAGACATATCAGACGCGGCGTGGAGAACTTTTAGTGACGGATGTTTATCTGTCACTAACGGTGATGCTTAGCTGTATTGACACGATAAAAACGACGAGGAACGTGTCCATCACTAATATACATTTATGACTAACCCACACCATGAACACGCGACGAAAAATCATTTCAATGTCATTATTAGGCCAAAGATATGTGGAACAATAGAATGCAATCTTAATGAGAAAAACAACTATCAAATCGAGATCACAACATTACACCCGTATATAATGTAGCATGGTTCATATCACAAGAAATGCATATGATAAACCTTAATAAAAGGAATAATTGAATCTATGTCATTACAATTTTGTGACTTTGGATAAATGTCATTACATTTCGTATATTTAGATTTATGTCATTACAATTTCAGCTCAGTCTTGTAGTTCTCTGAAATTGTAACGGCATATTTCAGAATTTTCTAAAATTGTAATGGCACATTTCAGAATTCTCTAAATTTGTAATGGTATAGTTCGAAGTTCTCTGGAATTGTAACGACACAAATCTAAATATGCGAATTATAATGACATTTTTTCAAAGTCACAAAACTATAATGACGTAGATCCAACTAACCCTTGATATAAAAGATGTTGACAAGTAAGGTCCTATTTATTTCAGCTTCTAGCAGTTAGAGATTCTCGGTAGCTAGCTAGTCTGCGTAGCTGATATTTCCAGCTTCTGGATTCTAGTTCATTTCTAGATTCTGTAGCTACTGATTCTCACAATCTGAGTCCATAATTTGAACCATTTATTTCCGCATCAGATTCTAAAAGCAATTGCAGCCATCAGAAACCGAAACAAACATGCTCTAAATATATGTACAAATAGAATAACAATTTGAAAATTAACAATACAAATATTACACACATCAAAGCAAAAAAAAGAGAAGAATAGTAAAAGAAACACCTATATACAACAGCACATGACATCAAAAAAAGCAGAAAATAAACAATAAAAACGTAAGGAGAGAGAGAGAGATAGAATAGAGAGAGAAGAAGAAGGAAGGAAGGAAAGGAGAGGAAGAAGTGGTGGTGGTGGTGGTGGTGTGGCCTTTGAGGTTGCCATGCCTCCCCCAAGATCCTAGACAGCCCAGAGGTGGTGCGACCCTTGCTCGGATCAACCGGTGCGCCCCTGAATTCCCCGCTCTGTCCCGTCCCGGCCACGCCGCCGCGCCCCGAATTTCTGCCCCCATTTCGTGCCCAATTGCGGCGGTTTCGATCGGTTCTTGGGTGCCGGGCATTCGTGGTGCGTTGTCCTTCGGGGTTAGATCTGCCGCCCGGATCGCCGGCGCGCTAAAGATCGGATCTTGCGATGGCGGCGCCCGTTTCTTGATCCGATTGCGGCTGATTCGATCGGGCTGCGTAAGATCTGATGCGAAAGCTTCTGTCTTTGTTTCTGCAGGGCGGGTGGTGGTGGAGGAGGAGGGGGCCGTGCTGGAGATGGAGGCGGATGCCGGGAAGCTGTTCATCGGCGGCATCTCGTGGGACACCAACGAGGACCGCCTCAGGGAGTACTTTGAGAAGTACGGGGAGGTGGTGGAGGCCGTCATCATGCGCGACCGGGCCACCGGACGCGCCCGCGGCTTCGGCTTCATCGTCTTCGCCGACCCTGCTGTCGCCGAGCGTGTCATAATGGAGAAACATATGATCGATGGGCGCATGGTAGGCGCTAGATGTTGCTTACTTGTATTAGATTCATGGTGCGATAGATCCATGCTGATATGACGATTTGTAGCTGTTGGTGGATGTTGTCATTTCGAAGAATTCAGGACGTTCTGATTTGTTTTGTCAGGTTGAGGCGAAGAAAGCTGTTCCCAGGGACGACCAGCATGCTCTCAGCAAGAGTGGTGGCAGTGCTCATGGATCACCAGGTCCGAGTCGCACCAAGAAGATATTCGTCGGGGGTCTAGCATCCACCGTGACAGAAGCGGACTTCCGGAAGTATTTCGAACAGTTTGGGATGATTACTGATGTTGTCGTCATGTACGATCACAACACACAGCGTCCTAGAGGTTTTGGGTTCATCACGTACGACGCGGAGGATGCTGTGGATAAGGCATTGTTCAAGACCTTCCATGAACTGAATGGTAAGATGGTTGAGGTCAAGCGGGCGGTTCCTAAGGAACTATCTCCTGGACCTACCATGCGCTCTCCGGTCGGTGGATTCAACTACGCCATGAATAGAACCAATAGCTTTCTCAATGGATACACCCAGGGTTACAACCCAAGCCCGGTAGGTGGCTATGGAATGAGGATGGATGCAAGGTTTGGGCTTCTATCGGGTGGCCGCAGTAGTTATCCTTCTTTTGGTGGTGGTTATGGAGTTGGTATGAATTTCGATCCAGGGATGAACCCAGGTATTGGGGGAAGCTCGAGCTTCAACAACAGTATCCAGTATGGAAGGCAGCTTAATCCATACTACAGTGGAAATTCGGCTAGATACAATAGCAATGTTAGCTATGGTGGAGTCAATGACAATACTGGGTCAGTGTTTAACTCGCTGGCTCGTAATTTATGGGGTAATTCAGGTCTGAATTACTCTTCCAACTCCGCAAGCTCTAATTCCTTCATGTCATCTGCCAATGGGGGCCTTGGTGGAATTGGGAACACCAATGTGAACTGGGGGAACCCTCCCGTGCCTGCACAAGGTGCTAGCGCTGGCTCAAGCTATGGCAGCGGGAACTTTGGTTATGGATCCAGTGAAAACAACTTCGGTTTTGGTACCAATGCTTATGGAAGGAGTGCTGGACCAGGTGGCGTTAATACGTTCAACCAATCAACCAATGGTTATGGAAGGAACTTGGGAGATTCATCAGGAGGTGGTGGTGGTGGCTCCATCTATGGAGACACAACTTGGAGATCTGGATCTTCTGAACTCGATGGAACCAGCCCGTTTGGTTATGGGCTTGGGAATGCAGCTTCAGATGTTACAGCAAAGAACTCAGCAGGTTACATGGGGCATTAACAGATAGAGGTCAGATACATTCTTAATACTTATGTCCGCTTTATCTTAAGATTCATTTTCTTGTTGCTCAGTGATTCAAAGTTCAAACACTAGTTTCATGTTCTAGTAGCAACAAATAAGACTGTAGATGTTATGGGTAGCCACGGCTTGAGGTTGTTCCCCTCTCGCCGGAAGATTAGATAGAAACAACAGAGAACTTTCCCTCTTGCTGATAGAAGAGATAGGAGTGGCAGATAACTTTCCCTTTTACCGATAGAAGAGATAGGCGTGGCTGGGAAATTTGCGCCTGGCCGGTTTGAACATAAGAAAGGGAATAGTTATTTTTTATCACTTGGCTTGGCTAAAACGCCAGCCCTTGATATATATACACGTCTTAGAGTTATAACTTCTAATCTAAAATCCAAGGACTCATAACACAATATGATAAGGACTCATACTTTAATCTACTAAAGGACTCTTCTTAATCTCTAACAGAAAACTTGACTTAGTTAACCCTAATTTATCCCTAACCTGCTGCTACAGTGCTGCGTGGGTGTTCGTGTGGTACTGTTCACACCTAACCCATAACAGTACAAGTCAGAAACTGTCAGCTGAAAGACTGTAGCTAGATGAGGCCATGCACATTCAAAATGAAAGCCATGCTCATTCAATATAGGATATGCATATCATTGGAAAATGCAGGTGTTGGTTGTCACAGGAAAATTAAATATCATTTGATGCCAAGAAATCTGGATGGCATCGATCTTATAAATGTGGTTACATCACTTAGCAGTTTGTCACCATATAGCAAACAAAGCGATCTTATACTAACTGTGGAAGATGATAGATTAGTTACTCAATGTTGCAACTGGTACATGAAAATGCATATGATGCTTCACTGGTTATTTCATTATTTAGTTGGATGTTACATTTTTTATGAACTAAACATATCAGTTTGTTTGGATTTGATACGCACATCATGTTTTAGGCATAGCGTATTCATTTTAAGCTTGAACATTCTGTAAAAGTAGTATGACTCACAGCAGTAAAAGGCACTGTATCCAAAATATTATAGTAACACTTGCTAGGTGACCTTGATTCCCACTTCCCACTAATTATTGGAATGGATTTTCCTTCGTTGCTTGATGTGTGGCACTGGCGTTCCATAAGTTGGAGATCCCAGTTGACATATATTCATGAGGGTGTTATATTTATACATGAACATGCATGTGAGATCTCCAATATATAATCCAAACTCCAAACTTATACCCCCTCATAAGTTTTTGTAACTTTTGACCCTGTCCCTCCCCCTCCTACTTATAAAAGCAACTCTTCCATATTTTGTTGGTGTGAAATCATCTTTGCTGTCTATAGCCAAAGGGATATATGATTAGTCAAACTAAGGCCATGGGTTCAAGTTTCTGCCTAGCATTTTGGGATTTTCTTAACCTTTTAGTTCTTAGGGCTATGCCACAAGCTTAAGCTTCCAAAGACTCATACGGTATGTAGGAAAATTTTATCCCTTTTATAGCCTAGATAATGTTCAAAAAATCACTTGAACTCATTGCTCAATGCTCTGTAAGCCAAGAGGTGAGCTAAAATGTGGTCCAAGAACCTAATCAACATATTCTTTCAGGGACAGAATAACGCCGAACTGCTTCAGTAATTTAAATATTGCTCAAATAACATAATTCAATTCTTACTGGAAATTCACTAATCCTGGATAGTGAATAACACTTGCTCTTATCACAACTAGCCATGACATTATTTTCTGCTTGCCTACACAATGAAAATATTAAGCGGTGCATTTGTTAGATGTTCGGTAGCTTCTGACCTCAGTCGTATGGTAGATGCATTCTCATCCTTAGATACACAAAAATGGCCTATACAGCTTTTGGAAAGCTGAACGAAACATTTTCTTTTAGAGGATGAACTGCTTTGGGGCACACACCTGATCATTTTTACAAAGCATTCTACACATTGATTTTTGTAGGAAAATAAGATCAATTATTGCAACACACTTGTGGCTAACTTATTTTAAGTGAATTATTTATTTGGGATAGTACACTGCTTATCTATGAATGACACTACAGAGGCACAACATTTTTTTGATGCTCTTTGTTTTCCTGCATGCATCCAACAGTGCTATATATGTTGTCTAACATATCTATGTTTCTTTGTGCAGCAATGTCGCTGCCTAGGAATCTTTTTCACATACAACATTTGTCAAAATAGGTTGAGGACAGAACCTCGTGTGCGCATCAGGTGCAAATTTTGAACCTCACATGATTTACAGAAATGGGTTAGTTAATAGAGCTAACCACCAGGGAGTTTGGTCGATGAGATCAGATATATATCCTCAGAGAACCTTTTAAACGTATTTGCAATTTATGTAAGGTTTGAGATTGCGGTTTCGGATTTCTACAGCGAGTTTAGGTTTTGGCAACCTTGCGTTTTTTCTTGGTTGAGATGTGAAGTAAGATTGCGGGATATATATATCTGGAGAGTGTTAAGTTGTACGGCGGCGCCGCCCCCCCCCCCATATAGACCCCCCCTTTTTGGGTTTTTGTTCTTATAGTAGAAACTGCTGTAGCGTTTTTTTTTTTCAATTGTGTGCTAGCTGTTGTTATCAGGATGATAATTTTTTCCCCTTGGTTTTATCTTACTGAAGTGTATGTACCAGAGATCTTGCTGGTCTGTGTTTTTCCTAGTGGAACTTTTGAGGGATGCCCCTTCTGGGTCTCAAAGAATAATAATGCTACAGTATATTCTAATTCATTTTGAGGCTTTTCTAAGGCTATATTTTTGTATGTACCCTGTTGGAACATCTGTACACATTCTGATGCTCTTATCAGATTGCCTTCTGTGCTGCATTTGCATTTCTTTTCTGGGTCTGTCTAGTGGTCACTGGATGACATTGATGCCTGGTTCTTCTGCCATGCATAATTCACCTAGCTTGCATAGTGATAGTGATGCAATTGTACCACCACTCTTCCTCTGCCTCTTGTTGAATGATGGATCTGCAGGATGCAGCCATGCATAGACTGTTACACATCACAATATCCTGTATAGTAAATTGCCAGCTTTTTTGCCTCAACATGTAAGGGTTTTATAATGTATATATATGGAAAAAGTTTAGCTTACCTCCTCGAGTATATATAGACGAAAGTTTTCCTAAACTACGAAATCAGGCTTTTAACCCTTTGAACTATTCTATACTAGATAAATAATCCCTTAGAGCGGTTTGATACAGTGATTTTGTTAATGTGTTTATCCATGTGGTAAGAGATGATATGACAAGAAATGTTGGTAGGGAACATCTATGTGCCTATCGGACCCACTTGTCGGGAGTCTTTCATCTTCTTCCTCCTTTCTCCTCTTCTTCCTCTCTCTCTTATGCCAAGTCACTAGAAGCGGGCCTATGCCAATGTTGCTCGACTACGTTATCGCTCAGTCACCTTTAGTTCATCGCCTGCATGTTGCTTAAACTTAGGGGAGAGGGTGGCGTTGTGTGGGGGCACCAGATCAAGGACAAGATGGGCATGCTCTCTGTAGGATCAAGATGTCAACTAGAGAGGGGTAAATAAGCAATTTAAAATTTTCTAAACAAACCTTAACCTAAATTTCTATGCTTGGTTCGGTGACACAATCAAATAAACTAATTAAGGTTTTACAATCCTAGGTTGATGGAGACTTAAGCAATTCTATTAATTAACAAACTTAAAGTAAATTGCTCAAAGTAAATAACACAAGTGAGACAAGGACTTGCTTTACCGATTCTCAGAAGCTTGTTGGCTTCCTACGTCACCGTTGATGCGAGTCTTACTCCTCTTAATCACCGAGCCTCCAAACCCTTCGTCAAGGACCGAGTCTACCTAAGCCTCGATCGCTAGGATTGTTCTTGCTCCACTCCAGAGATGGCGAACATTGAGTCACTCACAATTACGATCGAGTCTCCTCCACAAGCTTCTTAGAGAGATCACTGGACAACTCCAAGCCATCTAGGAGGCAGTAACCTCCAAAAATAATAAGTTGCAAAACAAGCTTGGAGATGATCAAATGTCACTTGACTATTACAAGAATGCAATGCACTTGATCACTTGACTCTCTTTTTTCTCAACACCAACAAGAATGCATCTAGTGCTCAAATGTGTGTGAGAGAATGTGCAAGAGTGTTTAACAATGATCCTAAGTGCCAAGAAGTTTTTATTTCTAGGAAGGGGTATAAATAGTCCCCACAACAAAAACTAGCCGTTGGAGACAAAATACCAATTCCGCACAAATGTCGGTCAGACCAAAGAACAATTTTCGGTCCAACCGAACTTTTAAACAACGGCTCAAAAGTGACCATTATGGATGATGTGACAATCCGTTCGGTCTGACCGACCACTTCGGTCAGACCAACCTCAGGTCCAATCATACTGCCCGAGCAGGACTTAGCCACGAAAACTTTCCGCCCAAGAATTTGCTCTCTATATCATTTTCGGTTTGACCGGAAAAATTCACGGTCTAACCAAACACTATCGATCTGACTGAACTGAACATGTCGGTCAAAACAAAAACTTGGGACTTAGACTCAAAATCTTGCTAGCCAAAAATTACTCTCTGTATCCATTTTGGTCACCATTTTGGTCAGATCGATAAAAACAACGGTTTGACCGAACTTATTACTACGGTCTGACCAAAGATCCAAAAAATGCCCAAACATTGTTCTATATGAATGCAAAGTCTAAGTGACATAAAATTAACTTCAGCTTTACTTTGCAACCCCTCTTAATAGTACGACAAAATAAAAGTGAAATTGTTTGATCATCCCATCTACTTATCAAATCTACTAGTCTCTTTTACCTTCACTTTAACCTTTTCTCCACCGTCAACATTTTAAACCAGAACGCTTCATCCTTTGTGCTTCATTCTTGTGGACCTAGCTTGTCTCAACCATACTTTCAAATAATATTTAGTCCACAAATTATATTTGTCATTAATTACCCAAAACACATCGAGAGGCACGATGAGCCAGGGTGGGCTCATCTCAGGGAAGAGATATTACCAACTGTCTTAGGTAAGTTCAAACTTGAACATAAGATCATTAAAGATACTCCCTCCGGTGTACAAATAATAGTCGTTTTATTTTTTATTGAGAGTGTACAAATATTAGTCATCCCGTCAATCGAAGCATTGCTACCAAATGGGATGTGGCCATCGGGAGTTGAACTTGGGTGGCACCACTAAAATCTAGGTTCCATAACCAATTGAGACAACCCTTGTAACTTTATTTAATATCACCTTGGTATGTGTAATTTTGTCTAAACGACTAATATTTGTACACCAATGTGTAATTTTGTCTAAACGACTAATATTTGTACACTAACAACTAAAATCATATATGAACCAAAATCATATATGAACCAAAATCATATATGATTCATACAGTCACAATCACTGATGATGAAATCATCAAACATAAGGGAGCTAGAAAAGCATTGACCAATAATGATTGGTTCATAAGCCAACTTGCAGACACAGCTAAAAAGGACTCTGACCTATGATAACCTATTCCACATGAATTGGGGAGACTCTTGATCCAACATAAACCATCCAAGATCACATTGGTCTAAGTAGTAATAAGCGAGAATTAATTTACAATCATAAAAAGCAATGGGTAGGTACTAAACCTATTCACATAAGCGACGATGAACCGAAAATTGTAAATTAGACTTCCTATAAACTAATATCCCATATATTAGCAGAAAATGCTGATCTTAGGGAAGAAATAGACAAATTGAAAAAAAAAAACCTTAGATCATAAAGGTTGAGCTTCAGAAGAAGAAGACTAAAAAAACATAGATGGATAACCATGTGTTGATGGAATATACCATACTTTAGAATTACCATTTATCTTTAATGGAACATAGTACTCCTTACAGTAAGACTTCAACTGTTTCTTCATGTAGGAGTACAACATTTTCTTCTTCTGAACCAACCAAGTAGCTAAAAGATGTATAATCTATGCTTTCAAAATTACCAACAAGATCGATCTTATCCAATAACTTTGGGATCTCAATATCGTTGAATAAGATGTCGTTAGATTCTTTATTTCTTTATATATATATATATATATATAAGAGCGCTATTCTTACACCAAGTATTTTCTGTAGTAGATTTTTTCAGTAGAATAGCAATTGAGTATATTTTTTCTCAGTAGTAGATTTCTCGGTAGAATTGTTATTTTACACCACGTGCGTAGCATATCTATTCTACACCGACTATTTTCAGTAGTAAATTTTCTCAGTAGAATAGCAATTGAGTACTGTTTTTTTCTCAGTAGTAGATTTTTCAGTAAAATAGCTATTCTACACCCATGATGTAGGATAGCATTTGTATGTGTGGAGACGATATAGACTGAAGTGACAATTCTGAAGAAATTCAGACTGATGTAGAAGTTCCAACAAATCCTAGTGCAATTCCTGTGCTGCCAAAAACAAAATCTCTAAAAATACAGGACAAAAGAGCTCACAGTTGCTAGCCCACCAAATTTGCAGACACCTCTCTATTCAGGCATACAAAATTCTGTAAGAATAATTTGGTGCATACTACAGGAAAGACGAGGCCGTCAACTCTGGGTGCCTACATCTACATGAATTCAGTAACCAATCAATTGGTGCTTCACATTGATGGACTGCAGTCTATCATCCTCTTCCAAGTTCTAATCTTTCTTGACACGGCTCCGTGCTGCCCTGGCCGAACTTGATCGCTCCGACTGCGAGAAGATGATAAACACATGCATCACCGCCGTCACCAGTGCAAGCCCGGCGACTGTAAAGCCTACTCCTTTCCATGTCGAAAGGAGTCGAGTCCACTGGAAGAGCCTGATGGCGCCATATAAAAGGAGGCATGACCAAAGCAGGGTCACCTGTTCCATATGAAAGAATATAGAGAGTCAGTTACTACTTACTAGAGTATGCATACGAGCCGGCACAATTGGTGCAAGCGCTAAAGAATGTAAGTCATTCTACTCTTTTCGAGATTCATCTGAATGAATCTACATATATTCATCTATAGATGAATCTGGAAAAGGCTAGAATTACTTACATTTAAGTTAGTAGCAGCTAGCATGCTCACTCCAAATTGCATCTCATACTACGTATCTCCAATTGTGTATTGTGAGCAAATCTGGCACAGTTGAGGTCAAAAGGGCCATTTCTAAGTTTTTTATTTGCCTAGTTCAGAGACCATATATGGCATTAAATTAATGAACTAAGTTTTCAGATATGTTGTAGTTGAAGGACAGATTTTTGGTAGAAACAACTGCCTAGGGAGCTAGTGATCCTGCCACCCATTACAGATTGTAATTTTTATGCAATTCAGTAAGATGCTCATGTATTCGGATTTTACCAGCAATGATTTCACTGGACGGCCTATTGGTCTAATCTCCTCATCAAATGTGCCTGTGGCCAAATGCTTGTCCAGCAAAGCATCCTGTAGCGGAAAATAAATAAATAAATAAATAAATGATATTAAGAATTGATTGATCAACAATGCATGGGGCATTTCAACTACAACATATCTGAAAATATATAGAGCTTAAAACCTTTGCTACAAAGATGTCTTTGCACCATTTTGAAACATCCTCTTCTGACTTTGGCAGCTCACTCATTGCATGGCGCTTCATGCGAACGTGTACCTAGAAAAACAATGACGTGGAAATTTATTCGATGTCAAAAGAAATGTGTGCTGAAAAAGTTATTCCATTTGCTATGAGTGTGTGTATATATATATATATATATATATATAATTGTATTTGCAAGACTTCAGTAGCAAAAAAAATTAAATTTCAGCATTTAGTTAATGCAACACTATCTCTTGATTGATCTGACATTAGATTTTTTTTAAAAAAAAAGCAGTAAACATACCACTGAAGATTGTCCTTTCAAAATCCGCAGCATTGTGGGTTGAGGTGAATATTTCGGAATTGTTACTGTCGTATCATAAATAGCTGGAACAAAATCCCGCATAATACTTACAGCTGATACAAAACCCTGAGATTTTTCATTTTTTTCAAAAGAGGTATCAGTACATAGATTTAATGCTGCAAAACATAATAGTGATTATATGAAATAAATACATGGGAAAATGCATGACAACCATATCTTCTCAATAACTACTATTCTGAACTGTCAAGAGTTGATCACTCAGCTAACTCCATAAACAGAGATTAGTAAATATTTGCATGAAAGTATTACTGTATTACAGACTTACAGTCATATGTTCTAAAAAAACTGTTATTCGAAATTGTCGTGTCATAACTTCATGATTACGATTCAAAGGTTGACCTCCTGGAAATCCTAAATTTAGAAACACAATACTAAATACTGCATGCCTGATAGCAACTATAGGTACAAATTAGGCAGGCAGCAGGCATGGTAATTTTGGCAGAAGGGCGCAGGATGGACATTTTTACATGTGGAAAGCTGTTTCACATTTACCCTACATTCAATCCTCTTTGTATTGTTATAAGAGATTTCAAAACATTAACATTTATCTCTGTCTGAAGGGACAAAGGCTGTATCCTGATCAATACGAAGTTATGAACATATGTTTAATAGATGTACACTGCAATGTAGTAACAGACACAATCCAATATAACCATAGCACAAAATATGCAAGTTTTGATATCATGTGAAGATTATTACATTTAGAAGTGCATATTTCAATCCTCAAATCCGTAGCGGACAATATGATGTTTATCAGAACGATTACAGGGGTAACACTTGGGAGAACAGATTTGACATTTGTGAATTGTAATGCAAGAATGTAGGACTACCAGATACAATAAAGCATTTCAGCTAGAAAATATAAAGTACCTTTGTCCGTGGAATCAATACATTTCTGGGTGCTGGCAAACCCTGTGAAGCAGCATACTCCTGAGCTGCTAGAAGCTTTGCAGGAGTAAAGCGAGTACCCTCAACAAAAAGGGCTAGCCAAAATGGTCTGGGGAAGTCCTTCAACCTTTGGAGACCCCACTGTGCGAAATCATAACAAGCCACGTTAAAGAACAAACAATCGAATTTTGTGTGTAGATAAGGTAAAAAAGTTACTTTTAGTGTCTTTTCATCCTTTGCCCAGTTCCTCTCCAAAAAGAGGTACTCTGCAAACCACATGGACCAGCCAATAACCTGCAAGATGAGATTGAAACAACTTACAGGACATTGAGCTTGTGCGATATCAGAAGACAGGACATAATTAATTCAGGTTTCATGGAATGCTTCATGTGTCCGTGTCATTGAGATACTAGTGCACTGATATATTAAGGTATGTATCTCCAGTAATTACACAGAACTATGCCCAGTTACGCTGATTCTCCATCCAAATTTTTAACCAAAAGCAGAGTTCATCCATCCTGATCTTGGTTGGACTTCAAATTTTATTCAAGATTTATCCTGGCTCATACCATTCCAAAATCTACAGCTTCCATAATAAGAGTTGGTTTCACACATATTTTCATGTGTAACAGTGTTTGTACGGCTATAGCGATGTCATGGTGTCACCAGAAACACAATGTATGTTTTACTTACTAGCTATTGGACACTTTGGGTACTCAAAATTTAACTGCCAACCTGGTCTGCTACTCATTGCAAAAAATTGTTCGACCCCCACTTGGCCACTTGAGTGCATATAAAGTTCAAGAGTATCAATTTTAGTCACTCAAAGTTAGATTCACTGTTGGTAATTAGCGGTTGATGCGGCAGAAATCAGAATCTCAAGTGTGGCTAATCTTCTAGCAACATTATATCAAAGGAATTTTATCATGATATCATCTACAATCATACTGCTCTGGTGAATAGTGTATAACATTATAGAGTAATGTGTCATCATAATTTTAGTCCTAGAGAAACAACTTTATTTACATTTTTCAAGAATAACTTTTAAGCATATAACTTAATGGCAGCATAATTAGCCAATAAGAGACTGAATTAAAAATTAAATGTTCCAGTAAATATATAAGAGGTAGCTAACTCACTGGTAAGAATTTCGATGATTTCTTCATAACAGCAAGTGTACTTCCAAGGCATCCTGAGCGCTGAAAGCATTCCGAAAAAATGTCTCAGATAATTTATTATATATTACAGATAAATATGTGTGTAGTGAATTGTTAACAAAATATTCCTAGTCTATGAATGATGCTTAACAAGCTAGAGTATGAGAACCTGCGCCAAAATCCATCCAATAAGCCAATCAATATCGCTCCGATGATTTGATATGACAAGTGCATGCTCGTTACCTACGAAAATTCTTCAGACAGCATAAGAACCAGCATGGCTGCATCCATGTAATAAAAATTGACTTATTGAAAGTTTGATGCCTTACCCATTGACCGGTAAGTTTCATCATCAGCATGCAGTTGTACCTACAGAATGTTGGTTCAAATTATTTTAGGGGCAAGCGAAAATAGCAAAAGCTAAACTGTTTACTTCATTGACATAAAATCAAACATTTAAGCTTAAGCAGTATGCCTAGATGGATGGATGGAAAGGTACAAACCAGTAAGCTCTACTGCCATTGAATTTTTGTACAGATCGACCATTCATGTAATGTATGTTAGCCATCAGAATTCGATTGAGTATAGGTTGTACTCTTATTTTATTACATAATGCAATGGAAAATGCAGCCGGGTTTCAATTTTAACTCTACAAGCCAAATTCAAACACAGTTGTGGCAGTACCACTACTAGTTCCTGCACTAGGATGGCTATTTTTACACGTTTGCAGCATATGCAACTCAAGCTCATGGAGAAAATGTCCAGGCATTCAACACCATCAAAGAAGAGAGTTCATATTCTTAGAAGAAATTCATATATACCATCATTCTAAAATATTCAGGATATGCTCCACCAAAAAAAGCTCAGTATATGCCAGTATGCCCATACAGCTGAATTATATATTTTAGCCATGAAAATGAATTGTCCATCAGCACCATTACCCCTAAAGATATTGCTTACTTATTAGAAGGGCTAAGACTAACTCCGCCTATGTTGTCTCAACATAGTAGGTCCCAAGCCCTAGTAAAAGAGGAGGGAGGGTCCCTTTCCCCTAAAAGGTTGTGATATGCTTGGCGAGCCAATAGAAAACCTAGCCACTCAAATAAAGTCGAAACCCAAGATTGAGTTTAAACTCTAGCCTACCCCAACTTGCTTGGGATAGAAAGGCTTTGAAGAAGAAGAAGATTAGAAGGGCTGAGACTGCATTTTAGGAAAGTGGTTTTAAAACTAACTTATTCAAACTGCTCAGTGTTGGAGAAAATTGGTTATTTGCCGCTCCCAACATGGCACTTCGCAAATTTGCCACTCCTAACATTTACTTCGTAAAAATGCCACTTTCAACGTTGTTTAATTGTTTTCAACGCCATTATGCCATTTTTCATATTACTGAAATAGTTTTGATCCTTTTTATCAATGGAAAAGACAGTTTTGCCCTTGTTAAAATTTAATCTCATGCAGAGGCCGGCTAGATCACGTGCACACGTCCCGGCCTGCCATACAAGATTGCCCATCGTCCCATCGTCCATACGCGTAGCCGCGCCGTCGCCCGTGGAGATCTCCCGCCGAGCGTTGCACTGCGCATCGCCCCTGCTATACGCGATCGCCTGAAGATAAATGTGAAGATCAAAGCAATCCGGTTTTGCTTTTTCACCGCAATTTGCATTTCTTTTGTTCTTGAATTTTTCATCGTTTTATTTTGCAAGGTTGGGGACAGGAACACTGTGCTGGCCAGTGGATGCTGTGAACGCTCTGCTACGCGCGGAACGCTGGGCGCTATGCGCAGCGCTCAGGCAGCTGTCTCGCGAACGCGTCTGGTAGGGGCTATGCGATTATAACAAGGGTAAAACTGAGTTTTTCCGTTGATAAAAGGGATCAAAACTATTTCAGTAATATGAAAAATGGCATAATGGTGTTGAAAACGATTAAACAACGTTGAAAGTGGCATTTTTACGAAGTAAATGTTAGGAGTGGCAAATTTGCGAAGCACGATGTTAAGAGTGGCAAATAACCAATTTTCTCTCAGTGTTATCAACTCAAGCAATGAATCATATTACATTCAGACGTGCGCTGTACACACACAAAATGGACTAACACTTATTTTCCGATCTGACAATTCTATTCTATCTACCGGTTTGATTACGCCGTCATAATTTGACACAGAATGAAGCTGCTTACACAGCTTACTTGCTAACTGTACTGATGTGCATTGCACAAAGGTTCCAAAATTCAACTTCAAACCATCATGTGTATCCCAATTCCCAAATGTGGCTTTTTTTAGCATTTTAGCAGAACAAGTAAATCTTGGTATGAAGTGCAAATCAGTAAACTGCTTTCTCACAGTTTCACTGATCATATCTACATACCTTAACGCCTGCCCACCAATCCACAACCCAGACCAGCTGAAGCCACAGCAGCTCGGCCAAGAATCGGTTGATCCGCCGGTATAAGCTCTTCGAGAATGGCCTTATCGACAGAAATAGGACGGCCTGCAATTTTACAGAAGCATTCGAACAGATCAAGCAATGTCGCGTACTCGAGTGCTGATCTCGCTGCACAGCTGTGTGCACATTAGCAGAGACAAACGCAGCAATGTTTGATATTTCCATTACAATTTGGTGTGTCAATACCCTTACTTTGCCCAGTGACAAAAGTTTTCAATTGGCTTAAAGAAGTGAACAAATTTCCACCAAACAAATTGACAAAACCACATAAGCTTGCATCTTGGATCGCCAAAAAAATCCCAGAAAGCAAGGTCGGGACTCGGGAGCCATACTAATCTGAGCATAGATTCATACAAAGATTTTTTTTTGAGTAAAACACGCTTCAGACAAAATTAATTCAGAAATCCCGGCTATAATTTACTAATCTGAGCATAGAATCATACAAAGATTATATTTTTTTTTAGTAAAACACGTTTCAGACAAAATTAATTCAGAAATCCCGGCTATAATTTACTAATCAATGAAAGTAGATACAAATAATAGACGAAATAATTTGGGCGAACATAAAAAAGACTAAATCTTGCGCTGCAACCGCATCAGATCGCCTGACACCCAGAAGATCAGGGGAGAACAGCAAAAAGCTTCGTCAATCCAGCGGAGGACTCGGGAGGGAGGCACACCTGGATGGCATTGACGATGAGGCCGGAGAGGAGGAAGAGGAGCCCGATCGGAAGCACGACGAGCACGAGGGGGACCGCCATGGCCGCCAGCCCGCCCGCCGCTTCCTCACTTCCAATCTCGGGACAAAGAAACCCGAGATTCGAGTGAGCGGTAGGCTGAGAAAGAAGGCTCACCCCGCGGCCTCTCCTCCGGGAGCGGTGGCAGTGTCTCAGCGAGTGACGGGCGGCGGCGGCGGCTCCACCGGCGACGAGAAGGGACGAGACGGGTACGAAGAGGAGGATTTGGAAATTTTATAGGGGGTTGGATGGAAAAAAACGTAGTTCCCAAGGATGGTGTGACACCTCGGATAATGCATTTTTTATTAGGAATTGTTCGACTTAGAAAAAATTTATTAAATGTGTTAAAGTTGTAGAGATCTTCCATGTTCAAAAAATATTTAATTATATATAATAATCAGTTAAATCATATACGCTGATTATGACATATGATAAAAAAATTCAACTTTAGACATATTATCAAAAATCTCTCAACTTTGAGACATATAATCAATTCCCCCTTCGACTTATGCTAAAGTTTAGCTACTGTCACATCGGAAAAGCATATAAATTTTATTCAGAAGCAAGCCCTCAAGACCATTACAAGCTGCTGGCCAAGATCTCATAGCCGAAGAACATCAAAAAGAACAGCCTTATTGTAAGAGAGTAACTGGTACAATTTACAGCAGCAGCAGCAGTGTTCCTCAATTATACACTCATCGTCGTCACAGAGCAAGCACTAGTTTTTCAGTCGAGCTAAGGAATGGAAGAATTCTCCAGAGCTGGCGCCAAAAAAAAAACCTTTCTCGTTTTCGCGCGCAGAGAGCATGCAGCAGCAGCTCAGGTTCCTGACGTGGCATGGTTTACAACAGCAAGAGAAACCGGTCATGGAGTTCTTGAAAAATTATACAACCATAAGCTTGGGGCAATGATGAGAAGATGTGATCAGCGAAGGCTCTCTTGTTTTTACTTTTACTTTGTGATGCGATGCATTGATCTCCATTTTATCTTTGCTCCAGCTTGTATTTGACTCTGCAAGCAGCTTAGATGCAATTGCTGTGGCTGCTCACATGAAACCGTCGTCGGCGTTGTCGAGGCAGTGTTCGAGCACCATGCGTACTCTAAGCTGCACAAGAGATGTTGAGGTGTTAGGTCAAGCACTAAGAACATATGCCAAGAAATTACAATCAACTAGTACCCATGCTTGTCATCTTGTCTTGTTTCTGTTTTTTTGGTTGTAATCAACATCAACACTCTTATAACTGAACTTACTTGAGGCTACCGACAACTGCTTATGAGCTTATCATATTGCAGGAGTAACTTTTAACAGAGCATTTTCCGACAAGATATTATTTAAAAGATGGGTGTATGTCTGCTCATGTCAAATGATAAAAGGTAGATAAAAGCTGCAAACTGTGAAACATAAGCACATACTCATGCAAGCTGATTATCAGAGGCGGTAAGGATGAAAATATCTAAATAGCCGCGATGAAAGTGGTCATGACGATGATTTACAAATATGTATTATGTTGGGATCACTAAATCAAAGAATACCTTGCAATCCAAGCAGGGGTCATTTATCATGCCTTTTACTTGTGAAATTACCCCGGCGTTTTGGAGTCTGGCAACACGAGCAGAGGAGGCCTCACATTTTGGATAAATCAGGTTCAGAATAGACCACAAGGTTGCAACTCGCAACTGTTTATCCTTGCTCTGAAGAAAGTTAACCACAAAAGATGGTTTGATACGCTCTGCTCGACGAGGTACAATAATATTCATCACAGCCTCCTTGTTCAATTCGCCACCAGCTGCAACATTTGCAAGCACAAGCATACCCTGAAAAGAGGGAACAGAAAGGTCAGTGATTATCTATGATCCTTTGCATCCTTTTATAGAATAATAAATAATACCCCAATAAAGAAGCTACGCATGTCCAAAAATAGCAAACAACGTGATACAAAATTACACAGTTTTTGTCAGAGATGTCCCTGTTTCCTCCCTCATCTTGAAAAATGCACAGTTTTGTCAGAGATGACAACCCTTTTTTCTTTCCATAGTTTGAAAAAAATCACATGGAAAATAAAATAACAAATCTAGATAAAGTATCTTGGCATACTGTAGTTTAAGGAATGCTGACCTGTATGCACACTCCTGGGGAAGATGCATTATTCAGCTGTCTTGAAATAGCATTTATAACCATGCCATCTTCACCGATGACATAATTAACAGAGTCTACGTATCCATCAACAAGATTGTGCACCAGTGCCAAAGTCTGTTCCTGAACAACATGTTCAGAATCTGCAAGAAATTTTGCAATTAGATAGAGGCTAATTTCAACAGTTCTCTAATATTATAGTTTTGCGCATAGATAGAATTACCACATATGAGGCTTGAAAGAGTAGATAAGGTTAGCTCTTTCAGGATGAAGTCTTTATCCTTTGGGTTCAAAAGGAACATAATATTCCTAAGAGCCCATACAGATTTTAACCTCAACGTTGGATCCATAGACTTCGACAAATGAACAAGCTGGGAGACAGCCCCAGAATGAAGAAGAATTGATTTCCTGGGTGTTAAATTCACGGCAATGTTGCAAATAGCACCAAGGGCAGCAACCTATAACAAAGGTACAGGGATAGGTGATTAGATGAGGCATTTAGTAGGCATTCTATATCAAGTATTAAGCTACAGGATGCTTTTGAAGAATTCCAGCAGAACCCAAGATGGTGGAAAGGTGGAATTGCAGAGATGACAGGAAAGGAGGTAGCTACCATACTTCCAAGATTTGCATGCAAATTCATTTTTCTTTTAGAAAACCTTTTGACCACCCCTCAAGAGGAAGCAAGGCAATTTCAAGAAGAGTTCCAGAAGTCGTTTTTCGAAAACTTGACGAGCATGGACTGGTAGTCAGTTATTGGTCGATTCTGACCAAATTTGAACTATATTTCTACTTGATTGAATTTTTCTATAACTTTTTACTCCAAAGTCCAAACAAGATATCCTATCAAGTACTTGCCCAATCATAAAAAAAAATCCCTAGAAGGCTAAAACTATCTCAACTGGGTGTTTTAGTGCCTCCGGTCCAGCAGTCCTTACCAGGAGAATCAGTCCAGAGAGAACCAGCCAAATCCTTGCAGTTTGTGGAATCATGCTTTGAATTAAAAAAGCACTGCATCTTAAGAAATAACACTGAAGGTTGCAGGATTCACAATTTCACATTACCTGGACTGAAGTAGATGAGTCATTCAAAAGCTGGATTAATGGGGCGATAAATGTATCACAGGATAATCTCCCTGCACTAAGTACCTGGAAATTAAGCATACCAAAGTCATTTCAGATGAACACATAAGGTTGAATATAAATTAGTACGTCTTACCTTGGATGACCTAGAGATATTCTTAAGACATGAACATGCTGCAACACGGATATCAGCACAAGCATGCTTCAGTGCATCAAGGATTAAGGTAGATGCCTGTTAAGTAATCATTATGTTAGTCACCAATCCTTGGTCAGTTGATAATCATACGCGTACACTTTTTCATGCTATATGCCAGTAGCCCATAGAGTCAGTAACTCAGTATATTTTCTCAGTACTTACTAGTTAAACATTAACAATAGATGGACTATTGAATTCTGAAAAACTTAACTCAAAAGGCAAACTGCAGCAATGCTCAAATATACCATCTGCAGTGCTGCACATACCTGGACTGACATAAGTTGAGATCTTGACTCTTCCAATTTTGAACAAAGTTCAGCTAAAGCAAGCAATATGGTCACTGCCCGTGTGGACTCCAATGAATTTGCTAATAGATGGTCACTGAGCTTCTGAACTGCATTTGTTGAGAGGGCTTGTTTCTGCAGCTCCACACTGTCTTTAATCAAGGTTATCAATGCCAATGGAGCATCGTCTCCTACATGGCCTGGCTCTTCGATGAGCTCTAGTAAGACCAGAATCACCTTGGTTTTAATTTGCCTGTCTTGGAAGTGACAGGGAGAAGCGTGGCTAAGTGCAATCAAGCACAGACAAGCGAGAAGCCTAGTGCGTGGGCTCCGATCGTGTATTAAAGCAACCATTGAACGCAAAGCTTTTCCATGGTCCATTAGTGCAAATCTTGAAGCAATTTCCCAGTTATTTTTTATGATTGCAGTCATAGAATCTAAGCAGGCATCCCGTAGATTCATAGAGCCTCCAAAAAGGCTAACGAGTCTCTGCGGAACTCCAGCAGCACATAGCGCTAATTGTTCTGTACTGCTATCGCAAGAGTGAGATATAATATTCGCAGCTAACTCTGTGACATTTTCATTCTCCCTGTTCAAAAGAGTGAGAAGAAACTCCATATTTTTCTCATTATTGACATCAAACTTCGGAGCTAGCTTTGATTGATAAATCATTCTCAGAGCACGTGCACTAGCATCAATAACCTGTAATCAGGACATAACTAGATCAGACCATATTACAAGTAGTATGCATTAATGGTTAGGAACAATTCAATATAACACAAAATGATCAGAAAATCACTAAATCAGACAGCACCTAACCCCGCGCTTAGCTTGAATTCAATGAATATGGTGTCTGGATATGAATTCTTATACATTTGATGTGTTTTTATAAGTACAACAATATAAACTAAATGCTTAAGATAGAATTTAATGACTACAAATGTTCCCAAAAGATAATTTAAAGTGAAGCCTAGAAGCAAGATGGTTGATCAAAAGTGATGAGTATGCCCCCCTTTGAGTTACTGTAAATTGTAGTCTATCCTGATATTTGTGTCCTTAATATGAATAGGCAGCCTTTTAAAATATCAACACCAGGCCATCCTACTTATGCTAAACTAGGAAAGGAGCAAAATAACAATTGGAAAATCATTCTCTCAGATAACTAGGCATGGCATTGTCACTGACTCACTGTTCTAAAAGGCCCTCAGCATCACCAGCCTGGCTAGCACCTAATTGTTGTTTAGCCTGCCTAGCCTCACCAGTCAGTGTAGGCATTAGGTGTCACCCTGCTGCGACCTCGGTCTAATGCCTTTTACAGCAGTGGCCAAAATGAATCGGTGGTTAGGAAAGGATGTATGTGACAATAGAGAGCTATCAAAGTTGTTATTGACTTGTTTCATCTTTTTCTCCTGTCCTAACTCATCCACCATGTTTTGTTCCCTCTTTTACAGTCACAGTGTAACACAATCAATGGCCTTTTGCCTCTTCATAACAAACAGTAATATAGACCTATAGAACCCCCTGTCAGCTGTCTCCTCCTTGCAGAGGCAACAAAGGGTGGGACTGAGGGGGGCAACAAGCGAGAGGGAAGGAGGCAGTGAGAGTGGGATGAGTGTCAATGTGCCATTACTAGTGATTTGGGGTAGAAAGGCACCGTGAGGAGAGGATTTGAGCTATGTGTTGTATCCTCGAAGGCTCGAAGTATTGGAGCTGTATCTGGGTGTGTCGGTTTTCTTTTAAAGAAAACATAACATTCCGGTACTCCGTAAGGTTATACAGGGACTTGTTGCAAAAGCCATACCAGTACAGTTGCTAGATGTATTAGAGTGACCATGTTTTGAGCTACAACACATGAAGATTTTGAGCTACAGTCTATGTGGATTAAGTTAGGATGCTATAAGTATTTACTCTAAAATCCATCCAAATGAAGCTTTAGCAATTAGGGATGTTCAGTGTTATGGAAGGGGTCACAGAGTTTGAACACCCTCATGGTTTTGCTCAGCGTTCAGATTCCGTTCCCTTAGGGTGTGTTTGGTTGAGCTGTGGCTGTGGGAAAAAGCTGCTGTGGGCTGTGAGCTGTGGAAAAGCTGCTGTGGGAAGTCAGCTGTGAGAAAGCTCAAAGTCGTTTGGCTGAAACAGCTGTGAACAAGCTGCTTTGAGCTGTGAGCTGTGTAAAAAATTCAATTTATGAAATTTTGTATGGGTGTATGAAATTTTAAATGTCAATTTATAAAATTTTGTATGGTTGTATGAAATTTGAAATGTCAATTTATGAAATTTTATATGGTTGTATCAAATTTGAAATGTTAATTTATGAAATTTTGTATTGTATGAAATTTGAAATGTCAATTTATGAAATTTTGTATGGTTGTATGAAATTTGAAATGTCAATTTATAAAATTTTGTATGGTTGTATGAAATTTGAAATGTCAATTTATGAAATTTTGTATGGTTGTATGAAATTTGAAATGTCAATTTATGAAATTTTGTATGGTTGTATGAAATTTGAAATGTCAATTTATAGAATTTTGTATGGTTGTATGAAATTTGAAATGTCAATTTATAGAATTTTGTATGGTGGTATGAAATTTGAAATGTCAATTTATGAAATTTTGTATGGTTGCGAAGCCAAAAGCCAAAAGCCGCAGAAAGCAGGTCTGGAGGAGCTTTCACATTTACACTGCACCAAAAGCTGCTTTTACTAAAAGCCGCTGGGTAGAAATATACCCTTTGGTTTGGCTTTTGGCTTCCAGGAAGCAAAAGCTGCTTCCAGAAGCCCAACCAAAGGGACCCTTAAGGTACTTTCAACTGTCAATTTCAAATCTGAAATAAAAAGAGGCACCCATGTCATACCCGGCAAATGAACAAGAACTTCCAGTACACAGCAAGGCGATAAGATTTTCAACAGACTTTCCCCACCAAAATGCCATTGCACAAAACCATCATGCTAGTACCAAATTCTTAGTTCAAGCATAAAGCATGAGCTACAATTTACCATGATCCAAGGAAGGAAATTAAACATTCTTGATTCATGCTCAGAACAGTAAAGCCATTTCAGTTTATCAGTTCAGACAAATTCATCATGAAACTAACACAAAACAGACAACTTTCCAGCACATTCATCCCCACCACTACACCTAACCATTGACCCACTACCAAACCCTCCGCATTTCACGCACAAATGAACAATAACTTCAATTCCTAAACCAACAAAATTTAAAAGACAGAGAGAAAAGGACATAAAATGGAAAAAGAAATGGCAACCACCAGTACCTCTCATCTTAGCTAAACTGACAGATTCTCCAATAGTTCAGATCAAATAATTCCGATTCCAAGTGAAAAGCAAACCACCAATCATATTCCCCTAGTACAAATTTACTTTCAAGCAGTTCACGAGGCTACTATCGAATTACCACTGTTCTTACCAACCTCAGAACCTTTATTACCAAATGCATTCATGACAAATACTCATAGCATCCAATGCACTCAAGACACATCCAAGATTGGGAAATTGGACTAGTAGGCAAATACTCTTCACATCAAGCAACAATTTTTCTCATCCTAATTGTAATATTGTAATAGCAGCAGTAAAGGCAAAATCGTTAACCAATCTAACCACCAATTCTCATAGCATCAGTTTAGTTACCACCCAAATTTTACACCAAGAGATTCCACGAAAACAAGCAAGAGGCAGCTGCTTGCTTGTCTGCTTAATTTGAAGGAACTCTTCTTGGACGTAACAGATCTTTTCCCGGACGAATGATTAATCCAAAAAAAAATATAGTACCCAGAAAAGTTTTGAGGCCCCAAAACAAATCGGAAATCCACAGGAAGGAGCAAGAAGCGAGCGAATGGAGAAGAAAGATTCTACCTTGTCGTCGGGGTGGGCGAGGAGACGCGTCAGGTGGGCCACGGCTCCGGCAGCCAGCACAGCCCGCACGCCGTCGTCGACGCCGCACGCGAAGCTCCCCGCGGCGGCGGCGGCCTGGACGAGCGCGGCCGGCGACGCGGCGGGCTCCGCCAGCGCCGCCACGACCGCCGGCACGGCGCCGAGGTGGAGGTACTGCAGCTTCTTGGTGCGGTTCCCGATGATCTGGTTCTTGATCTCGCGCAGCGTGCGCACCCGCTCGTACTCCCCGTCCTCTCCTCCTCCCACGCCGGCTCCGCCTCCGCCGCCGCTGCCGAACCTCCCTGCGGCGAGCCTCGCCATCAGCTCCTCCGGCCTCGTGCCCATCCAGTAGGCCGCAGAAGACGACGCCGAGGGCGAAGCCGCCTCCTCCGGCCGCGCGCCGCCGCTCGCCGTGGCCGGCATCTGGGGGGATGGGGGGAGGTGGGCGAGAAGTGCTTGCGTTTATTTTTTTATTTTTTCTATTTTCCGAGCGTTTTTCTCTCCGGTTGGTAAATTTATAGCGACAGCGAAATTGGCTGGCTTGGAAACCCCCAGCCAACGGGGTAACGCCACGTGGACAAAACATTTCACTAATTATCTTTTCTAATACCAATATAATACTATAATCTAAAAATTTTAGATAGTAAATTAAAATCCAGTCTAATATTATAATTTAAATTAGGATTTGTTTGGTCGGTTCCAAGTTTTTTTTAGAGCAGATACAACTTATCTTTAAAAATCCTAGAGCTAGAGTTGTGAATTAATTAAGGGTATTAGTTGGATAATTTAGTTTTTATTTTATAATAAAAATAAAAATGTAAATTATTTTATTATATTATACAAACATCAGATTCAGACCAGATCTTTGAGTTTGAGTTGTACCAAACGTGCTCTTAGTTTCCATAGCTTCGTAGAGCAGCCAACTCTATGGAGTTAGGCCTCCCGTTGTGCGAAATTGTGGAGTTACTGAAGAGATGCTCTACGGATATAAATATTAAACTTATCCACGAAGCCGAGTAAAAATTATCAGATCTGCAATGCTCTATCATGAATTTTCGGAGTGGAGCGAACCTCTCCCAAACAGATCCTAGATGTGATGTTTTATAGTAGAACAAATCTAAGCTACTTTAATAAAATGTCACATTCAAACTCGGATTAATATTATAAAACAGTGAAGTATTTTTTTACTGGTTATTTCAGATTTTTTTTTTGAGGTGTCTCGTTTTCGTTTGATCTTTCTCCAAAGGCGGCTCCATTTGGACAGTTTTTGAAGAAAAAAAAATCAAATGGTGAAATCATGGAGAAATTTGTTTTAGCTGGTTAATCCATTCATATATTGTTTAAATAATCCACCAGCTTCGTACCTGGTTTATTCATAGATATGTAGATGACCACTAAATATGTAGATAATTGGGAGTGGTTTAGGCTTAAAAATGTAGATTATTTTGGAGTATTAAATGTAGACTATTTACAAAATCTATTCATAATCGGAGGATTATTCACGAGACGAATCTAATGAGCCTAATTACATCATGATTTTGACGATGTGATGCTACAGTAAACATTTGCTAATTATGGATTAATTAGGCTTAAAAAATTCGTCTCGTGATTTAGTCTCCGATTCTGCAATTATTTTTATAATTAGTTCACGTTTAGTCATTCAAATTAATGTCGAAACATCCGATGTGACACGGGCTAAAATTTAGTCCCCGGATCCAAACACCCCCTTAGAATTGTTGGTACTTGATTTTTCATGTTTTTCTCTTTTTTAATACCTCGGTGCATAGACAGCTGTCATCTGTAAATTCTTAAAATTTATAACACAAGCAACCATGAAATTTAACAAGTACAACCTATAAGTAATAATTGTTTGTTTAAAGATATTTAATGCTTATATGTAACCGTGCCACATAGATGCTTAACTATGCATGAGAGCATAAGTTCTTATTGTCTCTTCGTCAAGAGATGATTTATATCTCTGTTATCATTTATTGATGCGAAATAGAGGAGTTTTGCCAAATGTCCAACTTAGAGATGGCTCCTAGCGCCTCGTTATTGCACATGCCCTTAGTAGGTTTTAGCTATATATGATCATAAGCTTTTTTAGAACAATTATATTTTTTCAATGTAATTGTCTAAGCTTAATAAAATTATCTCTATCAAAAAATTTATTTAAATATTATATAATGTAAAGATAATAGAAACTAATCTAAATATCGGTAAAACTAAAGAAATTATACATCTGTGACGTCAAGACAAAGTAATATTATCCGGTTTATAATTGACTACTTGCCTTCTTGGAACGCAAAATTCGAGAATTTGCTACTTGTGTGGATAATAAGGGGAAAAACCTAAGTCTATGACAATAGATCGAAACAACAAATAATCGAAATCAATTTTTAGGAGTGGCAAATCATCAAATATTCCGCTCCGAACCGGCGGCGATTCGTCGTCCTGCCCCCAGTTGTCTGTATCTGCAGTCACAGTCAGCTTGACACAAGCAAAACCTACTTAATTACAGCTCAACCTGTTTGTTAAATGATAGGTTGCACCTGCTGCTGAATGACCAAACACTTCAAAGTTCAAATATTCAAGGACTCAAATTTGTGCTAACTTTGCAGCTTGAACTTTTTTCTTTCAGAGAACAAGAACTGGGTACTGCAGTCCAGGTTTTTTTATTCCAGAACAGCTTCAGTTTTTCCATGACAGCCATGAGCCAACAATCCATTTGTCAAAGGCTCAAAGCAGATGTTGACAGGAGATAGACCCCACATTGACAGTCTATCCGAGAGATTCCGTGTTAGTGTCCCAGGTTTTTTAGCTCCCACGTAAGACCGATCCATACCGGCCTCGTCCTACGGTCAGACGTTCATGCATATCCAACGTACCCTTATAAGCGAAGAGCTCTCTCTATCCTAAAAGATCGGTCTGAAAAAGGATGGATACTCTCTCTTATAAGGGGTTCGTAGCTCCCTTGCGTGGGCAAGGTGAGATTAAAGGTGGTTGACAACGTAGCTCACCGGTTCGCCCGGCCCAATTGACCCAATAACCTAACATCGCACCCCCAGGAAGCCCTGCAGGTAGGCATGACGATACTGGCTCTAATACCAATTGTTAGCGTCCTAGACCTTTCAGCTCCCACGTAACACTGGCCCATACCGTCCTCGCCCTACGTTCAGGCGTTCATGCGCATCCGACGCACCCTTATAAGCGAAGAACCCTCTTCATCCCAAAAAACCGGTCTAAAGGAGGATGACTACTCTCTCTTATAAGGGACTCGTAGCCCCCTTGTGTGATCGAGGTGGGACTAAAGGTAGCTGGCAACACAACTCACCAGTTCGTCCGGCCCAACTGGCTCAATATCCTAACATTCTGGTAGCTGTAGCTACTTCTACGATCTAAAATCTCATGAAACGGTTGAGATTTTGATCTTAGATTGTCAAACTAAATAGCTATGAAATCTGAAAATAAACTAGAATTCATAAGCTACAAAACATCGTATTCTCGCAAGTAAACATCTTATTAACTAGGAATCAGTAAACCCTCAATACCTCAAACCACACCATATTAACTATGATTTTACTGCTTGTGAGTCTGAATGTACAGCTGATGAGTTGGAGCTCCAGTGGCAGTGAGCACTGAGCAGGCAACAGATAACTGTCATTAAAAGAACACTCCTGAGGGAGGTAGCAGCTGAACAAGTTACAACAAGAAATCATCTGAATCACCATTTCCATCATTGCAGAGCTGCAGGATGCAGAAATCATTACAAGAACAGCAAACAATGTGAGGGAGAATGAAACATCACTGTGTGCTTCCTGTCAGAAATCATTAACAAGAACAGTTACTGTCTTACTTTATTAGCTAGCCCAATGACCCCTTTCAAGCTTTGAGTTCTCAACTTGTGGTAATAAACTCACCCAGAGATGGTCAAGAAACTAGGCCTGGATGGTGTGTTGGATTGATCAAGATCTGCCCTACCATTTCTCAGCTTCTTCTGGATTTGCTCCTCAGTTTCAGTTGCCCTGTGCCATGACCTCTCAATTATACATTTAGGGGTTGTAGTCCCCGTCACATCGGATGTTCGGATGTTAGTTAGAAGGATTAAAAATGAGCTAATTATACATTTAGGGGTTGTAGCCCCGTCACATCGGATGTTCGGATGTTAGTTAGAAGGATTAAAAATTAGCTAATTATAAAACTAATTACAAAACCCCTAGACTAATTAATGAGACGAATCTATTAAGTCAATTAATCCATCATTAGCATATTTTTACTGCAGCACCACAATGTCAAATCATGAAATAATTTGGTTTAATATTCATCTCATGAATTAGCCTAGGGGTTCTGCAACTAGTTTTATATTAACTAATATTTAGTCCTTTTAATTAGCATCCGAATATCCGATGTGATGTAACACTAACTCTACAAGCTTGCCTCTTTATGAAAGCAATCAAGAGCTTCACCAGCCTTTCCTTTCAGACACAGAATCCCCAAATCTCAATATCAATGAAAGAGCTGCTTGGTAGATAAACCATTTAATCATGGGCTTCAATGTTGCTGTATACCTTTTGTATATTGCTTGTGTTCTTCTGGTCCTTTCACTTTCAGGGGACATTTGCAAATGGAATTCATGACACAATGGTAGCTAAAACACATGGTGTCAAACTGACAATGATGCCAAGAATTCAGTGGCAGAGAGGGACTTGCTGGGGCTGCGGCTCCACACGCTCTCGAGCGGAATATTTGATGATCCGTCGCTCTTAAAAATGACTTCGATTATTTGTCACTTTGACCTGTTGTCATAGACTCAGATCGATAATCAAACTACACAAACTTTTTAGTAGCAAATCTTCAAATCTCCCTGTATCATTATTTGCTCCTTGAATCCAAAAGACCCTATACTATTGTTATATTTAACATAGACGGCGAAATTCAACTATTCTTAAGGGTGTCAAATAGTTGAATTCCCCGCGTTTTGTTGGCCTTGGGTGTCGGCCAGCCCGCTAAACTTATAGCTTCTTTGGAATGGATTTTTTTTGTGAGAAAAAGAATCATTTTCAAACAATAAAAACTCATGTGTTACAAAGGAGACCTGGTCATATTCCTCTATAAAAAGTTTTCTGGCTGTCACTACCTATGATCTATTTTCTAGCTTAGCCAGTTGGGTCAGGGCATGTGTGCCATTAGGTGGATATGCTCATCTTGGAGTTGAAGGATGTCTCCCTCTGAATGAAAGCTTTGTCACCTTTGGGGCTTTCTGTGTTGTGTCATAGATGTTCATATGCAGGTCTGCTTATCTCTAGGGTTTGTCATTTGCTTGGAAGTGAAAATTGAGCTGTGATTATCCTCTATTGTTGAAAAATATATAAACTTTCCACATAATGATAATCTAGCTGTATGAGTACTATATTGTTTGGATAATTTATACAATAATCCTATGATTGTTAAGGCTGGTTATCCTGTTTTAATAATGAAAAGATTTCAATGTGTTTTTTTATTCCTTCTTATGCCAACGGTTAGGTAGTATTTGGTCGAGGGACAAAGTGAGATGAGATCGTTATCTCTCTGTTTTGTGGAATGGGATAGAGTAATTCATGTTTTCCGATTGGTTTGAGAGACAAAGTGGGACGAAATCATTGTTTGGATGTGAGAATGAATGTGGGATATATAGGTATGATTACTCTCTTACTAAGATAGGTGAGGTTACCTCATTTCTCATGTCATACTTAGTCGTCTCTTAACCAAACACATGCAAAAACGGGTTCGTCCCGGGACATTTCACCAAATCCTTCAAACCAAACACCACCTTAAGTGCTAACTTTAGGATCACTTTGATTTGGTTTTTGGGAGTAGATTTTATTTCTTGGAAGCCAAAAGTCAAACCAAAGGGTCTATTTCAAGTCAACAACTTTTAGTAAAAGCAGCTTTTGGTGCAATGAAACTGTGAAAACTCCTCTAGATTTATTTTCTGCGGCTTATGGCTTCAATTGACATTTCAAAATTCATACAACCATATAAAATTACATAAATTGACATTTCAAATTTCATACAACCATACAAAATTTCATAAATTGACATTTCAAATTTCATACAACCATACAAAATTCCATAAATTGACATTTCAAATTTCATACAACCATACAAAATTTCATAAATTGACATTTCAAATTTCATACAACCATACAAAAATTCATAAATTAAATTTTTACACACCTCACAACTCATGGCTCAAAGTAGCTTCTCCACGGTCATTTCAGTCAAACGACTTTTAGCTTTCTCACAGCTGACATCCCACAACAGCTTTTTTCCACGGCTCACAACCCAGCCAAACACACCCTTAGATTTTGAAGGGCTTGTATACTTTGGTAAATTGATCATGTGAGATAAGGCTATAATATGTGGTATTTTGCGGGTAATCATTTATAACTTCGATGGGTAGATTCGTAAAAGCAGCCCGTATAATCTCGATAAGCGGGAGATCTTTCGATTCTGATTATTATGTCAAGGCATGATTAGGGCAGTCTCAATTCATAGTTTCTTAGGTGATGTCTTATTTTGCCATGTCAGCAAGACACTATATCTAGAAACTATGTTTCCAACCCTAATTTCTTTGTATAGATCTATAATAAATTTTCATACTACTATTTTCTCTCTCTCCTCTTCTCATCCAATCACTTCATCTATGTCTTAGATATAGTAAAGACACGTGTCTTACTTAAGACATGGTTTCTTCGTATTCTCATATCTCTTCTCATTAAAGAACTTGTCATATCACATTTTTTTCCTATTTGGCAGCACAATAAATGCTTAAGAAATCATCATACGTGGAGGGTTTGGAGTGCCCTTTTGATCATTCTATAAGCTAACAATAATTTTCGTGTATAACATATAATTTCATTCTCTAATAATCATAAGCTATGTGTAAAATTCTGTGAAACCCTCGAATTCCAAATAAAAAAATGACATTTTTTTTTCTTCAAGAACTAGATGTTGTCTTGCTCAAAATTGCCCATGGGCTACAAACAAAAGCCCAATTCGAAGCCCTATAAGATGATATTGTTCATGGAGAGATGGAGGAGAGGAGGCCGGAGGAGGAGATTGAGGGGAGGCGGCGGAGGCGTGGAGCGAGATGGCGTCGTCGCTGGGGAGGTTGAAATCCTCCATCTTTGACAAGGAGGAGAGGAAGATGTATGCTATTCTGTCGCTGCATCAAGTTTCCTCTTTGATTTGCTGCCATTTCTTCGTTGGATTTGTGTGGCAAGAATCGATTGGAAATCTTTTATTGTGTGTTTTAGCTTCGGATTTCTTGGTGCTGCTTCTGTCAAATAGTGGTTTTGAGGTAGTTTAGTCTCCACCGTGCGTTGGATTAGTGAGGTTGGGATCATGTCCAATTGTCCATGAACCCTAACTCGGTTCGTTGGAATCTTTGCTTCGAAGTTGTAGTTAACTCCGTTAAGTTACGCTTGCTTGGCTAGTTAGTAGTTACCTCAATAGGGCAATAAAATATTAAAATGTTAGATGCTATCATCTTTTGTTAGTTTTCTTGCAATGTTTATGCTGATATAGTGATATTGCATCTCATGGATGTGGATTGGGTGAGGATGCAGGCAATACCAATCGCACATCCGGGGGCTTAATGCGTATGATCGACACAAGAAGTTCATGAAGGATTATGGTATGATCATTTGCTGTCTTCTCTTCACAGATGTACTAATTGTGAGTGGAAATGAGTAGCTATGGTAAGTATTGAGATCTGCTAGAAATCTTGGGTTGCGTTTCTGCCGTCGTTCACTACAACAGTAGATGTTTAGTGGTTTGCTCAAACTCCAATAATTTGATAACCAGCCCCAGATCCCCACTGCAATGTGATTTTGATTCCTGATGTCCTTTCATAGTGGAAAGGAAATTGAGACGCTAGCATATAATAAGTTATTTATCTGCTTTGTCTCGATTTCCAAAAGCAACAAGATGATGAACAGTCCCCTCTACCGTAGAAAGAATTGGGGGCTACCTTCATCCATACATGGACGATGTATATTCAATTATTCATATGTGATTTGCCACCTAGCTTTGGATTTAACTTATTCTGGGTAGGCGCCTTTTTTCAGTTGGGGGTTGGGAGTTGATGATCTGGTATGGTATCCACTATCCAGTGGGTTGAATAATATTAGCATTGGCTACCAGGTAATCTTACAATCGTATTATGAATATTAGAGATCAATAGATCATGTTAAAATCAATACAAAGGTAAGTTAAATGCCTTGGCTTTTACTAGCTTACATAACAGTACTTGAAGACTTTTGTTTCTATATGTAATAGAAAACTACTATAATGCATGAATAGGGAACTAAAAATTCTTTCTTTGTGTCCTATGTCCTAAAATAATGGGATGAGAGAGGCAATGTCCTATTGTCCTTTACTTTAGAAAGCATGGTGTATGGGGATCATGCTCAGCTTTACAATATTATCATTTCAGTTATTGGTTTTTAGTATATTATTTCTACTTCCACTCGTCCTTATTTTCTGTATACTGTATGTTGCCACTGAATAAGCAATGTGCTGTCAACAGTTCAGTTTTATGGCCATGTCAAGAATTTGGACAATAGTGTACCCATCAAAACTGATAAAGATACATTGAGAGAAGGATACAGGTCAGAAACATTCCTGTCCAGCGCCCATTTTTATTTATATTCGTCATTCATGGCAGATCACATGCCTTTGTTTTGTGAAATACTCCTAAATCCCTTGCTTTATTTGTTTATCCATCAAAAGATTCATTCTTTCTGAGGAAGATGATATGGATTCTACTTGGGAGAATAGGCTCGTCAAGCGTTACTATGACAAGCTTTTTAAAGAGTATCCTTTTTGGTATGGTGTTTATTACATCATTTTCATTGAGGAAAAGATTATACATGCAATATATCTTCATTTTTTCTGTAACATGTTATGGTATGTGGAGCTGAAGTGATATGTCAAGGTTTCTCCTTTATACTACTGGGCAATACTAAATTGTCTTAAAGAGCCTCATGGGATTGACTAGTTTTTTGCATGTGTATAACTGTAGATTTTTATCTCACAAACTAAAATTAGCAACACTGAAAGGCAATGTAGGATGTTAATGTAAAGTAGAGAGAACACGTAAGGATAATATTGTTCCTGTAGAGCATATCTCTACTGTTTTCTGCTGCATCAATGTTTATGCCTTGGAGAGAATATTGCAAGTTCATTCCAAACAGCCATAGTGCTTAATTGCTTGTTTTTATAAGGATTTTACCTGAATAATGCATAAAGTTTCTTGTATCTGTCTCTTCTATAATTGGGCACCGATATTACCTGTCAGTTTCTGCCTTCCTCGGTTCCTCCAAATCTCCAATAGAAACATGTAAAGGTGGTGGATATTTTGGGGTAACTAGGCCTTATGCTTTGCCAAGAGTTTGAGAGATTGAGGGGGACTAGAATTATTTCCTCATTGTTCATTGCTTTCCTCCAAAAGACAGAGCTACATGGGTATATATAGACCCCAGCCCTAACTAACTTCAATCTAATCTCTTAGCTAACAAAATCCAACCTAATCTCTTAACTAACACAATCCAATCTAATCTCTTAACTAACAAAATCCCCTTAACTAAATTAATCTCTTAATCAACCTTATCCCTTCCTAACTGCCCCTGCCGGAGCCTGCTGGCTGCCCATGACATCTCCCCCGCCCTTGGAGACCCAGCTCGCCCTCGAGCTGGATAGTTACTGCTGGTCGAGGAAGGAGCCGACAGCGTCTTGGATCCCATGGGAAGAGACGAACAGCCAGCTAGTCGCCCTGGTGATTGTTGTGGCCTGAGCCCCTTGAACCAGGGAAGGATGCCCACGTTGAAAGCTCTTGCGGCAAGGCAGCGACCTGTCCTTGCGAGTCACTGGCGGGTGCGGTGAGGGAGTTGATGGGCTCGCCAAATCAGTCATGGTTGGTGCTGTCCGTGGCAAAGAATTGGAGACAGCAGAAGGGGTGGTCGGCGCGATGTAAGGGGCGGTCGGCAAGACGAAGAGGGTTGCCGGTGGCGGCGGTCGATGGAGATGGTGAGCGGGAGTGAGTAGGGTAGGTTGGATTGTTGCACGCAGCTTCCTTGTGGCGTGCCTCGCCAAGAATCCTCGCGCTGCCGCCTGTAGCCACACCGTAGCAAGGCGTTCACGGCCGGACTTCTCCAGAGATTGCATTTGCTGGCGTGCTAGGAGACCACGTGTTGCTGCCAGGCATTCACGTGCCGCCCTCGCCTCGAACAACACTAGGATGTGCTGCAGTGTTGTGGACGCCTGCTGGAGCCCCTCAACAAGGGCGCTTAAGGCATCGTCGGCAGCAGAAGCCATGGAAAATGGATCGAAACCAAAGCTATCTGATACCAGATGTAAAGGTGGTGGATATTTTGGGGTAACTAGGCCTTATGCTTTGCCAAGAGCTTGAGAGATTGAGGGGGACTAGAATTATTTCCTCATTGTTCATTGCTTTCCTCCAAAAGACAGAGCTACATGGGTGTATATAGACCCCAGCCCTAACTAACTTCAATCTAATCTCTTAGCTAACAAAATCCAATCTAATCTCTTAACTAACAAAATCCAATCTAATCTCTTAACTAACAAAATCCCCTTAACTAAATTAATCTCTTAATCAACCTTATCCCTTCCTAACCGCCCCTGCCGGAGCCTGCTGGTTGCCCATGACAAACATCATGTTTTGAAGCAAGAGAGAGAACCTGGATTGCTTTGTTTGATTTGAAGAATTTGAGTGCTGCTCCTAGATTAATATTCTTGTCTACGTTAACCAAGATACACAATCCTTAGCTCTTGAAATTTTACTGGATATGTGCTCTACTGTTCTTGTAATGTTCTTGAAACTTGACTTTACAGTGTGAAGGATATCCTTAATTTCATAAAGATATTGCATCGCTGATATGTCGCAGTACAAAAAGGGCAAGGTATGGTGCTATGATTTTATAGCAGTGTCATTCCTTTTTCTTTTACTGGGCAAGAGAAATGAGGGAAATGATCATAATTTGACTTTAAGAAGGATTTCTATTAAAAGAAAGAGTAGAATAATTTCCAGTGTTGGTTACATATCTGTAATATTAAATGTGCTTGGGCAGCAGTAGCAAGGTGATTTTTCTTGTTTTTGGTCATGAAATTGCATCGTAATGGCACTTATTGTTGCACAAATAACCAGAATTACTAGCATAACCATTTTTGTATATATTAAAGTTTGAAAGGCATACATACGCGTGATGGTGGGTCTGCAAGTATATCCCATCTACTTGTTTCAATATTGAAATGATCTGGTTATCTTTAGAGCTGCAATAATAAGGATATGCTGTATTGCTGTTGAGCATACACATGATAGGATGATAAACGGATATCCCAGTTTTTATTGAAACCATCTATTTTTTTCTTGGAAATGAACTGCAAATTCTGAGGATCTCATTTATTGCAGATTGGATTGAGATGGAGAACTGAAAAGGAGGTGATATCTGGGAAAGGTACTTCTCTTTACAATTTCTTGTGTTAAGATTTCAAAGATTAATATGGAAAGTGCGACTGAAAAATAAATGGTACTAGGGAAATCTGGATATCTAACAGAGGAATGTGAAATGTACTTATGTACCTAACATAAACTGCATCAGTTTACTAGCTTTGTGTTTTTCTAGATTATCAGGTAGCTCTATCATTTGAAAGGCTTTTTTTTGTTGTATCATGTAGATCCATCATTTGTTTATTTGTACTTAACATACACCTTCGAGGCTTGCAGCAAACGTATTCTGAAAAAATCTGGAACTAAATTCCAGTGCTTTGAAAACCATCATCAAAGTGCTCTCCATCTGTCCTTCAAACCTCTTGGAAAATGCTAAATGTAGTATATAGTTTTTTTCTCAGATGTCTACTGTTTTAATATCTGGTCAATTATCACCTATTGATATTTACATTACATGTCTTTTGCAGGGCAGTTTATCTGTGGCAATAGGATTTGTGATGAAAAAAATGGACTAGGTAGTTATGAGGTATGCTCTTGGTCTTTTCTATCTTGTCACTGATGCCGCAACTACAATGCATAAATCCTTCTATTCATTGAAGAATCCATTTTGTGCTATATATGTAATTCTTACTTTCCCCCTTGTTTTCAGGTTAACTTTTCTTATATCGAAGTGGGGGAGCAGAAACAGGCACTAGTGAAATTGGTAGCTTGCAAGAGGTTAGTTAATCAGCCACTTCATTTTGGGATCCGGTGAACCCAATTTGACCTTCTCCTTTGCCCCTCCCTTTTATCCGGCAAATGTTCAATTGATTACCTAGCTTGATTGTTGTACATTATGAAAGGTGTGCAGAAAAGCTTGCTTACAAGAGGCAAAAGGAGAGGGAAAGAGAGAAGGAGAAGGAGCTTTCTGGTGAGCATGAAATTGAGTTAAAAGAAAGGGACAAGAGGAAAAGGTACTTCATTTTGTTACCTGACCTTTTCTTTGTAAGGTGTTTACCTGGCTTTCTTTGACATTTCTGTTCAAACTGTAGAGAACATGAGGAAAGTGAAGATACCTCAGAGGATGATTTGACTGAGAAGTACAGCAGAAGGAAAAAAGGTACAGATGATTGCATTACTACATGGAACAGTAGATCTTTATGGCTTTATGTTGTACAGTGTGCACACACAAAAATATTTTTTTCTACCTCATTTTCTTGAGGATTTTATCACTGTCAAAAGTGTTGTCGCGGATTATGCAAGAAAGCTAATGCATGCGAAATCCCGCAGATCGAAAACAATCTTCAACAAGGAAAGTGGTCAAGGTCAGCAAGGATGAAGGCTTTGAGGAGTTCCTTGAAGGCATGTTCCCTTGATCTGGTTTTCTTGATGTCAATCATCATCATCATCAGAAGAAGAGGATGCAGCAGCAGCTCATTAGTATTCTGTGACATGTTAATACTGAGTGTGATTAACTGTTAGTGATGTGTATCACTGTTAGTTGTTTGGTTTCTAGCCTCTAGGTGTCTCTTGTGAGTTCTGGGAAGTGACAACTTGCAATTCTGTCTAGTTGATGAATTTGTCACCTCTTGATCTTAGCCTGTGACAGCTTGAAGCTCCTGGAATGGTATTTAGATGTGGATATTGTGTGATGTAAAGATGCAAATCTCAGGGTATTGATTACTGCTTGCTTATGCAAGAATGCCTCCCCTTTGTCAGAAAATACATATCTGTGCTCTGAGATTACTGATGGTTATGCCCTGTTTGGATACTTTGAGCTGAAGTTTAGTCTTTGTCATACTTTGTCATGTTCAGATGCTAATTAAAACATGAGTTAGTTATAAAAATAATTATAGAAACCATACGCTAATTCGTAGGACGAATATGTTGTTTAATTAATTCATGATTTGTGAATATATTAAATTTAATTAATTTATGATTTGATAATATGGTGCTATAGTAAATATGTGCTAATGATGGGTTAATTAGACTTAACAGATTCGTTTCACGAATGAGCCTAGATTTTTAAACAATTAATTTTATAATTAGCTCATGTTTATTCCTTCTAATAAGAGTTAAAATTTTAGCCCAAATTATCTAACTACATGCTCATGGAGTCATGCATTTTGTTACAACATTGATGCTTAGGGGGCGTTTGTTTTCCCAAACTAAAGTTTAGTCGTGTCATGTTGAATATTTAGACATCAATTTGAAAGATTAAACCTGAACTAATTATAAAAATAATCATAAAATCGAAAGATTATTCGTGAGACGAATGTATTAAGATTAATTAATCTATGATTAGCAAATATTTATTGTAGCATCATATTGTCAAATCATATGGTAATTATGTTCATTATATTTGTTTCATGAATAATCCACTAATTGTGAATGAGTTTTGTAAATAGTACGTTTAATACTCTAAAATAATATTCAAATATCCGATACAAGACTAAACTTTTGGAATAAAGAACAAAACAAGTACTTAGTCAAAGTTAAAAGATTTAACTGATAAAAAGTCAAGCTGACCTATAACATGAAATGAAATAGAGAGTAGATGAAAATGGCGCAGAAACTTTTTTTTTTGCAAAAAAGGAAATTATAAACATGAAATGAAATAGAGAGTAGATGAAAATGACGCAGAGACTTTTTTTTTGCAAAAAAAAGGAAATATAATAATAAAAATTGGATGGAAAAATAATTGCTGGCTGAGGGGTTCGAACCCACGCGCACTCATATGTGCAGAAGATCTTAAGTCTTCCCCCTTAACCACTCGGGCAAACCAGCTACTTAAATTAAATATGAGTTAATTATAAAACTAATTACAGAAACCATACACTAATTCATAGGGTAGATATATTAAGTTTAATTAATTTATGATTTGATAATGTGGTGCTATAATAAATATGTACTAATGATGGGTTAATTAGACTTAATAGGTTTGTCTCGTGAATTAGCCTAGATTAGAGCTGGGAGATGGGTCGTGCTAGGCCGACCCGGCCCAGGCCCTTCGGGCCAGGACCTAAAATGGGCCGACCGGGCTGGGCCGACCCGAAGTAGTGTTAGCCAAGCCCAGGCATGGACCAAAGCACGTCGGGCCTGGATGGGCCGGGCCGGCCCAAAAACGGCCCTAACTTTGTAACATTGTTAGACGGTCTCTTACCAGGGTTATGAAAATATTTATTTAATTTCTCTTTGAATAATGAAAATTCTAGTTCACATAAAATAATAGAACAACCAAAAAAATAGAGGGAAATAAATTTCATTAATAATTTACACATGATACTAGTTCATTAATACTACTTTCTTTGCTCTCGAGCATATATATTTACATTTTGATTTGTCCTATATATGAATGACTCAAATTTTGATTTGTCTTACATATGATATAGAGCAAAGTATATTTAAATAGTAATTTACAGACTTTTTTAATTTTTAATAACATGTCTCCTCCTTGTGCATATGAATTATTACCCATGGGCTTTTCTGGGCCAGGCCGGCCCAGGCACGACCCACTTTAAGGGTCGTACCTGGGCCCCCATCGGGCCTAACCTCCAGGCTCAAGTCCGGCCCTTGTACGGGTCGTGCCGGCCCGACCTATTCATAGGTCGTGCCGGGCCGTGCTTTGCATGGGCTGGGCTTACGTGCTTTGGGCCGGCCCAAAAAAATCCTGGCCCCAGTCCCAGCTCTAGCCTAGATCTTTTACAATTAATTCTATAATTAGCTCATATTTATTCATGCTAACGAGAGCTAAATTTTAGCCCAAAGTATGCTCATGGAGGTTAGGCATTTTGTTACAACAGTGATGCTGAGGGGGTGTTTGATTCCGTGAAAAGTTTAGTATGTATCATATCGGATATTTCGATATCAACTTGCAAGATTAAATGTGAACTAATTATAAAAATAATTATAGAATTGGAGGATTATTCGTGAGACGGATTTATTAAACATAATTAATCTATGATTAGTAAATGTTTATTGTAGCATCACATTATCAAATCATGGCGTAATCAGGTTCATTATATTCGTCTCGTGAAATAATCCACCAATTATGAATAAATTTTGTAAATACTCTAAATTTAATACTCCAAAATAGCATTCAAACATTCGACGTGACATGACTAAACTTTTGAATTAAAGAACCAAATATGTACTTAATCAAAGTTAAAAGATTTAACTGATAAAAAGTCAAGCTGACCTATAATCTGAAATGAAATAGAGTAGATGAAAATGATGCAGAATCATTTTTTTTTTGCAAAAAAGCAAATTATATTCATCTCGTGAATAATCTACCAATTATAAATAAGTTTTATAAATAGTCTACATTTAATACTCCAAAACAACATTCAAACATCCGATGCAACAAGACTAAACTAAACTTTTGGAATAAAGAACAAAACAAGTACTTAGTCAAAGTTAAAAGATTTAACTGATAAAAAGTCAAGCTGACCTATAACATGAAATGAAATAGAGAGTAGATGAAAATGGCGCAGAAACTTTTTTTTTGCAAAAAAAGAAATTATAAACATGAAATGAAATAGAGAGAGTAGATGAAAATGACGCAGAGACTTTTTTTTGCAAAAAAAATAAAATATAATAATAAAAAATTGGATGGAAAAATAATTGCTGGCTGAGGGGTTCGAACCCACGCGCACTAATGTGCAGAAGATCTTAAGTCTTCCCCCTTAACCACTCGGGCAAACCAGCTACTTGAATTATACGGCTCTTAATATTTAATAACAACTGAAACTAATATTGTTTCATCAATTCTAAAAAACAATACCACATATATTCCTTGGAATTTTTAAATGAAATCGTTGAATTTTGTATGAACATTTAATCATTCGTTTTATTTAAAATTTTTGTGTAAATATACAAAATATAAGTTATGTTTGTAGTACATACCTTCAATGAGAAAATAAATTATAACAAGATAAATGATATTTTAATTTTTTTTAATAAAACGAATAGTCAAATGTTGAGATAAAAATCAAGGGCGAACGAAGAGTTGGACTCGCAGAGTCGCAGTTATGACCTAATGCTAACTGTAAATCACAGTTCACCATGTTTATAATGTTATAATTGGTTTAATTTTCAATAAAAACTTTACTAACGATAATCTAATTTACTAAAATATATTAGCCTATGTAATATCGAATAAACGACATATTAAAATATTTTATAATGGATTTAAAAAAACTAATTTGATGTTATTGATGGTGTTTTTTATAAAATTAGTCAAAATTCGAAAAGTTTAATTTATATAAAAAAGTCAAACCAGTGTGACTGGGGGAGTATTATTTTTCCATTACACAAATGAAACTCTAGGAGCTTTCCATCCAACTAATAAACTAAATTATTCAGATAATGAAGCACATGTAAGAGTCCATATATTGGGAGAGTTTTGTATTTTTATAAACAACCAATGAGTAGACTAGCTAGCGAGAATCTAGAGAACTTGATGTTCCTCGCCTTACGAAACGATAGTTTATTTTCAGATTCTATAACTATTGATTTTCTAATCTAGGGTCACAATCTAAACTGGTTCGAGGGAGTTTGAGATTCTAGAAGTATTTTTGTTTCTAATCTAGAATTAGAATTTAAACTGTTTGATGATGTGTTTGGTTGAACTGTGGTTTTTGAAAAAGCTGTTGTGAACTGTAGAAAAATATTGTGAGCTGCGAGCTATGGAAAAAGTAGAAGTTGTTTGGTTGGAGTAGTTGTGAATTTCTGTTTTGACAGTAAATGTTTGTAATACACCTGATATTTGGTTGTACTAATATATACTCAATATAACACTACTGATTTTTTTAATAATGTGCATTTAGATCATTGTTGTAATAAAAAAACTAAAATGAAATTATTTATAACTGAAATGTATTTATGTTTTCTAACAATCATATATTAACTTTTATTTTTTAGAAAACTATTTAGTTATAAGTACTCAATATCAACATAAGAGGTATTTCATTAATAACGAAGGTGAGTAATTTCTATCGAAAGTTGGCTGCGAGAATCCATGGAATCTGATGGTACCCCCAACTTCCTGTTTGTGCTGTGAAAATTAACAGATTATTCTGAAAAAATTGGGATGCCTAAAAGATCTGTTTAGTTCAGATTCCAGATTTTAAGTCAATAAACTAGATCAAAAATCTGAACCAAATAGACACTGATACGAGAGAGTTTGAGATTCTAGAAAAGTACTTAAGCTACAAAAGCTAGTCAAGTCAAACATGCGTAGACCTCTAGAGAATTTGTCGAAGAAAGAGGAGATTGAAACAGACACGTCAGCCATCACTAGCTTTCTGCTTAGCTATAGCTGCATCCCACTATTTGGTGAGAAAAATATATATTAAGTTTACCATTTAATTCATTTTCTGTCTTTTCGATCACTACATGCTAATGACAAGTTTGTTTTGACTTCTGACAGCTGCAGCTACTTCTGAAATCTAATGCAGAAATAAACGGTCCAGATTCTGGACTCGTCAGCCATCACTAGCTTTCTGCTTAGCTATAGCTGCATCCCACTATTTGGTGAGAAAAATATATATTAAGTTTACCATTTAATTCATTTTCTGTCTTTTCGATCACTACATGCTAATGACAAGTTTGTTTCGACTTCTGACAGCTGCAGCTACTTCTAAAATCTAATGCAGAAATAAACGGTCTAGATTCTGGACTCGTCAGCCATCACTAGCTTTCTGCTTAGCTATAGCTGCATCCCACTATTTGGTGAGAAAATATATATTAAGTTTACCATTTAATTCATTTTCTGTCTTTTCGATCACTACATGCTAATGACAAGTTTGTTTCGACTTCTGACAGATGCAGCTACTTCTGAAATCTAATGCAGAAATAAACAGTCCAGATTCTGGACTCGTCAGCCATCACTAGCTTTCTGCTTAGCTATAGCTGCATCCCACTATTTGGTGAGAAAAATATATATTAAGTTTACCATTTAATTCATTTTCTGTCTTTTCGATCACTACATGCTAATGACAAGTTTGTTTCGACTTCTGACAGCTGCAGCTACTTCTGAAATCTAATGCAGAAATAAACGGTCCAGATTCTGGACTCGTCAGCCATCACTAGCTTTCTGCTTAGCTATAGCTGCATCCCACTATTTGGTGAGAAAAATATATATTAAGTTTACCATTTAATTCATTTTCTGTCTTTTCGATCACTACATGCTAATGACAAGTTTGTTTCGACTTCTGACAGATGCAGCTACTTCTGAAATCTAATGCAGAAATAAACAGTCCAGATTCTGGACTCGTCAGCCATCACTAGCTTTCTGCTTAGCTATAGCTGCATCCCACTATTTGGTGAGAAAAATATATATTAAGTTTACCATTTAATTCATTTTCTGTCTTTTCGATCACTACATGCTAATGACAAGTTTGTTTCGACTTCTGACAGCTGCAGCTACTTCTGAAATCTAATGCAGAAATAAACGGTCCAGATTCTGGACTCGTCAGCCATCACTAGCTTTCTGCTTAGCTATAGCTGCATCCCACTATTTGGTGAGAAAAATATATATTAAGTTTACCATTTAATTCATTTTCTGTCTTTTCGATCACTACATGCTAATGACAAGTTTGTTTCGACTTCTGACAGCTGCAGCTACTTCTGAAATCTAATGCAGAAATAAACGGTCCAGATTCTGGACTCGTCAGCCATCACTAGCTTTCTGCTTAGCTATAGCTGCATCCCACTATTTGGTGAGAAAAATATATATTAATTTTACCCTTTAATTCATTTTCTGTCTTTTCGATCACTGTGTAATCCGTTAACGTACCAAGGACATATTCGTTTCAGTTTATGATAGTTACAACTATTTCTGGAATCTAATGTAAAAATAAACGATCTAGATTCTAGACTCACATTGTGAGAATCAGTAGCTGTATAATCTGAAAATGAACTAGAATCCAAAAGCTAAAAAACATCAACTACTCAGAACTAGTTAGCTACTAAGAATCTCTAGTTGATAAAAGCTGAAACAAACGAGTTGAATTTTGTTTTGTTTTATAATATATATATACACACACATATACGAGAACGCTATTCTACACCACGTTTGTAGAATAGTTATTCTACACCGACCACGGGAGTACTACTTTCAGTAGTAAATTTTTTCAGTAGTAGATTTTTCAGTAGAATAGTTATTCTACACACGTGATATAAGATAGTATATATATATATACAAATGTTATTTTACACCACAGGTGTAGAATGTTATCCTACACCGATGTGGAATGGGGGTCAGGATTGGGTGGGGCGTGGAGGCATGCTAGATGAGGTGAACACAATTGGGTTGATTGGTGTAGAATAACATTCTACACCCGTATTATAGATTAGCATTCCCATGTGTGTGTATATATATATATATATATATATATATATATATATATATATATATATATATATATATATATTGGTGCATGCATGCATGCTTACGTGTGTTATAGCTAGTAACTATATTAAAGCGGGGACTTACTCGTCCGTCCGCAGACTCCCTTCCCCGTTCTCACTTCCTATAAAAAACCAATCAAAACTTATACCCTAAAAAAACCGGTGCAACCACCCTAAAAAAACCGGTGCAACCGCCCCCACCTACGTGCGCTCAACGCCTCAACGTGATGCCCCGCCCCCTGCGCAACCGCCCACAACCGCACGTGCCCCGCATGCACACAAGCAGTTTCATTGCGTGAGAAGAAAAGAGGAAAAGAAAAAAAGAAAAAAGAAAATAAAAAACTAGAAAAAGAAAATTGTATTTATATTCAGTCTTTTAATTTATGTATTTTGCGCGAAATAAAAAAACTATTATAAAATAAGATTCTGTTGCAAAGCACAGGCCTCTGACTATAGCTAGTAAAGTAGCTAGGTCGTTGAATCCGGCCTGACCATGACCATCTAAAGCGCTAGTTGTCAAACAAGATGGAGATAGAAGAGGTTGCAACTAACGAGCTATTACGCAATAAAAATTGATGGCCATATATATATATATATATATATATATATATATATATACAAATGCTATTCTACACCACGGATGTAAAATGCTATTCTACACCGACGTGGAATGGAGGGGTTAGGATTGGATGGGGGTGGGCACGATTGGGATGATCGGTGTAGAATAGCATTTACACCCATAGTGTAGAATAGCGTTCCCGTATATATATATATATATACCATCTTTTCTACCTGAAATTTTAGTTGGCTAGCTAGCTAGAGGTTAATTACATGCATGCATGATATATACTTCAGTTCCATTTGGCACAGCTCTATATTAAAAAAAAATTGGAGCTGGTTAAATAATATAGCTTAGAAATTTTTCGATATGAAGTTGTAGCTGGATCGAGAGTATTTAGTTGAACTATATGGTTTATTTTAAATAAAAAATTAAAAAATATGAACTATTTTAATTTTAGGAATTTTTGTAAACATGCCATTACAATTTTCTGTAATTTGAAAAATGCCACTGTCAGTGACTGTGGTAGGTCCCATCTATCAGTGACATGCCGATGGCATATTTCAAAACCATGAAAATTGTAATGGCATGGAAAAATTTGGCCCTTTATTTTATCGTATAAATCTGGAGCTATACCATATTCCTCAGTTAAAAAAAATAATGTAGTAAGGGCTTCTTTGGCAACTAGGGGTTAAACTTTATCCCCAATCCCATCAAATGTTCAGATGCTAATTAAATGACTAAACATGAGCTAATTAAAAAACTAATTACAAAACTCATAGGCTAATTTGCGAGACGAAACTATTAAGAATAATTAGTTCATAATTTAACAATGTGGTGCTACAGTAAACATCTAGCTAATGAGAATTTAGAGAAGTTGATGTTTTCCCCGTTTTTCGATTCTAGTTCGTTTCCAGATTCTGCATCTACTAGTTCTAACAATCTAAGCCGGAATCTAGATCGTTTGTTTCAACTTTATATTCTAGAAGTAGTTGCAACTGCCATAAGCTCTCCAAACAAACCCTTAGAAGCTTTAGCTTCCGAGATGTATTTAACCTAATAACTACCATTAGGTATTCTTTTACAAAAAGGCAATTAACCTAACCAAAATCATTGGATGGGTTACCTACACGCTTTGCATTATGCATGCATGATTAAGTTAACAAATACTTGGGCATTTTTTTTATTTTCAAGTGTTTTAAAAAGTAAAAATATCTCTTGTTGCTACTTGCCACTAGATACACATACAATATATATAGCCTTCCAACTGCCACTAGCTTGAGTACACCAAATTAATATATAGATATATATCCTTTACATGACACAACAATCATGCATGTTTGGTTGTGTCTTCAAATGGAATTCTCTTTTCTCTTCTTTGTTCTACATCTATGGGCAAGCTAGCTAGCTACTTGAATAGTTATTCAAGGCATCAATATAATAGAAAACTTCAATTTTAAAGATCCTACTTAATTTTCATTGGCTTTAGATAATATAAATATTAATTAAACATGGTCATGAATAAAATACTACAAAGATAGCCACTAATCCATGCAAATGCAACCTAAGACCTCCTTTAGAATAAAAGAATTTCAAACTATTTTAGTGGGAATTAAACTAATTTACGTAGAAATCCTGTAAAATTCTCGTGTTCAAAGGAACCGTAAACTTAACATTTATAGGGCTTGAGATAGTTATATGTATATATATATATACACACACATACGGGAGCGCTATTCGTGTAGAATAGCTATTCTACACCGACCACATGAGTACTATTTTCAGTAGTAGATTTTTTCAGTAGAATAACAATTGAGTAATACTTTTTCTCAATAATATATATATATATACAAATGTTATACTACACCACGGGTGTAGAATTGCTATTCTACTAAGAAATCTACTAATGAGAAAAAGTAGTACTCAATTTTTATTTTACTGAGAAAATCTACTACTGAAAGTGGTCGGTGTAGAATAGTTATTTTACACATGTGGTGTAGAATAACGCTCATATATATATATATATATATCACATGTGAAAAGTATAGTTTTTTATTAGAATAATTGACCGATCAATGGACTTTCTACGTGATTTTCTTAATTTATAGAGATAATAAATCATTTGAACGAAAATTCGAATGATTTAATTGGTGATCAACACCGAATCCACACGGGTCTATTGTATTATTGGTTATGTGTGTATATAAATAGATAGGTGAAAAGAATCGCTAGATCGATCAACGATTAATTTTGTAGCTCTATAATTTTATCCGCTCTGCTATTATTAGTTTTTTTAATTTGCTCTTATCAACCATTATTGCATTGTTTTTATATAACAATGATCCATTAAATATATACCGATATTTCTCTACTATTATATCCGCTATTATAAAGCGCGAGAATCGTCCGCACATTCCGTCTGCGCTTTCCCATATGCAGCAACCGCCTCCCGGTGTGCTCGCCAGCCCCGCGCGCCACGCCACCCACATGCATGCACGAAGAAATGCACGGGAAGAAAAAGAAAATAAGAAGAAAAAAAAAAAGAAAAACACACTTTTTTGCATTTCAGTACTTTAATTTCAGTGTTTTACGTGGTAGTATGAATTTTGCTCACGCAGAAGTTAAGAATCTTGCGCAAAGACCGTTGGATTTGTAAAAAATCACGCAAAACCATGAATTTTGCGTATATGCAGTTAGATTCGCTGAAAATTTTCAATCATCGTAGCAATAAAATAAATCTCGTCACAAAGCACAGACCCTTACTAGTGTCTATATATATACAAATGCTATTCTACTGAGAAATCTACTACTGAAAAAAAGTAGTACTTAATTGATCTTCTACTGAGAAAATCTACTATTGAAAGTGGTCGGTGTAGAATAGTTATTCTACACACGTGGTGTAGAATATCACTCCCGTACATGTATATGTATATATATGTATATATATGTATATACGGGAGCGTTATTCTACACCACGTGTGTAGAATAACTATTCTACACCGACTACTTTCAGTAGTAGATTTTCTCAGTAGAATAGCAATTGAGTACTATTTTTTCTTAATAGTAGATTTCTCGATAGAATAGTTATTCCACACCCGTAGTGTAGGATATTAAGTTATATGTATATATATATATAATTCTATGTGTGGCATGCATTGAACAGCGCACGAGAAGCTCGTGTGTACGATTCTAAAACTGGGTGTAGATCTAGATATCTATTTATCTCCTGTGCATGCAGTGATGGACGGTTCATGCAAAGATGCTATATATCTTATCCAATTCTAAAACTAGCTATCCTAGCTCGATCGGCAGCAGTCCATGTCAGTATATATATATATATATGCATATATATATATATGCATATATATGTATGTATATAATACATTGGGATGTGGCCACAAGATAAGAGATATATATGATAGAACAATAATGCATCATGTTTGGTGCAACATACGCACGTTCGTAGTTTTCATAACACTTTTTTTAGAAAGTCACATTAATTTTACAACTGAATGGAATATTCTCTCTCAGTGGAGAGTTTCATTTCAATATTTCTTAAGCTAATCAGTGTAATTAAATGCTTTGCAACCGAAATAAATACCCTCTCTCCGATGAAACGATTTGGCTCACAGCGAGTGTTTCATTTCGTTTCATCTGTCTTAGAAACGAGTTAACATCATGTCATAGAGATGACACCGCTCCCTTCTCCTTACTCATTAATTTAATGTTATATCAACAAAAAATCTGATGTGTCATGGTAATTAATACCATGAAACCCCACTGTGAAGCTTAAGGCTATTCACATGGTGGATTTCGTAACATTGTTTCCTAGAAGTCCACATCTGTTTTGCAACTGAATGAAATACCTTCTCTTAGTGGAGAGTTTCATTTCACCATTTCCTAAGCTCACCAATGTAATTAAATGCAACTAGCTCTCATGAAATACCCTCTCTGATGAAACGATTTGGTTCTCAGTGGGCGTTTCATTTCGTTTCATCTGTCTTAGAAACGGGTTTGCACCATGTCATGGTGATGACACTATTTCCTTCTCTTCCCTCGTTAACTTAATATCATGTAGCAAAAATCTAATATAATTAGCGCTAACCGTCGTCGTCCCCGGCTAGCTAGCGCCTAAAGCAACATGTCTTTCCCCCATGTAATATGACAAATTAAAGTGAGCTCAGCTGGAACAAGTAACTACTAAATACATACATGGGGCATTTGTGGAACAAAAGATGAAAAAAATAGGCAGGTTTTTATTATTTGAGGTTTATAAAAATTGTTTAATGGTTTGAACGAATGAATATGGCTCCTTTAATCACTACTACAAACACTCACTATAGCGGCGGGCAAAAACGTACTGTAGTGGCGAGCAACCAGTCCGCCACTGCTAACTCTGGTTATTGATACGTTTAAACATCGTTGTCTTATTGGTACGTTTCCCGGCGTTTGTTTGTTATAGTAACTAGCGCTAGTCATTTAGCTGGTAATAATATGGAGAAGCTAGTATTTTATAGCTTCTGAATCTACTTCATTTATAGATTATACAACTACCGATTCCCATAATTAGAGTCTAAATTTAAATTACGTGTTTTGATTTTAAATTTTAGAAGTAGCTGCATCTATCACAGAATGAAACAAACAAGCCCATAATATTAACTTTTTTAAGTAGCTTCCGAACTTTCATATTATTGTTGCCTATGAATTCATTTTATTTGGTATGCAATTGACAAAACTATTATTTGATATTTTTTTACTATTATGTAAAGTAAAGATCCAACTAAGTTCAAACAATTAACCTATCTCAAAAAACACAAGCTTTTTTCACCAATAGATGGAAAAAATATTAACTTTGATCTATTTAAACAATAATAAATCACTCCATCTTTTAAGCAACTTACAACTTCTTTTATATATTATAAAAGTAATAAGTTAGTACTCGTTTGTTTCCTCTAATCCAAAATTTAGTCCTCTCACATCGAATGTTTAGATACTATTTTGAAGTATTAAATGTAGACTGTTTATAAAACTCATTTATAATCATAGGATAATTCGCAAGACAAATTTAATAAGCCTAATTACGTCATGGTTAGAAAATGTGATGCTACCATAAATATCTGTTAATCATGGATTAATTAGCCTTAATAAATTTGTCTCGCGAATTATTCTTTGATTCTATAATTATTTTTATAATTAATTTCACGTTTAGTCATTGAAATCAATGTCAAAACATCCAACGTGACACCACGGGCTAAATTTTAGTCTACGAATCCAAAACCCTTAAATTCAAAAAACCTAGCTCAAAAACACAAGCTTTTTCACCAATAGATGGAAAAATATTAATTTTGATCTATTTAAACAACAATAAATCACTCCATCTTTTAAGCAAGTTGAAGCTACTTTTATATATTAAAACCGTAATGAGTTAGATTAGACGCCAAAACCAGGCGAGCTAGCTGAAGTGGTAGTAGCCACTTGTACGTAAGAAGCAATCAGCTTCTTTTTTCTTTTCTTTTTTTTTTGCGTCCGTCGCATTGCCAGACGAATGTAATAAGTTTAATTACGATATAATTTGATAATGTGACGCTACAATAAACATTTGCTTATTATGGATTAATTAGACTTAATAAATTCGTCTCGCGAATTATTCTTCGATTCTATAATTATTTTTATAATTAATTCACATTTAGTCTTTCAAATTTATGTCCAAACGTCTGACGTGACATGGGCTAAAATTTAGCTTTTCGATCGAAAACCTAGCTCAAAACAGAAGCTTTTTTCACCAATAGATGGAAAAATATTAACTTTGATCTATTTAAACAACAATAAATCACCCATAATTATTTTTAATTAGTTCACATACGTGACATGGGCTAAAATTTAGCTTTTCGATCGAAACACCTTAACCTAGCTCAAAACAGAAGCTTTTTTCACCAATAGATGGAAAAATATTAACTTTGATCTATTTAAACAACAATAAATCACTCCATCTTTTAAGCAAGCTGAAGCTACTTTTACATATTAAAACCGTAATAAGTTAGATTAGACGCCAAAACCAGGCGAGCTAGCTGAAGTGGTAGTAGCCACTTGTACGTAAGAAGCAATCAGCTTCTTTTTTCTTTTCTTTTTTTTTTTTGCGTCCGTCGCATTGCCAGACGAATGTAATAAGTTTAATTACGATATAATTTGATAATGTGACGCTACAATAAACATTTGCTTATTATGGATTAATTAGACTTAATAAATTCGTCTCGCGAATTATTCTTCGATTCTATAATTATTTTATAATTAATTCACATTTAGTCTTTCAAATTTATGTCCAAACGTCTGACGTGACATGGGCTAAAATTTAGCTTTTCGATCGAAAACCTAGCTCAAAACAGAAGCTTTTTTCACCAATAGATGGAAAAATATTAACTTTGATCTATTTAAACAACAATAAATCACCCATAATTATTTTTAATTAGTTCACATACGTGACATGGGCTAAAATTTAGCTTTTCGATCGAAACACCTTAACCTAGCTCAAAACAGAAGCTTTTTTCACCAATAGATGGAAAAATATTAACTTTGATCTATTTAAACAACAATAAATCACTCCATCTTTTAAGCAAGCTGAAGCTACTTTTACATATTAAAACCGTAATAAGTTAGATTAGACGCCAAAACCAGGCGAGCTAGCTGAAGTGGTAGTAGCCACTTGTACGTAAGAAGCAATCAGCTTCTTTTTTCTTTTCTTTTTTTTTTTTGCGTCCGTCGCATTGCCAGACGAATGTAATAAGTTTAATTACGATATAATTTGATAATGTGACGCTACAATAAACATTTGCTTATTATGGATTAATTAGACTTAATAAATTCGTCTCGCGAATTATTCTTCGATTCTATAATTATTTTTATAATTAATTCACGTTTAGTCTTTCAAATTTATGTCCAAACGTCTGACGTGACATGGGCTAAAATTTAACTTTTCGATCGAAAACCTAGCTCAAAACAGAAGCTTTTTTCACCAATAGATGGAAAAATATTAACTTTGATCTATTTAAACAACAATAAATCACCCATAATTATTTTTAATTAGTTCACATACGTGACATGGGCTAAAATTTAGCTTTTCGATCGAAACACCTTAACCTAGCTCAAAACAGAAGCTTTTTTCACCAATAGATGGAAAATATTAACTTTGATCATTTTAAACAACAATAAATCACTCCATCTTTTAAGCAAGCTGAAGCTACTTTTATATATTAAAACCGTAATAAGTTAGATTAGACGCCAAAACCAGGCGAGCTAGCTGAAGTGGTAGTAGCCACTTGTATGCAAGAAGCCATCAGCTTCTTTTTCTTTTTCTTTTTTTTTTCTTTTTTTGGCGGCATCCGAGGCGTGCCTTGACAACCGTGCCGCTCTCGCTGAGCTCCAGCTCACACCGTCGCGAGCGCCCACCCTCACGCGGTTGTGAGCCGCTCTACGCCACCGACATGCCGGGCCCGCACGCCGATGACCCCGCGTGTCGGTGACAGGATGGATAGATGCGTGCGTGGCATCCACGTCCCCCTCCCGCCAACTTGGAAACGTGACGATGACACGTGGGTCCGGGCCCCGCGTGTCAGCCGGACGGGATGAGTACAGCTAGCTAGTGGGCCCCCCGATGTTGCAACCGGCACTGTTACTGACAGGTGGACCAGGTCATACTTGGGCCCCACACGTCAGTTTACCAGAATTACGTTTGTGCCCCTCGCCCTCGCTGTATATAAGGCTCTTCCCGAACCTTACCCTGCCGGTTGCCTTTGCATCCACTCCGACTCCGGCGAGGTGAAGTTGAAGACGGCGAGAGAGGGGGAGAGCTACGGCTAGTGATCTCCATGCTACGGATATCGGCGTCGTTGGGCTCGGGCTACCGGTGGCGAGAGGGGGTTGGGTCGTGCACGGAGAGCCTGGGCTCGGAGAGCGGCGACGTCGTCGTCGTCGGGTGCGACGCCGAGATCATCGAGCAGCAGCAGGCCCCGGGGTTGGAGGTGGAGTCACGAGCGGGGAGGGTGGTGGGTACCCGTGGGTCGCCGGAGAAGAGGAGACGCATGGAGAGGAGCTTCCCGCCGGCGATGCCGCGGGCGGCGGAGGCGTTCATGCGCGCGGAGCGGCGCGGCGGGCGGCTGATACTGACTGAGGTGGTGCGCGCCGAGCGGCGGGAGGTGTTCCGCGCGTCCCGCACCGACGGCCGCCTGCAGCTGCGGTTCGCCGAACCGCCCGACGGCGCGGAGGCCGCCGTCCCCGCCGAGCATGATGCGCCGGCGGAGAGCGCCGCGAGCGGCGGGGGACTCGTCGTCAGCGGCTGCTGCAACGGCGGCGGGTTTTGCCAGGTGGCGGCGCCCGGCGCCGGGAGGTGCCTCGAGATTGGTGCGGTGATGGGGATATGAGGCCGAGATGTCACTGGACCGACGCCTGCTGCATTGTTGTTCTTCTCTTTCTCTCTCTCTTATTCTGTCCATTTATTTGACCATTTATTTGATTTCAGAAACATCAATTGGTAGAGTCATTTTTCTTGGTGAAATTGAGGTACCTTTGTGTTCTTGACAAAAAAAATCTTCATATATTTTTTGTTTATTTGCATAATGTGCGCAAAATTTTTAGGAAGAAATAATGAATTATTAATATATATATATATATACAAGTGTTATCCTACACACAGATGTATGATAGCTATTCTACCGAGAGTTCTATTTCTGAGAAAAATATAATATTCAATTGCTATTCTGGTGAAAAAATCTGCTACGGTGTAGAATAGTTATTCTACACATATTTCAATGGATATATATGTATGCAAATATGTTAATGGTTCTATCGATTAATTATTTTGTTTTAATTAATTCGCATCCGCTTTATTTAGGAAAGATTTTGACACGTGTACACGATTATTCTAGAATATGTACATTCTTTTAAATGGTTTACATTTTTGTTTTAAATTGTAAAACCCAATAACTCCTAAAAATAAAATATTTTGCAACTTGTATTTAGAAGCTAACGATTTCGCTATGAAATGATTTACTATCTCCCTAGATTAAAAAAATCACGCTGGCGGTCGCTGGATCAAACAGAGTGTTGTTCGTCGAGTGCATTTCCTCAAGCACTCCGCAAAACACTCGGCAAATCTGTAACACCCGGTGACTACTAAAGTTTGTTGAGCGCCTAGTCTTGACATACTCGGCAAACGATTTGAAAAAAAAATCGCTTTGTCGCGTGCATTGATGGCGTGATGACCGGAGGAAGAAAAGTGGGGTTTGTTGAGTACCGCTAACGGACACTCGAAAACCACCTTTTCCGCACGTAGTGACGTGTCCTGATTACTTTTTTGCTAAGTACGTTAGAGTGGCACTCGGCATACAATAGGATTTGCCTAGCGTTATTTTTATGATAAAAAACTATACCAAATAACCAAATTGATACCTGATCACACTGACATTTTTTTTATAATTCTAAGCTCCACAGCTTACGTATATTTCTAAATTATTTGCACCGTATTCATGCATGTAGAACTAGCTATATATAGCTAGCATACAATATTATTTAATTTCTCCCAAGATCACATATATGGATATGATCACCTCTTTCGTGTGTGGGTGTATATATACACGGAAATACTATTCTACACTATGGGTGCAAAATGTTATTCTACACCGATCAACTCAACCGTGTCCACCTCATCTAGCGTGCCCCCACGCCCCATTCAATCTCGACCCCCATTTCACGTCGGTGTAGAATAATATTCTACACCCATGATGTAGAATAACATTTGTATATATATATTGAAAGATTGAATTTTCATGAGTTGCTCTGTATATCGTTTAGCACAGTGAATTCTGGTTCAGAAAAAACGTCATCGTGTTGTTCATTATCTTTAGTTTTTGAATTCTTGTTCAAATTTCATCGGGCAATTCATGTGCCTGTTCTGTTTTAACATTTTGGATTTGCCATGCATGTTTGATCAGTACAACATTGAGTTATAGAGGTTTTTGGTTTCTTATTATTAAAAAGGTTCTTTTTTGGTGGGATTAGTTTTCGCTATGCCCTTTATTAGTGTTTTGTGTGTGTATAGAGATGGCAACGGTACCCGAAACCCGAGTACCCGATGGGTTTTACCCGATAAGAAGACAGGTGTGGAACAATATCTTCACCCGTGGGTGCCTTATTGGGCAAAAACCTCTACCCAACGGGTAGAGCGGGTGCGAGTGCGGGTGCATAGTACACGTACCCGCTTACCACGGGTAAAATACACCCGAAGGTCCATGTGCATTTTTCTACAAATTCAGCTCATTCGTGGCCCATATAGTAGTATCTCAAATACATATATATACTCGAATACATATATATATTAGTGTGGAGGTAATATGCTCCAATGATCTATTAGACTATATTTGTTGGTGTAAATTGTTGTTACTTGTAGATGCATATGCCATTTTTAGTGATATATTTATGATTCATGGCGGGTCTAAAATCGGGTGTGGGTTACCCATCGGGTACAAATACCCGCGCGGGTGCAGGTGTGGGTAAGTTTTTGTACCCGCGAGCGGGTGAATTTTTATCTGGCGAGTGCGGCTGTGAGCGGGTAATACCCTGCGGGTACGTACCCGTTGCCATCTCTATGTGTGTATTATGCATATTTGCAAGCAGAGTGTAAGGTATGAGTTTGTTCATTAGTCATTACTTTATTTGTAATGACATTTAAATCACCGTATTCATTTTTTTCTAGGTAAAACTGATTTAAATAAACAAAATAATATATAAATCATATTTAATTCACGTATAACTCCGAATAGATTATTTATTAAGTTTATTTAACTTGACTGAAAAAAATTCAACACATTTATTTTGTTTATTTGAGGGATTAAAATCCGTTTCGGATTCTATAAAATATTGAATTGTGTGGAATTCAATTGAAATTCAATATTTCTATTTGGACATTCCATATAATTAAAATTTAAGAACTAATTATGAAACTTGTTTGGAAGATTAAACCATGAAATCAATTCCATTATAACAAGAAAAACATCATCATCTCTATATAAGTCCATCTAGGACGAGAGGGGAGGTAGAAATTCTATTCGATTCTTTTTTATTAGAGGGGAATTGAGCTGAACTATAAATTTCTAGATATGATTTCATAATTAAAAATACAAAATGATTCAAACGGCTCGTCTCGTACAATTGAATTCCAATTCTTCGATTGTAAATCAAAAAATTTAGGATCCAAACAAAATAGTTCCATAGAATTATTATTGAGAGAAAAAGGTACATGGAAAGTGTGGTTGCATTCGGCCCACTGGGCCTAGTGGGCCTAGTGGGCCTGAAATCCTCCGTCGTGTGGACCAGAATGGAAAGGCCCACACAGAGAAAAAATGAGTAAAATAAAAAATGAAAATTCGTTGGGTTGATTTTTTTAAAACAATATTTTTTAAAGAAAAATTACAGATTACTCGATTTTTAAAAATTACAAAAGTAAACTACCGTCAACACTTGATCGACTGAACACTGCCAGATCAGACTACGTTCGGTACTTGATTGGCCGAACGTGGCCATGTTAGCCTCGTTGAGCAGTTGAAGTGCTGAACGTTACTAACGTGGAGCTACGTCAGCGGCGCAACGGCTACTTAGGCCGGATGTTCAGCCACGTTCGACACTTAAATTGCTGAACGAGACTAACGCGATCAAATTCGCTGATGCAGTTACCCCATTTATAGAACCACATTTGACACTAAATCAGTAAATTTGGCCACGCAGCTGACGTGGCTCTGTTGAAGTGCCGAACGAGACTGATATGACCACGTTCAGCTGATGCAGTACCAACGGTAGTCTACTTTTGCAAATTTTCGAAATCAAGTACCAGATTTGAATTTTTTTTATTTTTTTAAAATTCCCCGTCGAGCCAAAAAAGAGAAGGGCGGCGCTAGGGTTTGCGGGGTTGGAGCTCTCGCGGTGCCGCCGCCATCGGAGAGGCCGGCCGGCGTGGATTGGGAGGGGCCAAAACCCTATCCGCCACCGCTGCAGCGCTTGGCGACCTGAGATCCCACCATGGAGGCGGACCCGCCGCCGCCACTGATGCCGAGTTACTTCGACCCGGAGTCGTCCGGCCGCCGGGAGGAGTACCGCCGGTACAGGTGAGACGCCCTCTTGTCTCCTCCTTACGTTTTCCTGGCCGCCGGGGGGAGCGACGCCGATGCTGCGTTGCTGAGGGGGGAATTGGCTTCAGGGAGATCAATTGTTAGGAAAGGATTGGATGTGCTATGGTTGTGCTGGATCACGGGATATTCCAAGGAATTTTTGATGATTTTCCGCTCCTAAAAGGTGGCTTCGATTATTGTCATAGACTCAGCTAGCTTCATTTGTCATCTATGTGATCAAACTGCGGAAACTTTTTAGTGGCAAATCCTTAAATATCCCTTTTTCAAACTGTTGGTTCATCACAAAACAGTAGTTAATTCGATCGGGAGTCGGGACAGACTCAGATGATCTATTCGGTTGCACATGAATCAGCTTCATTTTGCTTACAAGTGCTCGGTGTTCGAGCAGGGTGTACTTGCAAAGATTTGTGGGAAACTAGTTATGTTCTAAGCCAGGATCCAGTCTGCACTCAAGCTCATATTTCATCATTGAGTTCCCTTTGTGTATGGTTGGATACTTTCTGTTGCTAAAGTCATAGGAAAGAAGATATGCAACTTAATTATGTAAAATGGTGACAACTTGTTACATTTACTCGGTGATTACTATATTAGCTGATTATTTTGTTTTACTTTACAATTTGTCAATTTAAACAGAAAGAGGTTATCTTCGTCAAATGCCTCACCGCTGTCAGGAACCACAATCTCCAATTTTTCAGAAGCAAGGCTGTTCTGTGATAGAGACAGCATACAGAGGCGGCCTAACGCTGGTTTACTCCTTGAAGAAATCAAGCAGGAGGCTGCTGACATTTCTGATTTTGATGGCCTGGAGGGATCCAAACTGTTTGGATCAGCAAAAAGAAGGGCATCGTTTGATGCCTCAGATGCAGGTTTCAGTTCAGGTAGGCAGGCAGTGCAGCCAACATTAAAATCAGTCAAGATGGAGGAGGATATTCCACATGAAGGAGAAACAACTTTTACAACGTTTGCATCTCTCCTTGATTCTGCAATTCAAGGTTGGTGTAGCAATATAATCTGAATAGCAAGTTTCTTATGAACTGCTATGTATCTATTTTTGGCATAGGTATTCTTGTGGTTTTCTTGATTGATCTCTTTGGTGGTTTTACCCCATGCCATTACCTTTGTTTGTTAGCTTTAGCCTCTAAATCAATCAACCAAAAAAATAAAGTACAAAGGCTCTTCTAAGTAACTTGCACAAAGCCCAGATAGCATAGTTACTAGTGGATGATTGCAAATCAGGCACACAAATTACTTAAATAGTTGTGCCTTTCACTTTGATGAGAGAAATATTTCCTGTACAATACCTATTGCCAAATAAATGATGAAAATTAGCAGCACCACCAGAAGCTGACATTTTTTGTGACCAGAGATTTAAATTGATCAAATACATATTTTCTGGCTATATCCTTGCTTTGCACAACTTAAATACCTCCTTTTTACTTTCTATCCTGTTTGTTGATTTTATTTTTAAGGAGTTAATTAATTCTGATAAGCGATTGTTCTTGCAGGATTGATGCCCTTCCCGGATGTGATTTTACAATTTGAGAGGACATGTCGAAACACTTCCGAGTCGATAAGGTTTTGTATTGCCTTGTACTAATAATTATAACATGATTCATTATATGGCTTCCTATGAGCTGCTACATTCTGCCTGTCAGTTGTTGTCACTAATCACTGACTCTTAGATACTGCTCTTTGCCTTTCAAGATTTCCCTGTTATCCTGTCAAACTTTTGTTGGCAACTTCGCATCATGCCATATGGATAAATCTTATGCATGTTTACTCCAAATACTCTGTTTTTAAATTCTGATGTTTCAAATATAGATAATTATATCATAGCTCTGATGCCAACTGTTTGATATATGGATAATGCATTCCAATTTCAGGTCTGCTGCTACAGGAAAGCTTCGTATGGTGGAAGATAAACTTACTCAGCAAAAATCACAACTGTTACTGGATGAAGCTGCTTCTTGGTCACTTCTTTGGTACCTCTATGGGAAAGGTGATAGTACTTTTCTCCCTGGCAGTAGTGGAAACTGTAGATCACAATTCTTTTAAGTAAAATCATTTCATTGTGCCCTCTATGAAATTTCATCTGCTACATGACAGGAAATGAGGAGCTTCCTGGAGAGCTGTTTGTGGTAAGAGGCATCAGATATGTATAGCTGCTAATGTGTTAAGTTCTGACTCAGAACTGTAAAATCAATTGAAGTCTGCATTATCTTTTTCAATAGGCACCGACTACTTCTCATCAGGAGGCTTGCCGCTTTGTTGCAACAGACCTTACAGCACAATTATGTATGCGGATTGTACTTTGGCTTGAGGGTCTTGCTTCTGAAGCTCTTGATTTGGAGAAAAAGGTAAAAGTGCCTTGCTTTTTTAAAAGACTTTTATTCAGTGTTCTTCATTTCCTGCTAATAATTGGTTGGAGTAGCGTAGTGCCACTTGATTGGCATGGAGTAAAGTGTTCAGCCTTGAAATTATGTCAAATTATTAAGGATGGAATGCCCTTTCTAACTTAATAATTGAATTAGTCAAGTAAATAGATTTATCTTTAGATAAAATCTTATCATATATAGTATTTGATTTATCTATTAATTAATTATTGTACTAATATCTTTTCCATAAAGATTTTATCCTTTTTTAATTTAAATCATTTTCTTTTATTTCTTTGGCCCTTTGGGTGTTCTCTTTATATTACTATACTACTTAGTTGTATACCTAGCCATAAAGGATCTGAATATTTTAGAAATAGGGTTTTTAAATTTTTTTACAAGTAAATTGATACATGATATATGTTTATTGTGCTCATTGTCACCTCGTAGGTGAGAGGATCTCATGTTGGTTCATATCTACCAAGTTCTGGTGTTTGGCATCGTACACAGAGGTATTTAAAGAGAAAAAACAGTGATGCTACTATAGTGAAGCATGTGGATTTTGACGCCCCAACTCGTGAAGGAGCTCAACTTCTTCCTGATGACAAGGTAGGCTACTAATGTATCGTAAGTTCAATGTATAACTATTAGCTACTCTGACAGAGCTGATATCTTCTATTATATGCATACTAACTTATATGAATGCAAAGAAATGCATTGTAACTGGGACATTTGACTTTACCAGAACCATTCCTTTCATATTGTTCTCCTTGTTTGACAATAGCCTGCCTCCGACATAGCATGTGAAACATCCCTAAGTTCATTTTAGCACAGCTAGTGTTCAAAACAGCGGCCCTAGGCGGGCGCCTAGGCGGCATTAGGCGCTGGGCGCCACCCCAGTGCCGCGTGGAGGGGCTGGGCGGCCGTCTAGGCGGGCAGGGCGCCTAGGTGGGTCAACCGCGCCCTGGGCGGTTGACCGCGGCGCCTAGGCGACCTGGGCAGCGACGGCGACTAGGATATAAGACGCGTGTACAGGGGGTAAAGAGCAAAATTTCCATGCGCTCTAGGGGTTTGTGAGTTGCCCAGCAACTCCAGTTGCCGCCGCCGCTTCTCCCGTGCTCCCGCTGCGCTCCGGTGCCGCTCACCGCGCGCCGGTGCCTTGCTCAGGGCCTCGTGCGCCGTGCGCTGTGCTCCGACCCCACGCTCTGGCCCCCGGTCTAGCGCATCGAGCTCCGACCGAGCCGCCGAGGCCGCGACACCGCGCTCCAGCAGCAGCAGTCTCAGTGGCAATCCGGCTCTGCGCAGAGCAGAGAAGGCCTGCCGCAGCCGGAGGGGAAGAAAGGGGAGGGGAAGAGAGAGGATGGGAAGAGAACGCCCATGACTCAGAGGAGAGAAGTGAAGAAAGCCGGTTGGACTGCGGGAAAGAAGAAGAAAAGGACTTCTTGGTCCAAGAAAAAACGCCTCGGGACTAGTATTTGACACATGGGGAGCAGTGATTGATTCTTGGAACAGGAAAAGACGCTTGGGAAGACACTATGAACCAGCCCTCTCAACAGGAACTTGGAACTGAACGTGAGTAAAGAAAGGAAATGGGGCACAGACCTAGGTGCCGCCTAGGCGGCTCTAGGCGCTAGGCGCCAGGTCGCCGCCTGACTAGCGCCTAGCGCATACTCGAACACTGGGCAAAGCATGCCTTGGATAACACTAGTGTGTCTAATCTTTCAAATTTTAATATTAACTAAGCTCAAACCAAAACACCGGACTAGCAGTGCTTTGTTCATCCATGTAGGCAATAAAGCCACCTCAATAGTTATGTCATAAATACCTCATTTTATTTAGCATCTCTAATGAAGTAATAATAGTTAACCCTTTTTTTCTCATCGGTGCAGAAGCAAGATGAATTGCTTTTAGAGGATATCTGGACCCTCTTAAGAGCTGGAAGATTAGAAGAGGCATCTGAACTGTGCCGGTCTGCTGGCCAGGTAGGCTAGCCAAGTGTAGCCCATGTATTTCATGTAATGTATATCTTTTTGGTCATGCATTGATCCTTGAATATGTATCCAGGCATGGAGAGCTGCTACGCTTTGCCCCTTTGGTGGCATAGACCTGTTTCCTTCCCTGGAGGCCATGCTCAAGAATGGAAAGTCTAGAACACTACAAGCAATTGAATTGGAAAGTGGTGTTGGACGGCAGTGGCGTCTTTGGAAATGGGCTTCATATTGTGCTTCTGAGGTTAAACATGCTATTTTCTTGGAACTATGCTTTCTTCTTTTCTCAGTTAATTTATCTCTCTGCATGTTTAAAATTGTGTTTTTCTTGTCTTCAAATTCATTTTGCATGTGTAGCCAACACACAATGCTTTGCAAAACTAACTCAGAAATTGGCAATACACTGTAGAAAATCGCTGAACAAGGTGGTGGTCGATATGAAATGGCTGTATATGCTTTACAGTGCAGTAACTTAAAACGTATCTTGCCGATCTGTACTGACTGGGAGGTATGCTGTTTATTCAACTCAGTTGCAACTTTTTTGAGTTTGATATCAATTGAAGTCATTCTATGATTTGTATCCTTGACTTCTGATGTGTCACCTCCATGTGATGTGTCTTTTTCTCCCATTTCCTAGTCAGCTTGTTGGGCAATGGCAAAATCCTGGCTGGATGTTCAAGTGGACCTAGAATTGTCTCAGTACCAAATAAGCAGACAAGAAGAAAAACAATTTGATGATGAAATGAATGGAGGACAACCTATGTTGAGCTCAGCTGGCCCAGAAAGTTGGCCAAGCAATGTTCTTGATCAGCAACCCCGTGATATAGCTGCGCTTCTGCAGAAACTCCATTCGAGGTATTAACATTGCACTGCATAGCACTTTTATTATTCCATCTTTTGCCAATATATATGGTCTGTCATTCTTGTGATGCAGTGACCTTGTCCATGAAACTGTTTCTCGAGCATGCCGTGAGCAGCATCGACAAATTGAGGTAAGATACATTGGCAAGAATGATGAATTACCTGTCTTAAGTTTTTCTGCATTCTCAGCTTGGTTTGTCTAATGTGGTATGCTAGGATACAATTAGACATTAATTTGCATTAGAATTTAGAACAATCTAAATTTGGGGACACTCATCTGCAACTACTGGCTAAAGCTATTTTTAGATTAATTTAGTTAAGTTTTTAAATCTGTAGAATATAGAATGTAGATATATATGGTTCTAAAATTCCAAGCATTTGAATATTTTATTTGGCATCTATTTCTTCCACTCTACTAATTTGTGCGTACCATTTTTTCATGATTCAATACTTCACTGAAAAGTACCTTCTCATGGTATTAACTGGAATATATGGACAAGTTCAAGAATACCCAAACCACAGTCCATGCATAGTCATCCATTATAATTGTGAATATAACATTTGATAGCTGTCTAACCACTCTAATGGTCACTCCCCGTTTGTTATTTGGTAGATGAATCTCATGAGTGGAAATATAGCTCATCTTCTTGATCTTTTATTGTCATGGGTGTCACCATCTGAAGAGGACCAAAACATATTGAGGTATGACTTTCATGATTTTACAAGATATCTTTCCCAAGTACGTTCCCAGTGTGTTCATTGTATCATGAATAACTTTGTTCATTTAGGCCCCATGATGATCCCGATATGATACGCTTTGGGGCACATATTGTTCTTGTTCTGAGATACCTTTTCAGTGATGAAATGGAAGATGAGTTTGAGGAAAAGCTAGTTGTGGTTGGTGATCTCATCATCAACATGTAAGTAATGAAATGTAATACGATTATGTTGCCTGGAGTTATTCAAATTGTATTGTTGTTACTTGGTATCCATTTGGTCAATCTTATTTTTAGATGTTAATTGTGTTTACTAGTAGTTTACATCCTTTGCATCTAGCCTTCTACCATGTCTTATCTAAAGGTTAAACCAGGGATTTTATCTTACTTTACTACTTCAGTTGATCCTGTTGCTCCCATGTTTCTAAGTATACTGTTTTTACCTTGTCTTTATTTACTGTGACCAGAAAAAGTCACTGATTTATTCCAGGTATGTGAGGTACTTGTTTTCAGAGCAGCAGGAAGAATTGGTTGGAGTATATGCATCTCAGCTTGAACGCGACCTTTGCATTGAACTGTTTGTTGAAATGATGGAACTAAGGTTAAATAGCAGGTATTGTTATTGCACATTTACCATTTAATTGTTTTTAGTTTTTTTTTTTGGGGGGGGGGGGGGGGTAATTTACATACATGTTCTGATCTTCTCATCTTTGTTTGTATATAGTTCATATATACCAATAATGACTCAAATTACAAATACATTTATTGTATAAAAGTTATATCAATAGTTTTATATTTCAAAATGGCTTTCATAAAATGTTGGTTGCATAGATATGAATATTAAATTGAATAATATATTTTATGAACAATCAATGGTCAAAGTTTTGTCCTAAAGACTTTTTCAAAATAAAATACGCCATATAATTTTCTACGGAGGGATTACTATAGTAGTTACAATAGTGTCTAGATTCAAATGGTTTTGTGGAAGAAGCATTACAGGGAGATACCATCAGTATAATGTGATATTCTGTTATGGGTTCACTAGGGTAAGGATTTGAAGACCGGGGGATAGGGTACTCACTCTCTAATAGCTTTGGCAGGGCTTTTAAGTTTTACCTGTCAAGCTAAGAGAGGTTTTGAGCCTTAGGACTAACTTTAGAGATTCATTGGTTACTCTATAATATAGAGGACATGAGATCCTGTTATATATAGGGAGGGCTAACTTGATATTAAAGAAAACAATCCCTACTATTATGGAAACCAATCTAATATCTATTTCTGATTCTTAACTAAAACTAATACCCTCCTAACTAATAGATGTAATACCAAAATAACTATATCTCTATCCTAAATCACCTAACTCGTCATATGGGCCTATCCTTTGCTACAGCTTCGTGTGGGTACTGTTCATACCGGTTACTGGGCTGGCCCTGGGCCTCCTGGCCTATTGCCCATGACATATTCTTGTTTCAAGATAAAACATTTTCAATCTTGTTATATTTGATGTCATTTTTTTTTCTGGCAACAGCTTGCATACAATGTACAAGCTCTTCCTGTCTGCTGTGGAGTATTTGCCATTCTCATCTGGAGATCCATCGAAGGCTTGTCTTGAAGAGGTCATTGAGAGGTTCGGTGATTCATGGGATACATATGGCAGTGAAATGCCCATATTTTAAGATATTGTGCTCATATATTTTCATGGATATGTTGTAACCAGAGTTTCAATTTATTTTAGGGTTCTTTCAAGATCTCGTGAACTGAAACCCAACAAATTCGACGAAGATCTTTCTGATGTTGCAGAAAGGCATCATTTACAGGCACTACAGAAAGCAATGGTCACTCAGTGGCTTTGCTTCACACCGCCATCCTCGATTCCAGACTTTCAGATGATCACTGGAAAGCTCCTGATACGGGCATTACAGCATAGGTACTGATTGTCCGATTGTTGTGCCAGTTTAAATTTGGAACTTTCTCTTATATCATTCCATGCTGTATATTTATTGTTGCGCTACATGTTTATGAAATAGTATCCATTAATCCATGTATCTTTTTACCTTTCTCATGGAATTTATCTTTTACTATTTTCTCAACCAGCAATACACTATTCAGAGAGTTTTCCCTGATATCAATGAGGAGAGTTCCTGAGTTACCAGTAGGACCACACAAGTTGCTTGCCATCCTGGCCGAACCATTGAAACAGAAGGAAAATTTATTTTCACTGGAAGATCCAGAGGTATTTGATAACTCTCTGGAGTTTGAAGATTGGGTAAGATGTGTCCTTTTCTCCTGATTTATATATTCCCTAGGTGATGTTAGAATTGATACAGCTATTTAATGAATCTTGTTAGTTTTCTTGACCAAGTAGTTGTTACTGTATGTTCAAACAGCATGAATATTACTCCCTGGATGCAACTTACCGGAGTTGGCTTAAATTTGAGATGGAGAATGCATCTGTTTCTCCTGAGATGCTTTCAGCAGAAGAAAAGAGCCAAGCTATTGCTGCAGCGAGAGAAACACTGGAGTTGGCATTCTTGTTATTAGTCAGTAAGTTTCTGAACAATTGTGCTAACATATTATGTCAGTCTGTAGATATGCTGCATATGAAACCATCTGTTCAACTTTTTTACCATGTTTTCTTATCATTCATAACCAGGGGAAGATAGGCCATGGTTAAATGCTGTGGAGAGTAGTCCATTCGAGCACTCAGAACTTGCTTACCTTGAGTTACATGCAACTGCAATACTCTGCCTACCTTCTGGGGAGTGCATGCTGCCAGATGCAACATCATGCACAGCTTTGACAAGTGCACTCTATTGTACTGTTAGCGAAGAGGATGTACTGCATCGCCAATTGAAGGTTGGTTCCACCACTTTGCCTAAACTTCCACCTAGATTTATTGTTTGTCATAAAAATTATGAAGTGTTAGGTCCATGTTCATTGTTTTTTCTAACTTTCATTTGTCTTTAATAAGGACTGCTGAATGTTCAAAACATATTTGCATTTCTATACTTACTGTTTAGCAAGTTTGTACTGCAGTTTCTGACTAATCCATGGAACAGGTGGATGTGAAGGTTTCGTCTAAAGATCCTTGTTGTATTCAAGTTTCTCTCCGCTGCCTAGCAGTAGAAGGTGATGGCTTTGGGCTTCATGAAGCCAATGATGGAGGTCTTCTTGCTACAATTATGGCTGCTGGGTTCAAAGGTATCCAGTATCCATGCTTCAATACGATACTGTGATTTGGAATAGCATCTGTAATATTTATGCAAATCTATTCATTTGGCAGGTGAACTCAATCGATTTCAACCTGGAGTTTCAATGGAAATTTCACGGCTTGATGCTTGGTATTCTGATGGTCACGGTTCAGTAGAAAGTACTGCTGCATACATCGTTCGAGGGCTTTGTCGGAGATGCTGCCTACCAGAAACTATTCTACGATCTATGCAGGTGATGTAGATATATATTCAATCTACTGTACACACAACTACATTCTGCTGCTGATGAAATGGTTGCTTCTGTGCTGCTTATATATTGATGGTATATTGATACGGGTTTCTTATATTTTGCAGGCATCCATCGCTCTTTCTGAAGCATGTGATTCTCTAGATCATTGTGATAGACTCGTTAAGTTGGTTGCTTCGTCGGAGTCCGGAATGATGCATTTGTTCAGCCAGCAGCAGTTGCAGGTTAGTGTTCATTCTTTTGTTTGTTCAGCAAATTACTGATGAACTACCTGATACCGACAAAAAATGTTATTTCATTGTTTACTCAGGAGTTCCTGCTTTTTGAGAGAGAATGTTTCCTATGTAAAATGGAGCTTGAGGAAGAGGAGTTAGCTACCGATGGCTAAATGTTTGATGTTAACAGTTTTTTTTGTGACTATGTGAGCGTTGTGTCCTGTCCTCAGAGGAATCTGTAAGGCTGGTCCTGTGCATATTTTACATCCTCAAAGCATGAAACATAAAGTACTTAGTTTATGTAGAAATGTGTGAATGTATTTGTGTGGCGCAATGTAGTGTGATGCTTCAGGTGAATAGGGAAATTGCAGATCTCCATAATATTTTTTGTCGAATCAAACTATAACGCTGCTTTCAGGAGTCAAATTCAAAAGGCGTTTGTTATATCCCATCTCTGTTTCTTTGTGCTTGATCTTGCATGGTATTTCGCTTTGGTGTGACATTTTGCTATGTTTTAATTGCAAATGCAGGATCTATGTGTACTTGTGATGGGTGTGTTCCACGAGCTGACCAAATCTAGCGATGCAATCTTGGCGTACCCAGCCTTCCATGTGATCAGGTATTATTTTGTAATTTCTTCACCGAATAGAAAGTACCTGCTGTAAGACTGTATTGTGTAACTGTGTTGTATAAAAAGGATAACTGGTTGTTAAGCTCAAAATCTATTGCTATCATCATTTTATTCAGCTCTATTTATGTTCTACTGTTTGAAAGAATGAACTTGGTGATAACAACAACAAATGGACCGAATACTATTACAGAGCAGAGAAGATTTCTCTCTTGCAAACCGATACATGCCTCCAACAAGTGCATGTATTGACAACAAATTGTCACGGGTTCTGGTTTTCCCTTTGACAGCTATTCATTGAAGCCTGAATCTCCTCCAAAGTTTTGCCTTTCGTCTCTGGCACGACCTTGACGATGAACAGAATGGCCACGGCGCAAACGAAGGAGAAAATGAAGAATGTCCCTGCATGAGTCACATGTTAGACACACATCCTGTAATTTGATGTAGCATCAAATGTAACTGGCAACTGAAAAAACGTTATGAGCATTTGCATTTTGACTGTTGCTGTCCTACATTATATATTCATTTTTCTGAAACATCCTTTGCAGAGTTGTAACCAAAACAGGGCTAAAGTTGTCAGCTAAACATGGCTGGAGTTTTTTTTGGCTCACCTGAAGAACTCCAACTCATGAAGAAGTTGAAGGCAAAAGAAACTGCCCATGAACCGGACCAGTTCACCAGAGTCACAAAGCTCCCTCCAATTCCTTTAATATTTATGGGAAATATCTGCATCCATCACAAGAAATCATGCCAATGTCACACCAAACCCCTTTGCTATATATTTGATGAAATCTTATGTGAAGCAAGCTTGAAATTTGATTGTTGCATGCTGGTCCTCTACCTCTGACATTATGACCCAAGGGACTGCCCCCATTCCAATTGAATAGCTAGCAATGTACACCTGTTTCAGTTTGGAAAAAAAAGTGTTTTTAGGGAATTTATCATGAAATCAACTCTGGATAAATTTCTAGTTGATCAAATTGAATGATGGGTTTTTTCGGTGTACCAATATGCCAGTGAGTGCTATTATCGGTACTTGCTCCAAGTAAAGCCCATTGTTCTACACGACAGAAGAAGATCGTGTTCAAGTTTGGTTACATAATCCATGAAAAAAATGGGTGCAATTATCTCTCAAAAATGGGAGAAAATGTGTGTAATGGTTTGAGGAGAATTGTTAGATTAAATATTACCTTGAGGAAGAAGGATATCCCTGACATCAGAGAGCCTATCAGGAGTCCTGATGTTGAAATCTGGAGAAACAAAAATGAAAACAGTGAAGCGTTTTTTCAGTAATTTCTGCAGCAACGTTCCAAAGTGCTTAAAAATCAGAGAGCCTACTAATACTTCACTTTTAAGATAAAATTAATAAAATATTAAAGTGACATTTATTAATAACAAAAGTAGTATTGTGAAGGGAAGTAGTCGTGATCCGCGCCGAATAACACGGAGCCCCCGACACTGTGGAGGTGAGTCCTACCCCGTATGGAGCCCACCTTACAAGCCTCCTTTAAAACCCCTCCGGCACCCATTAGATCGAAATCTGATGGTGTGGAGGGGGTCGACTGCCCTCTGCAGTCGATCTCCCTGACTGTAGGGATCTCATTTTATTGCAAAGTGGTAAGAGGTATTGAAAGCGTAAAACTAATCTTAAGGGGTAGAAATGAAGTTTTCTTAGGGTATATTTAAATTGAATATTCGATCATATCTCTCCTTTAATCTTTGAAATTGAGGATTTATCCTTAACGTCTCATTGACTTGTGAGGTTCTCTTCTCTCAGGTCGATGACATACGGGTCAGAAAGATAAATACTACTCAGTTTCCATCTATTTAGATGATACATGAATAAAACTTGGTTTGTAAACAGATGGGAGGTATGAAGATTAAAACCAAGTTTTGTAATGAAAAATTGAAGCAACACAAGTAAAAAATTTTGTATGACAGGTGGAGTAGAAACCAGTAAGAGTGGTCTTCTCCCACTTCTATCCATCAGTAACGCTCCAACTGCTGTGATCGGCGCCTGTTACACAAAAAAGATCAAAACTTTCACCCAAAAACCAGTCAAAAATTTGCTCAAGAGCTGCGTGCGTGCGTGCCAATCCTCTTCACCTGGATACACCCCATCAAGATCGTTCCCAGGTCTCCTGAAGCAAACCCTGCAGCAACCAATCGATGAACAGCTCAATCCAATCCAATCCAATCCAATCAAAATCAGAATCAGAATCAGAATCAGAGCAAGGTGGTAGCGTGGCAGTTTACCAGCTGATACAAATGTTTCGCTTGCGTAGAACAGGATCCCGTTTATTCCCACGAATTGCTGGAACACCATGAGGCCGACACCAACGACGACGGGACGGGCGTATGCTCGGTTGAAGAGATCCTCAACTCCTCCCTTCGGAAGCCTCTCAATGGCCTCGATGAACTCCTGCATGCGAACGTAAAATGTCAAGTGATTATTGCTGCGTGCATTGGCGCCAAATTTTCGATTTTTTTTGAAATGATACTTTTTTTAAAAAATAAAATTTTAAATTTGTACGGTTTAAAAAATTGCAAAAAATGGTACTAGTCGGAAGTGCCGACTGGGCGCCACGTTGGCTCCCGTCGGTGCGCAACGACATTTTCCTGCTGACCGGTGCCACGGCAGCGCCGGTCGATCGTCGAACGACCGACTCCTGCAGACGTGGCAGCATTTCAATGGCTGACTGACGTCACGTTAGAAGGAGTCGGCTGTTGAACGGTCGACTAGCGCCGACGTGGCGCCAGTCGGCGGAAAGAGCTGTTGGCGCGCCCTAGTCGGCCGACTGGTGCTGATGTGGCACCAGTCATCCGACCAAGTGCCGACCGATACCTATTTTTGCAATTTTTTCAAACTACCGTACAAATTTGAAATTTTATTTTTTAAAAAATATTATTTCAAAAAAATCCTAATTTTCTATCTGAAACTATCTGAAATGTTATGTGGAACGAACCCTGATTTCTACGGCTTCAAGGGAGACATCTGCGTGTTTGCCACGGAGGCGTTGGAGTGCAATCTCAAACTCCTTTTGCCGTCCAACCTTCGCCTGTATATATATATATACACGTGGTTTGGAATTGGAATTAGAACTGAATTCAAATTCAGGCTCAAAAATCTGAATTTGCTTGTTGTTCAGCGGCGCCTTAATTACCAGCCAACGAGGAGATTCAGGGATGAAGAAGAGCCCAATTATGAGGATTATGCATGGAACAAGTCCTGTGTTCATGTCAAAATCAAATCTCTATTTAAGCACACCACATTATGATATAACTATATATGAATATATATATATATATATATATATATATGTTATTCTACACCGCGGGTGTAGAATAACTATTCTACTGAGAAATCTACTATTGAGAAAAAAATAATACTTAATTGCTATTCTATTGAGAAAATCTACTACTAAAAGTAGTCGGTGTAGAATAGCTATTCTACACACGTGGTATATAACAACGCTCTCATGTATATATATATATATATATATGTGTGTGTGTGTGTGTATGTATATATGGACTCTGTTACGGTATACCCATTACCTCTTAAGAGGTAATACTTAAGATTAACCTGTATCATTGATTTTAGTTAAGATTAAAAATAAACTAAAATTAAAATACTTAAGGCACCGACATATAATTGGAAAGTATATGCATAAAATTGAAAAAATAGTACATAAAATTAAAGTTTGCGTAGAAAAATCAAGAGTTACCTATTACCTTTAGGAGATAATAGGTTATTATCTTTAATCCTAGCCATTAGATCAAAATAAATGGACGGACAATATTTCTGATGTACCATAAATTTGCCATATATATATATATATATATATATATATATATATATATATATATATATATATATATATATATATATATATATATATATATATATATATATAGACACACATATACATACCCGCTATGACCAGCATGCGCCATGTCACAATTGTGCCGACAATATATGTCACAGATAAACCGGTGCAAAGCAGCAGCTGCACTTCAAACAGGAATTTGTCAAGCAAGTCTTTATACAAGTCAAATTTTATGGTACTAGCTGAGTGCCCGTACGTTGCAACGAGAAAAAATTATAATATTAAAAGAACATCATGCAGATGATACAAATAACTTAGAAACGATAAAATACATTCATCGCAATTCGGTTTTAAAAGTAGTATATATATATAGATACCTAAATAATTGCGAACCATTCATCTTAATTGATCACAATTAAAGAAGGGGTCTTCTATAATTATTATGTTTTAGATAGTTTTTACAAAGTCAATTATTAATGCATATTAACTATAGTTGGTTTATTTTGCTCCTACCAATTTAAGGAAATGCATATTATATTTTAGATAGTTTTTACAAAGTTTCATGAAGCATATGGCATGCAATAACCAATCAATACATTGTTTAGTTTTTTTTATAATTTTAGAGAGGTTTACTTGGTTGAGTGTTGTGAGCCCCCCTCGAAGAGCTTTTGGAGCTATCTCAGCTATGAAAACCGGTACCTGTTCAGTTACAAGTGACATGTTCACTCAGAGCAAGTATAATAAGCTTATGTAAACAGGCTACAAGACTTGTCACATCAGATTAGTAGTGAGGTGGAGGAGAGAATGAAGGAGAGAGAATAAAAGCGGACTACTAGTTAACAACCCATTCATATACAGGTTCTAATGAACATTATGAGATGATGTAATATGTTACACAAATATAAAGTCAACAACTAGCTATATTATTAAACTTGCTCTTAGCGAAGCTAAGCATGCATGCATCACTAGTTGAAAGATTAGCAAGAGATGTTCTTGATGATACATACCACGTATGAAAATACTCCCACTCCGAATCCCGTGCAGAATCTCCCAAAATCAAGTGAAGCAGCACCCTGAAAAGATGTGAATTATGTCCAACAGTTGCATGGTTGATAGTCTGATAATTAGTTAGAAAATAATCTAGACTTGGTTTTGCATGTAGTACGTTATGCCTCGCGCGTCAGAACCCTAGAGTCCGGAGTAGCGGCGTGCTACTAGAACCTAATAATCTAATAAGACGTATGGCTTGTTTGTTTCGGCTTCTTGCGGCTAGAGATTTCCGGTAGCTAGCTAGTCTGAGTAGCCGGTGTTTTCTAGCTTTTGGATTCTAGTTCATTTTCTAGGTTCCGTGGGTACTGATTCTGACGATCTGAGGCTAGAATCTGGACTGTTTGTTTCCGTTTCAGATTCTAGAAGTAGGTGCATGCAGCTGCTAGACACTACAGGAAAATGAGATATTTTCGTCGGCTTTAATAACTTTCGTTGGCATTTCAAAACGCTGACGGAAGTTAAATAACTTTCGTCCGCCTGAAGTAGCCGACGGAAATTAAACATTAATTTTTCCTGGCCATTATAGAAGCCTTAACTTCCGTCGGCCACCATTAAAACCGACGGAAATTATTTAACTTCTGCCGGCTTTAATGGTGGCCGACGGAAGTTAAGGGATGTAAATCCTACCCCCGCGCGCGTACAGGGAATCCTAATCCCTGTACGCGTGCCCAACTCCCTCTGCCGCCGTTGGCCGCCGCCTGCCGCCACCCGCCGCCGCCGGCCCCCACCGCCGCCGGCCCCCGCCCGCCACGTCCCGCCGGCTGCCCGCCGTCGGCCGCGTTGCCCTCCGCCACCTCCCGCCCGCGCCGCCCAACATTAGTTTTAGTTGACGGAAGTTTCTTGGATTGTTGTAGTGAGAAGCTGAAACAAACAGGCTCATATATAGGTGTAGTAAGCTAATGTTGGGAGTCGGCAGGAGGCCGTAGCATCGGCTAGATGTGTAACTGCTGAAGTGTAATAGGATTCTTGAATTACTTAAGTCATTAGTCTAATGTAGGATCATTAGGATTATGTTTAATTAAGATGTGCATGTGTGTCCTTGTCCATGAAGATTATTGTGGAGGTAGTGGCTGAGAAAAGAACACAACTAGCTCCCATTTAAATAAGAGAAATTTCTTGAAGAGGTACATGGAGGTACCACATTTTTTAGTGGAGAAATATCCTGTGCAATCGTGCGATCTGATGCATCCAATCAAGATCCAACAGTTATATATGAAAAAAGTAAAAAAATACTAGATTTCATATATAACCATTGGATCTTGATTGGATGTACTAGATCGCACGATTGCACGATTGTAGATTGCACATGATATTTCCCCTTTTTAGTGTTAATTTTGGAACCTCCTGACACATGAGGTACCGAAATTAACACTAAAAAATATGGTACCTCCTCAAGAACCGTAAAATAACCTTTTAAATAATCATGTTGACTTTTGTGTAATTGATGCGAGTAAAACCTACTTGCGCAAAGAAGATCGCGAGCCATCCGACAATGCAAACCAGAGCAGAAATCCTCATCGCCTGCTCCCATCACAAAATTTTATCTGATGGTTAGCGAATCACAAACATTGTCACCGACATAATTGTTCAAGCTCGCTCATGGCTCGTCGAGAGCTCGACGATTACCCCTTTTCGTCCGGCGATATCAGCGAGGTACCCGCTCGCAACCGCTCCTATCATCGCCCCGATTGTTATTATCGATCCGAAGAACGAGTACTGCAGATGTGAGACGATACACACGACGACGACGACGAACTGAGAACGAAACGTTCTTGGAAACTTAATCAGATCAGATGTAGAGATAAAAATGATTCGGCATGCACCTCGGAGAGGGAGAGCTGAAGGTCGTCTCGGATCTTGGACTGAGTTGGTGCCGAGTAGCCGATCTGCGAGAGCATCAAACGTGTCATGAATGCATGCATGCATGCATGATGGATTCGTGTCGATCTGCTGCTTGAAATGTCAGTGACGAGCGAGCTCGCTCGATGGCTCGCTGGCTCACCGCGACGCCGAAGACGAAGGAGCCGAGCACGGCGACGCCGGTGCTGGCCATGACCATCGCCAGCGACCCTTGGCCGCCGGGCCGGGGAAGGAGGGGCGCGCTGCTGGCCGCACCACCACCACCACCACCACCGGACGCTCCCATGGCGGCAACTCTTGAGCTCAAGATCACTGAAGCTCCAACTCTTGAGCTCAAGATCACTGAAGGTCTGAAGCTCCAACTCGATCTTGAGCTGAAGATCACTGAAGCTCCAACTCGATCTTGAGCTGAAGATCACTTCAGCTCCAACTCTTGAGCTCAAGCTCAAGATCACTGAAGCTCCAACTCTTGATGAGCTCAAGATCACTTGAGCTCCAACTCGATGGCAGCTTACGCGAGTGGGTGTAATTAGTAATTATGGCGCTTAATCTCGATGCTTATGCATGTTCGATGGTCATTAAGGCTTCCAATTTATAGGGGGTATTGATGGAGCTGAGCCTTCCATTATTGGTTAGAAAATTTATAATTTCTGCCTGCCAGATGATCTGGAAATGCATAAACACTGTGGACTAAATACTATATTCTTCTTGATTAAAGATGGTGTATTTTTCCTTTATTTATAAAATGCAACAGAACATAATAATAAATAAACCTGCAGGCTAACCTCTCCTTTCAAATGGCTTTGTGTGTTCATGTTGAGTGGTGCACACCTAAACTAACAAATATTACCACAAACTTTAAGAATAATAATCCCCGTTGTGTTGCATGCATCAATCAGTTCAACACAAAAGTTTAAGCTGACGAGGAAAGATGGATAATTCACTTCATATTCCAACACTTCCCCTCACGCGAGACTTGTCAGGTCTCAACTGTTGAGTTGCATGCACCAACCAGTTTAATCTAAAAGCTTAAGTTGACGAGGAAAAGTAGACAATTCACTTCATATTCCAACAAATCATGCGTATGTAAGTATAACATTTTAAGTACATATTTATTATATTTCGGTGGTCGAAAAACATAAAATTATGAGAATTTTAATAGTATAAATTTTGTTGGGGATGCGAAGCAGGACCACGGATGGATTCATATCAGATACGGTTGAAATCGATTCTCAGATATCACTATTTACCGTATTTTATTTTGGATTCGAATATGAATAGGGATTTTTTCGAATACGAATACAGACTAGATAACCTGAATTCAAATACAAGTCCGGATATTTACTAAGTTCAACTTAAATTTTTTGGCATCAAATATAAAATTTTTGGCCGGAAGATGCGAAAATTTTGTTTGCCGAGTGTTTGCACTAAGAAAACACAAATTGTTTGTTTAGTGTCTCAAATTTAGCACTCGTCAAATATTTTTTTTATTTTTTAAAATTCTGTCAACTGTGTTTTTTTTCTTGACAAATTTTGTGAAATATTTTTATGTTTAGCGAGTAAGACCTAAAACAGACTAAAAACATGAATATGATATTTTTGGATAATTTATTTCATCATTTAATGCACTTGCAGTTCAAATTTTATCTCTTTAAATTTAAATCCTAAAAATACAATTAATGAATTAAATATAGCTAACTGATCTAGAGATATACTATTTTTTATGGGATAAGATACACTATATTTTGATTATAGAAAAAATTTCAAATACAAACAAAGATTTAACCGTCAGTTTTCTTTCAAACCCGACACATTACTTTTTTAAAATCCAAATCCGTCGTTGGAGAACCTCCGGTTTTTAACATCGTATGTGATAACTTTCTCCAAATATTTTTAAAATTTCATCACAACATTTAAGCATCATGTTACAGTAACACGAGACAGATCTCGTATTTTCCGGACTTCATTTGTTTTTTTAGAATTAACACTACGGACTTTGGTTATAAATTTGGAGCCTTCCATTGGTTAGAAATTTATAATTTCTGCCTGCCAGATCTGGAAATGCATGAACACTGTGGACCAAATACTATGGTCTTCTTCTGTCAAAAAAATATTTATTATAATTTATAATTTCTGCCTGCCAGATCTGGATTTTTGTGGGTTTATTAAAAATGCATAAAATAACACTGTGGACGAATATTTGCAATGTTGTGTTCTGAATTTTTGCAATTGACATGTGTAACCAGACTAGAGTGGATCCAATGTATAAGTTATGTGTTTTGTTACAGTATAATTAACACTTGATCCAAAAATACTTCTTTAATTTAGTACTAATGATAACAATATAGCATATCTGGAGATCTCGATACCATAATCACTACCACAGGGACGGTCTTTAGCGACGCCGCTTTAGTGACGGGCAAAAGACGCACGTCGGTAATACACTTTATGACTCATCATCACTGATAGATGTATGCTTCTGTGGTAGTGAATGAAAACGGTGTGCTCTTTAGTTAGTCGAGATATTTAACCTAAAATCCCAGATTATTCTCTTTGCACACCATCGCTACTTTACATCATATATACCCTCAAAACACAATAAAAGGGAAAATTACTCATATGCCATTATAATTTTCAACAATTGTCTACATGCCATTGTCAGTGACTGTGGTGGCCCCCATTTGTCATTGACACACTAATGGCATATTGACAAAATGTGAAAATTATAATATCACGGAAGAAATTAACCCTAACATAAAGGGAAAAGTGGTAATTAAGTAGTCTCCAAATGGGCGGGGCAGAAGCAAAAATATATCATAACTAATAATGCTGATCTAACTATTTTCAATTGTTCAAAATTCTAAGTATTTCATTACAATTTAATAAAAATTCAATAAAAATTAATTAAGATCATCACCAACCTTATATTACCCTCGTTTTCGTCCGTGACTAAAGGGTACCCTAATTCGCAAACCGCAATAAGTTCTTTAATTGCAATTTGGACAGTAAGGACACACATGTGTCTGATTAGATGGGCATTTAGTAATATGGATCTAGATGCATTTTTTTTTGGATTTACAATTAGGGTTGGTTTCTGCTTGGTGGGAGAACATGGCTAATTGTGTAAACAAGTAAACACTTGATTAGCCACATGAATCTCGCGCTGTCTAAAGAATTATTTTGACATGGCGCCACCTCATGCAGACAAGACATCAACTCGAATATATATTCCAACGAGACAATGCATCAGCAATAATAATGGAGATGGCATACGGTATATATTACCGTACACGGTACATCTACCCTACTGTATAACCGACGAACTGTTGGTCGTAGCTATGGATAACCATGAACATTCGTCTAGAAAATCCTAGACTTCCATTTTCATTAGCTTTGATTAAATCTCAATCGTTCGTTCTAATTTAATTTAATCATTTCTCCTCTCCTCTTATCCTTATCCCAATAACCAAGAACTTTATACATATATAAACACATATACATACATACACATACGTGCGCGCACACACAATATATATATATATATATATAGTTTTAACTTAGAACTTTTGTGTATTTTTTATCTTTTCTTTCACGTTAGCACTTGTCAAATAAATTACCGTACATCTGCCCTACTATATAACCGACGAACTGTTGATCGTAGCTATGGACAACCATGAACAATCATCTAGAAAATTCTAACCTTTCATTCGCTTTGGTTAAATCTAAACCGTTCGTTCTAATTTAATATAAGCATTTCTCCTCTCCTCTGATCCTTGTCCCAACAATCAAGAAGATGGTTTGGCTATTTGAAATCTCCTTCAGGCATGAACTATTTGTTACCGCTTAAATATTTTATGATGTTATTTCTTTTAATTTTATTATTGCGATAACACGAGTGCACAACCAGTACACACACACATATATATATATATATATATATATATATATATATATATATATATATATATATATATGAGAGCGCTATTCTACACCACGTGTGTAGAATAGCTATTCTACACCCACTACTTTCAGTAGTTGATTTTTTCAGTAGATTAACAATTGAGTACTCATTTTTTTCTCAGTAGTAGATTTCTCGGTAGAATAGTTATTCTACACCTTTGGTGTAGGATAGCATTTGTATATATATATATATATATATACATATATACACGCACACATTATATGGTTGAAATGTGTCCACGTTGATGCACATGTACTACACTTGCTTGTGTCATTCAGCTGCTAATTAAGGCATGCACGTAAGCTTGTTAATTTCATTTCGGTGAATATTTCGGTTTGGTTTTTGAAATGAAATGTTTCGGTGGTTTTTGAAATGAAATTTTTCGGTGGTTTTTGAAATGAAATATTTTGGTACCGGATGATACCAGTGTACCGTTCATTTTAGAGTCTAATAAAATAATATAAATATATTTAAAATATATATTAATATGATTAAATATGATATATTTCAATACATTGATATCTTAAATATAATGTACAGCTCAATATAAGTATTATATAACACATATTAAAAAAAATCAGAATACAATTTTTATCGAGATAACCGGTATCAGCCGATATTGACTGGCACCGAAGTTGAAACGATACACCACTTAATATGTATCGGTTTGAGTGACGGGCTGATATATACCCACCATTCGGATCGGTACCGGAATGAAATTGATAACCTTCGTTGTTTTAGTACTGCATAATTGAGCTTCAAATTTGAAAGAATCCGATCGAGTCCGACTCAGATTTATGCATCCGGCCGGAATTTGTTTGTTTGCGTCTAATTCGTACTTTGTTTTCTAATCAAAATTTGACAGGCCCAGATCAGCCCACTAAGCCTGGTTTAATTTAGCTAGAGACCAAGATTGCATGACAAACCCCCTATATTTTATTCCCTAAATTATATATAAAAATCGTTCTAAACTCTATCTCTTCCTAAAAATTAATCAATCTATACGTTAGTTCATCTATAATCTCAATCCCTGTTTTTCAATCCTACAAATACGGTCTATAGTTTGTAATAATTTTGTATAAAACTTTGATACATTCAAATATGTGTATCGTCCAACCTATAATAATAGGTAAAGGGAAAGCAATGTGCATGTAAAAGGAAAAATACGTGTAAATGGAAATAGAGATTTGCTAAACTAATCCTATATTTGAGAGAGATGAATGATGATTTAGGGAATGAATTAAGAAAGTAACTCATTTAGAGAAACTTTTGGAACTTTTTTTACCAAAATATCTAAATTCAAAATTTAGTAGCCGTATAGGTAATCTCTTGGAAACGTTCTTAGTTTGGCATTTTAGCCTCTTTTGAAATGTATTGTATTTCTTATTTGTACTTTAGAGGCAATAATTAATAAAAAGCTTAATTTAAAGATAAAATCAATAAAATCTCCCAATAAAAATATAGGAACTCTGTTCACAAATACATTGACTCATGTGTATATCCATACATCAAAATCTTAAATCACTATTAGATACTCTCTGTTAACTTTAAATAATGTCATTGACTTTTCTCATAATATTTGTTCATTTGTTTTATTCAAAAAAATTATGTAAATATACAAAAAAATATAAGTTATGCTTGCATTACCTTCAATAATAAAATAAATTATAATAAAATAAATGATATTTCAAAAAAATTGAATAAGACAAATGGTCAAATATTGAGATAAAAGTCAACGGTGTCATCTAAAAAGGAAAAGTTGAACCATACCATTATAATTTTGTGACTTTAGAGAAATGTTATTATAATTCACATATTCAGATTCATGTCATTATAAATTCAAAAATTTCCAAACTATACCATTAAAAATTTAGAGAATTCCAAAATATGTCATTACAATTTCAGAGAAAATTGAAATATACTATTAGATTTTGTGAGAGCTGCAATTCCAGAATGACATATATCCAAATAGACGAATTGTAGTGGCACAGTTCTAAAACACGGTAATTGTAATGACATATATCAAAAAAACCCTAAAAGTTAATGGAGATAGTGTTGGACTATGGATAAAAGCCCCCACCTCTCCCACTATAACACCTGAGTTTTATGGTTGGGTTGGCTAGGTGGGGTGAACTAACATGGTATCAGAGCCAAGGTCCTGGGTTCGAACCCCCTAGCCACGCATTTCCGCTGCGTGATTTCCACTGCGCCTCTTTCGTGTGCTGAGACCTGTTGCGGGCTACGCCGGGCTCTAGAACCTGCTGCGGGCTACACCGGTCTCGCACGCCGTCTCCCATTATAACACCTGGGTTTTATGGTTGGGTTGGTTAGGTGGAGTGAACTAACAGATAGTACGATTTAATAAGTGAAAACAATATTAATAGATTTATCATGAAAATACTTTCATGTAATTATATTTTAACACGCAAGTAGTTAGTCTAAAAAATCTTCTTTTGCTCGTTTGAAACGTGCACAAAACAATTCAGAATTGTTTTTTGGTAAAATTTATACGTTTTACGGCGGCTGAAGCTTTGAGTTCTTTAATTACCCAAATTTGAAGCAGAGGCGTAGCGTAGATCTCGCGCCAAAAGCCCAAAAAACAATTCGATTCGTTGCTCGATCTGTCATGCATGCAAACGAAGAAGAACAAAGAGAAGCAATCGAATTACTGCTGAATTTGTAACAGATGATGGCTTTGCAGATCAATTAGCCGGAAATTTCTGGAGCAGATCGATGGAGTTGAAGAGCGGAGTCTCTGCTTGTGTTAGTTGGTAAAAGATTGGATTTTTTTGGGGTTTATTGTTCCTGCTAATCCAGTTTACTTCTTGTGATGTCTGGTTTGATTGATCGGAGAATTAATCCAGTTTTTTTGGTTTAACAGCGGCGGCGAGTCGTCGCGGCGGAGCAGCGACGACGAGGCGGTCTCCCCGAGGAGCGTGCTCGACGACGGCGACAGCACGACGACGACGGACGAGCCATCCACGCCGACGCCGGCGCCGGCGGCGGCAGCGCGCCACGAGAGGCAGCCGTGGAAGGGCGTGGCCGAGGCGTGGAGGTCGAGGACCATGCGTCGGCTCCCGTCGCTGGCGCCCACGATGTCGTCTCTCGGCCGGCGCTTCAGCATCCGCGGCGGCGCGGCGGCGCCGCCTAACGGGAACGAGGTGTGCGCCCTCAGGCCGCCCATCCGCACCTTCTCCCTTTCGGAGCTCAAGAAGGCCACGCGCAATTTCAGCAAAGGTGAGTAATAGCTCCGGCCACCGCATCCTCCATTAACGTAGGGAGGTGAGGTCGAACTCGGTCAAGAACTGACGGCGCAAGCGCGCGCACGCAGAGAACGTCGTCGGCAGGGGAGGGCACGCTAACGTGTACCGTGGGTGCCTTCCGGGCGGCGAGCTGGTGGCGGTGAAGAGGCTGTCGGCGGCGGCGGCGGCGGACGGCAGCAGCCGAGTGGAGAGCTTCCTATCGGAGCTGGGACACATCGTGTGTTTGAACCACCCCAACATCGCCAGGCTCGTCGGCGTCGGCGTGGACGGCGGCGAGCACCTGGTGTTCCCTCTCTCCCGTCTCGGGTGCCTCTCCGACAGGCTGCACGGCGCCGGCGCCGGCGAGGAGGTCATGCCGTGGGAGGCCAGGTACAGGGTAGCCGTCGGCGCCGCGCGCGGGCTGGAGTACCTCCACGAGCGGTGCGCGCGGCGGATCGTGCACCGCGACGTCAAGCCGGCCAACATCCTGCTCAAAGATGACTACGACCCAATGGTATATATTGCATGAATTTCATACAAAATTCGGTCCTCACCGAGATAGATAAAATTTAGAATTTTGATCAAAATTGTAACAAAATTTAAAACAAATAAAAACAATCAAATTTACAAACTAGCGAAATAAATAAATGAAAATACTCATCTCATCAACCAATAGAGATAATTGAGAGAATTGAAACACTTTTAGAATAACAAACAGAGATAAATAAATACTCTAGCCATTAAAAACGGTACAACCGCGAGCAAACACAGTGAATATGAAGAGAAAACACGGAGCTACTAAATTTTCTAGAGTTTGACTTGTATGGATATTAATCTAGTCTAAGGATTCAAACTGTATTAAAGTGCTAATTCGGACCTCACTGAAATGGGCGAATTTCGGTGGATTTAAGACCATTCTGTTCGAATCCAGATCCTGATTTTATATTATCGCAGCCAAAATTTGAATATGATGCTAAAGATATGTAATTTGCGAAGATTTAATGCGTATGAAATGGTTTGTTTGGGTTTGTATGATTTCAGATATGTGATTTTGGGCTTGCAAAGTGGCTGCCGGCCAAGATGACGCACTACCAAGTGACCACCTTCGAAGGCACATTCGGGTACGTGCCGCCGGAGTACACGTCGCACGGCATCTTCAACGAGAAGACCGACGTGTTCGCCTACGGCGTCGTGCTGCTCGAGCTCCTCACCGGCCGCCGCGCCATTGACGCCAAGAAGCTCAGCCTCCTCACATGGGTAAGCACTAAGCAGCAGCAGCAGCAGTAGCAGCTTCCGCCGCGCCGTTGATGCATCGATCAGTCAGCTAAGATATCATCGTTCGTTCTCCATGGCGGCCGGCCGCGCGTACACAGGCCAGGCCGTTCCTCTACAGCGACGGCGACGGCGACGGCGACGGCGAAGACGAGGCGGTGCGAAAGATGGTTGACCCTGCGCTGGGCGGCCACTACGACGCCGAGCAGCTCTGCAGCGTCGCCTGCGCCGCCAAGCTCTGCATCCAAACCTCGCCGGAGCTTAGGCCGCCGATGAGCCAGGTATTATTCTCTAATTTAACATTGATCAACCTTAATATTCTCTAAGTTTATAATAATATTATCGACTTGAAATTATTTCGGGTGTATTTGGAGTTTGTGTAATATAATAAAATAATTTATTTATTATTATAAACTAAAAATCAAATTACTCAACTAAATATTTTTACTTCATCACAACTCTAATTCCAGGATTTCTTAAAACTAAATTGAACACATTCTAAAAAATCTTAGAGCTGTAGCTGTTAGGAGCATAGATTTAGGGTGCGTTTGGCAGCGCTCCAGCTCTAACTTCTTTGCCCTATGGAGCTGGAGCCAAGCCAAAAACTTTTCCTGGGGAGTGGATCCCATTGAAAACAATCCAAAAAGATGATGTGGCACCCAATCGGCACTTCAAGTACCGACTGCCTATTAGTTTTGCAATTTTTTGAACTTGACATACATATTTGATTTTTTTTTAAAAATATTATTTCAAAAAAAATTCTCAGATTTAGAATAGATTTCAGGATCCGAAGTTTTACCAACTGGGGTTTAGATAATCCCTTTGTGCGGTGTATATACGTAGGTAACACGGATCTTGCAAGGAAAGGAGGAGCACGAAATGAACGGCCAGGATTACGCGACGAGACGCCAGCAGGACGATCTGAGCCGTCACAGGGCGCTGGCGTTCGACTTCGATTGGGAATCCCCGTCAGCAGCAGAAGCACAACATCTCTCTACTGTTCATCTTTAATTTCTCGTTTTGCCCAAATTAAACCTCCAATTTTGTTCCAATTGTAACATTTTGCACAGGTTTTGCATGCCACTTCTAAAAAGCTAAACTTGCTCGAACTTCGGAGGCCCTGTTTGGGAACACAATTTTTAGAAACCACAGTATTTCAAAAACTACACTATACTATGTTCATGACGATACCACAGTTTATAATACTACAGTTTTGAAAAAAGTACTTCCTACCAAAGTTTTCAATAGTGTAGATTGAATACATTATTTATAATACTACATTTTACTTTACATAGATTTCAGATGGAGTTGCCAAACACTTTTTAGTATATGATACTGTAGTATTGCGCAATACTGCAGTATTGCTTCCAAAACTACAAAAAACTTTGTTCCCAAACAGGGCCTAAATAGCAGCAAAATCACGCCTCCGCGGTTTCGACACCGACCGATTACTACTAACAACTCGGTTGCTAGCATGAGTCGTGTGTCCAATTGAGTTGTGACCGTGAAAAAAGTCGTGAAACTGTTTGGTTGAAATAATCGTGAAACTTATAAGACGAACGCGTTTTACTTTTATTTTATACCGACGAAAAACCTAGAGATTAGTTAGAATAGCCGAACCAAACGTACCAAAACGGATCTACCTCTTGCAACTGTTTGGTTGAAATATTCATGAAACTTATAAGACGAACAAGTTTTACTTTTATTTTATACCGACGAAAAACCTAGAGATTAGTTAGAATAGCCGAACCAAACGTACCAAAACAGATCTACCTCTTGCAACTGTTTGGTTGAAATAATCATGAAACTTATAAGACGAACAAGTTTTACTTTTATTTTATACCGACGAAAAACCTAGAGATTAGTTAGAACAGCCGAACCAAACGTACCAAAACGGATCTACCTCTTGCAAAACTGATGCTTTATTAGGTAGCTTAATTACTCCGAGGTCCAAGCAAACATTCCGTGACTAATCGCTGGGGAATTAACGTCTCGTACGAGAAGCAGATCAGAATCAATGAAATCTCTGCTTCCTCCGACACGGCGAGAAATGAACGCAACCCTGAACCAGCTGCATACTGTACTCATCAGTTACTGCCTGCCAAGAACAAGCAGGCAGCAGCTGCCACTGCCAGTAGATCAGACACATGAGTAAATCGGTAATTAGTGTACTAAGGGGGTGTGGCAGGGATGGATTGATCAGTTAATGCGCCGATTTCGTTTGGTTGGGTCTGGTTTAATTTGGTTTGCCCTACCGCTGCATTAACTGAATATCATGCGATCCACACACGCACGAGTAGTAAATTCAGAGATTGGTCACTCCAGTTTTAGCTACCCTGATGGAGCTTCAGGTTCAGACTTGACACAGTTTCTTCTTCTCCTCTCTTGAGCTTGATGAGCTTTTTGCCTTCTTCTCACCTGACCTGAGCTGAGCTGAGCTGAAAACGAGCAGCAGCAGCAGCAGCAGCAGTGTCACACTCACTACTGTGAGCCTGTGACAGTAGCTGGATGCAAACTGTCCTAATGGGAGCTCACTCTTTAAGTTGCACTTGTCCATTTGCAACCTACCTCTCAGGACAGCAAATTTATAGTTTCATACGGCCATGTGCCTGCATACTGATAGATCGACCTGCATTAGGATTTTGAGCAGCAATTAGTTGAAAAAAATTCAGCAGGACAGATTGCAACGATCAATACATAAAGCAGTACAAGCACTGCGTTGGTTTGCATTTGCAGAACCGTAAAACAAAACCGTTCTGATAAAACGGACACCTAGTAGTAATCACATTCCTGAAGAACCAGACAAACCGGTCAGGAACCAGCTAGTGGTTAGTTCTTGAGTTCTTGCTTGGGTGTTGGAGGGCTCACCTGAGCTGGCCTTTGTGATTTGTCACAGCATCCATGGATGTATCAGTCAAACATGGAGTCCATTGGAGCCTAGCTAGCATCCATGCATGGAATAGCTAGATTGATAGATACTACTCTCACACCTGACAGGACATTAGGGTAAAGCAAACAAGTGCTCATGCCTTTTAATCCACTTTTTGTCCCCTCTCACTCTACACATCTGCTGCTCATCTGCAAGGAGGAGGTGCATGCAGATTCTGCTTCAGCTGGAACAGTGAAACCCCTCCCAAAATGTGCCAGATCCTCTCTCCACTTTTGCCTTGTGGTTGTCTTTCTCTCAAAGCATCTCTAATGGTAAGCTATTTTACTAGCTAGATTCACTCTCTTTTCTACATGAATGAAAAATATGGAGAAAAAGAGAATATCTAGCGACGAGCTAATAGATAAGAGATTTTACGTATTCTAAGAAACTAAGTGTATTGATGTGATACCAAGTACTAGTGGTGAAATAAATTATTATATTTATTTTTCTTTCAGCTCCAAGTTCTCTAGTTATTTGAGACAAGGATGCTGTCAGCTCTCAAGTCTCATCACTCCTAATGGACACACTTCCCCGTGAAAGCTACTAATCAATTACTAATTAATCATCAGGGCCGCAGGCCTGGCGCATGGAGATTCGTGCCGGGAGAAGGGACCCACCTGCCAGTGGGAGAGTGGGCAGCCACTCCTCACTGTGTTGACCTATCCTCTGTTTCTGAGCCACTCCCTAGGCCACACTGACATGTGGGGACGACATGTCAGTCCGTAGAGCGCGTCTGCACGTGCCAGGCAAGCGCCAAGCTGGCTTGTTGGCCTCGGTCGCTGAGCTCGTAGGATGCCACGTGGAGATCTGGTGACGTGGAACCCACGTGTCATTGAGCGGGTGCCGATGGGCACAAGCGCCAAGTTTTTTTTGCACGAATCACTGACATGTGGGCCAGCATGGATGGACCCTACATGTGGGCCAGCATCTCAAGCTTACTCCACCGAGCGGCGCGTCCAGGCCCACAAGTCAGAGTCAGCGCGCGACGCACATTGACCTCATCGTCTCCACCGCAAGGTTAGAAACTGCCATGTGGGCCATGGTGATGTGGACCCCATGTATCAGTGAGAGGGATCACTGCACTGTGGGACCCACCACCGGTCGCACGCCTCTCAAAGCAGAGCGCCCATAGGGCCATACGCCATTATCTTCTCCTCCAAGCCCACCACCCAGCTCCATTACATTGCCACTACTGCCTCACCTCGCACTGCCGCAGCAATGGCGACGCGAGCTACGCGGCGCCCGCGGGTGCTCCTGCTGCTCGTCGCCGCTGTGCTCGTCGCGGTTGCGCCAGCGGCGGCGACGCTGCAACCGGTGGACTACCTGGCGCTGCAGGCCGTCGGCCGCGCGCTCTCCGACATGCCGGGTTCACGGTTCTTCGCGTCCTGGGACTTCACCGGAGACCCCTGCGCGTTCGCCGGAGTCTCGTGCTCTGGCGACGGCAGGGTTGTCTCGCTCGCTCTCGGCGACCCGCGAGCCGGCGCTCCGGGGCTCTCGGGCGTGTTCCCCTCCGCCGCGCTCGCGCGGCTCTCGGCGCTCAGCTCTCTGTCCCTCGTCCCCGGTCGCGTGTCAGGGGAGCTCACTATCGCCGTCGCCGCGCTACCCTCGCTCCGCTTCCTCGCCCTCTCCGGGAACCTCCTCTCCGGCGACCTCCCCGGCGCCTTCTCCCCCGCGCTTCGCACCGTCGACCTAAGCAAGAACTCCTTCTCCGGCAGTATACCCTCGTCGCTCCTCCTAATCAGGAGCCTTCGAACGCTTGTCCTCTCCCACAACTCCCTCTCCGGCAATATTCCGGGCATGGTGAGTTCCCCATTGGTCCATCTCGACCTCAGGAACAACCACCTGTCCGGCGGCGTCCCGTCCCTCCCAGAGACGCTGGTGTACCTGTCCCTCGCCGAGAACAGGCTCTCCGGCCGCGTTGGCGCCGAGCTCCGGAGGCTGCCGAGGCTGTCGTTTCTTGATCTCGGCGGCAACTGGTTCTCCGGCGAGGTTCCCGGGGAAGTATTCTCTTTTCGGATTGTCTACCTGCAGCTGCGCAAGAACTCGTTTTCCGGCGAGCTCCGACCAGCAGGGCGTGTGCCGGCCGGCGCCACGGTGGACCTCAGCCACAACGAGCTCTCCGGCCGCGTCCCGCCGGAGCTAGCGCCGGCATCAGCGTTGTACCTCAACGGGAACAAGTTTTCCGGCGAGGTGCCCCGAGAGATCGCCGCGGCGGCGCAGGACGGCCGGATGCGGGTGCTGTTCTTGCAGGACAACTTCCTAACCGGCATCGGCGTGGGCGGCGTGCCAGCGAACGCGGCCGTGTGCGCGCACTGGAACTGCGTGGCGCCGCCGCCGCCGGTGGTGGCCGCCTGCCCGGCCAAGGGCGGCAGGGGGCGGCGCCGGCCGGCGGCGCAGTGCGGCGGGCGGCGGAGGCGGTGAGGTTTATGGAGGGGTTTCGAGGGTTTAGTGCTTAATTTACATATAATAGTTTTGGTGTATATTTTTTGGTGTTTATTTTAGATACACGGCTGTGATTTTGTTGCGATTAAACATGAACGGTGTACGATGTACTTCAGTGCCAATGATGCAATTTACATAGAAAATCTTTGTGTAAAGAATTGTTCATCTCAATTCAAATGGCCAACAATTTGCATTGTAGAGCTAGATGTGATTTGGGTTGCTATGAGATGTTTACGCATGTTTGTTTTAGTTTCTGATAGCTGCAATTATTTCTAGAATCTGATGTGGAAATAAACGGTTCAGATTCTGAATTCAGATTGTGAGAATTAATAACTACAGAATTTAGAAATGAAATAGAATCTAGAAGCCGAAAAACAACAGCTACTCAAACTAGCTAGCTACTGAGAATCTCTAGTTGCTAAAAGCTGAAACAAACATGTCTATAGGCTTCTTGCTTGTGGTTTTGGCTCAAAGTATCCTTGCAAAAAAACATTTTTTGTTAAAACTTTTTTATATCTATAAGTTGAGTGTCCATGTGTTATACCACGGAAAAAATATAATGTAAAAAAACAATATGTAAATAAATATGAAAAAAAGTTAAAAATTGAAGAGTTTTGATTTATTATAAAAATAAGTAGTAGTTATGGCAGACTCACCTCTGCTAGGTAGTGTTTTCTTTCTTGTACGAGGAGAAACATAACATAATGATTTCAGGATATGAGGTGATACCGTTACGTTGTTTGATTCGAGTGATGAATTGGAATCGAGTGAAACCGAACGATTCATAGAAACAAAATATTTTATATAGACGCTGAACCACGTTGTACTGTTTTTTTGCCGAATGAGATGATTCCAAACCATCCCGTACCAATCCTCGTCGTATACCAAACCAAACACCGCCTACTATATTCATAAGAGTGTAAACTTCAAAACTGTCAAATTTTTTTTGATAAAATCTGTACGAGGTGTAGAATTGAACTCACTGAATAAGTTCAGTTTGTAGGCGAGAGCATTGAACAAATGATTCAGTACAGACTAGTAAATGGTTTGCCTTTTACAAATTTAATTTCAGCGGTGCAGCAGTACGTTCACGAAGGATTTGGTGAGAACTACTGCATCTCACTCCACTCCAAGTAATCTAATCTACTCTGAAATCTGCAATCACACGCTCTTATGTTCGTAGCTCTGAAAATTTGATATGATACAGCATGCTCTTAGCTTCACTGAATTTTCTCTGAAGATTCGAGCTGCTGATTTCCCTCTTCTTTCCTCCCTTCCAAACTCACATTGGGAGCTGAAGAATTCTTCCGTATTATGGGATCCTAGCTCCTGCAAAGCCGTGTCAGATGCTGTTTCTAACTTTCAAACAAAGCTACTCCCTCCGGTTTCATAAGAGCAAGTATAATAACAGGTTATAAGCAAGCTATAAGTAGACTAAATACTGAGGTGGAGGAGAGAGATAAGCAGGCTGTAAGCTTGCAGCCAGCTTAAACACAAGAACCAAGAAATTCTGTGGAAGAGGCAAGTTAGCCATGTATTAATGTTGAAGAGCTAACTACTATACAAATAGGCTAAAAAATAGGCTGCAAGTCAGCAACCGACTATATTATTAACCTTGCTCTAAAGGAAGTCGTTTTAGACTTGTATCAAAAGTTGCCTAAAAGAAGTCGTTTTGTATTTTATCGTGCATTTTGTACGTTTATACCCTTGAAGTAGTACTACTTCCTTCTCGTTTCCCGTGCTATCTTTACTAATACATTGTATTTAAGGCTATTTACAATGATGTGTTTCGTAACATTGTTTCCTAAAAGACCACATCAGATTTGCAACTGAATGAAATACCATTTCTCAGTGGAGAGTTTTATTTCACTATTTCCTAGGCTAACCAGTGTAATTAAGTGCAACTAGCTCTCATAAAATATCCTCTCTCTGATGAAACGATTTGGCTCACAGTGGGCGTTTCATCTCGTTTCATCCGTCTAAAGGAAGTCGTTTTAGACTTGTATCAAAAGTTACCTAAAAGAAGTCGTTTTGTATTTTATTGTGTATTTTAGATGTTTATACCCTTGAAGTAGTACTACTTCCTTCTCGTTTCTCGTGCTATCTTTACTGATGCATTGTATTTAAGGTTATTCACAATGATAGATTTCGTAACACTGTTTCCTAGAAAGCCACATCAGCTTTGCAACTGAATGAAATACCCTCTCTCAGTGGAGATTTTTATTTCACTATTTCCTAAGCTAACCAGTGTAATTAAATACAACTAGCTCTCATGAAATACACTCTTTTTAATGAAACGATTTGGCTCACAGTGAGCGTTTCATCTCGTTTCATCCGTCTTGGAAATGAGTTAGCATCATGTCATGGTGATGACACTACTTCATTCTCTTTCCTCATTAATTGAATGTCATGTCAGCAAAAAATCTGATGTGTCATGTTAATTAATACCATGAAACCCCCCATAAAACCCCCATTGTAAATAACCTAATAGGGACAAATAAGAAAAGTATACACAAATTAATCATTCCTCGGTATCTTAAATCATATTTAAAACGACATCTTTTTCGAAACCGGAGTGAGTACGAACAAAGTTACAATCACTATGGCAGTATGTGTGTGTGTTTGAATCTACACAAGCAAACCTTTTCAGTTTTCACACTCTCTCTTTTTACCATCATGCATGAGCTGAAATCTTTTTTTTGCTTGCTTGCTTGCTTGCCTTGCTCACATAGCACTAGACACTAGATGATGAACAGAATGATGCTTGTATATAGTGGTGAGATGTGAATTCTCATGAGGTATCATAGCCTCTGCATGCATAATGCAACCCTGCCATGATTCATGGCCACATGCATGCTAATATACTTCATGGAGCAGTGCTAATGAGTGGTGTGATTGAGGAATTATATTGGTCTCACTATCTGATCAAGTACTTAGGGTGTGTTTGGTTCTGCTTTTGAAATCTCCTTATGCTGTGAAAAAACAGAGGCTGAACCAAACGAGTTTACCAAAACTGTTTCTGCTGTGAAAAACAACTTTTTCTAGTAGAAATTTGGAAGCAGTTTAGACCTTGCCTTTCAGTTTTTCTAATTTTTAGTACAGATTAAATAGCATGAATTCAAGGTGTCTTGATTGATCTAACATTATTATGGTTTATATTGTATTGCACAATTTCATGAGATAATATGTGGTTGTCGGTTACTTTATGAGACGAACTATGCACTTTTTTCTTTATTCAATATATTTTCCAATTATTTAGTTGCATCAATGTTGAGTGTTTCCTATATATATATATAGAGAATATTATAATGATAAAACTTATGTAAGTTATAAAAAACAGTCAGCTCACAACAATTTTTTCACATCAACTTCAACCAAACGACTTTTAGTTTTTCCACAGCAGACAACTCACAACAGCTTTTTCACAGCATACAGCTCACAACGGCTTTTTTCGCAGCTCACAATAAAACCAAGCGCAACCATAGTACTCTAGTGGCATATATATACAATTCTGGTGTATGGTAAATACAAGTGCTACTAATACTGCAGAAGCAGTGAGCTAGTGCAGTGTAGTGGCAGCTGAGTGCTGGGCCAGCAGTGGCTTTGTCTGAAAGCCTGCATGCTTCTTTGCTTTGCTTTGCTTTGCAGTGAGAAAGAGTAAAGAGCAGTGCAGAAGCAGATGATGCAAAGAAAGAAACTGGAGCTCCAACACCACCCTGCTTCTTGGGTTTTTGCTGCCTGAAGCCTTGAAAGTGCAGAAGGGTTAGGGTTTCAGAAGCAGCAGCTGTAGAGTTGGGGCTCAGCTCAGCTCACGGGTGTGTGCAGTTCAGTTGTAGATGAGTGCAGAGTGCAATGGAATGATGGGTATTTACTCATTTAATTTGCGGCCTGCTGAAACGCACACAAACAAAGATGATTCTTTGGGTATGTCTGGCTCGGATTTTTGAAATAGTTTACTGGCTCGGAAGCTGAAATCTGAATTAAACAGTTTCTTTGGTCACCCAGCTTTTATAGAATCTATAGATACTCGTAGTACAAATTTAAAAATGGGTATAACCTTAATTTCACAGCTTCTTGGTTCAACTATGAATGAATATTACCTACTATATTATTAAAACATATCAGTTTATGTAAAATTTGAAAAAGTGATTTTTTTGTAAAATATATTATTTTAGTGTAATTTAGAAATATCTTCTACTCCTAAAAGAAGCACTTCATGGTGATGGTGCATTCTACACTTTTTTTCTTTTTTAACTGACATGTGGGGGCCACAAATATTCTGTTCAGTGCCTCGGAGTTGCCTTGACTCCCTTCCCTCCACATGGTGTTTCCTTGATATTTGCTCATTTAATTTCCATCTTCAAGTGTAAGTGATTTACTGTATATTTTTTATATTTCAGTGACTCTCTTTTGTTACTAGCTGCATCTTTTTACCAATTATTGTGGATTATCTCACTGGTTAGGAATAGATGGATATTACATATGTAGTGTTTCTTTTGCTGTTAGGGTGGTTTAGATAAGTTATAGCAGATTTAGCTTGGCTCTATGTGTAGGTATTTTGACTAATCAAACTATGTTTGTCTTTGGCAGATAATTGTAGCTTGCAATGAGCCAATGACCCATTTACAATGTATGTATGTGAGCATATGCATTACACTAGGGTTTGGACAAGTTGCATAGCGCTGTTTTTTCTTCGACACACGGATTATTGTCAAAGTATATGTGTCGACTTAAATATTGAATCTTTGTCAATTTATAAGATGCATATTTTGTTTTAATTTTCAGGTGGATATATGGGATTTTGTTATGTTTGTGTTTTAGCTTTCTTTGGACTATTTTTTCTTCCATTTTGGTTTGTAAAGTATTTCTAGAATTCTAAGGCAGCTGCTCCCAAAGTAGCAATCACTTCACTTTATTTGGATTTATAGTTCTTTTTTATATTTGATATATTCCAAATAAATTCAAAGTTTTAGTGATATGTTTGTTCCGTTTATTTAATTTATAGCACCATTGTTAGATCATCATTATTCTTAGGCTCTTAGCCATTAATTTCTGTTGTTAACATCTTGTCATATCATGGTATATGAAAGCTGCCACAATGTGTGAATTTACTCGCCAGTAATTTATTGGTGGACTACAGTCAATTGGGTGAGTGACATTTGCAATCATGATATCTCGATGGATTAATCAAAATTTGAACAATTCTTACATATAATGTCTTCTTATAACCTCAATGTTAGTTGTAGGGTGGATTCAATTGAGAAGCTCAGTGAAAAATTACCATAATTACAAGCTGAGATAAAAGATGATCATATATTTTCTGTGAAATTGGATGCTTGTTATTAGTTGTTGCTTAGGAAATAACCACCACACAATGTAATTTGTTGTTCATTTGGACATGTCTTTTTGTAAGAGGAGAAACTAATACAGTTCGACTAAAGTCGTTCTCGATGCATGCAATTTGTAAAATATTGTTGTTAATTGGTCTGAACGAGACTGGATATCTGTAATAATTATTCCAATTGTGCACCCTTATTTTGACAAAACAATTTGGAGTTTTAATCAAGAACCAACATTATTTTGATGTTTTCCAACAGTTTATGAACTAGTCTTCATAAATTGGTTATTTTAATGCAAATGGGACTCGGGAGAGTTCAATAGGAGTAGCTGTTGATCCTGATATACATCAAGATTTCTAGCCTACAAGCAAAAATTCTAGCATGTCTTTCAATGACAGGTGATGGCCGGTTTTAATATACTCATGGTTCATCCGATTGACAAATATTATTGATGTTCAAACACTTCCTTCAGTTTTTTGATATTCCGCTAACAAACTAATAGTCTATGAAAATTTATTATGTACATGTATGGCTACTTACAAACATGAAGGTCAAGTTTATCATGGTCGCAACTCATATTGATGCACATTCCATTCCGTCGGTCGTCATCACCTGCCATATATTTATATGTATATATTTTTAAAATATTATGATGATGTTTTAATCCGTAGTAACGCACAGGCATCAAACTAGTATAATTTTAATATAAACATTACAAAATTTCATGATTAGAATGATTTACATGTAAAATTACACATTAATAATGTAACTAAACATCATAAACTATCAAAATATAAATCCACGACTATTCCAATCAAATAGCTTCTCAACTTTTCTATAACTCACAGCTCACAACAATTTTTCCACAGCTCACAACTCACAACAACTTTTTCAGAATCTACAGCTCAACCAAATACACCCTTTGCATGGTTGTCATTTCTCTCATGTGGGTTTTAATCTAGCTATTCTTGTAGTTAGTGAGTTATGTACATATTGGGTCAAGTTAGTTAGTGCATTATACGTATATATGGATTAAAAATGGATACTTTGACGGGGAATTTGTGGCTGTTTCAGGGTGTGTTTGGTTAAGCTGCAGATTTTAAAAAAACTGTTGTGAGTTGTGAACTATGGAAAAGCTAAGAAACTATTTGGTTGCAATACATGTGCATGTAAATTATTATAATCATAAAATTTTGTAATGTTTATGCTAAATTATACATTTTTGAATTACACTAAAGTGATATATTTTACTAAAATTTCACTTTTTCTAATTTTACATGAACTGGTATGTTATAATAGCACGATGGGTTATTTTCGTTCAAAGTTGAACTGAGAAGTTGTGAAAGGGGAGTCCTCCAACTTTCAGTTTGTTTTACGACAAAGTTGTAGTTTTTTGAAAAAACTGGTTTAGCTTCCAGCTTCTTAGCCATGAATCTGGTTGGAAAAGCTGAACCAAACAACCTCAACTGAAGATTGCATCACCGTTTCATATTATAAGTTGTATGATTTTCTTATAAGTCAAACTTCTCTAATTTTAATCGATTTTGTAAAAAAGATATCAACAATTATTATGTAAAATCAGTTTTTATTAAATACAACATGAAATATGCATCAATATTATATTTATTTGAAATTAAAAATGCCAATATATTTTTATTTAAACTTGGTAAAGTCAGAGAAGTTTGACTTAAAAATACATCAAAGTTAACAACTCGTAATATGGAACAAAGAGAATATCATTATTTTTATACGTGGCATGAAGGAACGAGATTGCCACGTATATATGGGCACAAAACCCAGAAAGCGAAGAAATATCATTATTAGTAAGTTAGTAATGGCATTAGTACTATAGTTTGACCCAAAAATTGTTGTTTAAACACTATAAATTATTATTGCCATGTAAATAGTCGCTCCTTGTATTTTCATATACTCAATTATATTAATCAAATAATGTGAATTTGACCCAATTTCCTCATTTACAATTACAACACATTTACCAAAAAAGTCCCGAAAAATTCACAACGTTTTGATAATATAATTTTTCGCATCTCTCTAGTTGCTCCGTTCCACAATAGAAGCATCAAGTGATTTAAATTTTATACTAAAGTGTAATAGAGTCTAGAGTATTCCTTAATTATTCCATCAACCACTCTTTATTCATTTTTATTCCCATCTCATCCTAACCACCTCCTTGCATTCTACATACCTCTCATGTTACATATACTAATATTAAAAGTATGCGTAAATATACTCATTTTGGTGCTTATTATGCCATATTGTTTTTTGTTACTTTATTCAATGCCAAATACCAGTTCTCTTACATGTTCATACTAGAAATGTTCAGAACAACAACACACAAGTGACATGTTCATACCAATGCAAGATGTGCTTGTGTTAGTTCTCCTCTTTGGATTTCAGAAAGCATGCATGCCCACATATATACACCTCTAATAAGTCAATTATACTTTGATTTGTCGATGATGTGAGATATCGGAGAGACCTAAAGTTGATATTGTATTCCCATTCATTAAATTCTCAAGGTCATACAATAATTCACTCACGAGAATATATGCGGAAAGGGTCCAAATGAAAAATTAGGTCATACAAGATATCGAGTAAAACTCGGAGCTAGGCATGGAAGAGATCAGTTGAAAGTTCAAGAACATACAAGGATTTTTCTCTTTAAGTTTCAGACAACAACAACAACATGGCCAATATATATTTTCTGGTAAACTCGAGAGGAGATAATCATCTTAATCACCTGGTTCATATTATGAGTTGTTTGGTTTTCTTATAAGTCAAACTTTTCTAATTTAAAGTAGTTTTTTATAAAAAAAGATATCAACAATTATAATATAAAATCAGTTTTTTATTAAATACATCATAAAATATATCTTACTATTGTATTTATTTGATATTAAAGATGTCAATATTATATTTTTCTATAAACTTGATTAATGTTACAGAAGTTTGACTCAGAGAAAACATCAAACTTAACAACTTGTAATATGGAAGAGAGTGAATATCATTATTGTTATATATGTCGCATGAAGGAATGGTATTGCCACATACATATGGGCCTAAAAACTACAAAGAGAAGAAATATATTCGCCTTCAAAGCCCATGAAGCATGTATCGCCTCACATATACAACTTGTTGGGGCGATTAGAAACTTGCAAGTCACAAACGACAGTTCAGAGAAGCTTAGCTTAAGCAAAGAAACCTCGCTATGACAACACCATATTCCACATGTCATTTGTTAAGTTAGGCAGACCATCGCTTATGTAACGTGACGTGTCACATCATTGAAATCATCTTCAAACCCATCTTATGGGTTATTTAAATGTTTTTTCATACTTGAGAGAGAGTAGAATACATGGTTTTGTAGTTGATGGTTTAAAGTATCTATATAGTACAATAGTTGAGAAAGTTATGTAGACTTTTTTCCTCCTATAAACATTGTTTATACCTATGCAATAATCAACATGAAACCTTGTTCTCAAAGAAAATTGAAGGAAGAAGTGGCTGGTGTTACCTGTTTGGTCACACTAGAAATGTTGAGAAGAATAACACACAAGTGACATGTTTGCATTGAGGCAAAGCTGAACACTCCATCTATAGTAGAAGGGCAACCAACTAGTACGATAGCTTCAATTGCACCGGTCCATGACTCGATGTGCATTTTCCTTTTCGCCATACAAACGCATGACAATTCATGGATGCTACCCAATATAAGATGAGCTTGTCTTTCTCTCCCATATGCTTTTGTTAGCTATCCTCTCTGGATTCCAGAAAGTATGCCCGTAGATGTACACCTCTATATCAATTATACATTGATTTGGCAAATATGTGAGATACTGGAGAGAACTAAAGTGATGCTAACAGACATATTTATCCTAACTCATAGACTTAGGTGTATTAATTCAGTCTTCCCGTGTAAGTAAAATATATGTCTTGGTTGATTAACTCAGTAGTTCCTAACACAAAAATCACACAGATCTTGTTATGTAATAATAAGTCAATGTATTATTAGCGATACTTTCAATGTAGCATTTGTGTAAAGTGAGATTGGTGTGGCAATAGCAATGCTCTAATCAACTGAGCTTACAACCGGTGGCCTATGTAGCATCGACGGTGGTTCTATGATGGTTTTCTGATCTACTCGCTCAACATCAGCTTGATTGACCAAACAAAAATTTGGCTCTGATACCAAACAAAACATGAACTCAAGATTGGGTGCTATAAAAACTTGCTTCTCTTGATTTCTCTTCTATTTATTAGCAAAAATTTAGCTAATGTAATGACTCCATCTCTAGATTACTTACGAACATAATGTATCTCTAGGAGATAAACTAGCACTCTAAGAGATAAGCTAGCAAACTGATCCTATTATTATTCATGTGTAGGGTTTACTAACAAATGAATCTAACTTCTAACTAAGATTATTTCTCTTACCAACTTTTATTGTGGATGGACAACGAAAGACCAGATCTTCACATCCGCTTATAAATCAATCTTGTAAAGTAGCCAAGTAGATATCAGATCAAGCAAACTATCAGTTACCACAACATTTCTCGGATCTGAGTCGGATGTATGCTTACCTTGTAGACTGAGTTCATATCTTCTATGCTGTTTTCAAAGACTCCAAAATATACACTAGACACTTTTTTGTATAAAGTAGGTGTCCTTAGAAGCCTCTTGCCGTGTTTATTTTAGTTTGAGATTATTATAATCTAATTTATAGTTAGAGATTACAACAAGTTTATCATAATCTAATTTATAGTTAGAGATTACAACAAGTTGGAATATATAATAATTTAGAGGAAACTAAACTATAAACTTTTTGGTAGCTTGTATTATTATTAGTAATCTAGATTATTGTATTTGGATGGTAGAAAACTACAAAACACTCAAATGGATTGTTCAAATGAAATTAAAGGAGTTGGGATTTGGATATGCAATGATAGTGGGTAATTTCTACCAAAATTTAATCTGTATTTTAGGTCTAGATTCACACGTCTTGCATTTGGCCGGCCACCATGATTGTTCACCTAGGGTGATTTGGAGATGGCTTAGACTCTAATGATGATTTGCATGCTATTAATAGAAGAGCTTGATCATATATATGCATGTCTCCTCTAATATATGGCAGCAGCAACAAGTCGATCACCGAGATTGATGGTAGACACTTGATAAAGATAAACACATCACACATATGCATTTATTTATTTTGAGGTCACAAATCAATCATCTGTTATTTGTTTTTATGCTTTATGTGCTAAACCTGATCAATAGTAGCAAGTCACAAAAGGAGGCTAAAAAGGCCTCATGCATGCATGATAAGAAGTCAAAACTCTAGGTAAACACCAATTTTCAAAGAGGATGAAAAATATGAGAAGGGTGAAGGTGCTCCAATTTTTCAGCTAAACATGAGTTAGAAGAAAAACAAACCTATCTATAACAAGTTGTTTTCAAAACAAAGAGAATGCTTGTAAACATATGACTGCATAGCTAGCTAGCTAGATCATCTTATTGGGTTTCAACTTCGAGACGAATCATCAAGAAAACAATTTCCGTAGTTAGTTTTTATTCAATTAGGTTTGTAATGCCTCGAGAATTCGGTCGGAAAAACTGAATTACACAAATAAACAAGAGCCTCTCTTGGCATGTAAATGGATGTGTGCAACTTACATCATGATGGCTAATACAATAATTCAGAGGAAAATAAACTACAATACACTCAAAACAATTGTTCGAATGAAATTAAAGTAGATGGGATATGAAATGATAATGGGTAAGCAAAAGATATATATGTTTTGATTGATTAACTGAGTAGGAGGAAGCGAGAGGGAGTGACGCTAGGGTTACCTTCGTGCAGGTGAGAGTTGTACTATCACCACTGTTGCTCTATGCTTCTCTACCGATGGCCTATATATGCCTCTCTACCAATGGTTCACCCCTCCTTGCCAACAACCCGTGCCCCCCTCCCCCACCATGCGTGGCTGCCCGCCATGTTCTTACCACAATGTTATCTGCAGTTTTTGGTGCTGGTACATTCATGTGATTCAGTGTTTAGAGGGCTACTTTCCTATCGTCTAATGTTCATTGGTAGTGATCTAGTTTGAGATATAATATTGATCTTTGTAAAATAAACTAGTGGGATCTTGATAACAACATGTTGTGCATATACTTCTATGTTCTTCATATCTATTATTGATTCACTGGGATGGTGTGAGCGCCCCGATTTACCAAAATCGAGACATTATTGAATTTCCATAGAAAAACAATAATACAAGAGGTTCATCATGCGACAACGTACATACGACAATATCCATGGTACGCAGACCATATTTATTACATCAAAGTTTTGGTAAAACAGTAATAAAGATAATTAAAAATCTGCATGACGAACATCTCCTTCAGGATCTTTCTTCTCGACTGGGTCGCTACTCTAGACCGTCTTCATAGTAAGCATCCTCTCTGGGGTCCAACGGGTATGAGTACAAAAAGTACTCAACAAGCCACCGCAAATGCAAGTAATAATGCAGGATAATAAACAAAGAAGGGTAATGGCTAACATTGCGGAAAAGTACATTTTTCAGTTATTGCAATTAGTGTAGTCAATTTTTAATCATGCGAAAAGTAAACATGAGCAATATTAACATCATCTAACTCGAGGAGTACGTTTTACCTCCTCGCACAACAGTCCTTACATGTCAACCAACATGCGCATCCATATTTAAGTAATCTAACTGGGGGATGTCACGCAACCTGCCCTTGACCGTGGGCTCGACTTTTCGAAAAGATTTAAGACTCTGATCAGAGTTGTACTACTGTACCCACAAGACACGCACTCATCCCAAACGAGATGACCCATACCATGGGAACTCGTGCCAAAACCTCAGCATGAAATGTTCCAAGCGATAACCACCCGCTCTAGGTTTCGCCGGCGCGCCGGGCCGCATCCCGGCTAACGTCGCACTCCCTTTTGCGCCACATTGGTACAAGCCACCCGCAGGTGCTGCTTGACCCATCTCCAAATGGTGGCCTCGGTTTGGAACAATCCATACCTTAGTTAGGACTTACCCACTAGACTTGTGGTTAGTACGGAAGTGTATTGCAACGGATCCCTCGGACCGGTCCTTATTGTGCCCCGGGTGCTACCGACCAATGCCCTAGCTTGCACCCGGAACCCACCATGCATTCACTCACAACCACAACTCCAACACCAACAGAATTCCATAGATAAGAAACAATGGGGATCATATAGTAGAACCATGTACTACGACTCATTTTTATCCTATAGCGATCGTGTCAATACATCGGACACTAGCTAATAGCATTTATCATATGGTGACAAGGAGTTTAGGCTAGAGAGCATGGCTTGGGTTGCACATCAAGGTCGGGGGATCCTAAATAAATATATTGTAAGGGTTTCATTTGACTAATGCAAGTATATCCTATGTGTTTTAGCGATAGCTTAATAAAACATGGGTTCAATATGCTCAAAAGATTGGTTTGGTGACTTGCCTTATTCAGCGAAAGGCGACGGGGGAACTTCCGTGTAATACTCCGGCTCCTCGGTGGCGTCGTAGTCTTTTTAACATGAATAATAAACATAACATTCAATAAACAATACAAAAATCACAAAACAAGCGTATAGGTTTTGATTGGGTTAACTTAAAGGAAAATAAAGTTGTTAAGTTTCTGAAATTCATTTTATGAATATTTAAAAATGATTTAGCAATAGTTTAATCAAACATGGGTTCAATATGCTCAAAAGATTAGTTTGGTGACTTGCCTTGTTCAGCGAAAGGCGAGGGAGAGACTTCCGTGAAGTATTCCGGCTCCTCGGTGGCGTCATAGTCTTTTTCGATATAGTAAAGCAAAATAAAATGAACACAATATTCAATCAAACAATATAATATTACATGATAAGCACATAGGTTAAAGTTGGTTTGATTAAAAATAAAATAAATAAATTCAATTGTTAAGGTTCTGAGATTTATTTCATAATTAATTTTAAAGGAATTAAAATGAAAAGTTGTCCTTTTTAGAAAGGGTTGGTTAAATGTGATTATTGTCATATTAAGTTTCCTAATAAATTTTTAAATGGAAAGTTCATGTTAGTTTAATGGTTCTCAGTACATGGACAGAAAAAATAATTATAAATTTTTCTGAAGTTTAAATATTTGAATTTGTATTTTAACCCTAAAGGCACTTGAGTATTCATTTGAATAAACATGAAATGTCCAAAGTAAACCTACTGTTTTTATTGCATAAGCATGTAGAGAATAATATTATGAATTCTCTGAAATTGGAATGGCAATTTTTAGAGTTCAAATGCGCCAGATATGAATTTTACAAGTTTTAAACCTTTTCTGGAATTTATTTTCAAATTTAAATCCTCTCGGGTCCACGGTGAGCCAGGCTCACGGTGAACCCGCGCACTGTGCGCGTGCGCCGGATCGAGATCCACCGTTGGATCGCGATCGGGCGGTCACGGGCGAGGCGGGGGAGTTAAAATGACGTGGACGGCTGGGATTAAAATGTTTGAACCGGTACGCGATGAACGGCGGAGATCGAACGAGGGTTTTAAATACCAACGAACGCACGAGATCACACTGTACCGCTTTGCTCAGATCCAACGGCCCGGATTAAACCGAACGGATGATTTAATCACTGGCGTTGGATCTGGATCGCACGGCCGGGATTGAATCCGGCACGGCGCGTGTCGGGGGGCGAAGTACCCCTTCTTCCCTGACTCCGGCGATGCGACGGTGAGCGATTCCGGCGACGGCGAGGGTTATCTAGTCTAGCTAGGACTAAAAACAGAAAGAGGGTACCGAGGAGAACAAGAGGGTACCCTTGCGATGGTCCGGGGTTGACGGGGTGAGGCCGGCGACGAGCGGAGGCAGTGAAGGCTTTCGGTTCCTTGGCAGCGACGGCGATCCGGCGGGGTCCGGCGTCGATGGAGGAGTGGCTGAGGTCGGGGACGTCCTTGCGGGCACGTTGGTGGCGGATGTGCGGACAGAGGCGGTCCGAGGCGACGGCGAGTGGTGGCCGGAGGCGAAACAGGAGGAATGCGCTAAAAGGCGAAGTGCGGGCGCTCTGCTTGGTCTGAGTGCAATTGGACGCGTGAAACGAATGCGGTGGATGGCAGTGGTTTAAATAAGGGTACCGGCGGGGGCAGGGAGGGCGCAATTGACGGTGGCCGGGGATAAATGCGTTTTGACGCCGGCGAGCTCGGGTTGAACGCGGTTCATCGAACCTGGATGCGAATCGGCCGAGTTTAATAGGGGGAAACGGTCGGCGCGTTGAGGGGAATTCATTGCCGGCGATGGATTAAAGGGAGGGGGGTCGGCGGGGGCAGATCCGAGGCGAGATTAGGGCTTCGGCCGGCGAGGGGGGGGGATTTGGGGCGGATCTCGCGGGGACGACGAATCCGACAGGTGGGGGCCACCTGCCAGTGAGCGCGAACGAGCGAGGGAGGCGGCTGACGGGTGGGGCCGCGGCGTCGGGCGCGCGCGCGAGGAGAGGCATTCGGCGCCGACAGGTGGGACCAGGCTGTCAGCCTAAGGCGAGCGGGGTAACGGGCTGGGCCGGCCGGGAGAGGGAGAAAGGGAGGGGAGAAGCCCATTACTGTATCCAAGGTTTTCAGATTTAAAATAATTGCAGAAACTAGATTAAATATTTTGGGGTATTTCCAGAGTGGATAAAAATTTGTAAAAATCCTCAAAAATATATTTTGGCCTTGGGAGTTTATACAAAAATTTTCAGCTCCTGGTTTGGTCATTAACTCTATGATGTAGTTCAAAAGGGTATAAAAAGGGTATTAAAGGTATTTTCAGAATTATAAAATCCAGGAAATTGAATTAAATAATATTTTATTGTTTTGAAAATTTGGGGTGTTACAGATGGTTTCATTGTGTAATACATTTCTTGGTGGTTTCTAAGCTTTCATATATATTTCCTCTTTTGTTTGTATTCCTACGGTGCTACGTTGTATGTATGTGTTCTGCTAAAAGTAGTTTATTATGTGCTTACATGATATTCTTGTGTGTGTTACGCTTCAAGCTATGACATTTTCTGTTCATACGAACATTTAAAGAGAGTGACATTTAAAGAGTGTGACTTACATGAACATGTTGTGCTCTTGTCAAACTAACAGTACACGCGCTACTACATGTTGAGTTACTTCATTTTGGGTCATTTCTGTTCTGAATTTCTTACTGATCGAAGTGGATCATAAATGAGCCGCTACTACACTACAAAATTGGATTTTTTAAATAGTATTTTTTAAAAAAAAATAAAATTTGTATGGCGGTTTAAAATAAATAAAAAATAGGTGTCGGTCGGACAATGGTTGGCCGACTAGCGCCCGGCTCGCACCCATCCCCGCCTACCCCGTGCCCACGCACCCCACGCCCGTGTGCCCCACGGCCATCCGGCCCTGCGCCCCACGCTCGCCCACCCCCATGCTTGGTGGGAGGCGAGGGGGCGAGCGGGCGTGGGGCGTTGGGGTGCGGCGGTGCGAAGGCACGGGGCTAGATGGTTGCACGGCGGGCGAGCGGATGGGCGCGGCATGCGGCGTGGCTTGGGTGCAGTCGGCCAACTATCGACCGACTGACGCTAACGTGGCGTTAGTCGGCCGACCAAGTAGCAACTGGCTGCCACGTAGCACCAATCGACCGATGGTTGACCGACTGACACCTATTTTTGAAATTTTTTTAAACCGATATACAAATTTGAATTTTTTTAAAAAAACTACTAATTTAAAAAAATCGCAGAATTGAATCTACATGCAAATGACAACTGAAAACAAGTACTAATTAACCTGACCTGCTGCTGAATCCTTCATCTCCCCGTTTGGAGAACAGCAGATCGAGAGTACAAACATTGATTCAGATCGAGGTGCTGAGTTTTTACCGATCGATCGCATGCTGCAATGTTGCTGCATGTTGTAGTAACGTGACGTGTCACATCGTTGAAATCATCTTCAAAACCATCTTATGGGTTATTTAAATGTTTTTTCATACTTGAGAGAGAGTAGAATACATGGTTTCGTAGTTGATGGTTTTAAGTATCTATATAGTACAATAGTTGAGAAAGTTATGTAGACTTTTTTCTCCTATAAATGTTGTTTATACCTATGCAATAATCAACATGAAACCTTGTTTTCAAAGAAAATTGAAGGAAGCAGAAGAGGCTAGTGTTACCTATTTGGTCACACTAGAAATGTTGAGAAGAACAACACACAAGTGACATGTTTGCATTGAGGCAAAGCTGAACACTCCATCTATAACAGCAGCACAATATATTAACTAGTATGATAGCAATTCGGTTCAGTCGATATATCTATATAGGTCCATCCAGGATCCCTAAAACAAACTAGATTAAAGTTTTTCCATGTATCCAAAACTGAGCGAGTTGAAGGAAGCGAGATTGAGTGACACTAGGGTTATCTTCGTGTAGGTGAGAGTCGTCCTATCACCACTGTTGCCCTATGCTTCTCTACCGATGGCCTATATATGCCTCTCTACCAATGGTTCACCCCTCCTTGCCAACAACCCGTGCCCCCCTCCCCCACCATGCGTGGCTGCCCGCCATGTTCTTACCACAATGTTATCTGCAGTTTTTGGTGCTGGTACAGTCATGTGAAGAATTCTAGTTGATTTCAGCGGGGGGTTGTCGATGGATTTGGGCGGATCTAGTGTGACGGTCTAATGTGATGATATCGTTTTTTACTCATTTTATGTTGCTTCCGTAGCTTGATACTCACTCCTTCCCATTATCTCCATCATCTAAGCGTTTTTCAATTTTCTCACAATCTACATCGTCTAATAGTTGAGCCATTGAAGCAACGCATCGTATTATGTGCGAATTGATTTAGAGTCTACATGCATGGCTTTAGCTTTAGCTTTTGTTTCTTCTTTTACTAGTACTCTGCATGGCCACATGCACATGCAGGTTGGGGGTGGAGAAAAATGAAGCAATAGACACGGCATACGAAGGGAGTTTAAGCTCCACATCTCTCATCGCATCTAGTTGTTAGATGATAAAGATAATGGGAAGGAGGGAGTATCCTAGACTGTGGTTATTCAGTGTTTAGAGGGATACTTTCCTATTGTCTAATGTTCATTTAAATGCATCATAAAGACATGAGTGAAATTTGATCTTTATTGTTAGTGATCTAGTTTGAGATATAATATATATTGATCTTTGTAAAATAAACTAGTGTGATCTTGATAATAACATGTTGTGCATATACTTCTATGTTCTTCATATCTATTGTTGATTCACTGTGATGGTTTCATTGTATAATACAATTCTTGGTGATTTCTAAGCTTTCATATATATTTCCTCTTTTGTTTGTATTCCTACGGTGCTACGTTGTATGTATGTCAGAGTTAATAAGGAGACTGTTAGAAGTAGTTTATTTTGTGCTTACATAATAATCTTGTATGTGTTGTGCTTCAAACTATGACCGTTTCTGTTCATATGAACATTTAAAGAGAGTGACATTTAAAGAGTGTGACTTAGATGAACATGTTGTGTTCTTCGCAAACTACATGTTGAGTCACTTCATTTTGGGTCCTCATTTCTGTCCTGAATTTCTTAATGATCCAAGAGGATCATAAATGGTACAGAATTGGATTTTTTTAAATAGTATTTTTCTAAAAAAAAATTAGATTTGTATGGCGTCCGGCCCGTGCCACGCCGCGCCGCGCGCGCCCCGCGACCGTCCGGCCGATTGGCGCTAACGTGGCGCCAGTCGACCGATGGTTAGCCAACTGATATCTGTTTTTGAAAAAATTTAAACCACTATACAAATTTGATTTTTTTAAAAAAAAATATTAATTAAAAAAAATCGCAGAATTGAATCTACACGCAAACGACAACTGAAAACAAGTACTAATTAACCTGACCTGCTGCTGAATCCTTCATCTCCCCGTTTGGAGAACAGCAGATCGAGAGTACAAGCATTGATTCAGATCGAGTTGCTGAGTTTTTACCGATCGATCGCATGCTGCTACAATGTTGCTGCATGCCGTAGTACTCGACTGACAGCTGAGAGTACGTAGTAGATCACTGGATCATTGGATGGTTTGATTGGATCATCGTCCAGTCATAAACATCATCATAATTTCATTCAGGTGTGCAAGCTGGGCGTCCTACTGTTGATAGATCTCGATCGATTAGATCATCAATGTCACCGACACACCGGAGATTATTGTCGTACTGCAGCAGAAACATCCATCTAGTGTGAAGCTGACACACTGACTGTTCGATCTTTTGTTTGCTTTCATGGACAGGTGCATCGAAGAATGTCGATAATACAACTCAACCTGTCACCATTATTTCATGGACAAGAACATCATGGCATCATGGACCTCTCAATCATGTCGTCCCAGATGCAATAATCTCAGCTGATAGCTAGCTAGCTAAGCAGCTGGTTACTAGCTATTTAAGCAGCATTCATGTTCGTCTAGGTCTAGCTCTTAATCGATCGATCGATCATACGATCATGCACTACGGGCAGCTGTTCGTTGCGCTCCTCGTCGTCGTCGCCGTGGGGGCGGCGGCGCGGCCCGTGTCGGCGGCGTCGGCGCACCTCCACTTCTACATGCACGACGTGGTGGGCGACACGGCGGTGCAGGTGGTGCGCGGCCCGAGCGGCACGTTCGGCAACACGGTGGTGATGGACGACGTGCTGACGGAGGGCCCGTCGGCGTCGTCGTCGTCGGCCGTCGTGGGCCGCGCCCAGGGGCAGTACATCTTGGCGTCGTCGGTCGGGAGCATCGACCTGATGGTCACCATGAACGTCGTCCTCACCTCCGGCCCCTACGCCGGCAGCTCGGTCACGGTGGTGGGCCGCGACGACACCGGCGCGGCGGTGAGAGAGCTCACGGTGGTCGGCGGCACGGGTCAGTTCAGGATGGCGCGCGGCTACGTGCTGTGGAAGACGGTGCGTCCCGACCTGCTCGACCTCGACGTCTACGTCAACCCGTGACCGATCGACTCATCCAGTACACGTCGTCCGCCCAGTCAGCGAACTGTGACGACGTGGTAGGTCCAGTCACGCGTACGTGGCTTCCTCTTGCACACGTGTCATATCCGCGTCATCCCTTCCCGTTTGTGTCGTGTGGAATAAGCCTGAATGCCTAATACAATCTGCTTCACTCTCAATGTGTAATTGTTTATTGTCTGATTAGATTAAGTTAAACATTTAATTATTTAGTAATTATTTGATTAGATAAGATTTCATAATAAGATAGTGTTTCTATATTTGAATGTTTGATCAGTCTAATGTTTTTTTATATTTAGTGCGATTTAGTGAAAAAAAAATAAAAAAAGAAAATAGGTAGTTGAGTTGATACAATTACGAAGAGAGTCTATATAAAAAAATTAAGAGTAATATAATTTTGAGGTAATTTAATAGAATTTTGTAATGGTACAAACGTTACCTCTTGAGAGGTAATACTTAATATTAATCTAGACCATTGGTTTTAGTTAGAATTAAAAAATACTTAGTGACCGGTAGATAATTAGAAAGTCAGCGCAGAATTGAAAAGTATGTGTATAAAATTGGAAAGTTAGTGCAGAAATTGAAAAGTACGTGTAGAAAATTAGAAAGTGTAGAAAATTAGAAAGTTAGCACGGAAAAATCTACGCTAAAGTTGTGGCAAGAGAGATTCTCTAACAACAAATTTGGTCACATATATTAATATATATGACTTAAAAAGTGCGAAAAAATTTTCTTAGATGTGATAAAGAATTTAAAAAACTCAGCGTAGTTAAGTATGACAACTTTTACCGATAAATAGTAGCAAATTATGGCTAACAACCAAACATCCCAGTAACCACTCATTTCTTCCTAAAATCTGCTATTTTCCATCACAACAAGATAAGTATTTTTCCAAATTGAATATCAAAGATGTGGATTCTAGTAATTAATTCAGATATACACAATTGAATGCTTAGATTGTCTCATTGAAGTCAGCCCTATCTCAATACTAAACTTTTGATATATATATATATACATATATATATATATACATATATATATATATATCATATCAAATCATCTAAAGAACACAAATCAAGAAATCAAGAACCCTACTAGCTGCAGTCGTACCGGAATCAAGATGGCAGCAGAGTTTTCTGGTGTCATCTGCAAGGTCCTTGTCATGGTTGTCACCATGGTCGCGCTCCTCTTCTCCGCGGGTAATAAGCACGAGGTGCATCTCCTTCGATTCGTGTGGATTTCATCGGATTAATCTTTTGGTTGTGATGGCTGGATCGAATGCAGGTGTGGCGGATGGTGGCCCGAGATACGAGTATTGCCTTCGGAAGTGCATCGACCGGTGCGATGAGTATTGCAGGGCGATGGAATACCCCCATGGAGGCGACTGCAACATGAACGGCGTCTGCTGCTGCCTCTCGTAGCCGTAGCCGTAGCCATTGATTCGAGCTGAGAAATCGAAGGCGTTTTGATTTGATTTCGTGTAATGGATGCAAATAAGTAACTGGAATAAAAGAATCAATCCATATATGATATATGTATCTCTGTTTGATTGGGGATGACGAGAGTACACGACGAGTGATGCTGTTTGAGATGAAATGGAAGCGTACATACGTAACGCCGGCCACCTCCGGCGAGCCGCCGTGCATGGCGCAGAAGCGTATAAACTATAAAGCACGAGTCTTGGCGGCGATAGCGGCGGATAAAGCAGGAATCTTGGGTGGTCACTCGTCGCTGGTGCGTCTTCCTCCTCGAACCCTCGAAGCAGAGCAGAGCAGCACGGAGGAAGGGGAGGAGGACGTCGATGTCGATGTCGATGCCCACCTTCCGCCTCGCCCCCGACCTACCCGTCTCCCGCCTCTGCTTCGGTCGGTCCGCTCCCAGATCCGCCTCCTACCTCCCCCCGTCTCTCTCTCTCTCTCACTCTCTCTCTCGTGCTTCTGTGGTGACTCTGCAGGGACGATGACGATGGGGGAGCAGAGCGGGCTGCCGGAGTCGCTCCGCCTCCTGGACGCCGCCTTCGACGGCGGCGTCAACTTCTTCGACTCCGCCGAGATGTACCCATCCTTCTTATCCATCTCTTCACTTTCTCCATGAAACGCTAGCTCCAGATAAAAATGGTTTCTTTATTTGCAAAATTCTGCCAGGTACCCTGTCCCGCAGCGCAGGGAGACGCACGGCCGCAGCGAGGAGTTCCTCGGCCGCTGGCTTCGAGCCCGTCGGGTCTCACGTGGCAGCGTCGTCCTCGCCACCAAGGTCAAGCAGCTAAAAACACTTCCTTTCTCAAATTTTAAGAAGCTAGATACTCCAACCAGCTACTTTGATCTTGATGCTGCATGGCTAGAATAGGTCGCTGGGCCATCCGGCCAGATGAATTGGATCCGCGACGGGCCTGTGTCTCTCGATTGGCAGAACATCACGGAGGCGATTGATAGTAGGTTGGTGTTGGTCAACCAGTATACCTTCTTCCCAGTTCTTGCGCGATTCAATTTCTGTATTTCTCTTCACAACTTCACAACATCAGATGCCTGCCTCTGCCTTTGTATTTTCATGCTGATTAGTGTAAAATGTTAGGCGATTCTGTTACTGCTTCCTTGTTGCATGTGTGCTTGATGGCCTGATGCTGCTGATGTATTGATGCAAATATCTTTGTGATGATATCTGAGAGCATCTTGTGTTCCTTGTGATGTTGGTGCAGCTTGCGCAGGCTGGGAGTGGATTACATTGATCTTTACCAGATTCATTGGCCTGATCGGTCTGTGCAACAAGCCTAATTTGTGCATAAATACTGCCATGTTGCTATCTTGTGTTCCAGCTGTGCATGCTCAAACTTTAACCATCCATGATGTACTTGCAGTTATGTTCCGATGTTTGGTGAGACGGAGTATGATCCAAGTCATCACTATGTGTCTGTGCCAATGGAAGAACAGCTAATGGCTCTTGGTAGAGCCATAGATGCTGGCAAGGTATGTTGTAAGGAGTGTTTATGTCAAGCTGTCATCAGGAATCTTACTAGTGCAGGTTTGCTCTTTGCTGATGTTAGATTAGGTACATTGGCCTTAGCAATGAAACACCATATGGGTTGATGAAGTTTCTTCAGCTGAGTAGAAATTCCCAGCTGCACCAGAAGATACTGACAGTGCAAGTAAGTGTTATGCCATTGTTCTAATTCTACAGTTCATCTTTTTTTTAATTAGTACCAGCACATCCTCAATTTCTCATACCTTTCTCTGCAATGCTCTTGCAGAATTCATATAACTTGCTATGCCGGAATTTCGATGCTGGGTTAGCAGAATGCTGCCACCACGAGAGGTATCCGTGATATAGCCCTGAAATTATCTGTCATCTTTGGCTAGTCATATTTACAGCCACTTGCAAAAATGATGATAAATTTGCAAAATAAATTTGCAAAAAGTGATACTGTACTACAAAAATTGCAGAATCAGTTTGCTAGCCTACAGCCCAATGGCCATGGGTATACTTTCAGGGAAGTATTACCTGTCGGATGATGGCGGCCCGGCAGATGCAAGAATGAATCTTTTCAAAGGTCTGGTCTACTTGTTCATAGTTCATACCACTTGCATCTATTGATCCTGTTTTGCACCACCGCCGCGTCATAATTGTTCCTCCTGCTTTTCAGGGAGATACACTGAGGGTGAATCCAGATATAATCTTCAGAGCCCCAAACTAATAGCTGCTTTGAAGGTGGTATGGTGATTTACATGTTGTTTCGAACCTCTTTCTCAGTGCTGACACTGTAAAACTTATGAATGAAATCAGGAATACACAAGAATTGCTGCTAACCATGGCATTCCTCCAGCAACTCTAGCAATTGGTATGTTACATCATATCTTTCGGGTAGTATGTGAAGAAGCTGCATTCTCTCTTACAGTTTACTCACAGATCCTCGCGTCTCCTGTCGATGTTTTCAGCATTTGTTCTGAGGCACCCCCTTGTGGCATCAGCTGTTTTTGGCGCAACTAAAATTTGGCAGCTTGAACAAGTTCTTGAGGCTACTAGGGTCCACCTCTCTGAAGAAACTGTTGCTGATATCAATGAAGTTCATGCAAGATACCCCAGTCCTTGCCCATAAGATTAGAAGATAAGAACATAATCACCTACATTGATTTGTGTGTAGATTGCCATACCATATGATCATTGCTGAGTTGCAAAGTAGCAATTTTTTCCAGGGATGAGTTTGTTCAACCTGTCCTGGCACCGACAATACAGTATGGAACATGACACAGCAGCAGGTGTTGTTTCATTCCTGCAATTATGCAAATTAAACGCACCAAATAATCATTGCCAATAATTCATTGCTAAGCTATCATATTTAATATGGACAAACAAGGAGATGACTTGCTTCTTTGAGCTGGAGGGATATTATTTAGGGTTCAGATTTTTCAACCAGCTTTTTAGCAAAGCTCGGAAGCTGGAATATGAACCAAACAGTTTTTTTGGTCACCTAACTTTTTCAGAATCGCAGATTCTCATAGTACAAATTTAAAAACTGGTATAACTTAGATTTCACAGCTTGTCAGTTCAACTTTGAATGGATATTACATACCATGCTATTAAAACATATTTCATATAAAATTTGAAAAAAAAATGAAATTTTAGTAAAATATACTATTATTTTGTCACAAATGAATAAGGTGTCGTTTGTTTCTTTAGTTTAAAAGTTTATTTTGTCACATCGGATGTTTGGATATTATTTTGAAGTATTAAATATATATATTATTTATAAAACTCATTTATAATCGATGGACGCGAGACGGATCTAACGAGCCTAATTATATCATGATTTGATAATGTGATGCTACATTAAATATTTGCTAATCATGGATGAATTAGGATTAATAAATTCATCTCACAAATAATCCTCTGATTATGCAATTATTTTTATAATTAGTTCATGTTTAATTCTTCAAATTGATGTTCAAACATCTAATGTGACACGGACTAAACTTTAATCCATGGAACCAAACGCCACTAATATACATATGTATCATTATATAATATTTTCTTCTATGTTCTATGTTTGAATAATTTTCAATTCATAATTAATAAGTATGAAATTGTGCTTAGTGTCTCACTGTAATATTTGACTTAATTAGTTTAATAATATTTGGAATAATAAAGTATCGACTATTACTTTTTTCCATGAATTAGTAATTCTGAATCTGAAATTAATAATCTCCATGCATCCCTATAATACATTGGATTTTATGTTTTGGAAAAAATAAAGGATAAAAAGAATGATAGATGATTGATAGAACATGTAGTAAACTCTAGAATGGTTAAGTGAATTAATGAGTAATAAAATTAGAGGATGATATAGGTACTTTATAGTAAAATAAATACTATTGTATTTTAAGATAAAATTAGAATATTTTGATCTTGTACATTGTAGTTATAATATAGGAAGAGGAATAGTAGATGTGGTACCTATTCCTAACCTTTCAAACTAGTTTCTACGACATTAAATAGTCTACCATGTAAACAAAATAAATGTGGGTAATATATCGTATAAATTTTGGTTTCTTTGTTTTCTTTCTTAATTTATTTCTTACTTAAATTCGTCGTTAATTTTCCTTATTGTATTTCTTAAAAAATTCAAATGTATCGTTTGTAAGATTTAATTAACTTTCCTTACTTATTTTCTTGCTAAACACACAGCTAAATTCATGTTACTTGGAAACTATAATTTATACCGAACTCAAAATGAAAATAAGCATCCATGAAATTAAATTCAGATCGCATATAATAATAATAACAATAATTCATAATGTCCATATAAAGTTAGCTATCAATATTTTGTTTTACTATGGACGTTGCTAATTACCGCATGAATATTTTTTCATGTTATTTATTTTAATTTTTACCGTGGCAATAGCACATGATGTTGCTAATTTCTCAAATCATCATTCGCTAATAGGTGCTAATGTTAGGTCTTGAGGAAAAAAACATATGTATGTGTATAGCAATGTGGCATAGATGATTCGACGGGTGCCGAAAAGAGTTTCATCACCTCCAGAAGATCTCCGCACCGTTTGATCGGCGTCCAATGCCACGGATCGTGACTGCCTCTGCAATCCGCAGAGGAGCTGCTTCCACTCTAGATACAACAGCATGAACATGTTCTGGTAGGTCTCTGAATCTTGAAGTATAAAAAAAATCAGGTATAAACTGTTCATACTTGAGAGCTGAAAACAGTGCCAGATTTGAGGAGATTTCAACATATGGAAGTATGGAGAGAATTCATGAATTGAGACAAATAGTAGTAGTGATGAGCAATTGATAGAATCTACTTTTTTTTGCATCGATTTTCAGTAAATTAACCAACAACCCCATGACGATCCAATGTCAAGAAACTTCCTGGCATTGATAAAAGAAATTTCTTGACTGGTTGGCATCATAACCTTCAGGCCACAGATTACTGTCAAACGAGGGAGTATGCATTCAACATATTGCATAATGAGTATCATCAATATGCTCAATCTTTGACCAATGATGCATGCTGTTTAGAATTAAGTTGACTAAGTTTTTGAAAGAAGTTTTCCATAATTTGCAGACACTAGGCTGAATTCAGTCAATTTAAGATAATATTTGAGCCAAAATGAAGGACCAAACAAGGCCTACACCTGTTCACAAATGAACTCTGCATAGTATTTGCTCACATACAACTATTCTTGAATCTATAGCTCCTAAAACAAAACAATCTCAACCTAGATTCTAATAAAAGAATCCAAGCACTTTGCCCCCGACGTTCTTCCTCCTTGCTTCCTCATGGTCCATGATTCCAGCAGAGGTGGTGAGTACAATGTAACCAAACTGCATAACACAGATTGAGATAACTCAGCTAACATTTCTGGAAAGATAGAACAGAAGCTATTATGAACTAACCTGACGGGACGGAAGCAGCCTCGCGGTCCAAGGTTCTATATCCTTGACACCGACATCGAAGCGTGGGCTGATGACGCCGCACTTGTTAAGGCGTCCATTCAGCTCAACAACAATCTTGCCTGACCGGTGATCATCGACAAACTCAAACTCACCGATGTAGCCTGTAGTCAGAATTACAAAGTTGCCGGTTTGGCATAAATCTTTGTGCCTAGTGATAAACTGGAGGAGACATATATGCTGAAAGCACTCACCATGCTTCTGCATGACAATCAGAAACTTGATGATCACCTTAGACGATGGCCGGATCAGCACTTGCCGCTTACCACGCTTCTCAGCGTTGTACATGGTCTTCAAGGCATCGTTGAGCACGCTGACTCTCACCATTTTTCTGCAAATTTTAAGAGCGCTACATTACTTAAACATCTTGTAAACAGCAAGCCTCAAGACAAAGTAAACCCAATTCTGAGATATGCAAACTTTTCGCAGGTTTCAACTACCAAATATTTAGAATTGATAAAGACTTTCTAAATTCAAAGATAAGCTGTGACTTGCTTGCTAGCATTGAATGTGTACCTGACTGGTAGCCAAGCACTTGTCAAATCAGATGTCCCAATTATAAAGTTTGTTATCACTTGCTATAAAAGAGATGAGATATGATGGGTATTTTCCACAGCAAGAAAAAATACCATCTAGGAATCAATGATCACTAAACTCGAGGATGACAAGCATTATCATGGACAAAAAAAGCATATTTGCTACAATAAACCATCACAAATGAATGCATATCCTGTGATGAGTGAATAAGTACCCGTTTGGTTCTTTAGTACAAAAATTTAGTCCCATCGCATCAGATGATTATATATTATTTTAAAGTATTAAATGTAGACTATTTATAAAACTCATTCATAATCAGGAGATTATTCACGAGACTATTTATTTTAAAGTATTAAATGTAGACTAATTATAAAACTCATTTATAATTAGTTCACAATTAATTCTTCAAATTGATGTCCAAACATCCTATATGACACGGACTAAACTTTAGTACATGGAACCAAACGTCCTCTAACTCAATATACACAACATGCAAACAGTCAAGGATTTTAGGCGTATGACTTGCACTTTCACATGTTGGACTGACCAAAGTATCACATCATAACAATTGCTAATCAAGTGAGGTAACTGCAAATGTGATGGGCTTAGTTTGGAAAACAGCAATTGATCAAGCCACAAACATTAGCCCACACAAGGTACTTACACATTCAGAACATATATGCCTAAGCAAAATGCTTGCTTTCTTTGCAAACAGGATGAGAACCAACACAAAACAGGAGTAAGGAGTACCACATAAACAAAATCAATCATTCAAGCGTTCCACTTTCAGCAGGAGGAGTGAGGCTATCAGTTGTCCATATGTAGCAGATTCAGTTCTAGCAGCTGTCAAACTAGATTCGAAACTAAAGCAAGCTCAAAAATGACCAACTAAATCAGACGGAGGGGCCAGCTTGAGAAGGGAGGGGGGAGATCCTCACCTGGCGGGCGGTGACGGAGAGCGCGCGGTCCGGCGGCGGCGGAGGCGGAGGTGGAGGCGGAGGCGGCGGCTTAGGGTTTTTCGCGGAGGGTGGGAGGGGCGCTTGTTTTATAGAGCGATTGGGAAGATCTGCACCGTCCGATCCTGTCCTCGCGTGATCTGGGGCTTGCAAGCAGAGGTTTCATTGTGGGCCCACTCTACTAAATATCTCATGAATTTTGTTGTCTTATCCGCATTTGGTTGTGTTTTTAAAATCTGCTTCTACTGTAAAAAAACAGAAATTGAATCAAATGAACTTATCAAATTTGCTTTTTCTAGTACAAATTTGAAAGCAACTTAAATCTTGTTTTTCTGATTTTTTGTTTTTTAGTACACATTAGATAGCATGAATTCAAGATGTCTTAATTGATCTAATATCATTATGGTTTGTATTGGATTGCACAATTTTATGAGATAGCTATGTGGTTGTCGGTTACTTTTATAAGATGAACTATGAATTTTTTTTATTTATCTAATATATATTTTCAGTTATTTAATTGTATCAATGTTGATTGTTTCCTATTTATATACATGTATGAAATATTATAACGATGAAAATTATGTCAGATATAAAGGAAAAATAGTTAGCTCGTAGCAGTTTTTCATAGTAGTTTCAACTAAACGACTTTCAACTTTTCACGGTAGACAATTCACAATAATTTTTTCACAGCAGACAACTCATAGCAGCTTTTTCACAGCTCACAGCAGAACCAAACAGACCCTACTTTGCAATTTCTGATGCCATACGATTGTCAATTGTCAGATTGATCTTCATTCCACCTCCTGCTTTGCAATTTCTGTTCTTTCAGAAAGTGAAAAAAATAGACACCGAGTTATCTCAAGAAAACATTACTAAAAATTCAGAACCATTTTCGCTCTTCAATTACATTGTAAACTTGGGGCAAAAATTTCTGCATCATGTTTCTTGCTAAATTACAGAAACTGTATACAGCCATGATATGTACAGATGAGGTAACTAGCATGATACACCACAGTACCAGGTACCAAGAACATTGCAACATCAGATTTACAGAAACTGGGGCAACTGATCGACGCGGCATCATTTACTGATGATGTTTTCTAGTTGTGATCATTTCCCTGGAGTAATGGCACACTCCTTTCAGTTGGCGAGCCAGGGACGAAGGGGACGAAGCCCCGGCCACCGAACATTGGCCGCATGAAGGCGTCGTCGAATTTGCGCCAGTAATGGTGGACAGACCGTGTCGGGCTTGACAGGAGCAGACGGAGGCTTGTCGGGCGGCGAATGCCCACGCCAACGTCAGGATCGACATCGGACCCATTTAGGATCGGTGTCTCAAGGAAGGATTTTGGGCTAGGTGGGTCGGAAAGCGCACTAGATTCCCTGTTGAGGTGCCTTGCTGGAATCAAGAGTCTGATCCACGGCTTTGTCAGCAGTCCAAAGACCTAAGAAAACAGAGAGATTTGATTCTATCAAACTGAATTGTGCAATTGTTTGGAGACAGGCTTTCATGTCAGCTGCTTTTCGGTGAATGGAAAGGATGTGGCGCAAAGGTGTCATTGCTTACCATTGTGCTGAAAAGAACAACAGTGATAGTACTTGTGATCATGATAGCATTGCTGGGGAGCTGAGTGTGGCCTGATCTTGTGAACTGCAAATGACAAAGTGACTAATTTTAGATCAAAGCACACATGCTAAACAATACTAGTACACGTAGGCAAAAAAATCCAGCCTTTTCATAGAACAATTTAGTTTATAAACAAGCCAGCTGCATGTGGCTTTATCGGGCAGTCAGACAAATATAAAATTTGGAGGCTTCAAAAACTTGACCGTGTGTTTACAATCCGAAGCACGGATCAAAATCAAACACAAGGTGTTACCTTATTATAGGCCAATGCAATGGACACAGCACCTCTCATCAGACCCGCCCACCAAATAATAACCTGAATGGCAGACATCGTGTAAGTAACCATGATGCCCCCTTCTTGCAAGAAAAGATAACAACGAACGAGCCTAATATGCTGCAAATAAGATACTCACTTGCTGCTTAATAGAGATCTTTTCCGCTTGATTTTTTTTGGTCAAATTTGCCAAAAGTGATAGTGGGAAAACAAAGGCAGCCCTTGAAACAAGCACCAGTAACAAAATAGTGGAGCTCAAGGCAATAGATTTCATTGGGCTGCACAAGACAAGAAATGTGTTACACACCTGACAGTTGCGTACCAATTGGCAACTGAACAACATATGTGGTTACTTTACACACAGAGACAGAGAGAGCATGCCTGTATGTTTCACCGACAATCTTCCACTTCTCTATGTCCAATGCATCCATACCAACATAGAGAAACAGAAACGTCTCGGAGATAAATGACAATGTAGCAAATGCATGCCTGTTGAGTATGTGATTAAAGAAGCATCAGTGTGGTACGTAATTTAATATGTATTTTATATTTGGAGTCATCAACTTCAAAGAATGATGGAGTCACATGATTTCTGAAAGAAACCATACAGATACTTACTTGGTCGTGACCCTGGAACTCTCTGTTACATTGTGCCAGGTATAGTGAGACATTACAATACCACAGAAGAACACTGTGAGAATACCACTCAAATCAAGCAACTGCCACAAAAAGTAACAGGTCAATACCATTACAATTGCATTTAGCTGATATTGCCAAAATATGTAGTATCTATACGATGTTAAAAGTACTAGGTGCTTACTTCAGCCAGCATGTAAGATAAGTAAGCCATCAGCATCATAATGGAAACTTCACGATCAGTAGAGTGCCTGGAATGAATGCAAAGATGGAGGAACAGGGAATAACAATGGATTAGAGAATTATTACAAAATTTCTGACGATTGATCATACAGATATCAACTACACAATGTGGTGTGTTAAGTACAAACCTGCCAAAGTACAGTTTCTTGATGATATAAGCACTGAGAAGTCCAGCCTGAAGTCATAGCATGCTTGAGCAAAAAGAAACTTTGGCAAAACTAAAGGATGGATGAGCAGAAGAGTACTTACACCCACTCCAAGAAAGGTACTGGTGCCAAACAGATAAAGGAAATTGCCAATAAATTGCAAGAACTTAATGCTGCTGAAATTTGGAAGATCAAAGTTTTGGATTGCGTTGAACAGCACAACTGACGTTGCATCATTGACAACACCTTCCCCAAAAACCAAGCTGTACAACAAGGGTGTGTCATCTTGGTTCAACACCTGCAAGGTGCATACAGAATCTGTTGCCGAGAATATTGCTCCGATTGCTGAAAAATTTCACATACAGAATGAGTCAAAAGCGAGAAACATAGACAGGCAATTGAAAAAAAATATACTTTAGGTTTAAGGACTGACCAAGATAGTCTCCAAGCTCAAGGGAACCTATGTTCAGCCTTGAAATTAGTCCTAGAGCACCTGTGATGGAATGTGCAAATGAGTCAGGTGAGTAAGAAAAAGCAACATTCCATATAAAAATCAATGAGGGGGGAAACTTACCAAGGGAAATTACTGTGAAAGAGATCAAGGTCCCAACTGCACCAAACAATGTAATAGTCATGAAGTTGCGGAAAAACTGTTTCTTCTTAACTTGGAACCTGGCCAGCAAAGAAAGAAAAAAAAGGAATATTAAGCATACATCTCCTAGGTTATTAATATTAAACTCTAAGTGGTGTACTTGAAAGTTTAATTTAGACCGCCTTTTGTGGTTACCATCAAAAAGTAGCATTTCCCTACTCAAATATTAGAGAACTGAACAGGTACAATTGCGTGCACCATGTATGCATGATAACCAGTGTTAGTTTCATTATCAAAATCAATTACAAAATACAGATAAAAGAAAAGTGGAGAAGTAATAGTTCCCCTTTCAAAGACAACAGGGAAAAGAGGCATACACAACTTAGATCATTAAATGTATAACACAACTTAGGCCATGTTTGGATCGCATGGACTAATTGTTAGTAGCTAATTTTTAGCCTTAGTTCATCCAAACAGCTCAACTAATTACTAAACTAATTGTTAGTTCATGGGCCAACTAATGGTTAGCCATTAGTCCACAAAAGTGAACTAATGGGAGCTAATACAAGCTTTTTACTCTTTTTTCAGGTATTAGTCTAAAGTATCCAAACATACGTGAACTAATTATTAGCTAATTAATAATTAGTTCTAGCTAACAATTAGTTTTAGTCCATCCAAACGGGCCCTTAATTTAAAGGAAAGAAGAAACGGAAAGCTCCAGTAAACAACAACCCTATTTATAAGTTATAACACACTCCACCATGGAACTCAACTATTTTTTTTTCAAACAGAAGCTCAACTAAATTGCTTGAATGTTGCTCTGCTATTTCTTCCTTATCATTGCTTCTGCAGACTCTAATTATAAACCAGAACACCATAATAGCTCATCTTATTCAGATGAAACAGCTTACCCTGCATTGAATATGATTGGTGGGAGCAGGTAAATGAAGAATAGATCCTCGCTGAACACCAGAATTCGTGAATGCTTCCAGCCCGACACCATCAAGATCACCCCACCAGTGCCCAGCCCCTGCAAATCAAACACAAAACGAAAAAAAAAGGTCAACGCCCAAAATCTCAAACAAACAACGCAATGATGAGCGCTGTGATGAGCGACATGGAATTCCTCTTCCTCGACTGACAATGATGAGCGCTGTGATCGACTCGTTCATCCAGCGGCTCTCCTCGAGGAGGTGGCCGACGATGATGCAGACGCAGATGAGCGCGACGAACAGCCCCACCGCGGCGATCGACCCGTAGTCCGCCGGCGGGTCGCCCAGCCCCATCCTCAGCCCGAGCTCCATTCCACCACCGTCGCTTCCTCCAATTACCCAACACTACGTCACCAGTCACCACCACTTCTCCTAAAAATCAAATATTTCCCACGCTTGCCTTCCAAGCAACACCGGAGCTCGCACGCAACCTGTCGAAATTTGACCCAGAATCTTCAAGAGGACAAAAGAAGGCGGCTCAATTCGGAGAAAAAACTGCGCCTTTGAACTCACCGGAGGCCAAATCGATTTGGTACTTGGTAGCTGGTAGGTTACGAGAGCAGCAAAAAATCGGCGAAAAGAAGCGCGATGAGCTGCGGATCCGGCAGGAAGGTGTAAATCGGACTGGCTCGAGGTGAAAATCTGGGAATTTTATCGATGGCGGGAGGCGCGCCACGTTTGGGAGGCGAACTCCCTGCCTCCTCCTCGGCGAAGAATGGGAATTTGAACAGGATGGCAGAAGAAGATCTTTCCTTTCCTTTTCTTTTCTTGGGGGATTAAATCAAAATTTGGATGCGACGAGCACGAGAAGCAGACAGAGACGGATCTGATTCTTTTCCAGAGAGGAGAGGGATCCGGTTCGTCTGGCCCACCACCGGGTTAGATGGAGTTCATGTGATCTACACTAATGTCATGGTGGGTTTCATAGCACCGTTTCTTAAAATGTCACGTTAGTTTTACAGCTGAATGAAATACCTTCTCTCAGTGGAAAGTTTCATTTCACTATTTCCTAGGCTAACCAGTGTAATTAAAGCTCTCATGAAATACCCTCTCTCTAATGAAACGATTTAGCTCTCAATGGTTTTTCATTTCGTTTCATCTGTCTTGAAAACAGGTTAGCACTATATCATGGTGATGACACCACTTCCTTCACTTTCTTCATTAATTGAATGACATGTAAGCGAAAAATCTAATATGACATGATAATTAATATCATGAAACTCTCATTGTGAATAGCCTAAGCAGCCTAGTCAAATCTAGTCACCGTAGAACCGACTAATCGCGATTAGTCTCTCACGTGTTGGTTGGAAGTATTATAACCCTAACATGTCATATTGGTAGCCCACTATATTACCTTAAAGCTTAACTGAGAAGCTTAACTGATCTACACTTAATAGCTTGAATGGATGACTGTAGACGTGGCTTGAGACCTTTCTTTCATGAACCTTTCCTTTTCAAGGGCCCTGAGATCCAAGGCAATGTGGAGGATCTCCCTTTTGGACTGTCACACCTCTGAAATCTCGATAGTGATGCTTGATTAAACTCTACTCTTTGAAAGCATTTCGATCCTGGAGTTGATGAATCGATCCATCCATCCATCCATGCACTCTGTTGCGTTCTTCAGTTAAGTTACTTGGATTCTGCATTTGGAGAATGCATGGGAGCTGTTTTGCCAAATGCCATGTTGCACATGCCGGACTAACAGGTAATTGTCTTTATCCTACACAATGCTACAAGATACAACCTGCCATATCAGTAATTAGTTGGATCACACAAGATACTCCGATCATGCTGCAATTAATATGGAGAAGCATGGTTATTTATTGCACCACTGTCTGCAAGATGAATGTTCAGATGATTGTGCAGAAGAAGTGTCCATCAGTTTTACAGGACCTGTTAGTACTTTTAGTGTCCATCAGCATGATGTTTACATCAGGCTACTGCTTCTAAAGATAACTTCAGGATCTTGATATCCAACCATGATGTGCCAGAAATTTGATATCCAGCCTGCTTAAAAAGTAAAACATGTTCCTTGAAACATCACAAAAGGAATGACATAGCACCATGGTAATTAATCATGTGTATAATTTGTTTCTTCTGTCAAAATTACAAAGCCATAGAGAAATCAAAAGCATCAGATGAACCCATTACAGTTGCAGTAAACATGACCCCCACTGGCCCCAAATCCTTTTGCCCTTCCATTCCAAACCAAAAACAGCCAAGGGCCTGAAATAGTTACAGAAGCTGACAACTAAGGTGTTATCTAACAAGCAAACCATCCAACACCCACAAAAAACAAGGCATCTTTCAGATATATTTCACCACTAAACAAGGAGCTAAGTACATAACTGTTCAATACAGGTATACGTAAGATTACGTTAGGCTAGACATCCTTCTCCTGTGCTGATGTAGAGGAGCTCTCTGAATTTGCCGGGAAATGAAGCTTTCCCTCCGTGGAGGTGCTGACGCCGCTGTCGAATCGATGCTGTTGGTGCTTATGTTGATCTGATCAGATTTGGCTGCCAAGAACTTCATCTTAGGCACACTGGATGTGGATGAGAATGGCACTGACCTAGCCTTGGCTGAATTCTTGTAGTTGGAGTAGCAGCTGAAGGACTGGCTTCCACTGAGCTCAGCTGGATACCTGCTCACTGATTTTGTCAGCCTCGGTTTACTACTAGCAGAGTGGCTTGCCGGGCTATGTCTTTGCCGGCTGCACACTGTCGAGGACATGAAGCGAGGAACTGATCCATGAGAAGACACCTTGATCTTTGCCTTGTCAGTTGCTTGAGGGCTTCCTGCAGAATCAATATGGTCAACCACCAGAGTGCTTCTCGGTGAGCCCTTCTCGTCGATAAGAGCCTGACATGCAGAAGAGATCTGCCTCTTCCTCTCTTCAAGTGAGATCTCAGCTCTCCTTATCTGCTCAGTGAGATGTTTGAGCTCTTGCTCGGCGTTGCATATTTCCTTGTCAAGCTCTGCAAGCCGCTTCTGCTTCAGCTTCTTCACACCCTAAACCATGAAGTGATGAATTTGTGCACACCAGCAAAACCTTTTTTTATATATCAAGGTGAACACAGATGCTAATTAAATCTCTCTACTTACTTCTGAAGTGTCTTTGCTGGACTCGATTGACCTGGCTCTTTTAGCAAAGCTCAGTGAGCAAACTGTTTCACCAATATCATCTTCAGAAGGGCTGATGTGCACTACCATCAGAACTTTTGAGCCGTCACCTGTCATTTAGAAATTCAACACCACATAATGTTACTCAAAAAGAACTTTCCATGCTTCAAGTTGCGCTGAAAAATGATCCTTACCAAGAGAATCACTGAGAATTTGGGTAAGCTTGCTGTTTCTGCAGAGAGATTTTAAAGAAAAGGTAAATGAGATGTACTAACTAACCATGAATAGTGAACTCTGAAGCTGTTTACCTGTAAGGAACATGACTTCTCCTTCGCCTAAGTGCAGCGATGACGTCACCAAGAGCTGACAGAGAGAGGTTTATGGCCTTACCCTCATCCATGGTCAACCCAGACGCACCAGTCTTGAGCAACCTCTCGCTGCCACCGAGATCGACGAGCCAGAGCTTGCTGCTGGCTTCTTCAGTGGCACCTCCACCACTTCTCTTGATGGTAATTCTCGTCAAGCTACACACAGACAGAGCTAAGGCACATATAATTGGGTACTGTTCAAGTTACCAAGCTGCATTAGCTCAAGATTTGTGTGAGTGGAACAGCTCATCAACCCACCAGTGTGATCGGCTGGAGACATCGTTGACATTCGTCCACGACGTTGACCTTGCGCGCCGTCCTCTGCAGTACCACTGATTGGCCTTCTTGAGGTCTTGGATTGCAACATCTGTCAGCCCCTCAACTTCTACCGCGCCGCTTTTAGTTGCTAGTATGCTGATGATTCTGAACATTGCAGCAGAAATATGAGCATTGGCACACGGAGAATCGATGATGCTGCTTCATAGTTTACAGGTGGGTTTTGTGATCTTACGACGCCGTGTTGCATTCTGTGGACCTGAAGAGATGCTGCCTCGGCGCCAGCAAGTCCCTGACAGTCCCCATGTAGACCTCAAGCATGCTTATGGAAAAAGAATATGTGGATGAACTGTCCTGAGAAGCAGCATGAGAAAGCAGTTCTTGAATCGCTCGAGGCACGATACCCAGCTTACCATTAGTTCCTTCCTGCAAGCAGATTCCAGTCAGATGAAATCTAGATGCTCATCAGTTTGTCAGCAGCCTACCATTGTGTATGTCTTTCCTGTCCCAGTTTGGCCATATGCAAGGATGCAGACATTGTGCCCATCAAGTGCAGATCTGAGGATTGGCTTTACTTCTTGGAAAACATCCTCTGCATCATTTAACAATCGAGACGTACGAATTATGCTCCGTGTATCATAAGAGCAGTGTGCCGTGGTGACGGGGTAGCAAGCAAGCAAGGCTGTATGTAGGAGTGAGCTACCTTGGGTTGACTCCCGATCAAACACCCTATCAACACTGAACTCTTTCTTGATCCCCGCTGCTCGAACTGTGATCTTGTCGTGTTCGACTGTAACCGGCGATTTGGCCCGGAAATTGGCGGCCGAAATCGATGGTCCGACCCGGCAGAAAACCCTGATGCTTCCTGAAGTTTGGCCAGGCTGAGTTCCTTGGACATGCAAGAAGTAGTTATATACTTCTACACAGGGGAGGAAGACCAAATGCAGTTAATTACCTTTCAGGTCAATGAGCTTGTCCAGTGCTTCTTGTCTTGTGTGGTCAAGGTGCCTCTGCCTTGATCTGAGAGTTGAAATCTCCTCTGAAACAACATCGCAATCGAAAGAATTATACAACTTCATGCCTCAAATTATGCATGCAAAGAAAGATACACTGAATACTGAAGAAAGTGATGCTTCTGTCAAACCTTGCAGTGTTGAAATGTCCTTGTCATGGGCAAGCATGACTCCTCCACCATTGGGGAGCTCCAAGCTCAAGCTCTCCAGTGAGACCATCACATGACCCCCCATTGCTTCCTTCTCCATGGAAACAAAGCAAGAGTTTTCTTCTTCTTCTTCTTCTTCAGAGAAGCTTCATCTGGTTTTCCTCCCCCCACAGGAACTGCAAAAGGCACCAATTATTCAGCAGCTTGACTGTGAACTGTGAAGTGGAATCTCAAAAGAAAGTCACTTGAAGAAAAGAATGATCACGGCACAAGGAATCGATTCCCCACACTTTGCAATGATTAGCAGCATGAAGAGCAGAGCAGAGCAGGAAGACAACAATGGTGTACTTCAAATGGAATCTGAACAGGTAATTCCAGCAAGAACAGTAATGCACTTCTCCGCTACCTTATGGAAGCTATGATTGTTGCATCTGGAGCTCCTCCTGGCTCCCAATCTCCTTCTCTAAACACCTCCTGCACAACCAAAGAGAGAATTTTTTTTTGGCCCCTCACTGACCTGAAACAAATCAACAGAAGAAATTAAACCTCAGCAACAGGATTTAGCTTCCTACCTTGAGGAGAACCTGGGTACTCTTGATCCAATCCAATGCCAGAGCAAGAACAGTCAAGAGGAAGGGGATATCCACACAACGCAAATCCTAATGATTGCAGCCCAAGACTCTCTTTTTTTTGGTGCTGATCTTTCTTGGATCTTGATGTGAAAGAAGGGGAAGAATCCTATCTAAAGCCCCAATCTTTATTCCACTCAAGGTTGGGCACAAGCTACACAACACACTGGAAAGCCTCACAAGTGGTCTTTCCAAGATGATCACACAGGGAAAAAATGGGAAATGACCAGAGGAGCGAGATGCGCATCAATGCACTGCACACACAGCTCGAGCAACCACCGGACAGAAAACGAAGGGGGAGGTGGTGGCCGGATTGTCTGTGTGTGGGGGGAGAAGCTTGCCAGTTGCCAGCTTTATGTAAAGAGTAATTCTCTGGAGCTGCATTGTGCTGTGCTGTGCTGCTGGATTTGAGCTCTGGTTAGGTGTTCCTGCTTATGTGAGTGAGCTCTGGTTGCTGCTGAAAGCAGGGACAGTTGTAACCGATTTGCAGGGAAAGATTGTGTCATCTTTTGGATGTGCTGGAACACATATCACATACATATGTTGGTCTTGAATCATTTTATCTTGATGGCTTTGTTTTATGTTTAGGGGGTGTTTGGAACCCGTCACATCCGATGTTTAGATACTATTTTAGATATTTTAGAGTATTAAATGTAGACTATTTACATATTCATAATCGGTGGATTATTTATGAGACGAATCTAATGAGCTTAATTACGTCATGATTTGACAATGTGATGCTACAGTAAACATTTTCTAATCATGGATTAATTAGGCTTAATAAATTCGTCTCACGAATTATCTTCTGATTCTGCAATTATTTTTATAATTAGTTAATATTTAGTCATTCAAATTGATATCCGAACATTCGATGTGACACGGACTAAAATTTAGCCCCTCGATCCAAACACTCTCTTAGAATAAGGTTGGTGATGAAAACTTTTAGAAAACACAACTCCCAAAACTTTAAAAGAAGCTACTGGTAGTGAATTTGTAACAGATCTAGCTTCTCATTGACACGTGAACCCCTACTATTAGTAGAATTTATATTAATTTTAAAAGCGTTATACTGGTTTTGAAACCGGATTACGATGAATGTTATTTTATCTTGTTTTAAGTTATTTGTATTATGATGTTCTTTAACGTTATAATTTTTTCTCGTTGTAACGCACATGTAATCAACTAGCATATTAAAATATAAATACTTTCATATATATATATATAAATGTTATTCTACATCACGGGTGTAGAATGCTATTCTACACCGATGTGGAATGGGGGGTCGGGATTGAGTGGGGTGTGGGGGCAAGCTGTATGAGGTGGGCACAGTTGAGTTGATCGGTATAGAATAGCATTCTACACCCGTAGTGTAGAATAACATTCCCGTATGTATATATATATATATGCTATCCTACACCACAGGTGTAGAATAGTTATTCTACCGAGAAATCTACTACTGAGAAAAAAATAGTACTCAATTGCTATTCTACTGAGAAAATCAACTACTGAAAGTAGTCGGGGTAGAATAGCTATTCTACATACGTGGTGTAGAATAGCGCTCCCGTGTATATATATTACTCATTGCATCAACTACCTCTAATTCATTTCCGCTTATCTTTCTTACCCCCAACCATCCTCATTTAATTCCAAAAAATCCTAGACCCAGAGCTCTTGATAGATTAGGGTATTTAATTGAGTAATCTAATTTTTATTTCAGACTAAAAATAAAAGTTTAAATTGTTTTATCATACTATATAAACCTTAGATCCAACATACATCTCGGAGTTTGAGCTATACAAATAAGCCTTTAATTGGTACTAAATAATGGATGAAGAGTATAATATGGCATGAGATTAGAAAACAAGGGATTTTGTCTGTCTACTGGAGATGATTCAGGAATTGAAGTAATCTCTGCAGTAAGAGCAGCAAGAGATTCTGCTTAACTTGAGAATCCAAATATTTGACCAGCTGCATTTCCTTCAAGATTATAATTGCTCTGAATTTTTCCACCTTGAAAATATATCTGGATCTCTTTTCAAGACTTGCATCCTGCTGTTCTTTTCAGCTGGAGCTGAATGCTTGATTTTGCCACCTGATGGTCTCAAAAGGAAGGTGTTGTTGCAATGAAAATTATGACCAAGAACTGTAGCAGCATGCTGGATTGGCATAGAAAATCTTGCTATAGTTCCAGGATGAAGTCTGTATCTTGCTTTGTGTACTCCATTGATAAATGATAGGAGAGGAGATGGTCCCAGAATTTGACTGTAGAATACACTCAAGAACTGCAAATAGATCCAAAACTTGAGTAAATTATAGGGGGTACTACTACCAATGAGATCAGACATCAAACTGAATCTTACATAGAGGTAAAATATTTTTTTACACATATTCAATTTGTACGATTTAATAGCTCAGGTTTGATATGTGCAGGCCCACGGACATGTAGCAATTGGTTTCTTTCTTTGCATAATGCTAGCGGATTAATTGCTGCATGCACTAGAAAATAAGAAAATTATCAATAAACTTTCCGTGCGAGCGACATGCATCATGCGTATTAGTAGAGAAAGAGAATCTTGCTCCAAGGATTCAGATGTCATTTGTCAAAGTCATTGTTGGTGGTTGGGGTTGGTAAATACAACTTCAAGGAGTACAAAGAGATGGCAATGCCACAATATTTCAGCTTTTCTTAGCTTGCAATTAAAAGCTTTGGATAATGGCAATCCATTCCCTGGATAAGAACCATATTTGGTAGCAAGTCTTTTTCATAGAGAGGAATAAGATAGCAATTTGTGCTCATAATCACTCCAAGCATCCAAAAGTACACTTCTCTTAACCATACATTATTGTACTCCTGATTCTTTTGGGACATAACATCCTTAAAAATGCCATCTTTTTAAGAGTTTTCTTTAACATTTTGCACCATTGCTTCCAGGTTTTGGCTTATTCATAAGCTAGCTTAAGCTTCACTATCCAAATAAGTTGTACATAAGATCTCCAAGAAGCTTGTTGTCATGTTCTAAATGACTCATGAAATCTGAGTTTACTATCATAATATATTACCAATTATTTTGTTTGGTGTTTATACCTATTTTTGTATTAGGTTAATTTTTTCTGGACCGTTACAATTTTCATGGTTTATCAATATACCATCGGTGCATGTGTCACTAACCGATAGAAATAAACTCGGAAAGCCTCCCTTTGAGAACTTTCTCCCCCAACAAGAACATGAATGAGTTTATGGTCTATTTGGACAATAAATTGTGTCTTATAACAAATTGTAGATTTTTGGGCCATAATAAGTCAGTGATAAACTATCTAGATGGGGCCTTAATTACCTAACACTTTGAATATTACTCATAAAATATATAGAAAGGTTTAGATTGAATCTCCTGTTGAAAGTTGGGTTGGGTATTGCAAGTTAGTGGACAACAACTATAAAAATAATGGGTGATGCCTAATCTAAATAGACCTAACAATGCATTAATTAACTAATCATATCTTATCATCCCAAATGCATTGGATACCTCCTCTCCTTTGGTACATAAAAAAAGTGAATGGTGACCTTTTGACAGTTTTATAAGTTAAATTAACTCTACCAATTTTATAGTAAAAATATATCAATAACTACAACATCAAATTAGTTTCATTAAATTTACTATATAAAATATGTCTTAATGTGTATTTAATTGATATTTTAGATTTAAATATTTTTTAAACTTGGTCAAAATTAGATAATATTGGTTTAAAAAGTGAAATGATTTGTAATATGAAACAAAGCCGGCAGTTTCTACATATCTTCTTGCACAGTTGGTACTTCACCAAATTGTGATGAATGATATGAAGAAAAATAGAGAATCTACCAAGATAATTTACCAAATTGTTACATGTTTGATATTTTTTTAAGAAGGTCATATGACCTGGCTCAACGTTAGAGTTCTTACGAGATCCGATGTCAATTTACTCATATCCCTTTCATTAATTTGTCAAATTGTTAGATGATAAAGACGATAAATGATAGATGATTAGACCATTTAGCCAAATAGTTTGAGCCTTCAAACGGATATAATTAATAATGCTAAAAAAATTGACAAATAGCTTTTAAATTTTTCTTTGATATTGTTTTTTGAAGAAATGGTATCAATTGTAACCCACTCCAATAATCGCATTTTAGCAGAAAAGAAGGGTCAATTGTAACCCACTCCAATAATCGCATTTTAGCAGAAAAGAAGGGCTTCAAAAAAACTGATTATTTGTCACTCTTAAGATGTCTTAGACAAATATGTTGGACCATTCATGTCAACGAATGTGAATTTGGATTTTGGATGGTAAAATTTACGAAGCCGCTACTTCTTAAGAGTGCCAAATTATTAAATCTCTCCAATAGCTTCTTTTTGTAATGTGGAGTAAATGTGAGAAGGACATTACTACAGTTGAAAATGATGGTTTGGAAGGAGACATGTCAAGAACAAGCTTGCAACAAGCATGAAGCCCCCCATGTGGGTGACTGTTGAAAATGCAGGCCTCCCAGCTGCATCTTACATGCATGGCTATACTGTAGGTTTGATCAGTCTGAAGTCTGAACAGCTCATCTGTTTCCTGGATGTGTCAGTGCTGTGTATGTATGGCTCCAGGCTTGGAGTCAAAGCCAAACAAGCTTTCATAATGATCTTTCTACACTTTACACCTGTTGTTATGGTCCAGCAATTTTGAATACAAACTCTGCTCACTTGCCTTTTCACATTCCATCTCATTCATCTTTCAGTCAAAATCCATCCCATGTTACAGCACATTTCAGATTTTCAGTAAAAACCCATCACATGTTCCAAGCACATTTCAGACTTTCAGTAAAAACCAATCACATGTTATTACAAGCACATTTCAGAATTTCAGTAAAAAACCATCACATGTAAATGCACATTTCAGACTTTCAGTAAAAATCCATCACATGTAAATGCACATTTCAGAATTTCAGTAAAAAACCATCACATGTTACAACATTTTTTTCATATTTTCAGTAAAAATCCATCAAATGTTACAACACATTTCAGAATTTCAGTAAAAATCCATCACATGTAAATGCAAATTTCAGACTTTCAGTAAAAACCATCACATGTTACAGCAAATTTCAGACTTTCAGTAAAAATCCATCACATGTAAATGCACATTCCAGAATTTCAGTAAAAACTCATCACATGTTATTACAAGCTCATTTCAGAATTTCAGTAAAAAAACCATCACATGTAAATGCACATTTCAGACTTTCAGTAAAATTCCATCACATGTAAATGCACATTTCATATTTTCAGTAAAAACCCATCACATGTTATTACAAGCCCATTTCAGAATTTCAGTAAAAAACCATCAAATGTTACAACACATTTCAGACTTTCAGTAAAAATCCATCACATGTAAATGTACATTTCACACTTCGAGTAGACTGATCAGTCCGTTTACTGTCAGAAGGAAGCAAAGAATGAGCTCCAGTAAACTGATGTGTGTGAACTGGATGGATCTGAATAATTAATTTATCTGTTCACCTGTTCATCATTTGCCCTTGGGATCCATGCAACTGGATCAGCCATCAGGGATTAGGATATATAGCACTGCATCATTGGGTCATGAGGAGATCTGCACATTGTTTTTCAAAGGCATTGGCTGTTGCAACTCTCCAGAACAGTGGTGATTAGCTAGCTGTGAAGAGGTGTGTGGTAGGTACCCAATTAGCTACTGAGACAGCCAGCTGATGAGCAACTTTAGAACATGATGTCAAGAACTTTTCTGCATCACATACTCCTAAAACAACACTTCTTTTCTACCTTTGAAGACTTCATGTTCTGATCTGTAGCATATACACTTACTAGTTGCTTGTGCTTTCCTTTGTGGCTGTAACTGTTGCTTGCTCTGCTTGCTTGCATGATGGACAAGACTTCTCTTTTAGGCCATATCTAAAGTGGTGGTAGATAGTGATGATCTGATATTTGATCAAATAGCTTAAGGGTATGTTTGGATCCTAGGTATTGGGTTTAAAATTAAAGAATTGGAATTCAATTCCATGAGGTGGGCTGTTTGGGCCACCATGGAATTGGAATTGTCAAATCCGATCTAGAATTCAACCAGAAATTCACAGTTATGCCCAATTCCTCTTCAAGAAAAAAAGAATTGACTGGAATTCCTATATTTATCAAAATTGATCATTGTACTATGCATTCCTTCATCAAGCTTGTTTTTATAGCTAATATTTCTTGTATTAATGGAATTGATTCCATGGTTTGATCAACTAAACATGTTTAGGAATTAGTTCTCATATTTCAATTCTATGGAATGCCCAAACATAAATATTGGATTTCAATTAAATTCCACACAATTCAATGTTTTATAGAATTTAAAATGAATTCCAATTCTTTTAATATCTGGGATCCAAACGGGACCTAAGAGCTCGAATAAATAAATTTAATGTAAAAAGTTAACGAACACAATTAAAATAATCTATATTATTTTAAAAGAAGTTAGCGGCCGTGAGTCTGCTACCACCATCACTCCTTACAATAAACCAGTCCAAAAGATTTGACAGAGGACAAAAAAGCTCAAATCCATCTAAATTATTAGTAAATTTTTTGAAAGCCAACGTCACCTCCTCACCCATCCGTTTTCCCCCTCAATTTCTTCCGTAGAAATTTCGGTCTTGTATTACAAATTAATTTAGTTCTCAAAATATGCTCTATTATAAATATTATTATATAGGCTCTTTTACATTGCATTTCTTATATTAAGGAATCTGTTTATTTCAGTTTGGAATTATAACAATTCAATTTATTTTTATAAGTTAAACACGTCTTTAAGTATAGATTATAACAAAATCTAGTAAGCTGATCCAATCTAATTTTTTTCTAACTTAAATTATTATAATTCTAAGCCGAAACAAATCGATCATAAGTTCTCTATCTTTTAACCCTAGCCGCCATAGCAGCAAATGGTAAAGATGGTGGAAGATAGGGCTTCCTTTAAATTTCATTAAAATTCTTATTTAAAAGTTTCAGTTTTGCTTGGATTTTGAAATTTTGGTGATTTGGATAATTCTATATCCTGTAAAAAATCAAATAACTGAATTTTTTTCAGAAGTTTATAGTTACAGAAGAAGGAACATTAGAGGTTTTACTAGGTTATTTGTGCTTCTACTATTGCTATTGTTTCTACTTCTGCAAATACATGAGTTTTCTATCAGGTTTTGGGCACCCGATAATAATTTTAGCAGTGATTTTACCGTCTTCGAGGAGGTACCAAAATTTTCATAATTTTTAGTGTTAATTTTAGGAAAAATTACTCACGTGTCATTATAATTTTTAAGAACTACCTACATACCACTGTCAGTAACTATGATGATACTCATTTGTCATTGATACACTGATGGCATATTGACAAACCATGAAAATTGTAATGGCACAAAAGAAATTAACCGTATATTTTGTAAGTGAAGATGCACACCTGGAAGGAAGCATTCAGTTCATGCTTATTTTAATAGAGATATATACCGGATAATCAAATTAAACAAACAATTGTGAATATAATATTCTTGCTGATTAGAACTTTGATCATTTATTATCAACTTGTGTGTTGTACTAGCCTTGTATTGACTAAATAACTATTTTCTTACTACCTTTATAGTTTGTTTTGTACTACTATGAATACTAAATAGACTTTGTTTAAAATATTTAATAATAATATTATTATGCTATGGATTTGTAGGTTGTGACTTTAATATATTATAGTACTTATTATACCACTCTAAATTATGATATTATTATAATCTTAGATATAAGTTGTGTTTTTAATAATTTAATTATACATATTTCTCATTAACTTGTATTAGTTTTATATTAAAATAATATGAATTAGATATAATATTAATAAAAACAATGGTTCAATAAACTAATGGCTTGTCCAATAAACCAGTGAACCGATAACTTGACCCATTCAATTAACCGCTCATTCGGGGAGGTATAACTATTTGTCATTTTAAGTGAGTGTCATTTAATTATTTATCACTTGTGTGATTGACATGTAGCATAATAATCCGAGTCTATAACCGTGAATCAGGATGGTTTAGCGCACTTCTTTAAGGCGGCAAATCGTTAAATTTTCGCCAGTTCGATGTTTTCTACTTACCATGCCTAAATCCGCTGCTTGTCTTGTGATTGATTAGCTTTGATCGATTACAAATAACTGAAAAATCATTGTCGTTCAATCAACTACTCCTCAATCGATCGTTCGTTGAACAGCAACACTAGCTCTCTGAACAAATTAACAAAACATTTCTGAATTCCCGGTCACGTACGTCTCCTTACTACGTACGTCACCAAAGAATTTGCAAGTGTATAGTCAGCTGCTAATAAGTTGTCGAATCTGTCGATCGATCTTGCTCAGTTGGTCGCCAACTTCTATCCGATCGACCTGTTGATCTCTCATCTTGCGTCGAAATCCAATGGACGCAAACCCTAGAAATATCTTCATACAGCTAGTACGAAAATACTTTAGACATTCGAAGCTTTTCCATGGACGTCACGCTTCGATATTTGCAGGTAGTTTGTAACGTCAAGAGGCAATTTTTATTCGAGATCGAATTGCACGTACAGATTATATACTAAGCTTGCATGTGTCAGAATGATCGATCGATTGGTACGTTTGCTCTCTTAGCTTGTCGATCGCTAGCTAGCTAGCTTTGTTGTCTCTTTCATCTCCGGCGATGGGCGGCGAGGCGAACGGAGCGAGGGCGGTGAGCATCTTCTTCCGCATCGCGGAGCTGGGGCTGTCGGTGGCGGCGGCCGCCGTGATGGGCACCGCGAACCAGGCCTTCCCATGGGACTTCGCCGTCTCCTTCACCAAGTACAACGTCTTCGTGTAAGCTACGACCTCCATTGATGGGCACACGTAAGCTAGCTTGCATGCATGCATATGGATCGAGCTGAGCATGCTCTGAGATTCGCCGTGTGCTGCATGGCGCCTGGCCGCGCGCTGCAGGTACTTCGTGGTGGCTACCGTGGTGGCGGCCGTCTGCTCGGCGGCGGCGCTGTACCTGTCCGTGTTCAAGGCGACGCCGCGGTGGGTGGTCACCCTCCTCGACATCGTCACTCTGGGGCTCCTCTTCTCGGCGGCCGGCGCGGTGTTCGCCGTGCGCGCGCTGGCGCCGACGTACTTCGCCGTGGAAGGGACGGCCATCGCGAGCCACTTCGCGAAGGGAGCGTTCTGCCACGTCGCCGACGCGTTCTGCTGGAGGGTGACCACGTCGGCCACCATCTGCGCGTTCGCCGCCGGCGCCGCCTCCATCGCCGTGCTGGCCAAGGACGCGCGCTCCGCCGGAGGCAAGCAGTAGCTTTAATTTCACGATCGAATTACATGCAGGGATGAAAAAACTATCTAGTTTAATTTTGTGCTCTTCTTTTCTTTTCACTCAAACATTTTAGTTGATTTGATCGAACATTATCGAATTGTGTTTAATTTCTGCATATACATAGTGACGGAACATCATCGATCGATCGAGTTGTGAATAATTGCCTACATGCTACTGTCAGTAACTGTGCTGGTCCCCATCTGTCAGTGACACATCGATGACATATTAACAAACCGTGAAAATTGTAGTGGCACATAAAAAATTAACCCCAAAATATATGTTAGCATCTGCAATATTAAATAAATATGCTACTAAATAAGACATATTTTTATGGATTTAATAACATTAATTTAATATTATAGTTGTTAGCATATTTTTATATAAAATTGGTCAAATTTATAAATGTTGACTTATAAAAAGTCAAAAACTGCTGGAGTAGTCACTATCAAAAGCAAGGATAACAATTAACAACATGGATCAATTTGATCATGTCACATTGGGCCAGGCTTGGAAAAGCCCGGCCCGGCCCGGCCCAGCCTGATAATGCCCAGGCCCAAAGCCCACCCAACAAACAGGCATGGATATGAGAGGCGGGTTTTTTCCTTCCTATGGAAATTAAACTGATTCCGAAGAAAACCAAACAAAATATAAAACAAAATGAATCCTAAGAAAAATCAACATAACTATAATGTGGATGTTTTATAAATTCATTTTTCCATGTGCATGTTTTTCTTATAATTTAATGAAAATACAAAATCCCACTAGGATTCCCTGTACTTGTTTTGTTAAAAAATACTACCTCCATTCACTTTTAATTGACTTGGTTGACTTTTATCTCAACGTTTGACCATTCATCTTATTCAAAAAGCTTTTTGAAATATCATTTATTTGGTTATAATTTGTTTTATTACCGAAATTACTTCAATATAACTTATATTTTTGCATATTTGTATAATTTTTTTTGAATAAAACGAATGGTCAAACATTGAGATAAAAGTCAACTGTGTCGTTTAAAAGTGAACGGACGGAGTACCACTTAATTATTTTACAAATAATAATTAATCTAGATTATACGATATGCAATTATAGGTGTATGCCCTGTGCACAAGCTGTCGATCAAATGATTAATTGATGAGAATTAGATGAGCAAATAATTCAATGTTCTATATAGTATGGAATATAGTTTGTCTTTAGTTTAGTTTAGTCTCAAATTGTATATATTTAAGTTATATAGCTAGCTAGCTAAGAAGACTTTAAGAGTTGAGAGACGACTTGGATTACTTCAAGTTGATATTATTTATTTTGAGTGAGAAATTAAAGTACAGCAGGTCATCTAGTAGAGCATATAAAGCTTGTGTTATTGTCATGTTAGTTAGATTTGTCACTGATTATTGCAACTTGGTGATCATGCTCACAACTAGCTAGGAGCTGATCTAAAATTAATTTTAGGTCACTGATTTTGCTATACAAGATTTAAGACTTTCAGTGAGTGAGATAGTAATAAAGTCACCGTTAGACATTGATTTCAATATTGAATTAGAAAAAAAATACTTAGGTCTGTTTGTTTCAACTTCTGATAGTTGCAGCTACTTTTAGAATCTGATGTGGAAACAAACGGTTCAGATTCTAGATTCAGACTGTGAGAATCAGTAGCTATAAAATCTAGAAATGAACTAGAATCCAAAAACTAAAAAACATCGGCTACTCAGACTAGCTAGCTACTGAGAATCACCGAGAAGTCGTTGTTATCTCATGACAATAAGATTGTATTGTAGATGTGTCCTGCTCACAACAAATACATAAAATTGCAACTGATGTTGAATAAATGGATTATTAATTTCTTCTCCTACTAGCTACCTTTTAATTTTTATGATGCAAAAATGGTCAAGTCAACGTGTCCACACGAACCTAATATTCTTTTTTTCTTCTGAAAATTCAGCTATCAATAACTTTCAGAAGGGCATCATCCCCGGCCACATGTGACGAACAAATTTGTTTGAAAATTTGTCAACATATTAAACTACTTTCATTTGATAAATAAAACGACAGGGACAACATGTCAACATGACGAATAATAACTCGAGAAATTAACAGGCGCGAAAACAACAATTTTTCTCAAATAAATTCCTGCCTAAATTATTGTACTCAGCTAGCTCGATGAGCCTTATCTGCATATGCATCTCTTTGGAAATTCGTTATGTTTCATTTGATCATACATACATATAGTTGGTGTACATATTTCGATTTTTGATCAATCTTGCTCTCCTACGTACGTGGACGATATGACATATATATATATATATTGATTTTTTAAAATAATTTTATTTTAAAAAAAATCAAATCTGTATGTCCGTTTGAAAAATTTGAAAAAGTAGCGTGCGGTCGGCACTTGAAGTGTCGGCTGGTGCCACGTCAGCTCCAGTCGACACTTTAAGTACCGACTGAATGTTGCCCAGGCCCCTATCAGATTTTGCCACGTTAGCTCTAGTCGGCACTTGAAGTGCCGACTGGAGCTGACGTGGTACCAGTCGACACTCGGCACTTGAAGTGCCGACCACATGCTACTTTTGTAAAATTTTCAAACGGACAAATTTAATTTTTTTTAAAAAATTATTTTTAAAAAAATCGAGATATATTATGCAACAGAAAATGTATAATTGTTTTCATCTTCACGCACAGATCAACTAATGGACAGCCATGCATGCATGGTGTTTTATTAGCAAGAGATATTTTGATTTTTTACCTTTACCACTGATTCCTCAATTTTATCTCAAAATTTTTATTACCACCTAATGTCCGCTCACATAAGGGCATTCCTAACCCTCCACATATATAAGATGATGTTTTTAACCATGGCTTCGTATCCTGTGTACAAAATCTCCTTCGTGCACAAATACATAAGACCCATCGTATCGTAGCCTCACATCCAAAATCCAACGACCCTTCGTTTTTGTAAAAAAAAAACCTTCCACAGTGCACCTCTGCTTCTCCATACTAGTTTGCAAAAAAAATTCTTCGAACCAGAGTCGTTGGATCTTGAATATGGGGCTACGATGGAATTTGTATATTGAGTGTTCAAAAGGTATTAATTAATTAAAACCTGGCAATAAAGAAATCATTATATAGTTGTATTTTTCTAAGAAATAATCTGCCATTAATTCCCCACCGATCATTCGCACGCTATAGCTAGCTATCTTGATGCTTGGATTGTCCAAATAAGATTGGGATTTGTTTGGAGTCATCAGTACATACAAGAAAAGAAATTACTTTGACTATCTAGCTCTTTTTTTTAAAAAAAAGAAATTATACTTTGACTAGCTTCTTATTCTTTCTAGCTAGCTAAAGCCAAACTAGTACCAGCAGTGATACTAAGGTTCTGTTTGTTTCAGCTGACAGCTCTAGCTATTTTTAGAATCTCATGCGAAAATAAACGGTTCAGATTTTGGACTCAAATTGTGAGAATAAGTATAGCTACAGAATCTAGAAATAAACTAGAATCTAGAAGTTGAAAAACACCAACTACTCAGACTAGCTAGCTACTGATACAAAATCTATAAATGAACTAGAATTCAGAAGCTGAAAACACCGGCTACTCAGATTAGCTAGATACCGAGAATCTCTAGCTGCTAGAAGCTGAAACAACGTGCCTTAAGCCAAGTGGACACGAGAATTTATTTCGTTTTCAAGTAGTAGTGATACCAGTAGTAGCGGTCTTGCATTCGAATGATCGAAATTGTTCTCATCGATCGATCGATGTCACTTTGGTCAAACACGGCGAAAGGTGACGTTAAAACAACGACACGATCGACAAGGAGACGTAGCATGCATATAATGCATGCATCAAGCAACGAGAGCTAGTAAACGGTGACGACGACGACCAAAGAAGCAGGTGATATGATATGATGCATAGAACGAGAGGGACCGGCCGGAAGAACACGCAAATTGATCCATACCTTTCATTTCAATCCTGTTATTTATGAAAGCTAGGGAGCATATATATATATATATATATATATATATATGTTTCAAGGAATAATTAATATATATACGTGTACACATGCAAAAATTATATGCACCTAAGCACTTGTTTGTTTCCGGTCCAAAATATAGTGTCGTCGCATCAAATGTTTAGATACTATTTTGGAGTATTAAATGTAGACTATTTATAAAACCTATTCATAATCGGTGGATTATTCGTGAGACGAATCTAATGAGCCTAATTATGTCATGATTTGACAATGTGATGCTATAGGAAATATTTGCTAATCATATATAGATTAATTAGGCTTAAAAATTTTGTCTCGTGAATAATCTCCCGATTCTGCAATTATTTTTATAATTAGTTTAAGTTTAGTTCTCTAAATTGATGTCTAAAAATATGATATACAATGACACGTACTAAACTTTAATTATATCTGTGGAACCAAACACCCTCTAGCTAAAACTTATAGAGTAGTACACAATTGTGTACTACGGCACGACGTCGCGTCGAAAACAAGTAAGACTATGATCGATCGAGTTAATTTTGACCTGAATTATATTAAAGATTGGATACAAGCAACTAACTAACTAATCCAAGAATGATCGATGATACGATGAACTTAACGCAAGCTAAGGTCAAAGCTGCATGTTCCTTCATTAATTGCCGCCTTACGCCATGCAACTATTGACTAGCTTAATTGTAACTGAAGTTGGTTGGAGGTCTTCGGCCAGATCAGCATCAAACATGTCAAAATTGTATTGTTACTTATATTTGGTTTTCAGACATCAAAAAACTAGCTAGATATATAGCCGAAGAAGTTTTTAATTTATACTCCTTCATTTGCCCGATAAAAAGCACTCTGCGAACACTCACGTCGTCGACAAGGCTTGTGCAGAGTGGGGTTCGCCGAGCGTGGCACTCGGCGAAACCTTCGCCGAATGGAAAATATGTTTCGCAGAGTGCCCTAGGCACTCGGCAAACTAGTGTATTATATTCCCGTAGTGTTCCATCAAATAATCTTCCTTTAGTTACATTAAATAGTCATATTGATCTTGATATACACATGGTTCAGACGGAGATATGTGTAACAAGACTGATTAAGCTATAACTGTTTGGGTCACATGACGTCAATTTAATCTAACCGCTAAATAAAACGGTATCACCGTTAATTCAACACATGCATGCATGTAAATTACAAATAGATACAACTTTTCTAGAAAAATAGAAAAGATAATACGTACGTAGAAGATTTTTGGACGGAGGAAGTAATATCTATGTCGCTTTGAAAGAGTGATCTTGTATATTTTAGTTAGAAACATAAAAACAGTAATGTTGACTTTCCATGTACATATGACGAAATATTTGATGATTTGATATTTAAAATAAGCTTGTGTTTATTTACTTGACACTTGTGGTAATGACATGTGAAATTATATAAATCTACAACTTTGATCAAAATGATAAATAATAAAAACACTTGTTTCAAGTGTCAAATCATCTTTTATTAAATTTATGTACCTTCCTACGTACTGGACTAATGCTTGCTATGGCACCCATGGTGGCAGGCTTCGGAGTCCGAGTCCGAGTCGGACTCTGACTTCTTGCCGCCCTCCGACGGCGGCCAGGTGTGGACCACGACGGCGGCCGAGACGGCGGCGGCTGCGGTGAGCGAGATGTACATTGCAATGTGCACCTGGTTGCAGAAGTTCCCCGTGCCACTGTAGCCGCAGATGCTGATGCGCCTGTTGTTGGGCTCGCAGTATGACAGGTACTCGCCGGCGGCGAAGGCGGCGCCGGTCGCCGAGTACAGCAGCGCCGGCACAGCGACGTCGAGCAGCGGCAACGCCACCTTCGCCGCCTGCTCTTCCTTCCCCTTCTTGCAGACGCTGCAGATGCTGAGGAAGATGGCGATCCCCTCCATGGACGCCGCGACGAAGTTCGCCGCCACCAGATACCTGCACCATGCATACGAACGTACGTGTAAGGTATAAAATACAAGCGTATTTATATATAAATAATGCGTTTCTACGCGTACACGAAGGGGCCGAAGCTTCTGTAGGTGATGGTGTGGGGCGGGCCGCCGTAGTAGAGGAAGACGGTGCACTCGCTCGCCGTGACCATGAGCACCGCCGACGCCACCGCCACCGCCATGGCGGCGATGCGGAGGATGACGCTCAACGCCTGCTGGCACTTGATACCTCCGCCGGACGACTCCTTCTTGTCATTGTCACACATGGTCGGTCGATCGATCGATCTCTAGCTCGCTAACAAGCAAGCTAGCTTGAGTTGTAGAAGCTAATAAGATCGAAGAACACAAGCGGTTGACTTGATGATGAGAGATCGATCGATCGATGGAGCTAATTAACTCGAGTAGAGTATTTATAGATGGAAGCAAGCATCGACCAGTACGTGCCAGATCGATCGATCGATCGACCGACAGGTTGGAGAGATGAGGAGGACGACGTGGTCAAACTAACTGGAGTTGTAGTAAGTAATACATCCATGCATCTACATGTGCTTGTGATTGAAAAGAAGCTGATGCCTCAACTAACGTTAGCTAGCAATGCATCCAGCTAACTCTCTAATTGATTCAGCTCACAACTATTTTATATGGATATATGTTTGCTTTATCTCTTCTTCCCTTATTCAAATATTGTTACATGCATGATCTCCCTTAATTTCTCCATCTATCTTTGCAATGCTCCTAGTCCTAGCTAGCTAGAAGTTATTGCAAACCTATCTTGATCTAATCTTTCTTTCGTCTACCACCAATGATTAGATGCAGGCGACTGCAATTAAACAACCTTGTCTTGAGTTCATAATGTTTTATTAATTGTTGCATTAGGCATCTGACTTTAACTAACGGCCTAATCAATCAATTTTGGGTTATTTTACAGTACTTGAGGAGGTACCATATTTTTCAGTATTAATTTTGGTACCTCCTGACACATGAGGTACCAGGAGGTACTAAAATTAATACTAAAAAATGTGGTATCTCCTGGTACCTTCTCAAGTACTGTAAAATTTCTCTAATTTTAAAGTGTATTATACTAGTATTAGAATGAATCTTAATAATTAATTTCCTTCTATATATCCAAGAGTTAAAAATAATTTCTACTGTTTATCTTGATTAGTGCAGTGGTAGTAGATTTTATAAAAATAAAATAGTCAAGAATAAGTGGCATCTTGTTGAAAACCGGCCGGTCAACGAAATTGAGATCGATATATACAAATTCCCTAACGAAGATTATACCTAAAATATAATCAATTAAAACACTAATTTGATAGTATAATATCAGCTAGTAGAAAAATACAGCGCAACACATTATCGTCGACAATGCATTCAACTCATCGATCATTACACTTTCACATCCAATTGTGATGGAGCAATTTAGATTATATATTACAATCAGAGTATTATATTGACGACTGCATCAACTGGTGGAGAGAAAAACACATTTACTGTAGTGATTTGACGACGATATATAATATGAATAATTGAAGGTTGAAGTATTAGTGTATATTGGATTGGATCGATCGCTTCATCTCCCAGGGAAAAAAGTAACTGTGACAACGAACTGAACTCAGCAGTCGTCGTCCGACGAGGTGGCCGGCCACACGGAGAAGGGCAACGACACGTCCTTGGTGACGGAGGAGAGGCCGACGGAGACGCTGGTGGCGAGAGAGAGGGTCTTTGACAGGTTGACCTGCTGGCAGAAGCGGCCGGCGGCGGAGCAGGAGCGGAGCTGCGGGCCGTACGCGGACACCGCGGCGAAGACGGAGCCCGTCGCCGTGTAGCTCAGCGCCAGCGCGGCGACGTCGAACACGATGAGGAGGATCCCGGCGAGCTTGTTTTTCTTACCGGAGTCGCCGCAGTCGTCGTCGTCGTCGCCGCCGCCGCCGTAACTGAGGTTCAGGTAGATCGACGCACTCTCCAGGACGGCCGTGGCGATGTTGAATCCGACGTGGTAGACGAAGGGCGGGAAGTTCTTGTAGGTGACGGTCGCCCTGACGCCGTTGATTTGGACGATGATGCACGCGCTCGCCGTGGCCATGATCACCGACGAGGACAGCGACAGCCCCAGCGTGGCCAGCCGGAGCAGGAGGGTCACCGCCTTGGAGCCGTTCTTCTTCTCGTCGTCCTTGTCATGGCAGCCGTGCCCGTACGACATGACGACGTCCACAACGATACCTAGCTTATTAGCTAAACATCAAATTACTTAATTAACACACACAAGCACCAGCAAACCACCACCATAATTGTTTGAAATAGCAAAAATACATCTATCAGTTCCTATCTATTACGATTACACAAACAATCAGATCCCTATATATGCATGTTATTACATGAAGTTTGGCGTCCAAAAAAAATAATTTTTAGCATATACAACTCTTCTATTTTTCGCTACATATATATACACAAGTGAGCTAGCTGAGTGTGCTCTCTTTTAACACATACCTCACAGATGTAATTAATTAAGGATAAATCTGTGATATTAATATAACGTGTACGTACCAAGCTAGCTAGGTAGCATATATGGAATAATGGAACACATGCAAATTAAAGCAAATAATTATAGTACCTTGTTTACTGGCTGATGAGACGTACGCCAAGATCTCTCAGCTCACACTCTAGCTGCATATGTTAAAAATGGTCACAAGGAGCACGTACGTATTTATACACAATGCAAGCTAGAGAGAGAGAGATGGATCGGATAGCCAGCAGCTCGTTCGTCGACGCCCTAGCAAGCAATCAAGTAGTGGATTATGGACGCCTAGTTGACACGTCCACGTCAGCGTCGAGCTGGGTCAATAAATAGAGTCTGTTCCCCATGTATAGTAGTCTTGAGATTATTTTCCAAACTGATCGAGATGCATGTCATTTTTAATATTTCTTGACTCGTTTTTTGTCTTCTCGTCCTCGTACGTATATACTTAGTATGTACATGCATCTATCAGGACGAACTTAACGACTGGGTGTGTGTATATATGAATGTTACACATCGATTCAACGGTTGGAAAAGTAGCATCATGCAGTGTAGAGTGATCGGAAATACGTACGTACGGCCATCCAGTATGCGTCTCTCTCTATATATATTGAGCTGAGAGAGAGTGACTGAGACTTGCAATTAATTCGGGAGCAAGGGAAATAGTTAGTTAATTCGGGAGCAAGGGAAATTAGTTGAGGTAGGTAATTGCCTGATTAATATTAATAGTACTAATTATCAGCTGATGAGACTGAGGTGTCACTTGTGCAAGTTGGTCTCCTTGCACTATAGCCATCATACCTGCATCGATGTTGGATGGCTTCTAACATAATTGAGTACTACTCGATCCAAAAAATATAAACGGTTTTAGTATTTACATTTCCAAATAATTGGAACGAGTAGCTAGCATATATAGTTCGATCGAGATATATACTCTCTTTGGTGTACAAATAATAGTCATTTTGGTTTTTATTGAGAGTGTATAAATATTAGTCGTTCCGTCAATCAAAACGTTTGTCATTTTAATAATTGTCCACTTCTTCCGAAACGTTTCTGCAATCAAAAACACAAAAAATAGAGGCTTCCAAATGGGATGTGACCACCGGGAGTTGAACTTGTGTGGCAGCACGAAAATCTAGACTCCATGACCAGTTAAAACAACCCTTGTAATTTTATTTAATATCACATTGATATATGTAATTCTATCTAAACGACTAATTAATATTTGTATATCGGAAGGAGTAGCAAGCAAGGTCTCACGGAGAAACACAAGTGGCAGATGTAGGGTCAGGTCAACGCACATACCAGCTGGGTCAGCTCATCACTGTTTATATCCCGGCCGGAAAGCTCTAGTGACTAGTGAGGGTCTTGTACGCTACTAGATCTATATTAAAACATATAATCACTGTGCCGGATTATATGGCGTTGACAAGCTGAGTAAACGGGGGAAAAACTTGTCCGGAGAAGAGCACGAGCGAGCCCAGAGCGTCTGGATTTTGACCTAGCTTGGCTAGCCCAAAATTAAAGCAACTAATGGGCAGAGATCGAGGCAGAGCCCTGATGGCCCAAATTAAACCGGCTACTTTGATCCGAGATCCGGTCAAAATTATCTTTCTCAGTTCGTTTATGATTGAAGGTTTTTCAAGCGAGATGTTCTCGTCGCATTATTGACGTATACGGTATATCATATGCCCTTCTCTCTACTCTTCGTTCCCTCCGGCCTCCTCCTCCTTCCTTGTGTGGTCCTAGCTACTCCTGTGTCTCCTCTTTCTCGATCTCCTCGCCTAGCCTGCATGGGCACGCAGGAGGTTGGGGATGCAGCTGTTAGAAATTAGCTCTCGGGGAGGAGAGGGGGACCGAGTCCCTCTCCTCCCTGGAAACTCGGAATTAGCCTAACAGACCTCCTGGTCTTTAGGCACCCTGATCGGGGGTGCCCCAACCGAAGGTTGAAGGGCCCCTGGCGCACAGCACAATATAAATAAGGATGACTGTGCACAGAACGGATTGATGTTCGTGTGCTAAGTCACCCAAAACCCTAAACCGATCTATGTGAGTGCTGGAGCGTCGGGAAGCCCCCTTCACCGCCGTTCACCGGTCTACGACGCCACAGCACCATGCCATGGCGTCCTCCTCATCCTGGAGCACACTCAAAGGTACACACCTAAGTTCTACCCTACTAGACCTAACCCTAGACGATCCTAACCCTCTTAGTTTTCAACAATGGTATCAGAGCTTTGTTTTGTTCTAGGGTAGGCTAGCTAGGGTTAGGGTGGCGTCGGGCTCCCTTGAGCCGACGCCACCACCGCACTAAGAATCCATCCCGCCCCCTCTAAGCCCTCTGTGTTTAGCACAAAAGAACCCTAAAATCAGTGTGTAAAACCCCTCGGATGGGAAATGAATTCCCAAATCCGAGCACTAAGACCCCCCTGTCCCTCTAAGAATCCCAGCACCTAAGCCCCTTGTCGATCCATCGACAGATCCTAAGAAAAACCCAAAGAACCGAGGGATTAAATTTCGTTTTCTGGCCGAAAGAACTCAGAAAAAACAGATCCATATTTTTTTTTGGATGCATCACAACAGAGATCAAACAGAAAGAATAACAGTGGCCTCATCAAAAAAAAAAATTAGAGGGTTGGGGTTAGGGTTTAACCCTAACCCTAACCCTAAAATGGACTAAGGAGGGAGCCAGATCCTTACCTGCGCTCCTCGCCGCCGGCTCCGCTCGCCGGAATACGGGAAGACGCCGCCGTCGCTGCGCCCGAGTCGGGTTCGTCAGTTGTGACCGCCGCCGGTAAGCTCGACGGAGCGCCGCTCACCCTCGGGTGAGCGCGCGGCTCCGGCCAGCAAACCGGCGGGCGGCCCACCGCTAGTCGCCGCCGCGCCGCTCGCGTGCGCCGCCGCTGCTCTCTCGCGCGCGCCGCCGCTCCGCTGCGCTCGCTGGGGGGCCTCCGGAGAAATGGGCTAGGGTTTACCGGGGGGGCGCGATGAGCCTGCCTTTTATACGAGCGAGGATCGCGCGCAGCCGTCCGATCCAGATCGACGGCTGCCGTCGATCGGACCGGTTTTGGCCCAAGCGGGCGTCTGCTTTCGCGGCCCAGGCCCAGGTTGTGGCCTGGGTGCGCGCGGGCGCGGTGGGGGGTCTTGTGGGCCGGACTGTTTTCGCAGTTGGGCTTGAATCCTTGCACAGTACAGGCCAAATTCAATTTCGAATTTTCAGGATTTTCAGAATTATTTTTCCATTTAAGTATTTCCTGAAAATTAAGAAAATTGTCCAAAAATAAGATAAAAGTAAGTTTAATGTGGGGAAAATTTTAAAAAATTTCATCATGATTATTAGCACTGTTCTGAATTTTTTGAGTAATTTTAGATCTTTTTTATGTTATTTTCTGATTTAAATTAGTCCAACGACTTTTTTTATTAGAAAATAATTGTTTTTTAAGTATTTAAATTCAGAATTTTGCTGATGATTAAACAGTGTATTATTTTAGTTTGAGAATTCCGCTGTGCTATCACTGTTAATCATATCTCTTTGCAGCATTTTTAAGCATTTCATGATGTTTTCTTTATTAAATTTAGTCTAAGGACTATATTTAATTGAGAAATATTCGTTTAGATTTTGATTAAGTTTAAATTTTTAGAATTTTATTACTGTTTCAATCAGTGTATTAATTAAGATTAAGTCTTCCGCTGTGCATACATTATTTAAAATTACTCAGTAATTTTGTGTTCTGAATTAAGCATTTTAGTATTTTTTGTGATATTTATTTATTAAATTTAGTCCAAGGACTACATTTAATTGAAGAATATCTATTAGGAATTTTGTTTAAGTTTGAATTCAGAATTTTCATTACTATTTTAAGCAGTGTATTAATTAAAATTAAGTCTTTTGTTATGCATGTTTAGATTAAGTCTTTCATTACACTGTTTAAAATTAGTACCATGCTGAAAATTCAGAATTTTTATTACTGATTAATTAATACATTGTTTATAAGATTAGTACCATGTTCATCCTATCAATTAAGTAGCATTTATTCTGTCAATTAGATTTGAACCAATGAGATAATTTAATTTGGCATTATAAATGTTGTATTTTGTTAACATAATGATTTTATCTCCTGACCAACGTTGGTGATGAAATTACTATGGTTCAGTTGAATTGATTCTATTTCTGCCCAACGGTGATGTAGAATTAATTCGTCTTTTAAGTATTAAGTGTATCACATGTTAATTTTGACCAACGTTAAATTTTCATGTATCATATTATGTCTGTTATAATATATATTTTGATAATGTTCCTTATTAGAAATTTGCTAAGTCATATCTCCGGCATTGAGTCTCTCAATGGTGAGAACTACGGTTTCCGGAGATGAGATATTAAGATAACGATTGTGCTATAGGACATAAATCTTGCTTTAATGCTTGATTGTCTAACTAAGCGTGCGAAGCCCGTGACCTGAGAAGATGAAAGCCAAGAGGCTTTTGTCATAAGGTTACGTGACTTCGCCGATGTAAGAATAAAATAAGACATACAGTACTAAAGGAAATCAGTGGAAACATAAAATTAGGGGTTCTATCCCACGTCATGATACTGCAAAGAGTATCTGAAAGTGACTTTTCTAAGGCGTATGCTAGCACGCTTATTAAGAAAAGTTTAATAAGTTTTTGCAACATGGTTTTCAAAGCTGAAACCTATGAATAAAGAGCTCGATGAGGATATTAGCGTCTAAATTTTTATTATGACGTTACACTAAGTTTTCTGATCATTTTGTGATCAACTACAACTTACAGCGAGAGTGTTGGAGTTTGTAGGTGCTGATTTCAAACTATGTATAAGGATTAAGTAAGCACACAATGATTTAGGTCATAATGTGCAACACAAATAAAGGGGAAGAAGCATTATAAGACTTGTTCTAATGATGCTAAGGACTCCTCTTATAAGCTCACATAAAGGAACATGATGTCCTGAAGGGCATGTACAGACATGTAAGGAGGAACACCACATGAAGGGATATGTGGAGTTCCCAAAATGGATGAACAAGAATGGTAATACATGAATTTCGCACTTAGAAATAAAGTCTTTAGTCTTGCTTTTGAGCATGACAAACTTTATTTATTTTCCCAAGATGATTTTATCATCTGAGAATAATGATAAGAGCAAAAGAATTGATGACGTATTTTCGAAATTATGACACTATCTAATGGGCCATATTTCGAGGGGGAGGATTGAACGTTTAGTCAATTCTTCCGCTTTAGTTTCTTTAGACTAAGTTTCAAGCATATATTGCATTAAGATAAATACGTCAAATAAATTAAGAAAGACGTGAAATTAAGTTTAATGATTGTAGTAATTTTTATCTCCTGACCAACGTTGGTGATAATGTTATTATATTTGAGCTCAATTGATTCTAATTCTGCCCAACGGTGATTTAAAATTAATTGATTAACATTTATCCAATCTAAGAGCGATCAGATCATAGCGATCAGATCATCAGTTGCTCTGGATAAATTTAAGATGTTTTTAAGGCTGATTCTTATATCAGCATGATCTAAAGTTTAAAAAGAGTAAGATCTGACCGTGCTACGGTCAATATACCCCGTATGGCCGATTTTTTGAACTCTTTTGAAAGGTTCTATAGAAAATGGCAAAATAGCCCGGTATTTTATATCGGGTGTATCTTAGCTAAATAGAGTGGCTATAAGGTGCACTCGCACTTCAGTGGACATAGTAAGTAGTATGGTAAGTTATCCCACTCTACCGATTAATTTGTGGATGGAGGCATTCAAACCATCATTCACAATTTTAATTGGATCCTTAATAAGTCTGTGCCTAAAAGAACCATAAGAATTATGGACAAGACGATAACCATTTTTCTAAATTATTTTAGATTAAGGGTATGTCGTCCTGCTAAGGATATATTTTAACCCAAACATTAATAAGTTTAAGTCCTAAGACAGTAAGGTGTCAATTTTATTGACTGCAAAGATAAGTCTAAGTGATCTCGTTTTGTAATGTCCTAACAGACATGTTAAGTTTGTAGAAACGAGATATGCATTTTTTAGAAGATGCTTTAATCAGGGGGAGCACGGTACTTAGAGAAATTAATCTTGAAGAGAAGTGGGTTAGTGAATCCACTCCTATGATTCAAGAACAATTTTCTATGTACCTATGGTAGTATCCTTTTGTCCAACACTTGAGTTTGGACCTTCATTAGCGATATCTATTGTATATGAGGCTTCTGTTGTTCAGGAATCTATATTTTAGATTATGCTAATGAAGAAGTAAAAAACAACTCTCTAACTTAGTGCATAATGTGCCAACCCAGATAAGAAGCAGATTAAATGAGACATTTTTTTGTATGCCTTATTTAAGGATTCTTTAAGAATCATTAAGGCACATTATGACTTAGAACTGCATCAGATTGATATAAAGACGACATTTTCAATAAGTTTTAAATGAGAATGCCTATATGAAAGGAAATTTTAAGATACCGTTTTATCTAAGTCCAATGGACTTAATAAGTTTTTAAGTAAGGGTATCTGAAATTTAAATTAGACTATTAGAAAATTTTGGGTTTTAAGAATAATGAAGAGGACAATAGTGTTTGTCTAAATTTAAGAATGGAGAATTTATTTTCCCAGTTTAGCATGTGGATGACATTCTGCTTGCAAGCGGTAATATCCATCTAATATTAGAAACTAATAAATCTTGTCCTCTCATTTTGACATTATCTTGGAGAAATTTTCCTATGTGTTAGGATTGGAGTTTCTATAAGATATGATTAAGGGGGTATTAAGATTATTGCATACGACATACTAGAAGATATACTGATAAAGTATATAGTGTGCATGCGTATGAGCTATCGCCTGATCCGATAGTCAAGGGTGATGAGTTGGAAAATTTCAGTATCCCAGGAACCAATATGAGATCGATCGAATGAGATTGGTTCCATATGCTTCTGCTGTCAGAAGCCAATGTATGCTCAATTATGTACTCGCCCTGACTAAGTTTATACCGCCGGAATGCTTGGCAGATATCAGGAAATCCAGAAATAGATCGCTGGATTAAATTAAGAAAGCCTTAAGATTTATATAAGGCACAACGACCTCATGCTAATGTATGAAAGATTAAATAACCTAGCAATTGCGGGTTATTCAAATTAAGACCTTGCGAGATGAGTGAATGCTAAGTAGTCCACCTTAAGTTGTGTATTCACACTCGCAAAGAGAGCTGTGTCGTGGAAAAGCTCCAAACAAACTATGACGGCATCTTCCACGATGTATGCCGAATTTGTAGTATGTTATGAGGTCACCGGACAGGCATTATGTTTTAAGAAATTTATTCCGGTTTTAAGAGTGGTCGACAGCATTTTAAAACCACTTAAGTTATACTGTAACAATGAGTCAACAGTATATTTCTCCTATAACAACAAGAAGTGTGTTGCTGCCAAACACATCTAAGTTAAGTGTTATATTGTTGAGGAGAGAATCCAAGATCAAATGATAAGTAGAGCATATAAGTACCAAGCGAACGCTTGCGGATCCGCTCACAAAAGGCTTACCTCCAAATGTGTTCAGAGAACACTTAGTCGACATGGGTTTAAGGTAAGCCTATGATCTATGAATTTATAAGGGCCCAAAATGAGTTGAGAAACTGTTTCAAAGTGGAAATGTGCATTGTAGTTGTTGAATCATATAGTACGTAACTGACTATTGTGATGCAGCATGCTCTATGCATTGATCCATGATGGAATAGATGTAATGTTAAGTTAAGTTAAGAACTAAGTCGAGATCTAGGGGGAGAATGTTAGAAATTAGCTCTCGGGGAGGAGAGGGGGACCGAGTCCCTCTCCTCCCTGGAAACTCGGAATTAGCCTAACAGACCTCCTGGTCTTTAGGCACCCTGATCGGGGGTGCCCCAACCGAAGGTTGAAGGGCCCCTGGCGCACAGCACAATATAAATAAGGATGACTGTGCACAGAACGGATTGATGTTCGTGTGCTAAGTCACCCAAAACCCTAAACCGATCTATGTGAGTGCTGGAGCGTCGGGAAGCCCCCTTCACCGCCGTTCACCGGTCTACGACGCCACAGCACCATGCCATGGCGTCCTCCTCATCCTGGAGCACACTCAAAGGTACACACCTAAGTTCTACCCTACTAGACCTAACCCTAGACGATCCTAACCCTCTTAGTTTTCAACAGCAGCTGGTGCGCCGACGTACGCACGAGGGACGACGAAGGGGTACGTACGTAGGTAGGGCACAACGTCGCAGCGGCGCGCGGTGGCGCTAATAAGGGCGTTAGGGAGCTCAGCTCCGCCGCAGTGAGAGGCTGCAGGGGCGTGACGACGCAGGCAGGCGTACGTAGGGACGACACCGTGTTGCAGCGGCGCGGGGGCGTAAGGGTACGGTGAGGCGATGAGCTGTGTGGGGGGCGGGGACCCGCGGTACGGTGGCGTGAACACGAGGGCGCGATGCACAGGCTTGAAGGAGAGGAGTTGGCTAGCTAGTAGGTAGGTACGTGTGAAGAAAATTCTAAGGGGAGGGCCTCAAATCCGCAAATCCACTCCTGTGCAGTGAGGCCCTCTCTTGATCACTGTCACGTGGAGATGTAAGAGAATCAACGTGGAGATGAACCGAACAAAGTGGTGGTGGTGGTGGGGTGTGTGTGTGTGGGGGGTGGGTGGGGGGGGGGGTCCGAAAGGGTCAGCTGGAACAGCGCGGCGGCGATGGCGGGAAGCTGCGGAGGCTCCAGATATGTGGTGGTGTAAGTGGCGAAGCTAGAACAAAATTAGAGGGGTGCACTTCACTCTTACGGGTGCATAAACATGTATCATGGAGGTGCAAATATAGTAAAAATTTGATCAAATCATCTTCTATATTCAATTTTTTACATGCACCCCCTAAGTTAAACATAGCTTCGCCCCTAGCCTTGGAGATGGGCGGAGCTCGTCCTGTAGCGGCGGCGGAGGTGGACGAAGGCTCTGGCCAGTGCTGGGCCTGCGATCCCGTTGCCTTACAACCTCGCACTGGTCGTGCCCTTGCCGACTGCTCCTGTTCCACGCCCTCCCACCGACTGCTTCGCCGTGCCCCGCCGACCGTGGGGCTCCGACGGCGTAGGCCTCCAATGATGTGGCGCGGGTGGCCGCCTCGCTCGACTCCCTTAGTCGCTGCCGTCTTCTCCTTTTCTCGTCGCCTCGGTCTCTCCTTCGTCGGATCGGATTCCCCACTTCTTCCACGTGGCACACATCTGGGGAGGGCCTTACCGAGGAGTGTTTGAGGCCCTCCCCATATAATTTTTTTCTAGGTACATGTGCGGAGGAAGGTGGAAAGAGAAAAAATATGTGACACTGACAAACGGGCCGGGTCCCACTATTCAAATGCTAATGTGCAGCCACGTGGATAGCCAACTCAGCGTCTTCTGTCACGTAGACTATCGTATCAAGAAAATTATCTCAAAGGGTTATTTATCTTGTATAAATTAGTTCGAGTTATTAAAAGCTCGATTTTTTAGTTGAGAGCAACAATCATGTCTAATACTTGGGGAATTATCTATACTTTTTCTATATAGAAATGAAGTTTTTTAGGAAAATTTAAATGCTAGGAAAAATGGGGCAGGCATGGCGGCGTGCAGGTCGTGATGAGCGGGGAACGCGAGACATGCATGGGGTGTCAGCACGAATCATAAAGTACAATAAGATGGTTAAAATAACTAGATCTAATGGATTATTCGAATCTAAATCTGTATTCAGATACCAGAGATGTCGTATCTGTTTCCGTATCTATATCTACAAAAATCTATATTCATATCATTTTATACTTAGGAGAACAGTCTGGTCTACAATCACCTAAAAGTTGGTCAAGATTTTTTTAAATTAGTATTTTTTTGAAAAAAATTCAAATTTGTATGTCGGATTCAAAAAATTGCAAAATTAGTATCCGGTCGGCCGATCAAGTGCCGACTGGCAGCCAGTCGGCACTTGGTCGGCCGACTGGAGCCACGTGGCAGCCAGTCGGCCATCCATCGACCGACTGACGCCCGGAATATACTGCGGCGCGCCCGTGCCCTGGCCTGCTCCCACGCCCCAGCCGGTGCCCACGCCGCGCCGGCGCCGTGCCCCCTCGCCTCTCGGCCCCAGCGCGCCCCCGCGACCCCTCGCCTCCCACGCCCCCTCGTTGACCACGGGCTCGATGAGGGGGCGCGGGAGGCGAGGGGTCGCGGGGGCGCGCGCGGGCCGGGAGGCGAGGGGTCGCGGGGGCGCGCGCGGGCCGGGAGGCGAGTTGGCGCGGCGCGGGAGCAGGCCAGGACGCGGGCGCGGGCGTAGGCGCGGCGCAGCGCGGTGCAGCGCGGCTGGGGCGCGGCGCGTTCCAGCGCCAGTCGACCGATGGACGGCCGACTGGCTGCCACGTGGCTCCAGTCGGCCGACCAAGTGTCGACTGGCCGCCAATCGGCACTTGGTCGACTGGCCGGATACTATTTTTGCAATTTTTTGAATCCGACATACAAATTTGATTTTTAAAAAAAAAATATTATTTTTTTTAAAAATTCATTATTCAACATGGTATAAATACCGAAGTACGATGAGAATAAATGTAAAGAGAACATTTCTCAAGAAATTCTTAAGAGTGCTGAAATATTTTAATTTGTATAGCACATGAGTACTTTTGAAGGGATTTACACATTTGTTTCATATTTAACTGAATAATAATATAATTGTTTTTTGATTTTCAATTTCAACTCATTTGTTGTCTTTTAAGGTTTTTTCATAGCATTAATTTAACTGACTAACAAATAATTATTTTTTGATTATCACCGTTGTGTAGCACGAGCACACTACTAATCGACATTAATGTGTCTAGAAATAACTCATTTCTAACTATTCATTTTTTTAAAAAATATTTCTAACTCTTTTCATGTCCTCGTTCACAAATCAAGAAGTTATATTCCTTTAACATCTTTTATCTATCACTCCACGTACGCTAGCTCGTTCTCTTGTCAGTATGAAATCTTACTAATTAACTTAGGTTCCAACGGTTCGAACCACTTAATTTTGTGCCAATCTTTGAGATCATTTATATTAAAATTAACTTATGGATAGATGGAGCCAAAATAGATAAATAACTGACATTCATTCCAGTTTTTCCGAGCCGTTATAACACCGACAAGACTGCTAGAGGAGTGTTTTTTTCAAAACGTTTGGCGAGTGTTTTTGACTTGGCACTCAGCAAACATTAAATTTCATCGAGTGTAACATGTTTGCAGAGTGTATTTTAGATTACACTCGGCAAATGTTGGTTTGCTGAGTGTCCGATGGAATACACTCAGAAACCCTCAGGCACTCGGAAAACACGCTGTTTCCTGTAGTGAGTTGACAGCATACAGCTGATTAGGAATTTTTTCTCTTCTGTTCTATAGCTAAATAATATGTATTCTTTTATTATATTTTACATATATATGACAATTAAATCCAAAAACCAGCCATAAGAATAAATAAAAATTAAAGCAAGCAAAAAATCTATCCCAGGTTCCAAGAGAACTCGATCTTATCTGCAAGATGGTAGATTTTAGTTCAAAGGTGGGTGGCATGCATTATTGGATCTGATCAACTATATCTATCGATATGATCTCCACCAATTAATTCGCTCGCTCATCTAACTAGCTAGCTCATGCTGCCGTCTGCTATATGGTAGCTAGTAAAAGAACCTAGAAATATGATTGGCATTTGACAACCATTAGATTGCATGTGATGGTAGTTCTATAATTATATAATAGGATTGCTACGTAATTTCATTATATTAATCCTTTTATTTGCTGTCCTAATACCAGTACCAATGATTGATTTAATGTTCATTTCAATACCACAGAAACCGCCTTTAGTTACAAGTAATGAGGGAAATTAGTAACATTCATGTATCTCGTCATTATTGTTGCATTAGTAAAAGTCTATTGCACTACCATATACAAGTACTTTAGTGACAGGTGATAACCATAATTAGTGACGGACAAGTCTCCCGTCACTCTTATTGCGTCAGTAATGTGACATCAATAGTGACGGGTAAACACCCGTCACTAAATGTCAACCTCACTCTTATCGGCTCACATGTTACGACTCTTTGGTGATGGTTGACGTTTGTCACCCATCACTAATGTGTTCTTCTCGGCGATTATTGTCACCCGACATTAATATTATGATCATTTCAAAAAAAATATTTTTAGGCTGCATCCTAAATCATAGCCATGATTTTGGCAGCCAACAAATGCAACATCCAAAGCACATCACAGATAATTCATCACACTTCTAACTCATTATCTCAAAGAACATGGCTAAAACAAAGATCCATATATTAATAGCATTCCCTAACTTCTAACTAATAGCGATATCAATAGCTTGGATAGTGTTCTATCACTATGGGCAGTCTAAGGAGCATCAGGTTTACATCATCACCATGACAGCCCATGGAGAAGCACCATGGACAACATGAAAAGAAGCACCATAGGTAGCCTTAGGAGCACCACCATGGGTAGCCTTAGGAGCACTACCATGGGTAGCCTTAGGAGTGTACCACCACCTACATGGAAGTGTTAGGAGCACCACTCGTGTGAATATCCATGCCAACTTTGAGTGCGTTATCTCAAAGAAATTGGCTACAACTAGTAGTTATCTCGAAGAAATGGGCTAAAAGCAGTAGGCTAGCCAGGTTACCCTATAACAATAAAATTAAAACAAAGCTAGAAGGTTAGACAAGACAAATAACATTTTGGATGAGAAGGAGGACCTTAAGAGGAGGACGAGGAGGATTCAACCAAAGTGGCGACGAGTAGGGCGGCTACGTGTGCTAACAGTGTGGGTGCCATGGCCGACGGTGCATGTGGCATGACCGATGGTGCGGGGGGCACAAGCGATGGTGCATGTGACACGACCGATGGTGTAGAGGTGAGGAGCAATAGAGCGGCGGTGAGGAGAACGATGAAGGAGACAACGGTGACGAAAGTCTAGGGTTAGGGTTGCAAGAAATGAAAGCGTGATGATTTACTTCAGTTCCCCACCTATTTATAAGTGGGAGCCATCAGTGATGGGTGGTAGTTACCACCCGCCACTGATGATGTACATCTCAGTGATGAAAAGGGGAGTCATTAGTGATGGGTAATAATTATCACTCATCACTATAAAATCCTTTAGTGATGATGTGGCACTAACCCTAGACTTCTACCGCCGTCTTATAAGATGGCCTCATCAGTGACGGGTAATAGTTACCCATCACTATAGGGTCTTTAGTGACGGGTAACAATATTCACCCGTCACTATAGGATCCTTTAGTGACGGATGAATATGGTTACCCGTCACTAATATTATGGTATTTTTAAAAAATAATAGTTTTTAGGCTGCATCCTGAATCAAAGCGAGGACTTGGCGGTCAACATATCCAACATTCATAAACAATTTATCATGGAACACAAATAATTCAACATAGAAGATTTATAACTTAATATTACATCATACCCCAGGTTTACAACACATACATTACAACCTCAATTGCACCATTATTGATGTTGAAATGGAAGGCAAATACTATGCCAACTTCTAACGAGTTATCGCGACGAATTTGGCCAAAACATGTAGTTAGAAAGCACCGTCCATCTATTGCTTTATGTACCATAATTGAGACTGCCTCAGACCTTGCTTCTGCCACCTGAATCTTGGTGGTCTGGTGGTGTAGGTGAGATGTGATATACTTTTCACAGTACTGCCTTGAAAAGTACTATAAAATAAAATTTAAACAAAGCTAGTTAGAGAAGGTTATTTGTAAAGATGATATAGTTAATCAACGACATGTGCAAATAACTTACCACCGACTTCTTGTTGATGATCGTGTTATTTATTGTGCACACATATAACCGACACTCAGAGGATAAACCTACCACGATGTATTGCAGGAGAGCCTTCTTTGCTGGAGTTACATCTGTTGGATTGCCAAAATAACATATGTGCTTCAATTGGTACATTTGGTCGGTGTCGACCTCCCTTGCTATCCGCTTCCCCTTTCTGTTCGCAACATTGCTAGGATCCTCCACTAACATTATAATGAAATCATGATATGTACATAAACAAAATATACATGTGTAGTAAGTAATGTCAATTCTCTATGTATACAACTATCGTCATTGTCCTCCACTTTGATGGCCATTGGGGTATTCTCATCACTAAAGTTAGTGTAAAATTTAGCCATAGCTATCAATGGGGCCTGTCTCATTGTTATTACTAAATAGTCCCCTTGTGTTACGCTACCTCTTCTACTAAATTTAGGCCATCCTTTGTGAAGGTATATCCTGCCGCTGCCTCGACAGCTCACAACCTCAACCTCAGTGGTGCACTCATCTTTTGTCATTATTTGGAGGGTATTGCCACAACAAATGTTATTGTTATCACAAAATCTTTTTGATAAATACTACAATAGTAAGGTAATGTTGCTTCAATTTGTTAACACATTAAATAATATAAGTAATGTACAATTTATAAACCTGGTGATGCCCGCCGTTGCTTAGATGATTGATCTTTATTAAGCAACTATCAGGAACATTGATTGGTAAATGTAGATTGCTTGGATTTCTTGCCATATCTCTAATTCAAAAATTCAATAATAAACTTTTGGATAAATGATTTTATAAACTGAAATTTAATAGTAAGTATGAACAAACTTGTGAAAACAAATAAAGAACCTAAGTTTAATACACATCAACAAATAATCCACATTGCAACATTTTCACCAATTTCCAACATATCCACATTTCCACATCTCAACATATCAGAGGAGTAGGAGGAGAACCTTATGAAGATGAGGATGCAATCGAGGTGCAGAGGTATGAGGTAAGCGACGGAGCGGCGAGGAGCACGATGAAGGCAATAGTGTGGTGGGAGTCTAGGGTTAGGGTCAAGCGAAATGAAAGCGTGACGATTCATTTCGGGGCCTTTGCCTATTTATAAGAGGTAATCACCAGTGACATGTGATTAACTAATGTACATATTGATGCTCTTTAGTGACGGGTGGAAATATGATCCGTCACTATAGGAGGATCTTTAGTGACGAGTCATACCATGACCCATCACTAATGGGGGTGCTGATTCTTTAGTGATGGGTCCTATTGTGACCCGTCACTAATAATGCGTCATTACTTATGCATGTGAAATAGCCCGTCACTAAAAGTACATTACTGATGTGCGTATTTTACCCGTCACTAAAGCTGCGCCATTAAAGATCGTTTATGTGTTAGTGTTATTAGTGATCGGTAAACATCCATCACAATATATAGGTTCACCTATAGTGATGGGTTGACATGTACACCGGTCACTATATGTGGACCTATACTGATAGGTGCACTTATTTACCCATCACATAAGTTGGAGCTGAAAGATGCTCAAGCCTCAGCTGTCGTGCCTTGTAGAGACTGCCCATCCCATTTAGCTGACCTAGCTGATGAGAATGAAGGGTGATGAGCAGTCGAGTGTGCTTGAGAGCCTTAGAGCTGATTTGGCGCAGAACAAGCATGAGTTTGAGACTTTGATAGTTCCACCCACTTTCTGTGAGGACTGTCTATCTCTGAGAGCTGAGCTGAAGAAGCTTGAGAAATCTGCCCAAATCGATAGAGAGTGTAAGGTATGTTTGTCTCTGGTAGAGGTGCTAGCTTCTTTGAGAGAGGAATTAGCTGATGCTTAGAATGAAAATTCCTACCTCCGTTAGATCCTGATTTGGGTGAGTGCCAGAGAGCCACAAATGGGTATGATGATCCAATAGTTCAAGAGGGAAGATGGTTTTGGAGTAGGTTTCACTTATACGAAGGCTGACTTTCAGAGCGCTCTGAGTCGAGCGTTGGAGTGGAGTAAGATTACTCCTGAGTAGAGATATCCCAAGACTATATCCACTCATTCCTTCCAGGCCAGTCAAATGTGGGATGCTATCATAGAGGTCCTTGAGATTATACATATAGATTCTGTCAAACCATCGTGCAATGGTGGGGCATTTGGTTTAATTGGTAAAATGGAAAGTTTTGATTTTGTATTCATCATGCACTTGATGATAAACTTGTTAAGTATTACAGATGATTTATCATGTGCTTTGCAAAGAAAAGATCAATACATGGTTGAAGCAATGGATTTGATAATAGATGTAAAAGATCAGATACAATGCAAAAGAGATTAAAGTACCAAACATGGAAAAAAGAGGTAAATACTAGAGAGATATCTACACGTAGAAAGCAAAAGGTAACAAATATACATTTCTACAAGTTTGAGTTGTTCATTGTTGCTATTGATTCCATTGTCACCAAGATGAATCACTGTTTTAATGAAGTTAGCACTGAGTTGTTAGTTTGCATGGTTCTCTCAATCCGAGGAACTCCTCTAATTTAGATGTGGATAAGCTTGTCCGACTTGCTGAAATCTACGCTGAAGATTTCACAATAGTTGATTGTTTGTTATTAAGACATCAACTTCAAAACTTCATTCTCAATGTTAGAAGAAGTTCAGAATTATGTGGATTGAGTGATCTTGGAAAGGTGGCTGAAAAAATGGTTCAAACTGGAAAGAATAGAACTTTTCCTTTGATCTATCATCTTATTGAGTTGACTTTGATTCTTCCTATGGCAACTACATCGGTTGAGAGGATTTTTTCAGCTATGAGTCTTATAAAGACAGATTTGCGCAATAAAATGGGGACGAGTAGCTCAATGACTTGATGATTTGCTACAATGAAAAACATATATTTCGAAGTGTTCAAAATGAACAAATTATAAGACGATTCGAAGAGAAGGAAAACAACATATGTTGGTACCTAAATCAAATTTAATGGTATGCTCATTGTATTTTGTTGATCACAAATCATAATTTTGAAGTTGTTATTGTACTAATATTTAGTTATTTTGTGTATTATTGTGCAGATTACTCCGCAATCCTCATGAGTTATGAAGTGTAATTGGACATCGTTGAAACATTATATCGGTGTATTTGGTACCATATTTTTCCTTGATTCTTGTGTGTTTTAATTATTTTAACTATAAAGTGAACTAGACCCTTTAAATTCAGCCCCCTCCTATATTCTCTGTCTGGATCCGCCGCTGAGCAAGTACTTATCGTAGTTCTTAGTTGGTTCTCTTAATTTTGTGATTTTTTATTTACGCCCATTCACACCCCCTCTAGTCGCTACTCCCGGTCGTACATAAACATCCGTCACTAATAATGTTACATCACTGATTGGTCTAGAATTGCGAAGTCATTAGTGATGGGTGTCATTCCAGTCCTGTCCCTAACATACACCCTTAATTGTTTACTTTATAATTTGGTTTCAATTTATCATTACAGGCGTAAATTTTTCATTGGTACAAGCATGTATCTAATTTAAATTACAATTTTTAATTTTATTTTTTAAACTTTTTTAAATGAGGCTTACGTACTAGTTGTTCTACTATGGAAAAACAAGGGTTCACCGAGTGCCCTGACACTCCATGAACCTCTAAAACACTGCACTCGGTGAACATTGCTCAGTAAAAATTACCTCAGCAAACGCTTGTAGTTTAATTAGGTAACTAGTAGTTTAGAAATATGTATATTTTGGTACAAATCTAAAATACTAAAACCGTCTATATTTTTTGGAGTAGTACTTATTACTTATAGTTAAAGCAGCTGAGCTTTCCGGCTCCCAGGAGAGGCCACGTCATCGTCATTGCAAAAAAGTCACGAGCTGCTAGCAGTTTTGCAAAAAAAGACTTGCATTTTTTGCAATTAAGATGAGGCTCTCCTCGGAGTTTCCGCAGTTTAAAGATATTACATATAGACCCTCATGTTATTGGGAAAATTCATGCAAAGAAGATGGACTTCGTAAATTCAGACGGCGCTCTAAATTCAGGAAAAACAAGATCATTTGTGCAAGGATGACATAGCCATCTGTGGTCTGCTCATGCCTCCCTACCAACGTTGCCATTCCTCAATCCTCTCCCTGTTTACTCACGATCTATCTAACCCTCTCCGCCTCCTTGCCCTGTTCCTCGTCGGCCTCGCCGCTAGCGTCGGCGCTGACTGTTCTAGTATGTTAGAGGCCATCCAACATCGATGCAGGTATATGATGGCTAATATAGTGCAAGGAGAGCAACTTGCACAAGTGACACCTCAGTCTCATCAGCTGATAATTAGTACTATATTGATATTAATCAGGCAATTACCTACCTCAACTAATTTCCCTGGCTCCCGAATTAATTGCAAGTCTCAGTCACTCTCTCTCAGCTCAATATATATATATATATAGAGAGAGAGAGACGCATACTGGATGGATGGCCGTACGTACGTACGTATTTCCGATCACTCTACACACTACTGCATGCTACTTTTCCAACCGTTGAATCGATGTGTAACATTCATATTAATATACACACCCAGTCGTTAATTGTTCGTCCTGATAGATGCATGTACATAGTAAGTATATACGTACGAGGACGAGAAGACAAAAAACGAGTCAAGAAATATTAAAAATGACATGCATGTCGATCAGTTTGGAAAATAATCTCAAGACTACTATAGACGGGGAACAGGCTCTATTTATTGACCCAGCTCGACGCTGACGTGGACGTGTCAACTAGGCGTCCATAATCCACTACTTGATGCTATTGCTAGGGCGTCGACGAGCGAGCTGCTGGCTATCCGATCCATCTATCTCTCTAGCTTGCATTGTGTATAAATACGTACGTGCTCCTTGTGACCATTTTTAATATATGCAGCAGCAGCTAGCAGCTAACAGCTAGAGTGTGAGCTGAGAGATCTTGGCGTACGTCTCATCAGCCAGTAAACAAGGTACTATAATTATTTGCTTTAATTTGCATGTGTTCCATTATTCCATATATGCTACCTAGCTAGCTTGGTATACACGTTATATAAATATCACAGATTTATTCTTGGCTCGATATGATCCTTAATTAATTACATCTGTGAGGTATGTGTTAAAAGAGAGCACACTCAGCTAGCTCACTTGTGTATATATATATGCAGCGAAAAATAGAACAGTTGTATATGCTAAAAATTATTTTTTTTGGACGCCAAACTTCATGTAATAACATGCATATATATGGATCTGATTGTTTGTGTAATCGTAATAGATAGGAACTGATAGATGTATTTTTGCTATTTCAAACAATTATGGTGGTGGTTTGCTGGTGCTTGTGTGTGTTAATTAAGTAATTTGATGTTTAGCTAAGCTAGGTATCGATCGTTGTGGACGTCGTCATGTCGTACGGGCACGGCTGCCATGACAAGGACGACGAGAAGAAGAACGGCTCCAAGGCGGTGACCCTCCTGCTCCGCCTGGCCACGCTGGGGCTGTCGCTGTCCTCGTCGGTGATCATGGCCACGGCGAGCGCGTGCATCATCGTCCAAATCAACGGCGTCAGGGCGACCGTCACCTACAAGAACTTCCCGCCCTTCGTCTACCACGTCGGATTCAACATCGCCACGGCCGTCCTGGAGAGTGCGTCGATCTACCTGAACCTCAGTTACGGCGGCGGTGGCGGCGACGACGACGACTACGGCCAGTCCGGTAAGAAAAATAAGCTCTCCGGGATCCTCCTCACCGTGTTCGACGTCGCCGCGCTGGCGCTGAGCTACACGGCGACGGGCTCCATCTTCGCCGCAGGGTCGGCGTACTGCCCGCAGCTCCGCTCATGCTCCGCCGCCGGCAGCTTCTGCCAGCAGGTGAACCTGTCAAAGACCCTCTCGCTCGCCACCAGCGTCTCCGTCGGCCTCTCCTCCGTCACCAAGGTCGTGTCGTTGCCGTTCTTCGTGGACAGCCAAGAGCGACGCCCTGGAGTAGGCGCCGCAGGTGAGGTCGATCTGCACCTCGACGGCGACGATCGACGTGATGACGCGTCGGACGCAGGCCGCGAACGCACCGATCATCCTGTCATGCTCGTCGTTCCGGACGGCGTGGACGCCGGAGGTGTGGCCGTGGAAAAAAGAGAAACGTTTCGACCTCTCACGAGTCACCAGAATCTTCAGACATTTGTTAGGGAAAAAAATGAAGAAACGTTTCGACCTCTCACGAGTCACGAGAATCTTCAGACATTTGTTAGGGAAAAAAGTGGAGAAACGTTTCGACCTCTCACGAGTCACGAGAATCTTCAGACATTTGTTAGGGAAAAAAGTGGAGAAACGTTTCGACCTCTCACGAGTCACGAGAATCTTCAGACATTTGTTAGGGAAAAAAGTGGAGAAACGTTTTGACCTCACACGAGTCACGAGAATCTTCAGACATTTGTTAGGGAAAAAAGTGGAGAAACGTTTCGACCTCTCACAGTCACGAATCTGCAGGACAACAGACATTTGTTAAATGTTAAGTATTATGGATGAATCATACCCGAAGATTACATGGTAGTTGTGAGATTGCTCGACACATACATAGAGGTTGAGGAAAAGAAGAAAATATATTACAAAGCAATCCTACCCTTCTATCTATGAGAACTACATATTATCTAATAGTGATCGGCGACGTAGTGCACGGTTCTCCACGTCGTGCGTCGTGCGAAACCGAAGGCGTGGACGGGGTACTTGGGGTGGATGGTCTCCTGGAAGATGGTGTGGTCGTCGCCATCAGAAATGAGGATGATGAAGCCCACGCGGGCACTCTTCTCCTCCTCCCACCGTGTGAAATGAAATCATGTGATGAAAAATTGATTTATATTGAAATTTGCATACAAAGTGATTAGTGTAATGACATGTATCATATGCTTTTGTGATGGTACGTGTTGACACTAAAATCTCCTAACAAAGCATCAATCAATACTGACGTCGATCCGATGATCCAAAGACGCATAGACGCTCGGTGTAGCCCTCCAAATGCCACATGGTGTCGACGCCGTATTCCGATGACCCTCGACTGTGACAAGGGAAACTAGGGGGTGGAGTCACCGGGAAATTAAATCATGCCACAAGAGTGTGATCCAATCGACCAAATAGATAGGGGGCGGTCAGAACGGCCAAGGCGGCCCGGTTAGACTGACTGAACGTCGACGGTCAAACCCGTGGTGCGAAGGTCAAAGCAATCGGACCAGCCAGAAGGGGGCTGGTCGGATCGACTATACACGGCCTGTCAGACCGACCGTACTGCGGCGGTCGGACCGGCGACAAGGCCCGGTCAGACCGGCAGGTGCCGACGGTCGGGCTGAAAAGCAGGGAGAAATCCGCCTCGGCTTGCCGACACACATGCCAACGATGATGGCTTGACACAGTGACTTCTTGGCGATGGAAGTAGATGCCTTGGCCCCTGCAAAACACACAAAAACAGTGACAACTCGGTCAAAGAACTGAATTGTCGGGGTAAACCGATAAAAACCCATTATGAGGGCGAGACGGACGAGTCAAAATTGAATCGACAAGGATTACCATGATTACGACTTGACAAACAGTGGGTTTACAGCACAAACCAGCAAAGATGGACGAGCTATGGATAAATCTAGGGCAAAAGGATAGTAGATTGAATTATTGAAAAATAAACGATTCTATGGAAGTAGATTAGATTGGAATACAGTTTCCTTTGAATCGGCCTTGCCCTATATTTATAGGGGGTGATCTTGTCATCTCTAGGCTTAATTCTTACCCTATATTGATTAGGGTATGAGTCCAAGTCGTTAAAAATCAATTAGAGGTAAAAATACCCCGAGATTAATTAAATTGCATCAGACTTGGACCTAGATGGTCTAATCGAGCCCATACAGCCAGTCTGACCGGGGTATCATGGCCGGATGGACCGGCCTGTGCCAGGGAAAACACATTTTCGGCCAAAAATATAAATTTCAACAATTTTGACAATCAGTGCCAAATTTTTCTATCAACACATGCCCCCTGCCTTTTGGCAAACTAGTGAGCAAAAAACACTATGGGCTAAGGGCGATATACTTTATATCGACCATACGACACCTCAAGCATCTTTCCACACACTTGGGAAGTACTTTTTCAAATACCTTCCATTAAGATCTCTACGAAATTGCTCTCCTTGCAAAGACTCTAACAAATATGCATTACCTAGAGCGATTTCAACAATATTAAAAGGACCTTCCCAACTAGGTGATCACTTTCCAAACTTCGCACTTTTAGTGCCTACAGGCAAAATCGTCGTCCAAACTAAGTCATCAACCTGAAATGATTTTGCTCTTACTTTCTTATTGTAAGCTCTAGCTACTCTTCGCTTGTGTATTTTTAGCCTCTAGAGCTCTTAATCTCTTATCGGTCACTTCCTCCACATTATCTTTCAAGAGAATTTTATAATCACCGATCGATAAGCCATCTTGTTTAAGCAATCCCAAAGAGCCAGGATTCACCTCTACTGGTAAAACGACTTCCTGCCCATATACCAACTCATATGGGATCACCTTCGTAGCACCATGCTTTGCTATTCTGCTTGCCTATAACGCTTCAGAAAGCACCTCATGCCACCTTTTAGGAATCCCCTTGATATTTTTCTTAATAAGCTTAATAACAACCTTATTAATAGACTAGCTCGACCTGACCATTGGCCTGAGCAAAGTATGGCGAGGAGTTTATCAACTTTACACCATATGATTTGGCAAAACCTCTTACTTATTTATAAACAAATGAAACACCCTAATATGTAGTAAGAGTTTGGGGAATACCAAATCTATGTATAATGTGTTTCAAGATGAAATCAATTACCTCGTTGTGAGTCATATTCTTGAGCGGCACGGCCTCAGTCCATTTGGTGAAATAATCCGTAGCCATAAACACGAACCAATGCCCTTTTGAAGAAGGAGGATGTATTTGGATGATGAAGTCCAAGCCCTAACCTCAGAACAACCATGGTTTAATAATAAGATTCAGTATTGATGTAGGAGCAAGTTAAATATTACCAAACCATTGACATGCTTCAAATTTTGCTTATTTCAATTTATATGGTACAATTTAGATGGGGCTAGATTGGGTCATGCAAAAGGACTCGAGGCATAGCTTCCAATAGTCATCCACATGTTTCTCTACCTCTGCTCTTTGCTCATCGATCAATGCCTCCTAGGTGACCGGGATGATGTTATTGTGGTTGAGTTCACCCGCCATGGTTTGAGTTGTTTGAAGATGGTCCACCGAGCATGCCAAAAAGTGTGTTGGTGTCGTTTTTGGTCACCCACATGGTCTGGAAGATCTGTTTAACTCTAGTGAAGGTCCTACAATCTTGAAGGTTTTGGGTATGCCAATCAGTTTGACCCTATAACTGATAAGGGACATGAAAACATTAGTAGCAATGTCGATCGTCTATCAAGTCGATAACCATGATAAGATATGATGTAATCCTAAGCAACTGTGCCTATCAGCTATTGAGTCGATGGCTAGGACCAGACCACAAGGTCGGTTATACGATCGACCAGTACATAGAATCACGCCACCGGACCGATGTACGGGTGAGCGGCATGTTGTGCGTGAGGGTCAATGAATAATCCCCGTTGCTGATAAAATATAACGTGGAATTGAAGATAACCTATCAGCTTATATTCTGATATAACCTAAACTTAGTGTGCTAGAAGATGTATCTACACTATTAAATTATCATAACAACAAGATTGGACATAATCAAGATAGTCGCTAGATCATGAATAACTCATAATACTTCAACATGTTGGGCATACTTTATTCATATGAATGATGTATAACATAAATCAAATACAATATATCAAGATGTCAAACTTAACCGATGAAGCCTCAAAATACGATATCGAATCTACATCAATCTAAGAGATCGTAGTGATGCAGCCTTAGACATAGCCTATACACCAAGATAAACCAACAATCATACTAACCGAACCAATATCTCCCAAGAGATCAAAATGATGCATCCTTGAATGACACCGATTTAGCCAATACAATCGTCGGGGTGGCGGGACTCACCGCTTCGCCGAAGATCAAAACGATGCAGCCTAGCTTCGAGTGCCAAATCCTGCTGGGATTAACCATGAATAAATAGGGGTGGCGATACGCTGAGAGTAGTTTTGTAGTTGTTTAGTTGATGTTCCTTTAATTTACCTAATATATACATATTTATAGTCTGGAGTCTTTCTGTCCAATATAATCCACATTGTAATCGATTCTAGCTTTATCTCTAGCTTCTTCATCTCTATCGGCTCCTTCATATCTGGTCATGCATAAAAATACAAACGGACTTCTTTGACCAATCTTTGACCTGAACTCTTTGACTTCTATTGACTGCACTTTACTCCTGCTAGGCCTGGGCTTAACCAACTTATAGCGTCAAAAGCAGCATGGCGATGGGCATGATGACGGGATGTGGCGATGATGCGGCGGTGACATGGCACTGTTTAGGGGAGGCAAGAGGTAGGAGGAATGGAGGAGGAAATATTATGATAGGTCTCGTGTTTTCAAGACATTATTTGATTTTTTAAAATTAAAAACCATTAAGATTCACATTGTCGATCGAGTGTCGCAACCTAGATTTTTCAAAAATTCTTTCAATTTAATGGGTAATACATAAAATTAAACTCAAAAATATGAATATAATTTTTTTAATAAATTTTTGTTCATTATTTCATGCACTTGCCATTCAAATTTTGCATCTTTCAATTTATATGGTAGAAACACACTTAATGAATTAAAAATAGTAAACTAACCCCAAAATACTACATTTTTACATGATTTAAACTATATTGCATTTTTATTGTAGCAAAAGTGTCAAGTACAAAAATAACCATTGACTTTCTTTCAAACCCAACCCATTTCTTCTTTAAACCCTAATTACTTCTTGGAAAATCTTCGATTTCTTAACATCATACATGACAACTTTCTCGAAACTTTTTTAATTTTTATCACAGTAACTATGTATCATATCACAATTCCATGGCATGTATAGTGTTTTCAGACTTCATTTTATTTTTTTAGAATTAAAAACTATTGAGCTCCACATTTGCTGATCGAGTGTCGCAATATAGGTTATTCAAAATTTCTTTTGATTTTGTGGATAAGTCCTAAAATAGTCTCAAAAATATAAATATGATTTTCTATAAATTTTGGTTCGTAATTTCGTTCATGCAGTTGCAGTTCAAATTTTACCTATTTCAATTTAAATCCTAAAAACATACTTAATGAATTAAAATAGCAAAATGACCTAGAAAAATAAAAAAAAATTACATTAAATAAGATATATTGTATTTTGAGTGTAGAAAAATTTTCAAGCTCAAACCATGTTACAAATATCACATAGGATAGAAACATTCTTTGTCACAAAATAATGACTTTTTGGGTTTGCCAGGTTTTTTTTTTGAAAAATACTCGACAAACCCGGAATTTATTTTTGTCTGCCCAAACACGCCATTGTGACGTCCATTAGTACTGATTTTTTCTGAGTGTATTTTTCTGGTGCACACAATAAACAATTGGTTTGTCGAGTGTGTTTATAGTTTGCCGAGTATTTTTTAAAAAACACTTGGCAAATTCATCTTACCGAGTACCCGAAATAATGTAGTCGGTAAAGTTTTTGACACTTGGTGAAGATATAGTTTCCCGTAGTATTCGATGTTAATCTAATTATTAGGTGACTGATATATAAGAAAAAAATCAATCACTTTGTAAATATAAATTATAGTTACCAAGTTCCTTCTTAATAATTCACACATTTGCTGCAGTCGTCTAGAATTGTCCGAACGGATTGATTATTAGAGAGAAAACGTCGCCGTGTATGAACACTGATGCTTTGCTCTCTGAATCTTGTGATCTCCTTATTCTGATGTACAAATAATGGGCCTAAATATTCAGAGGCAATTGAAGTATGGATGGAGCAAAGCAGTCCAGAATTGATGCAAAGCATGCATGAAAAGATAGCAAAATAATGCTTCTGCAACACCCAAGGAAACATGCAAGGCACAAGAAATGGGTTACATATATACTCGTCATGCTTACTCGTTTTCACTCACATGATTAGTTAATTTGTTAGCAAATTAAAGGGAATATATTTGCATCTATATTGCATGTGATGGTAGTTCTATCATTAATTTCATTATATTAATTCTTTTGCTGTCTTACTACCAATAATTATATTGATTTAGTACCATTTCAATACCACAGAACCGCCTTAAGTGACAATTCAAGCACTACCGGAAAATGAAAATTCGCCGAGTGTCACATTGTTTGTCGAGTGTATTATTTCGGGCACTCGGCAAACATGTGTTTGCCGAGTGTTTTTCAAAAAACACTCGGCAAACTAAAAACGCTCGGTAAATCAATTGTTTGCCGAGTGTTTTTTGAAGATACACTCGGCAAACAATGATTTTAACGGGCACGTCACGGCGCCGTTCTTCTGCGGTAAAAAAAAATTGAGGATTTGCCGAGTGTTTTTTGAAAAACACTCGGCAAACAATTTTTTTATTATTTTATGTGAAACCATGTTTCAACTCTATGTGGTATTTGCAATTTCTTTTTAACTTGAATTTTTTTCTGCAGTGACAATACAACATATATGATCCCTTGTAAAATTTTCATATTTTTAAAGTCATTTAGCTATTTTTTATTCATTAATTATGTTTCTAGGATTTAAATTGAAATAAGTGAAATTTGAACTACAAGTGCCTAAAATAATAAACCAAAAATTATGGAAAAATCATATTCATGTTTTAAAGTCTATTTATGGTTCTTATAAACTGAATTAAAAGAAATTTTTAACAATTTAGGGTGTGACGCTCGTTCAACAACGTGAAGCTTAATAGTTTTTTAATTATAAAAAATCAACTAAAGTCTAAAAAACATGAGACTTGTCATGGTGTTATTATATGATACATAGATGCTGTGATAAAAAATAAAAAATATTTCGAGAAAATTATCACGTAGAGTGTTTAGAAATTGTAGATTATGAGATAAGTGATTAGGGTTTAGAAAAGAAATGAGATAGGTTTGAAAGAAGTTTGATAGGTAAATTATTTTTTGTACTTGAAATTTTTTCTACAATAAAAACACAACACATATTATCTCATGTAAAAATTACACATTTTTTTGATTCAGTTTGTTATTTTTAAATTATTCAGTATGTTTCTAGAATATAAATTGAAATAGGTGAAATTTGAACTACAAGTGCCTCAAATAATAAACAAAAATTTATAAAAAATCATATTCATGTTTTTAAGTCTATTTAGAGTTCTTATCAACTGCATTGAAAGAAATTTTGAATAATTTAGGGTGCGACAGTCGTTCGACAACGTGAAGCTTAATAGTTTTTTAATTATAAAAACAATCAAATAAACTCTAAAAAACATTATACTTGTCATGTTATTATTATATGATTCATAGAGTCTATGATAAAAATTAAAAATGTTTCGAGAAAATTATCACGTATAGTGTTTAGAAATAGGAGATTACTAGAGGATTAATTAGGGTTTAGAGAAGAAATGTGATAGGTTTGAAAGAAGTTTGATGGCTAAATTATTTTTTATACTTGAATTATTTTCTATAATAAAAACACAACACATATTATCTCATGTAAAAATTCCACAATTTTTTGGTTCAATTTGTTATTTTTAAATTATTAAATATTTTCTAGAATTTAAACAAAAATAGATTAAATTTGAACTGCAATTGCATGAAATAATAAACAAAATATTATTAAAAAATCATATTTATGTTGTTGAGTTTATTTTTAGTCCTTATACAATATAATTTTATAACTTCTATCGAGGAAAATATTGTAAAACAAATTAAACAAAAATAAAAAATAAAATAAAAAACTCTTTGCCGAGTGCCAAATTTGAGGCACTCGGCAAAGATTTTGGGTTTGCCGAGTGCAACACTCGGCAAACCAAAAAAATCTTTCCCGCTCGGCAAACCAAAAAAATCTTTCCCGCACAAATTTTCAGCCAAATTTCAAAATTGGCGCACTTTTTTTTCAAAAATTTCAACAATTTTCTTTTAAATTCCACCCCTCCTCTCCTTCTCCCTCCACTCTCCTCTATCTCTTCCCTCCCACCGGCGCCCTCTCCCCTAGCCACCGAGCTCCCGCCTCGCCGGCTGCCAGCCCTGTCGCCCCTGGCCGCCCCGCCCCGCCGCCACGGCCTCCGCCCCGCCGCCCCTGGCCGCCCCGCCCCGCCGCCACGGCCTCCGCCCCGCCGCCCCTGGCCGCCCCGCCCCGCCGCCACGGCCTCTGCCCGGCCGCCCCTGGCCGCCCCGCCTCGCCGCCACGGCCTTCGCCCCGCCGCCCCTGGCCGCCCCGCCCCACCGCCCCTGGCCGCCCCGCCTCGCCGCCACGGCCTCCGCCCCGCCGCCCCTGGCCGCCTGCGCCCACGCCGCGCCCACGCTGTCCGCACCGTGGCCACGCCCGCGCCGTGCGGCCACGCCCGCGCCCGTGGCGCGCACAACTTTTTTTTATTTTACACTAAATTCTTTGTCGAGTGCTTTCTTTTGGCACTCGGCAAACCAACCGTTAAAATTTTACCATTCCGTTTGCCCCTCTTTTTCGCCGAGTGCCAACTTTTACACTCGGCAATACATGTTCGCCGAGTGTCCGAGATTTTACACTCGGCGAAGTGTTGTTCGCCGAGAAATTTTTTGCCGTGCGTCATTCGCCGAGTGCAATACTCGGCGAAGCCTTTGCCGAGTGTAAACAAGGCTTCGCCGAGTGCTTTTGGCACTCGGCGAACAAAGGTTCTTCGGTAGTGAAGTAATAAGGGTTATTAGTAATAGTCATGTATCCCATCATTATTGTCGCATTAGTAAAAGTCTATTATTAGTAATTGATAAACATCCACGTGTGTAGAATAATTATTCTACACCGACCACGGAAGTACTATTTTTAGTAGTAGATTTTCTCAGTAGAATAGTAATTCAGTACTACTTTTTTCTTAGTAAAAGATTTTTCAGTAGAATATATATTCGACGCACGTGGTGTACGTAGGATAGTATTTATATATATATACATGCAGGTATTTATTTATACCTGTCAGTGATATAAAGTTCGCATTATAAAAATAGATATTTATCATGCATGTGAACTTTATAGTTTGGTTTCAATTTATCATTACAGTCGTAAAGTTTCCATTATTCGTACGAGCAGGTATATGATATAAAGTACAAATTTTAAATTTAATTTTTAAAGTTATTTTAAAATGAGGCATTATTGTAGTACGTACGTACTAGCTCTAGTTGTTTGATGTTAATCTAATAGGTTAATATAAGTGACTAATATATAAGAAAAAAATCATTCACTTTGTAAATATAAATTATAGTTACCAATTCATGTTAATTCCTTCTTAGTAATTTACACATTTTGCTGCAGTAGTCGTTCCTAGTTATTAGAGAGAAAACGTACGTCGCCATGTATGAACACCTGATGCTTTGCTCTCTGAATCTTCTGATCACCTTATTCTGACGTACAAATGGGCCTAAATATTCAGAAGCAATTGAAGTATGGATGGAGCAAAGCATTCCAGAATAGATGCAAAGCATGCATGCATGAAAAGATAGCCAAATAATGCTTCTGCAACACCCAAGGAAATTAACGTGCAAGGCATGCAGAAGAAATAGGTTTATCAATTTCATTCCGGTATAAGTCGGATTGGCCGGTATGTACCAATCCACCATTTAAATTGGTACATATTAAGTGGCGTACTGTTTCGGTTTCAATACTAGATGGCTAATACCGGCCGATATCAGTACATACCGATCAAAATTGTATTTTATTTTATTTTTAATATGTGTTACGTATTACTTACATTAAGCTACATATTATATTGTATTCAAGCTATACACTATATTTAAGATATCGATGTATTCAAATATATCATATTTAATCATATTAATATATATATATATTCTAAATATATTTATATTGTTTTATTAGACCCTAAAATAATACATCGGTATCGTCTAGTGCCAAAATATTTTGTTCCAAAACCGGAATTAAATTAACAAGTTTGTCAAGTCATCATGCATGGATGCAAGGGTCTTTTGGTAATCTCACCCCACAACGAACAAATCTGATTGAAAACGCACTATAAATATGCAACCATTCTTCTCATCTATAGCATCAATATAATCAAAGTCTCATCACAACTAACCCACAGCTTGATCGATATTCATCATCGTCGTCAGCTCTAGTATATATTATATATACAGGAGAGATATGTCGTCTCAGGTAGGTAATCGATCGATCGAATTATATATACTTTAATCTCTTTAGAAACTGCAATAATACTTGTTTATCGATCTCAGCTTGATATTCATCGTCAGCTGTAGTGTAGTGTGTGTATATATACACAGGACATGATTATTACGCATGTAATAAACCAAGCTAATTATTAATTGGTTAATTTTTCCGATGATCATTTCATGTATATGCATAAAGATATTATCAAACAAAAAAAATAACAAGAACAGTTTGATATATATGATGGAGCTCGATCGGACGGTTGCTTTGCGATTCGTGCATCCCGTTTTTACGTGTGTGGCGCCAACTGCATGCCAAGCTCATGCATGCATGCATGCATGGTCGTCGATATGATATGATGCAGGCTGCTGCTGCCGAAAGCAGGATGAGGCTGACGGCCTACGCGAAGGTCGACGCGACCCATGGCTTGCCCAAGTGTCGTCACCCTGGCATCCCCGTCCTGGTGCGCGTCGTTGCGCCGCCGTCGCCGACGTCACAGCTGCCGCGCGTCCCGGTCGACCTCGTCGCGGTGCTCGACGTCAGCGGCTGTGGCGCCAGTAGCCAGCTGCAGCTGGTAAAGACGGCCATGGAGCTCATCATCAAGAAGCTTAGCAATAACGACGACCGCCTCGCCATCGTCACCGAGAAAGATGCCTCCTCCTCCTCCTCCGGCGCCAGCAAAGATGGCTCCACCACCGAAGAAGCTAGGAATGATGCCGCCACCATCGCCAAGAATCCAGCTGAATTCATGGAGATGAATGTCGCCGGACGAACGAAAGCCACCGCGCTGGTTCAGTCACTGGCTCTCACCGGTGACAACAAGCAGCTGAGCTGCCTGAGCATAGCTTTGGAAAAGGCCGTCAAGGTAAACTCACAACACTATATATTTTTTATTTAAAAGAGACCAGATTTATTATTGGAAAAAATGAAGGGTAAAACATATAGATTTTACTAAGTTTAAATAAAAAATATTAATAAAACATATATAATATTTAATAAATAATTTATTAAGACATTTTTAATATAGATTTAATAAAAACTAATTTAATGCGGTAGTTTTAATATATATTTTATTATAAGTAAAATTTGTTAAAATGACTTATAAAAAATATGAATGAATGTTTATTAGCTATTGGAAGGGCGAAACGACGGTGAGAAGAAGAACAGAGCGGGCTTCGTCGTCGTCATCTCCGACCGCGACGACCGCACCATCTTCCGCATGTCTATGAACCCCGACTACTCCGTCCACGCCTTCGGCTTCCGCGACGCGCGCAACGCCAGGGTCTTGCACTACATCGCCAACAGCTCCACCGGCACCTACGGCATCCTCAACAAGGACGGCGGGGGCATCCTCAGCCAGGCCTTCGAAGCCAGCATCAACAACATGACCTCCATCGTCGCTGTCGAGGTTAAGGTTGAGATCTCGTGCGACGAGTCGACGGCGACGCTGTCGGCCATCGATTCCGGCAGGTTCAAGGCGGACATCAATGCAAACAAGAAGAGCGGCTCCATCACTGCCGGCGCGCTCCAGGCCGGAGGCGAGAGGCGCTTCATTGTCTACGTGGACGTCGTGCCGCCGGAGCCGGTCGTGGACGACGACGTTGACGAGGCGTCGAGCGAGCTGCGTACCATGAAAATGAAAGTCAAGTACGTGTACGCCAGACGTTTGCACGAAAAGGACACGGAGAACGATGATGGCGTGGTCACCGTCGTCAGAAAGGGCGACGGCGGGTCGAGGGAGGTGGCGGCGGAGCTTGTCCGCGTCGGGGCCGCAAGGATCGTCGGCGACATTCTTGCAAAGTACAGGGAAAATGGTAAGGCACGCGCCGAAGCCGCCGATGAGCTGCGCAAGAAGTGGCATAGCCTCAAGAAATCGGAGTACGGCAGCGAGGCCGCCGGCCTCATCTCCGACCTTGAGGCGGAGATGGAGAAGATGGAGGAGAGCATCGAGCACCCGTCCTCCGGCCTGTCCTACATGCTCTCCTGGCAGACGTGCCACTCCCTGCAGCACCTCGCTCCTACCACTACCACATTAACGGGAACAACGCTGCCACCGCCGCGGCATTCGTCGTCGCTGACGGCTTTTCGTAAGCCCTCGTCGTCCAAGAAGCGCAAGTACGAGCGGTCGTACACCGCCGGAGCCGGTGAGGAGCTGCCGTTGATCGAACAGCGGCTAGCGTACTGGTCGAAGGTGAAGCGCGAGCTGCCGCCGATGCATCGCCCCGGCAAGTGCGCGGACCACCTGATGAGCGTCTTCCAGCAGGCCTCACATGAGTCCATCGATCGCGCCATGTTCCACGACGTCTTCCTGGTATTATACTTTCATCTCAATCGTCTAATCTTTTTTATTATACTTTCACATCATATGTGAATGATATTTGAACAGAGCGCCGTCGTGCACGCCACCTGCACCGGCCGGAGGTGCTCCAACTCCGGCGGAGAGTGTTTATGTGCGTCCGAGACGACGACGGAGAATGACGACGACCAAGAATGATCAATCTGCATCGACGACTTATCAGTTATATATTATATATCACTATATATATATATATATATATATATATATATATATATATATATATATATATGTGATCGATCGATCGATCTGCATGAAGATATATATCATCCACAACTAAATATGATTAAATATTTCATAAATAAAAAGATCACGCATGTATATGGATGATTATATATATATATATATATATATATATATATATGATGAATAAAAAGAGCTACCTCATAATTAAACAGAGATAAGCAATGGGGTAGTCCATGTGTTTTGGCTGTTCTGTATGTTTGTTCTTGTAATAAGTAGGTAGCGCTATGGGGCGTTGCGAGAAAACCCTACTGGTATGTTTTTTGTTTATCTCTGTTTGTCGCGATGTAAGAGACCTGTTATGTTATTTCTTTAATGGAAATAGGGGAAATCTTACCGGATTTCTCTAGTTCAAAAAAATTAATTATATGCACATACGTACGTAGTATTAGCTAAGATCGTACTATCTTCGTTGATTTTTTTAAATGACTATTGATGTTTTTTCATAATATTTGACCATTCTTTTATTTAAAAAATTTATGTAAATATACAAAAATTTATCTAATACCTTATCTATTTTCAAGATAAATAGGACAATACGCTTTCTAGCTCCTCAAAAAAAAGAGAACTTTTAAATTTTACGATATAAAAATTTAGACTATTTGTTGATTCTGGAATTATATAAAATATATTGTATTTGTACTGTAATATATATATATATATTATGTCATCACGAATTTCGAGGCAGACATGCAATCGTTGCCTGGGAAAATGGATCAAAGCGGTCTACTGTCGGCAGAGAAGATCTGAGCCGTCCGTTTGAGATCTGGGGATAGATGGCGATCCTTCCACTTTCATTTTTGTTACCTGTAAAGATGGACATAGGCCTTCGTTCTTTGCTGTATACATGATTTATATCATTCGATCATGTGCCGTCCGTGCATGTAAGATTATAGGGACCGCCGTTAATTTCCAGAACGTCAGAAATGTCATAAAATTTCGTTATTTGCTTATATGTCATAATTATTCATAGAAAGATTCTTTTATGTCATTTAGGTCCACCTACAGAGTACTGTATTTCGCAAATAACCATATTACCCTGCACTTGTTCTGACTTGATCATATGCAGTGTTGTGTCGTACGTGTTGTGTTGATCTTAATTAGATTCAAAGAAAGCATATATAAACACGAGACAAGAAACGTACTCCCTCCGGTACACAAAAACAAGCCGTTTTAGGTTTGTATCAAGAGTTTGCTAAAACATGTCGTTTTGCATTTTATTGTGTATTTTGGACAACTATACCCCTCAAGTAGTACTACTTCTTTCTTGTTTTTTGTGCTATGTTTACTCTAGCTCTCAAGTAGTACTATTTTTTTCTTGTTTTTCATACTGTGTTTACTTTAGGACCCAACACTCTCAGACCCTACAGATTTCATATCCTAGGATCACTAAGTTCTATGGTAGATACCTCAAGGGTAGACCAATCGAGGATAGTCGAGAGGAGAACTAGGTAGCCTGGTCACTAATAGCCTAATGCTAAAATCCGAGTGGCCACTATCACTATCACTGTAGACGTGATAGAATTGCCTGCTCAGAGTTCGATAGTTGTCCGTTAACCCTAAGGGTTCAACCTCTTTATTTAAACATTTTGCCAAGGCCTAATAATGTAGACTCATAGGCGAAGGTCTTGAAGATATGGTGTCACATCACCCTCGACTATGTGGGAGTGGGAACCCTGAGTTCTAGAACACCACATCAGCAAGCTCCTCAATCGTAGTTCTCCTCTCCTTATGTTGCTCTTCATAGTTTGGATGGAAAAATGCAATGGTGAGTATAAACATACTCAACTCAGCAAGCGTGATTATTTTTTCAAAACATAATAAATAAGAGATTATATAATTAAATTGGTTTCTTAATCTTCATGTACGTACAAATCCAAAACAACCTATAATAAATCATAATCATCAGAGAGGTATATATATTGTGACAACTTTTCATTAAATCGAGTTATGCATATGTGCCACCGTTAGGACACTGGGGCGGTGTGGCGAGGCCGGTTAGGGCGGCGGCGCTTGGCCACTTGATGAGGGCCGGAAAGGCTCGGCAACTGGACTGGAGAGGCGAGGCGAGGCGACGGGGCTGGGGCGGAGAGGCCGACGGGTGGCGATGGGCCGATGGGTGGCGTAGCGTGGCCGCTTAGTGCGGCCCTAGGTGGCAAGGTCGCTTGGGGCTTAGCCCAACGGCGGTGTGGCATGCCAATGATGGGGCAGGGCAGTAGTGGACATGCTCATTTTCTTTAGTCATGCCCCTACCAAATAAATGGTTAAATTTTATTTGGTACCTTTCTGATACCTTATACCCGGTGGGTGGTATATCTTCTTAAGGATAATAAAACTCTTTAACAAAGAAAGCACAAGTAGGTGCATGTGCTGCTCAGCTGGATAGGAAGTAATAAATCTGATTTAAACTAAAGTTAGCTAAAGTGTAAAGCCATCAAAATAAGAGAAACTAATCATGCTTGCAGACATGGTCCAACTGTACACATGTACTATATTTTGTATCCAATTAAATCACATGCAATGTTGTCATCTCATTCTCATCTATATATAACCAACCAGCAATCATATGATCTTCCTTAATTAATAATTAGCTGTTCTTGCACACATATTCTACAGCATGTCTTGTGTCTGCAACAACATCCATCTGGTAATTCATGTTGATTTGTTTACATTTGAAGAGTGTTTGCTTGCATGAATTATTGTGATGATCATATATGTTACAGAAAAATTGTAACTTGTGTATTTTCAGAAGTATATTTTGCATGTTTTAATCTTGTTTTTATGCAGTCTCCCGTAGTGTCAGCTCTGGCGAACGGCAAGGTGCAGCTGAGCACCATGGCGAGGGTGGACGCGATCCCTCGCCGGGAATGTCACTCGCGGCTGCCGGTGCTGGTGCGTGTCTCCGTGGCAGCGGCGGAGGTGCGGCGCGTCCCTGTTGATCTTGTTACGCTGCTCGACATCAGCTGCGCTGGTGGCGCGCCGGCGAGGAGGCTTGATCTGGTGAGGACGGCGATGGATCTCGTCATCGGGAGGCTCGGCGCCGAGGACCGCCTTGCCATCGTGCCGTTCCACTCGTCCGTCGTTGACTCCACCGGCCTCATGGAGATGTCCGTCGAAGGGCGGAGCGTCGCCACAAGGAAGGTGCAGTCGCTGGCTGTCTCCGGCGCCACAAAGCTATTCCCGGCGTTGAACATGGCAGTCGAGATACTGGAAGGGCGGCGGTGGGAGGAGAAGAGCGCCCGCGTGGGCTTCGTCATCCTCATATCTGACGGCGACGACCGCACCATCTTCCGGGAGACCATCCACCCCAAGTACCCTGTCCACGCCTTCGGGTTCCGCGGCGCGCACGACGTGAGGGCCGTGCACTACGTCGCCGACCACACCTCCGGCGTCTACGCCGTGCTCAACGACGAGCACGACAGGATGACCGACGCGTTCACGGCCTGCGTCCGACGCGTCACGTCCGTCGTCGCCGTCGAGGCGCAGATCGACCTCATTTGCGGCGCCTACTCCAGGGCGTCGCTCTTGGCTGTCGACGGTGGCCACTACAAGTCCTACGTGGATGACAACCGGAGGTCTGGATTCATCTACGTCGGCGCTCTCTGCGCCGGCGACGTCAAGAACTTCCTCGTGTACGTGGACGTCGACCGGGAGGCCGACTGCACGGACGTCACAGAGCTTCTCACGGTTCACGGCACTTTCCAGGACGCGGCGAGGAGGAAGGACATCCTTCACCTGGACGAGCGCATGGCCGTCGTGCAGAGGCGCGACAAGATCCCCGTCGTCTCCCGCGACGTCGCGGCGGAGCTGGTCCGCGTCGACACGATCAAGATGGTATCCAGCGTCCTGGAAAGGTTCAGGGACAAGGGGAACGGGCTCGCCTGCGCCTCCGCCACCGAGATCCGGCAGGGATGGGCCCGCATCAAGATCTCCGAGGACGCGCGGGCCGCCGGCGCGGCGAGCCTCACCGTGCTCGAGAGGGAGATGGAAGACATGGAGGCCACCCTGCTCAGGGGATCCGGGCTATCCTACATGCTCTCATGGCTCACTCGCCACAAGCTGCAGCTGCACCACACCACCACCCCAGCGAGCCACCCGACGCCACCGTCGTCGTCGACCGCGGTGGGCGTGGAGCTGAACAATTGCGGCGGCGCCGACGGTGACGGGAAGGAGGAGGCTTCTTTCGCCGGCCACACGAAGCGCAAATGCGCGGAGATGGGCATGATCGAGGAGCGGTTGGCGTACTGGTCCAAGGTGAAGCACGACCTGCCGCCCATGTTCCCGGATGACGCGGCGGCGGTCTTCCGCGGCGCCTCCATGGATACCATCAACCGCGCCATGTTCCATGACGTCTACCTGGTACCTAATCATTTTCCTTGAGCCGTACACACACACAAAGAGTAGTGTTGTATTATAATTTATAAGTTTAGGGGATGTTTGGTTCCATGGATTAAAATTTAGTCTGTATCACATCGGATGTTTTGATATCAAATTAAAGGACTAAAAATAAACTAATTATAAAAACAATTGTAGAATCGGAGGATAATTTGCTAGACGAATTTATTAAGCCTAATTAATCCATGATTAGCAAATGTTTACTATAGCATCACATTATCAAATTATGACGTAATTAGGTTCATTAAATTCGTCTCAGAAATAATCCACCGGTTATAAATGAGTTTTATAAATAGTTTACATTTAATACTCTAAAATAATATCAAAACATTCGATATGACAGAGACTAAAATTTAGTCCCTGAAACCAAACACGCCCTATTGGTAAAAGTGTGATTCATTCTATTAATAACTTAAGATGATATACTTGTGCTCTATTAATACCATATAGAGGAAGAATATACATTTCTGCGGTTTTCTTGGTTTGTATCCAATGCAAAGACTAATAATTGAAATTAAATCCAAATCCAAAATACAAATTGGATTAATATAATTATGACTAGCCGCTGGTTTCTCTTCTTTAAACAATATTTGTTATGGATGAAAATATTAGTTTGCGGGTAGTATTTAAATTTAACTGATGCTTTCTTATTAATTAGTTGTATATTTAATATATTTTGCACCGTTAAATGACTAAAATTAAGACAGTAGTAAATTAGTAAAAATTGAATCTTTTAGTGTCATAGAAATCATATTTGATTCTTGATAATTTTCTGTGTTAAGTTGTTAATTTGTGTATAATCATTAATTAATTAGTTTGATCTATCTAATTAATGTGCAGGCTGTGCTACATGCGACAACTGTGAAGCGTTGCTGCCAGCAATCGTCGCCTTCAACAACTCCACGTCATCATCAGGATGATTCGTAAATCATAAGAGCGTGTACAACCTCATTTAATAGGTGGTCTCTTAAAAGGTCTTAAAGGGGTTAACTGAAAAAATATCAGAGACGAACTCTTCACGAAGAGCTCGTCTAGACAATTCTCCCTACGCATTGTCTCTTAGCTGCATTTATACTTCAGAGGCTTAGAATTGTATCATGCAGTTTCTTTGTTATCTCTTGTACTTTGAAAACCGTTCCGCCGTCTCAGGGTTGTACATGCCCTAAGTAATAATTAATATTTAATTACAACCAGAGCATCAGCTACGTATTTAATTATGCTACATTTATATAGACCAAGAGTAATTAAGCTATTAATTAATTTGCCCATTTGTCGTGTTGATTGAACTTTAACAAACCTGGTTAATTATCTATTGGTTTTTTTCGGCCTTGAGGAGTTGTTTGTGATGTAGTAATTGTATTTCTACTTTAATTTTGATGAGTATACGAGTATTTATTTGTAGTGTTAATCAGCAATTTAACTACTGTAGGACCGAAAGTAGCGACCAGAGGGGGGGTGAATGGGCGCCTTAAAGAATTCTTTCGAATCAATGGCCTGTTCCCAATACCCAACGCACCTCAAAAATACTACGCAGCAGAAAATAAAATGAAGGCCTACGTCTAAAGGTTTCTAACCTAGAAGCATCTGATGATAAATAGTGTTAATCTAAAGAAGTGCAATCTAGGCAGATATACAAATTATAACAGGCCTAAACTTCTCAATGAAAAGATCTAAGTATGTATAAAGTGAAAAGAGAAGTTACTGTCCAAAGTTGTCTCCTGTTCGGAAGTTGACGAAGCCCCCTTCGCACGTCGAGGTCTGCTTCGGAGGTTGGTGTCGGAGTCTGTCCGAAGTGTCGAAGGTGTCACTGTCTAGCCTAGTTCGAAGTGGTAAGAAGCTAAGTGTACTTCGGAGCGAAGCAAAAGAAGTGCCGGAGCCTGGTTCGAAGTATGTACTTCGAAGACAGGACTTCGCACACAGCTTCGACTCACGAGCTTCGGAGCGAAGTAAAAACAGTGCCGAAGCTTGGTTCGAAGTATGCGCTTCGAAGACAAGACTTCGAAAGTACTTCGAACCGAAAGCCTCGAAGCTAAACCTTCGAACACGAACCTTCGAACACAAAGCTTCGAATACACAAACAGACAACCTTCGAAACGTAGAAGCGAAGTCTGTCACGAGACAGAAAATCAAGTCCGAAGCCAATGCCCTACCTTCGAAAAGAGCAAACTCCAAAAAGAGAGGCGAAGGGTGACACGCTACACAGAAGTCAGTGCGAGGCCTAGCGGAGCTACAGGCTTCGAACCTAACTTCGAAACTTGTCGAAGTAAGGACTTCGAACAGATAGGGCCGAAGCCCCTTCGCACTATTGTTCGAAGTATGTAATGCTCTCAATCAGAAAAATGCTTCGAAGCTTAGCAACACAGAACACAAAACAAAGTTCGAAGATTGAGACGAAGCCTTCGAGTATGGTCGGATCGAAGCCTGCCTCACGGAGCTGAGGGACTTCGAACAGAGAAGGATGACTTCGCTGAGACAGTCAGAAAAGCGATTTTAGTCCTATCAACCAGATCGAAAAGTGGAGCAGTAAAAGTAAAAAGCTGGCGCAGAAGTACTGTAGCTACAGTGGAGTACTACTTGCAAAACGCAAGAACCAGTACTCTGTATGTGAAGAACAGAAGCTTCTTCACACCAGCCGAAGCCTACAAGGGCTCAAAAATCACAGAGAAACTTGCTTTGAAGGTGAAAACTAGTCATTAAAAACCTTGCAGATGCAGCACACAAAGAAGTAGAGCATTTACTGCAACATTAAAAGCAAGGCAAGAAACACAGTGGGAGAACTCCCTGGCGGCGCAAGCAAGGAACAGAAGAGGAGAGAGAAAACGTGAGAGGCAAAAATGACCCAATAGAGTAGTATTCAATTTCAGCAAAAGGGTAGTCCAAACCCTAGGGGTTGGGGTCCTATTTATAGGCAGCCCAACACTAGGAATATTCTACCTGCCCCTTAGGGTTTTTACAGACTCAAAAATAAAGGAAAAGACTCTACTGCCCTTAGGTATTTTTACAGACACGACGGACTGACTGTGGGCCTAGAGTTACAGATGACTTGTCCGGAAGCTAAGTTTTCGTAGCGACTACGGCTTCTCTTCTGGACAGTCGGATACAAGATCGACGGTCGTCAGTTTTGCGCCGAAACTGACAAAGCCTCCACCGACTTTGCACCAGGTACCCGGATTGGGCCGGCCCGATTCCGCAGCTCTCTCAGCCCGGCAATCGCTCACCGCCCGTGTACCTGAGTCAATCCTGGTCAACAGCCCAGTGGATCTTCTACTGCTTCTGGCCCATGCACCCGGATTGGGCCAGCCCGACTTCGCAGCCTCCTCTGCCCGACAGTCGCTTGCTGCCCGTGTACCTGAGTCACACGCGGCCCATAAAACAGCAGATCTCCTCTCTTCTTCAGTGCTCTTTGACTATCGTTGACAATGACTCATCACTTCTAGAGCCATGAGGCCCACGCTATTCAGCATGGCTCCTCAATCTCCCCCTTGATGAGTGCATTGTCAACATTCCTCTTTTCACAGCTCTTCAACACCTGCGAACGAATGTGGAAACACGAAAACAAAAACACAAGAGAACAAAGAAGAAGAAAAATAAGGTAAAAGTTTAACCTTAATGACCAAAAGCCAAACAAAAGCAAGAAACGGTCATTATGGTTAACCAAAACGTAAAAGCTCAAAATGAGTGTGATTTCAGAACAACAAGGATATCAACAGAGTAAGAACTCCCCCTTAAACTCTGATCCCAATTTCTCCCCCTTGTTGACAAGTGAACTCATCAAGCACTCAAAAAGAGACACAGACTCCCCCTGAAAAGTAACTCCCCCTCAAAAGATGCAGTGCATGCAACTGGGGTGCAGGTGGAGTGTAGAAAGCATGCTTCTCAGATATGATTGACTGCAAATACAGTATCTAACAGGTATAGCAAAAGAGATACTGTCTAAGACACATGGCATGATCAGTGCAACAGATGATATCTAAAGAAAGTCATTTAGCACGCAGTTTTCAGTTTTTGCAAATAAAAACATCACCACATTGTCTAGTAAACAAGCAAGGTAAAGCATGAGATGCAGAAGCTAACTGATATCTACCAAGATAAGCATTGTTCAAAACAAAGTGCTTCAGCAAACTTGTTATCCCTTTAAAGTTTAGGCTTTTTCATTTTCCTTTGTCATTTTTGCCAAGGGTTATTTGCATGTCAAACCTTATGCTAACCGACCAAGTCAAGCCTAGGCCAAAACTGGACCATCGGAAGCTTAAGACATTGGTCTTGGCATACACTACACTGTCCTAGTTCATACCAAAGTGCTATGGTAAGCAGTCCAGAACAATATAATGCGACAAAGCAAACCCACTTGGATCTTTTCAACTTAAGCATAACAAGGCATGGAATTTTCATTCATTTTTGATTTTTATCATTTTTATGGCACATTTTCCATGTTAAAGCATAAAGATGTCCAAGTTGCATATCCGCATCTATGTGATGAACTAGCCACAAGGCATGTAACAGATAGCAAAGGCACTCAGCCTACACAAGCTAGTTACCAGAAGCAATGGTGATCATTTTTCAAGTTGAAAGCGTAAAAGCCATGCATATGACAGATATCAGACATATCAAGCGAACTGAAACAAAGCATGATCATTGACAAGTAATCAAAAACATATACCAGCTAGACTAAGTAAAGCAGTTCAATCATATAACAGAAGCAGGCTCAAAAGTGTGATATGTGAATATGTATGATATGAACACACACAAAAAACTACTCAAGAAGAAGAGTAAAGAGCAAAGAAAAACTGACGCAAAATATCCTAGAAAGGATACACAACACCCAAATCCCCTCGTAAACGCTCAAATGTAGACTGATCTAGGGGTTTGGTAAAAATGTCAGCCAACTGATGATGGGTATCAACATGAATAAGGTCAATGACACCTTTCTCATATTGATCCCGCAAGAAGTGAAAGCGCACATCAATATGTTTGGTTTTTGAATGGAGACATGGGTTTTTCCCTACACTAATAGCACTCGTGCTGTCGCAAAACAATGGAACCCTGGTAGGAAATAGCAACCCAAAGTCTCGAAGAGTGGAAATCATCCAAACCATCTGTGAGCAGCAGCTAGCAGCAGCTACATACTCAGCCTCTGTGGTCGAAAGAGCAACTCCAGATTGCTTTCGAGAAGACCAAGATACAAGGGAAGAACCAAGAAACTGGCAAGTACCGGAAGTCGACTTGCGATCCAACCGGCACCCACCAAAGTCGGCGTCCGAAAAGCCAGATAAATCAAGTGATGATGATGCTAAATAATAAAGACCAAGATCAGGCGCATAGGTGAGATACCTGAAAATGCGCTTGACAGCCTGCCGGTGAGACGCGCGTGGTGAAGACTGAAAACGCGCGCAAAGTCCCACGGCGAACTGTATGTCCGGTCTTGTTGCCGTTAAGTACAACAGCGAACCGATCATCCCTCGAAATTCTCTCTCATTGACCTTGACACCGCTCTCGTCCTTGTCCAAACCCCCGGAAGTACCCATCGGGGTCATCTGCGGCTTCAATTCACCACCAAAGTCAAATTTCTTAAGCATGTCACGAGTATACTTACCTTGGTGGATGAAGGTGCCGTCCTTGGTCTGCTTGATCTGGAGCCCTAAGAAATACTTGAGCTCACCCATGAGGCTCATCTCAAACTCACTGTGCATCTGCTCAGAAAACTTGGACACAAGAGAATCAGTAGTACCGCCAAAGATAATATCGTCCACATAAATCTGAGCGACTAAGAAATCTGAAGCATCTCTGAGCAGAAAAAGAGTTTTATCCACAGAACCCATCACAAAGCCCTTCCCCAACAAAAATTGCTTTAACCGGTCATACCAAGCCCTGGGGGCTTGCTTCAACCCGTATAAAGCTTTGTGCAACTTAAAAACATGTCGAGGAAACTTAGGGTTTTCAAAACCGGGGGGTTGCCTAACATAAACTTCCTCTTCTATAAACCCGTTCAGAAAAGCACTCTTAACATCCATTTGAAAAAGCTTAAAACCCTTCGAAACGGCAAAAGCTAGAAGAATACGAATGGACTCAAGACGGGCAACAGGAGCGAAGGTTTCTTCGAAGTCAATACCTTCCTTCTGGCAATAACCCTGGGCAACTAGTCGAGCCTTGTTGCGCACCACAACCCCATCTTCACCCTGTTTGTTCTTGAATACCCACTTGGTGCCTATGGGGTTGCATCCTGGTGGCGGCTCAACTAGTGTCCAAACCCGATTGCGGACAAAATTCTCAAGCTCTTCTTGCATAGCATTAATCCAATTAGAATCAGAAAGAGCATGAGAAATGTCTCTGGGCTCAAAAGATGCAACAAATGCAGATTCAGCAAACACAGTGAGAGAGGCAGAAGAACGCAAAGTCCTCTCAGTCAAATCACCAATGATGAGCTTTGAGGGATGGTCACGCTGAACTGCTCGGGTTCCCTGGTGATCTGAAGTCACCTCACCTGAGTCAGCAGCTGGCACCTCTGGACTCGACTGAAGGGGCTCGATCGAAGTGGAAGAAGTGATCAGAGGTCCGCCCTCATCATCAGTCGAAGTCACAGAAGGTGTGGGCTCTGCGGGGGATGCAGAAGGCCCACCCTCAACAGCAGCTGGAGTATCCTCATCTTCCTCGAAGATGGACTCTCCGAGCTCATCATCACCAGAGAGCTCAAAAGAAGGAGTCAAAGAAGGCAAGGACTCATCAAAAGAAACCTCACACGTCTCGACAAGCAGCTGGGATTCGAGGTTCCAAACACGGAAGCCTCGAGAATGCAATGCATAACCAAGAAAAATACCATCCCAGCAACGAGACTCAAACTTGTCCAAATGCCCTCCCTTCTTGAGCACAAAGCACTTGCAGCCAAATGCTCGCAAGTGGGTCACCTTGGGCTGTCTGCCAAACCGCAACTCATATGAAGTCTTACCAATGTAAGCCCGAAGAAAAATACGGTTGGCAAGATAGCAAGCCGTGTTCATGGCTTCAGCCCAAAAACGCCTAGGAGTCCTGTGCTCATCGAGCATCGTCCTGGCCATCTCAACTAGCGTGCGGTTCTTTCGTTCCACAACGCCGTTCTGTGGGGGAGTGTAAGGAGAAGAAAACTGATGGTCCAGACCCTGATCACCACAGAAGCTGACGAACTGAGAGTTTTTGAACTCAGAGCCGTTGTCGGAGCGAATTGCTCGCATCCGTCCATTGTTCTCATTTTTCAGCTTCAAAATCAGGTCATGGACAAATTGAAAAGTTTCATCCTTAGACTCCAAAAAGAAAACCCACGAGAAACGAGAAAAGTCGTCAACAATCACAAGTGCATACCACTTCCCACCGACTGAGCGTACCCGAGCTGGACCTACAGTGTCCAAATGTAAAAGCTCGCCTGGATACGTAGTCATCACCTGAGTTACAGGTGAGTGAGAAGCGGCAACCATTTTCCCATGACGACAGGGATGACAAACTAGATCCTTCTCCATTTTAAGCTTGGGCAATCCTCGGATGAGGTCCATAGAGCTTAACCTGACTAGCAGATCAAAACTCAAATGACCTAACCTCCTATGCCACTTCCAGAGCTCAGAAGAAGATCCAGCAATCAAACAGCGAGAAGGGCCAAAAGAACTAGAGAAGTCAATTCGAAAAACTTTACCGAAGGGTAAAATCTGACAAACCAAAGACCCTCTAGAATCAATCACAGAAGAATTGCCCTTCTTAAAACGCACTTCCAAACCATCTTCAAGAAGTTGCGAAACAGATATTAAATTAAAGTTCAGATTTTTAACCAAAGCAACATTCTTTAAAGAGAAATGGTTTGAAATGCTAATTGAGCCTATGCCACTTACTTTCCCTTGACCGCTGTTCCCGAAGGTAATGTACTCTTTGGAGCTCGGGGGAATGAGACTGGAGAACCATCTGCGATGTCCCGTCATGTGGCGAGAGCATCCTGAGTCCATGATCCAAACATCCTCCAGTCCCCGGTCCTGCACAATCAATGTCTGTAAGTGGGAGCAAATGGTCCGGCACCAGGTTTAGCAAACGAGCTAAACCAGTGTCGAGCCATATGCTCAAAAGATGGAAAGCGAAAACCATCAAAAGAGTTTGGACCAAAACGCGGCTCAAAGCGCGGTCCACGGTTCTTCCTAACCCTACGGCCACGAGATCCAGAACCGTAGCCAACTCGGTCTGGAACTCTGCCGGAACGAACACCACCAACTGGAGCACGGGCAAGAAAGCTGTCTCCTCTACCACCACCTACACGACGCGGCCTGGCCTCCAGCCTCTCCCCACGCCGAGGAACACGCAGTCTACCACCCTGCTGGTAGAACTGCACCTGATCACTACGAGCCCTCTCTGCTCTCTCAACCCGCTTCCTCCTGAAGCAAAACTCCGCAAGATGCCCGTCTCTCTGACAATACTCACAATGATAGGTAGGCTTCTTGGGATGTGGTTGAGGCTTGGGGTTCTTGGGCTTGGTAGTGTTTGGTGTGGTCTTCTTGGGCTGAGAGGGTCCAGGAAGAGAGTCAAGAGAAGTGTGGAGATTTTTGGGCTTTGGAACCCAGATAGGTTTCTTGGGTGGAGCTTTAGGTGGCTCATGAATCACTCCATCCTTGGGCTGACAAGCCTGGGAGGACTCAGTGGAGTGAGTCTTGGGATATCTCTGCTCTGGAGTCATTTTACTCCACTCCACTGCCCGGCTGAGGGCACTCTCAAAGTCAGCCTTGGTGTAGGTGTAACCTACTCCAAACCCATCCTTCCTCTTGAACTGCTGGATCATCATGCCAAGCTGTGGCTCTCTGGCACTGATCCAACTCAGGATGGAACGGAGGTAAAAGTTCTCATTCTGAGAATCAGCTAGTTCCTCTCTCAAGGAAGCTAGAACCTCCACCTGAGACAAGCAGGTCTCACACTCACTCTCTACTTGGACAGACTTTCCGGCTTTTAGCTTAATCAACTCCATTCTAAGAGACAGACAGTTCTCACAAACAGTGGGTGGAACTGACAGTGTCTCAAGCTCTAGCCTAGTCTGGGCAAGCTCAGCTCTTAACCTCTCCAAATCACCCAAATGCTCATCGCCCTTGGATTTCAGCTCAGTTAAGGCAGCTAGATGAGTTGGGCACTGAACACAGGGTGTGACGACAGTGGCTTGAGCATCTTTCAGCTCCAGCTGAGCGCTTTCAAGCTCAGTGGCCAAAGCATCCCTCTCATCAACCCTTTCTGTGTACCTGGACTTTAAAGTCGACAGGTCACACAGAAGCACCTCACACTTCGGGCACTCACTGCTATCACCCAAGCAAGGGGAAGAGGATAGACTCTCAATCCTACCGTTGGCCACGGCAAGCTCACTCTCTAACTCGTCTATCCTTTTCTTAGCCCCCCTAAGCAGTTTCTCCCGATATTTTAACTCCTGACGATTGCTCTCAAGTAAATCGACAATTTCTCGCTCATAAGATGATACCTTGCTATCGTCGTCGTCGGAGTCGTCGGAGGAGCTCTTTTCTTCTCTATCCCCAAGAGCCATGGAGCAGAAGCTCTTGCGGGATCTTCGGCGCTGGTGTGTGCGGCTCTTCGGCTTGTCTCCGAAAGCCATGAAGCAGAGGCCCGCCGGATCATCCTTGTCCTTCCCCTTCTTGATGGTAATCTCCTCATCACTTGAGCTCGATGAAGAGGTAGAAGACGTGGATCTCTTGGAGTAGCTCTTCTCCATCTCGGCGAAGAAGGCCTTGTCGCGCTTCTTGTTCTCTCGCCGGTAGTCCTTCAGGGCCTTCTTGAAGAACCGGGTCTTCGGCTTGCCCTTGGTGAAGGAGGGGCTCTCATGCTTGCCGGAGTCGTGGAAGCTGCTACCGGTGCCCTTCTTGTATCCATTGCGCTTGGGGCAGTCGGCGATGAAGTGTCCTGGATCACCACATTCAAAGCATCCGGATTTTGTGCCGTGTCTTTTGAACATTCTTTTATCATAGACACGACGCACCCGGTTGTTAAAGAGACACAAATCATCATCTCCCAACAACTCAAGCTGGTCCTCAGTGATAGACATCAAAGAGAACCCAGCACAGCTCACAGCAGAGGGATCAACTGAAGGTGTAGCAAGGGCCAGGGATTTTGATCCAGAGCCAGTGAGATTTGATCTCAACTGGATATCTACCTCAGTGGCCTTTAGCTTGCTAAATAACTCAGAAATGGTCAAGGTATCGTAAGAAGTACTCTCAACGATAGATGATACCTTGATCTCCCAGATCTTTGGGTCCAAGGTATGAAGAACCTTGAGCGCCTGCTCATGATCTGAAACTAACTGAGCACCCTCAGCCTTGTTGTCTCGAAGCTTGTTAATGATCGACTGAAAGCGACCAAACAAAGCCTCAACAGATTCACCCGGCTTCTGTGTGAAATTCTCATATTCACGCCGGTAGGTCTGATAGAGCCGAGCCTTGACCTGTGCTGTTCCCTCATGGTGTGCCTTGAGGGTAGCCCAGATCTCTCTCGCAGTGGAGAGATGACTCACTCGCTCAAATTCAGTGGGACCTAAACCAGAAAATAAAATGTTCACAGCCTTACTGTTGCTCAGATGCTGAGCAATGATACCAGCAGTACCTTGCTCAGTAACTGGCAGAATGACAAATGTGGTGTGAACGCAAATGTCCCATATGTCCGAACCCTGGCTCATGAGATAGGCTCGCATGCGAGTCTTCCAATAATTATAGCCATAGGCTTCCAAGGACGGGACCTTGCCAGGAGACGTCATAGTCACTACTGGGGTTTAGAACCGGTTAAGGTATGGAAAAACCCTAACCTTGCTCTGATACCACTTGTAGGACCGAAAGTAGCGACCAGAGGGGGGGGGTGAATGGGCGCCTTAAAGAATTCTTTCGAATCAATGGCCTGTTCCCAATACCCAACGCACCTCAAAAATACTACGCAGCAGAAAATAAAATGAAGGCCTACGTCTAAAGGTTTCTAACCTAGAAGCATCTGATGATAAATAGTGTTAATCTAAAGAAGTGCAATCTAGGCAGATATACAAATTATAACAGGCCTAAACTTCTCAATGAAAAGATCTAAGTATGTATAAAGTGAAAAGAGAAGTTACTGTCCAAAGTTGTCTCCTGTTCGGAAGTTGACGAAGCCCCCTTCGCACGTCGAGGTCTGCTTCGGAGGTTGGTGTCGGAGTCTGTCCGAAGTGTCGAAGGTGTCACTGTCTAGCTTAGTTCGAAGTGGTAAGAAGCTAAGTGTACTTCGGAGCGAAGCAAAAGAAGTGCCGGAGCCTGGTTCGAAGTATGTACTTCGAAGACAGGACTTCGCACACAGCTTCGACTCACGAGCTTCGGAGCGAAGTAAAAACAGTGCCGAAGCTTGGTTCGAAGTATGCGCTTCGAAGACAAGACTTCGAAAGTACTTCGAACCGAAAGCCTCGAAGCTAAACCTTCGAACACGAACCTTCGAACACAAAGCTTCGAATACACAAACAGACAACCTTCGAAACGTAGAAGCGAAGTCTGTCACGAGACAGAAAATCAAGTCCGAAGCCAATGCCCTACCTTCGAAAAGAGCAAACTCCAAAAAGAGAGGCGAAGGGTGACACGCTACACAGAAGTCAGTGCGAGGCCTAGCGGAGCTACAGGCTTCGAACCTAACTTCGAAACTTGTCGAAGTAAGGACTTCGAACAGATAGGGCCGAAGCCCCTTCGCACTATTGTTCGAAGTATGTAATGCTCTCAATCAGAAAAATGCTTCGAAGCTTAGCAACACAGAACACAAAACAAAGTTCGAAGATTGAGACGAAGCCTTCGAGTATGGTCGGATCGAAGCCTGCCTCACGGAGCTGAGGGACTTCGAACAGAGAAGGATGACTTCGCTGAGACAGTCAGAAAAGCGATTTTAGTCCTATCAACCAGATCGAAAAGTGGAGCAGTAAAAGTAAAAAGCTGGCGCAGAAGTACTGTAGCTACAGTGGAGTACTACTTGCAAAACGCAAGAACCAGTACTCTGTATGTGAAGAACAGAAGCTTCTTCACACCAGCCGAAGCCTACAAGGGCTCAAAAATCACAGAGAAACTTGCTTTGAAGGTGAAAACTAGTCATTAAAAACCTTGCAGATGCAGCACACAAAGAAGTAGAGCATTTACTGCAACATTAAAAGCAAGGCAAGAAACACAGTGGGAGAACTCCCTGGCGGCGCAAGCAAGGAACAGAAGAGGAGAGAGAAAACGTGAGAGGCAAAAATGACCCAATAGAGTAGTATTCAATTTCAGCAAAAGGGTAGTCCAAACCCTAGGGGTTGGGGTCCTATTTATAGGCAGCCCAACACTAGGAATATTCTACCTGCCCCTTAGGGTTTTTACAGACTCAAAAATAAAGGAAAAGACTCTACTGCCCTTAGGTATTTTTACAGACACGACGGACTGACTGTGGGCCTAGAGTTACAGATGACTTGTCCGGAAGCTAAGTTTTCGTAGCGACTACGGCTTCTCTTCTGGACAGTCGGATACAAGATCGACGGTCGTCAGTTTTGCGCCGAAACTGACAAAGCCTCCACCGACTTTGCACCAGGTACCCGGATTGGGCCGGCCCGATTCCGCAGCTCTCTCAGCCCGGCAATCGCTCACCGCCCGTGTACCTGAGTCAATCCTGGTCAACAGCCCAGTGGATCTTCTACTGCTTCTGGCCCATGCACCCGGATTGGGCCAGCCCGACTTCGCAGCCTCCTCTGCCCGACAGTCGCTTGCTGCCCGTGTACCTGAGTCACACGCGGCCCATAAAACAGCAGATCTCCTCTCTTCTTCAGTCCTCTTTGACTATCGTTGACAATGACTCATCACTTCTAGAGCCATGAGGCCCACGCTATTCAGCATGGCTCCTCAACTACAACAATATAATGTGTTTATGTCTCTTTCTCTTAAGTATATATATACTCTCTCGTTTCAAAATGTAGCAAGTTTATTTTAGACTTATGTACATTTATTCCGAAGATGATGGAGTAATTAAGAAACAATAATATCTTTCTCCAAGGTGAAAAAGTATGGACTTAGAATGAAGTGGTTAATTGGATAGAGTAATTAGTAATCAAGTATTCAAGTCTGAAATAGTATGCATAATTTTGAGGTAAATGTTAATCTAAGGAAAAATTTAATAGTACTACTATTGCATGTATGAAACCACATAACTATTAAATTTCTCGTATATTTATTCTAATGCGTTAAATAGTACTACTATTACATGCATGAAACCACGTGGCTAACACAATAAACGAAGCTTATTTAATACTTAAGTCTAGATAAACTACAAATAAGTCTAAGATTTTTGGAAAAATTAAAAATGTAATAGGTCTAAGATTTTTGAAAGGAGGGAGTATCTTTTACACGTGATAGCCTAATAGTTTGCTGTGTTTTAAGCTTATATATGCATATGTATAGAAAGATATAAAGTTAAGATAAACATGATTTTCTTGATATCAAGGTGAGTAGGTTTGGGTTTAGGAATGGTTGGATATGATAGAGTAAAGAGTAAACGAGTAATCAAGTATTAAGTCATAAATAATGTTACGTTGAGGTAAATGTTATTTTTTTATAAGTAATAGGTTGCTACGTTTAGAACATATTTTAAACTTTAAAACTTATTATATTTTGAGACGATGTAGTAGTTTTGTTTTTTCTTAAGTAAACTACACTAGCTTAGACTTGCTCGCTAGGCTCATCCCGGTCCCAAACCTAGAAAATATAGTATCTAAAACCTAGCTTAATTTATAATTTTTCTTCTCGCTGATTCCAATCACTACAGGAAACCGTAAGTTTGACAAGTGTCAAGGGTACTCCAAACTCATTTTGAGTTCATCCAAGAGCTAGTTGAGTGCCACACTCGATGAATCCACGGTTAGCGAACAAGGGGTTCGCCTCTCGCCGAGTGTGAAATTTGGCACTCCGCAAAAAAAGTGTGTAACGGTGGCGTCATGGACAATTTAGCTAACTGACCTAGAAAAATGCCAATTTTTTCATGGGATAAGAAGGTTGTATTTTGACTGTAGAAAAAGTTTCAAGTTCAAATGAAAATTTTACCGTTGATTTACTTTTAGACCCAATCTATTCCTTCGTTAAATCCAAATCTGTCCTCGAAGAATATTCAATTTTTGAATATCGTATGTGACAAATTTATGCAAATATTTTTATTTTTTTATCATAGTATCTGTGTTTCATATTATAACATCATGATAATTCTGGTGTTTTTAGACTTCAATTTGATTTTTTTAGAATTAAAAAAATCATTAAGCTCATGTTGTAGATCAAGTGTCATAACATATATTTTTCAAAATTTCATTATATTTAGTGGGTAAGGCCTACAAATAGACTCAAAAATATTAATATATTTTTTTCTAAATTTTGGTTTATTATTTAATGCACTTGCAAAATAAAATTTGACTTATTTCAATATGAATCCTACAACTTTACATGAATAATAGAAGCACACTTAATGAATTAAAAACAGTAAAGTGACACAGAAAAATACCAAAATTTTACATGAATCATAGGTAATAAATTAAAAATAGTAAAATGACATATAAAAATACCAGTTTTTTTTACACAAGAAGAGCTATGTTGTATTTTGATTTTAAAAAATTTTTAAGTTAAAATAAAGATTTAAGGATCAATTTGCTTTTAAACCTAACTCATTCCTTCTGTAAATAATCATAATTCTTCTAATTTCTTAACATCTTATGTGACCACTTTCTCGAAATATTTTAAATTTTTATCATAACATCTTTGTATCATATCATAATTTCATTTGATTTTTTAGAATTTAAAAACCAATAAGCTGCACGTTCCCAATCTAGTGTCGTAACATCGATTTTTCAAAATTTCTTTCAATTTAGTGTATGAGAACTAAAAACGGACTCAAAAATATTAATATAATTTTTCTACAAATTTTGATTCATTATTTCTACAAATTTTAGTTTAAATTTCAACTATTTCAATTTAAATTATAGAAACACTTTATTAGTTTTTTTATAAGGAAGTTAATTCACTAGATCGAACAACAAATATGGAACTATACATACATGGTGTTTCATCCAAAATAGGCATTGATGTGTATTTGAATAAGTTAAATAATATTTTTTAATTTTTCAAATGACGTCGGATGTGTTGATATACATGTTGTATATTAAAGATGTACCACTCAATATATCTTTGTTATTGATAACTTTTTATTAATCGATACTAGAAATTGATGGGAGAAATTAATTGTTTTTCAATGGTTTGTACTTGAGAAAATATAGTACACTTGTTGATACTTAAATCTTATGACAAAGCACCAATCAACACAGACGTCGAGTCACTGAACGATCCTCATCCGTGGCGAGGAGACTGGAGTCACTAGGTGGTCGGACCAGCCAGGTCGGACCGGCTGCACAACGCCGGTTGGACCGACGGAGTCATGGCAGTCGGACCGCCTGTTGTCGGCGGTCGGACCTATGGCCGGGGCAAAAATTGCCTTGGCTTGCCGGCGCACGTGTCGATAGTGAGGCTCGATGCAAGAGTTCCTTGATGATAAATATTGATGTCTTAGACCCTGCAAAAACCCTAGAAACAATAGCAACTCGGTCCGGGAACTGAATTACTAGATTATATTGGATAGGGCCCTTTACGGGGGAGCGATGGATGATTCACAAGCGAATCGATATGGAGTATCGTGATTACGACACAACGGATGGCGGCTTTATAATGCAAACCAGCAAAGATACACGAGTTATAGCTAAACCTAGGGCAAGAAGGTAAAGGAAATAGTAGATTGAAAAAAGAACGATTCTATGTGGATATATTGATTTTTTGTGTGTTTTCTTTTGAATCGATCTTAACCCTTTATATATGGGTTGGTCTTGCTGTCCCTAGACGTTTTCCCCATCCTAGATTGATTAAGGTACGAATCCAATCCATTAAAATGAGATTAGAGATAAGATTTCTCAAAATAGCATGTTTAGGGCTCGAACTCGTTCTTTGTCGGTTGGACCGGGCCCATGTGACCAGTTGGACCGGCCAACTAAAGTCGGTTGGACCAGCCCTTGCGAGGGACACACACATTTTCAGCTTTTGTCAATTTTAGCCATTAGTGTCAAATAATGTCTGGACTTTGGAGATGATGTATAAAGTAGGTCGATCACATATTATTAACATATTATTATTCCTTCGATCCACAATATTAGAATATCAGTTACATACATGATACATGCCATCACATGGAGTAGTGATTTCCATCATTTAGACATATCACACACACACACATATATATATATATACATACATGATACATGCCATCACATGGAGTAGTGATTTCCATCATTTAGACATATCACACACACACACACACACACACACACACACACATATATATATATATATATATACATACATCATACATAACACATAGCACACGACACGATCGATTGGGGTATATATATAGATAGATACATTTAAGAACTCGGACTTGGAGATGCCCCCGAAGTATTAATCGAAGTACTCCAGCATATCGATTGCTTGACGCCGTTGATTTTGAGCACCTTCAGTTTTTCAAGATTATCCTTCAGTTTTTCACCTGCTATGAATTTATTAGAAATAATATGATCGTTGGAATTGGCGACCGGCCGATCGTCCTTGATCCAGATGGACAGGGTGCTGAGTGACTCCCTGCTCTTGGTGACCGCTTCGACCAAACGGTAGATGTTATGATTGTTATCTTCGCTGCGGTTGTAGAGGATCAAGCCCAGCTTCCTTAGCTGCTTAAGAGGCGCAATTAACTTTGCAAGTTTATTGTGGTCGTCGTTGCTTGCTGCAGCTGCTCGCCCGCCCTGATCAATCTCGACGTAGCACAGTGTCTCAATAATGTTGCTCCCGAGCTTGCGAGGTAGTAGCACGGTGGAGGCTGCTGACGGATCGTTCTTCTCCTTGCCCTTGCAGTTGGTGATGTTGCCGGCGAGGAGATGCTTGAGGCTGTAGAGGAAGATTTTCCTGATGCAGTTGGCCGGCAATTGGGTCTGCCGGATGTCGAGCGTCTCCAGCTGCCACAGTTTACTCATCTGCTTTATGGGCAGCTCCGTGATGTTGGTCTTCCGAAGGCTCAGATACTTGAGCGAGGTCACCTTGCAGATACTCTCTAGGTGGCGCTTCTCCAGGTGCTTGCAGCCGCCTAGATCTATCACGTTCAGCCGATACTCTTCAGGCAAATTGTTGAGAAGCTTTACCATGTCATCCATGGGATTGTGAGGCGGTGACTGCTGTAAAGACTGTTGTGCCATCTTTCGGATATGAAGCTGACGATTGAAGTGGGTAGGCAGGTGAGCCACAAAATTGTCGCTTTTGCAGATGTCGGGGATGAATTTCTTGGCTGATTCATCAAGCACCCAGCCCTTTATGCTATTACTAGATCGATGAAGAAAGCCTCGAAAGACAAGCTCGTCGAAGCACCGTATAGCGGCCGTTTGCAAGCTTTCGTCTGGCTGCCGCTCTTGCTCTTGTTCGTCCTCCCTGACTACCACAAGGCCTTCGGCGAGCCATCGCCGGACCACGCTCTTCTTGTTGATGCTGTCTTCCACCTGGAAGGTGGTGAGGTACTGCAGGCTGCCCTTGTAATGCGTAGGCAGCTTGCTGTAGCAGAAATTCATCACAATCTTCTCCACGTCTGCTCCTTTGGTTCCCAGACTTTTGGCTAATCCTTCCACTTCTTCTTTGGTCCCGTGGGGGTAGGCATACAGAGCACGAAGCAGCATCTTCATCAGGGCATCTTTCACCACGGTCTTCCGGATATCATGTATGTCTGTGCAAACTTCTGCTGCAAGACCATGGGGGAGCATCTTGATCACATCTTCGAAAGGAGCATCTTGAAGGGCGCGCTGGAAATCGTCCCTCTTCTTCTCGGCTTGCTCGTCTTTGAGGAGCAGCGGCGTGGACGACCCGGAGTCGACGTCTCGAGGGACGGTGACGTCGTAGCGCTGCCGCCTCTCGCCGACCTGGCGCACCCGCTCCTTGAGCGCGTGAAGCTGTTTGGCGACTTTGCGGCGAGTCCGCAGCGTCATTAGAATGCGTAAATTGTACTGGACGAAGGAACACATCGTGGAGTCGCCCCGGGGAGTGATCAGGTCGCGCATGTAGAGCTTGATGCAGTCGTCGGCGACGAAGGTGAGGTCGCGGACCTGCTTCATCCACGCACGCATGGAGTCGTCGTGCGGCTTCTTCGTCTTGGTCAGGGACAGGAGGAAGCCGTTCATGCTGTCCATCTCGTCCCTGATGAACTGGATGTCACCCTCGACGCCTCCCAGCAGTTTCACCTGGTCCTTGATTGCCGTCGACAGCACACCCAGCAGCGTGTCCAGCCCGACCTGCGCTATCTCAGCCATCTTGATCTCTCTTTCTTATCTCTTATAATATGTATGGCTTCCAAGTATATTATACAGCTCACGGAGATCGATGTATATATATATTGGTAGTTTAGGGCATCTCCATGAGTGCTTTTAGCTAAAGCTTCCGAGAATATATAGTAGCTGCATATAGCTAAAGAATAGTACGAGATGCACAATAGCGCGGGAGGTCATCACATGCATGGAGTAGAATATATCCCTTTTCTTTTCCGCGGGATAGATATATAGTAGCTACCTAGCGTGCACGATCGATAGCTAAAGAATAGTACGAGATGCACGATAGCGGGAGGTCATCACATGGAACCGGTTCCTCCGCAGTCGGCTAGTCGCCCCTCGCGCGCCGTACAATTTTGATCGGGCGGTGCGAAGCCCCCCTCTCTCTCTCCGAAGCCTCCTGCGAAGTGGGTCCCACCGGCACGAAGCCGCCTCGCACAGCCGTCTGATTGAGATCGGACGGCACCGAGGGGCGACTGCCCTCTGCAGTCTGCAGTGGGAGTAGAAAATATCCCTTTTCTTTTCCGCGGGTATATATTAATGAATGACCAGGGAATAATCGAATATGTCTGTCTGTCTACATAAAAAGCTCGATCTCTTGCATTTGTCGCTCAAACTTTTGTTTATTTAATTCTTTTCATTATTTTTTATAAGGAAGATAATTCACCAGAACAACAAATATGGAACACATGCATGTACTTCTCTACTAATATAAAGTGCACACTTCGTCCGTAGATTCCATCCGCGCGCCTCACTCCAACCCCTTCCCATGCGCTCGCTCGTCCCGCATGTATGCATGCATGAAGAAATGCACGGGAAGAAAAATTAAAAAAACAAAAAATGTACTTTTTTGCATTTCAGACCTTTAATTTCTGTATTTTGCGCAGAAGTACAAATTTTGCTCACGCATAAACTAAAAATTTTGCGCAAAGGTCCATTAGATTTCTGAAAAATCACACAAAACTATGAACTTTGCGTATAGACATTTAGATTTGCTGAAAATTTTCTTATCATCAGAGCAATAAAATAAGTGCCATCACAAAGCACGGACCTCTTACTATTAAGTACCAATACGTACATACAATTATTTAATCATTGAAGGAAAAGTCTTCGCACAGCTCGATGGCGAGATGGAGCGTGACGACACCCTCTCGATGGTACCTTGATAGTTTGACGACCAACTAGATGTCAGGATGCCAGAATGCCTTCATCGACATCAACACAGTGATCTAGTGGTTGGTGAACCGCTTGTACCTACTACGCGTGAAGATTAGGCGGACGCTCTACCTAGCCGCATGCACAATGACAATGCATGGTTGTGGAACGAGCGCTATGGCCTCTTCTACTTTGACACACTGCACAAGCTTGAGTAGTAGGGCATGGTGCACGAACTTCCCAATGAAAAACACATCCACCAGCTCTACTCTGACTATGTCACCACCAAGCTTAAGAGAAGCCCATTTCCATCACAGGCGAAGTGGTTGGCGGAGGGGCTGTTGGACCTGGTCCATGGTGACATGTGTGACTCCATCACTCTAGTGACACACAGTGGTTAGAAGTACTTCCTTCTACTAGTTGATGATCGACACCGATACATGTGGGTGTCATTGCTCGCCGCCAAAGCGACACGCTCACCACCATCAAGAAGTTCTAGGCAAATGTGGAGGTGGCAACAAGTCGGTGTCTATGCATTTTGCGCACTAACAATGGGGGTGAATTCACCTCTATTGAGTTCGAAGAGTACTGCGCCGACCATGGCATCGAGCGATGGCACATGACAGTACGACACCGTATATGCCACGACAGAATGGCATATCAAATGATGTAATAACTAGATTATCGTCACCCTTGCGTGCAGTCTACTGAAGAGCCAAAACATGCCAATGATGTCTAGGGTGAGGTGGTCATCACCGTCATCTTCCTGCTGAACCGGGCGCCAACCAAGGACATTGATGGTATGACGCCATATGAGGCCTAGCATGGGCGCAAGCCTGATGTCCACTTCATGCGCATGTTTAAGTGTGTAGCGTACGTTAAGGTGAGAAAGTCACACCTAAAGAAGCTCAACAATTGTGGCACCCCAGTTGTCTTCCTTGGATACGAGCCAGGCACCAAGGCATGGTGCTTCTATGACCCAGCAACACGTCGCACCGTTGTATCCAGAGACGCGGTCTTCGATGAGCCGACGTCTTATAGTTGGAAGGATGAGGGCAAAGTGTTAGCTGCAGATCTCCCGGGAGGAGAGGGAGACTGAGTTCCTCTCCTCCCCGCATGTGCATAGGCCATGCACATGCGCCTGGTCCAACTGCGCCCTGATCGGGGGCGCCCCAACAGAATATTGTTAGGGGCCCCCTGTTGCGCGGCACTACAAATAGGGAGAGGTGGAGTCCATGCAAGGGCTGCTGCATTCGTACTCCTCTGCCTCTACCCAAAACTAAGCCCAAAACCGATCTAAGGAATGTGTGCCGAAGCAACGGGAAGGATCCCTAACCTCCTCCACCGCCGGACTTCAACACCACGGCCACCATGTCCATGGCGGCGTCCCTTCTTCTTCGTGAGGTCCAAAAGGTAACCCTAAGTCCGTCCCTGCTAGACCTAGATCTAGAGATCACCTAAGCCATTTCCTAACAATGGTATCAGAGCAGTGCTAGTGCTCTAGGCTAGTTAGGGTTAGGGTGGCGTCGGGCTCCCTTGAGCCGACGCCACCACCGCTAAGAACCCCCCCTAAGCCCTCTGTAAGCCCACAAATTTGCCCGCACCCAGAACGGACTCCCTCTGTGTTTAACCCTGGTAATCGCCTAAGAAATCCCCAATGAGACCCCTCTGTGAACCCTAAGTACCCCGCTAAGATCAATGAGAACAGAGGAAGAAGAAAGAAAAAAAATTGGGATTAGGGTTCCCGAAACCCTAACCCTAAACCCCGCGGTAAGAAATCCCCAAAGGGATTAAGGCCCGGCCGGTGAACACACAAAAAAAAGGGAGCCGAAAACCATAATCAGACGTCTAGGGTTAGGGTTTCACCCAAACCCTAAACCTAAAATGAACTAAGGAGGGAGCCGGGTCCTTACCTTGGCTCCTCTCCGCCGGATCCGCTCGCCGGAGTCCGGGAAGACCGTCGTCGCCATCGTGCTCGGGTCGGCCCCGTCCATTGTGACCGCCGTCGGTCAGCTCGACAGAGCGTCGCTCACCCTCGGGTGAGCGCGCGGCTCCGGCCAGCTAACCGGCGGGAGGCACGCCGCCGGTCGCCATCGCCGTCGGGGGCCGCCGCTCCGCTCCGCGTCGCGCCGCCGCCGCCGCTCTTCGCTTCGCTCGCTCGGGACCCCGAGGGCAAATGGCTAGGGTTTTCTGCGGGGGGGTCGCGGCGCCAGCCGTTTTGTTGCTGGTGAAATCGACGCTCAGCCGTCGATCGAGATCGAACGGTTAGCAGCGCGTGGACCAAAATCAACCCAAGCGGGGGAGAGAAAAGCCGGCCCAGGCCCAGGTTGCGGGCGCGTGCGCGCGCCGAATTCCTGGCCTGGGCCCAGGACTCAGCCGGCCTGCGCGATGCGCTGTTTGGGCCAGGCTTCGGAGCACTGTTGGGCCAAAATTTTATTTTTATTTTCCAGAATTTAAGTATTGTTTTACTGTTTTATTTATTTCTGGAAATTAATAAAATTGCCCAAAAATAAGATAAAATTAAGTTTAATGAAGGGAAAATTTTTAGTAAATTTCATCATGATTATTAGCATTGTTCTGAATTTTGAGCATTTTTTAGATTCCTTTTGTGTTATTTTCTGATTTAAAATTAGTCCAACGACTCCTTTTTATTAGAAAATAATTGTTTTTTAAGTATTTAAATTCAGAATTTTGCTGATGATTAAACAGTGTGTTATTTTTGTTTGAGAATTCCGATGTGCTATCACTGTTAATCATGTCGCTTTGCAGCATTTTTAAGTATTTTCATAATGTTTTCCTTATTAAATTTAGTCAAAGGACTATATTTAATTGGGAAATATTAATTTTAGAACCTTTTGTTTAAGTTTAAATTTAAGTTTATTATTGTTTTAAGTAGTGTATTAATTAAAATTAAGTCTTCCGCTGTGCATGTTTAGATTAAGTCTTTCATTGTGCGTACACTGTTTAAATTAGTACCATGCTGTAAATTCAGAATTTTATTACTAATTAAGCAGTGTATTAATTAGTTTTAAGACTTCCGCTGTGAATACACTGTTTTAAGATTAGTACCATGTTCATCCTATCAATTAAGTAGCATTTATTCTGTCAATTAGATTTGAACCAACGAGATAATTTATTTTGGCATTATAAATGTTGTATTTTGTTAACATAGTGATTTTATCTCCTGACCAACGTTGGTGATGAAATTACTGTGGTTCAGTTGAATTGATTCTATTTCTGCCCAACGGTGATTTAGAATTAATTCGCCTTTTAAGTATTAAGTGTGTCACATGTTAATTTTGACCAACGTTAAATTTTCATGTATCATATTATATCTATTATAATATACTTTGACAATGTTCCTTATTAGAAATATGCTAAGTCATATCTTCATCATTGAGTCCCTCAATGATAAGAACTACGGTTCCTGGAGTTGAAATATCAAGATAGCTATTGTGCTATAGGACATAGATCTTGTTTTAATGCTTGATTGTCTAACTAAGCGTGTGAAGCCCATGATCTGAGAGGATGAAAGCCAAGAGGCTTTTGTCATAAGGTTATGTGACTTCGCCGAAATAAGAATAAAATAAGATATATCGTACTAAATGAAATCAGTGGAAACGCAAAATGTATTATGCTTAAGAGCTCCATTATGGAGCCGATTAAGGGGTTCTATCCCACATCAAGACTTTTCTAAGGCGTATGCTAGCACGCTCATTAAGAAAAGCTTAGTAAGTTTTTGCGACATGGTTTTCAAAGCTGAAACCCATGAATAAAGAGCTCGAGGACGATATTATCGTCCCAAAATTTTATTATGACGTCACACTAAGTTTTTCTGATCATTTTGTGATCAACTACAACTTACAACGAGAGTGTTGGAGTTTGTAGATGCTGATTTCAAATTATGTATAAGAATTAAGAAAGCACACAATGATTTAGGTCATAATGTGCAACATGAATAAAGGGGAAGAAGCATTATAAGACTTGTTCTAATGATGCTAAGGACTCCTCTTATAAGCTCACATAAAGGAACATGATGTCCTGAAGTGTATGTACAGACATGTAAGGAGAAACACCACATGAAGGAATATGTGGAGTTCCCAAAATGGATGAACAAGAATGGTAATAGATGAATTTTCGCACTTAGAAATAAAGTCTTTAGTCTTGCTTTTGAGCATGACAAACTTTATTTATTTTCTCAAGATGATTTTATCATCTGAGAATAATGATAAGAGCAAAAGAATTGATGACGTATTTTCGAAATTATGGCACTATCTAATGGGCCATATTTCGAGGGGGAGGATTGAACGTTTAGTCAATTCTTCCGCTTTAGTTTCTTTAGACTAAGTTTCTAGCATATATTGCATTAAGATAAATACGTCAAATAAATTAAGAAAGACGCGAAATTAAGTTTAATGATTGTAGTAATTTTTATCTCCTGACCAACGTTGGTGATAATGTTATTATATTTAAGCTCAATTGATTCTAATTCTGCCTAACGGTGATTTAAAATTAATTGATTAACATTTATCCAATCTAAGAGCGATCAGATCATCAGTTGCTCTGGATAAATTTAAGATGTTTTTAAGGCTGATTCTTATATCAGCATGATCTAAAGTTTAAAAGAGTAAGATCTGACCGTGCTACGGTCAATATACCCCGTATGGCCGATTTCTCGAACTCTTTTGCAAGGTTCTATAGAAAATGGCAAAATAACCCGGTATTTTATATCGGGTGTACCTTAGCAAAATAGAGTGGCTATAAGGTGCACTCGCACTTCAGTGGACATAGTAAGTAGCATGGTAAGTTATTCCACTCTACCGATTAATTTATGGATGAAAGCATTAAAACCAACATTCATAATTTTAATTGGATCCTTAATAAGTCTGTGCCTAAAAGCACCATAAGAATTATGGAAAAGACGATAACCATTTTCTAAATTATTTTAGAATAAGGGTATGTCGTCCTACTAAGGCTATATTTTAACCCAAATATTAATAAGTTAAAGTCCTAAGACAGTAAGTTGTCAATTTTATTGACTGCAAAGATAAGTCTAAGTGATCTCATTTTGTAATGTCCTAACAGACATGTTAAGTTTGTAGAAACGAGATATGCATTTTTTAGAAGATGCTTTAATTAGGGGGAGCACGGTACTTAGAGAAATTAATCTTGAAGAGAAGTGGGTTAGTGAATCCACTCCTATGATTCAAGAACAATTTTCCATGTACCTGTGGTAGTGTCTTTTGTCCAACACTTGAGTTTGGACCTTCATTAGCGACATCTATTGTACATGAGGCTTCTGTTGTTCAGGAATCTACATTTCTAGATGATGCTAATGAAGAAGTAAAGGAACAACTCACACAACTAAATGTTTTATCATAGAAATGAAAGGGAATTTTATGATACCGTTTTATCTAAGTCCAATGAACTTAAATAAGTCTTAAGTAAGGTTATCTAAAATATAATTAGACTATTAGAAAATTTTGGGTTTTAAGAATAATGAAGAGGACAATTGTGTTTGTCTAAGTTTAAGAATGAGGAATTTATTTTCCCAGTTTAGCATGTGGATGACATTCTGCTTGCAAGTGGTAATGTCCATCTAATAATAGAAACTAAGAAATCTTGTCCTCTCATTTTGACATTAAGAATCTTGGAGAAATTTTCCTATATGTTAGGATTAGAGTTTCTCTAAGATACCATTAAGGGGGTATTAAGATTATCGCATACGGCATACTAGAAGATATACTGATAAAGTATATAGTATGCATGCGTATAAGCTATCGCCTGATCCGATAGTCAAGGGTGATAAGTTGGGAACTTTTAGTATCCCAGGAACCAATATGAGATCGATCAAATGAGATTGGTTCCATATGCTTCTTCTATCGGAAGCCAATATATGCTCAATTATGTCCTCGCCCTGACTAAGTTTATTCCGCCGGAATGCTTGGCAGAAATCAGAAAATCCAGAAATAGATCACTGGATTAAATTAAGAAAACCTTGAGTTTTATGTAAGTCACAAAGGCCTCATGCTAACGTATGTAAGATTAGATAACCTAGCGATTGCAGGTTATTCAAATTAAGTTTTTGCGAGATTTGTAAATACTAAGTAGTCCACATTAAGTTATATATTCATACTCGCAAAGGGAGTTGTGTCGTGGAAAAGCTCCAAACAAACTATGATGGCATCTACCACGATGTATGCCAAGTTTGTAGCAAGTTGTGAGACCGTTGGACAGGCACTATGTTTTTAAGAAATTTATTCCGGTTTTAAGAGTGGTTGACAGCATTTTAAAACCACTTAAGTTGTACTGTAACAATGAGTCAACAGTATATTTCTCCTATAACAACAAGAAGTGTGTTGCTGCCAGACACATCTTAGTTAAGTGTTATATTGTTGAGGAGAGAATCCAAGATCAAACAATAAGTAGAGCATATAAGTACCAAGCAAACGCTTGCGGATCCGCTCATAAAAAGGCTTACCTCCCACTGTGTTCAGAGAACACTTAGTCGACGTGGGTTTAAGGAAAGCCTATGATCTATGGATTTATAAGGGGCCCAAAATAAGTTGAGATTCTGTTTCAGAATGGAGAGGTGTATTGTAGTTGTTGAGTCACGTAGTACGTAACTGACTAATGTGATGCAGCATGCTCGATGCATTTATTTGTAATGAAATAGATATTATGTTAAGTGCAGTTTAAGAACTAAGTAGAGATCTGGGGGGAGAATGTTAGCTGCAGATCTCCCGGGAGGAGAGGGAGACTGAGTCCCTCTCCTCCCCGCATGTGCATAGGCCATGCACATGCGCCTGGTCCAACTGCGCCCTGATCGGGGGCGCCCCAACAGAATATTGTTAGGGGCCCCCTGTTGCGCGGCACTACAAATAGGGAGAGGTGGAGTCCATGCAAGGGCTGCTGCATTCGTACTCCTCTGCCTCTACCCAAAACTAAGCCCAAAACCGATCTAAGGAATGTGTGCCGAAGCAACGGGAAGGATCCCTAACCTCCTCCACCGTCGGACTTCAACACCACGACCACCATGTCCATGGCGACGTCCCTTCTTCTTCATGAGGTCCAAAAGGTAACCCTAAGTCCGTCCCTGCTAGACCTAGACCTAGAGATCACCTAAGCCATTTCCTAACACAAAGACCTAGTGGACAATGCAGACCTCGTCATCGAGTAATACTCGATGGAGTTGGGCATCGGGAACGTGGATGTTGACAACATTATGGGCTCATTAGAGCCCCCAACATCAGCCACTACAGCGAGCCCTAGCACTCTTATGGCGAGCACACATGTCATGTCACCCATGGCACTGACTCCTCCCATAACTCTAGTGTCGACGTTGCCTCCATTGCCTCAACCAAATTTCATCTCACCACCTCCGAACGCGGAGGAATACTAGGATGCCGACAATGATGATGTCGAGCCGAGGTACCATACCATCAACAACATCCTAGCAGCGGCACCACCATCTAGCTTTGCCACGCATCAAGGAGCTATCGAGCTTCATCTATAGATTTAAGAGGAGCTAGCCACCTTCGCCGAGGCTGAGAAGCTCCAGTCCTAGTGTCATGCCATGATTGAGGAGATTAACTCCATCGAGAGCAAGAACAAGGTGATGTCGATTTGGTCACTAGCCGACCGGGTTGAAGTGGGTGTACAAGGTGAAGAAGAATGTTGTCAGATAGGTGGTCAAAAACAAGGCATGGCTCATCATGAAAGTATACATCCAGCAACTAAGCATGGACATCGATGAGGTCTTTGCGCTCATGGCCCGCATCGAGTCAGTGTGGCTCTTGTTGGCGTTCACCGCCCAAGAGGCATGGCCGGTGCACCACATGGACATAAAGTTTGTGTTCCTCAATGGGGAGCTGGTTGAGGAGGTCTATGCTAGGCAGCCTCTCAGTTTCATCATCAATGGACATAAGGACAATGTACTACGCCTTGATAAGACAATCTATGGACTGTGTCAGGCACCACACGCGTGGAACGCCAAGCTCGACAAGAAGCTGGTGGCGCTCAGCTTCAACCATGGCACATCGGAGCACGTTGTCTATGCTCATGGCAAGGGTGCTTCTTGGCTACTGGTGAGGGTATACATCGAAGACCTCATCATCACCGGGAACAACACCATCGAGATTGCAAAGTTCAAGCAAGAGATAAGTGCCAAGTTCAAGATGAGTGATCTGGAATTACTCTGCTTTTATTTGAGCATTATCTCAGGCGGCGTACGCACGAAAAATCTTGGAGTGCAAGGTCATGGCGAGCTACAACCCGTGACACACTCCCATGGAGGCTGGCTTGAAGCTGTCAAAGATTAGCACAACAACACCGGTGGACGCAACTGAGTACTTAGGCCTATCGGCTGCCTCCGGTACTTGGTGCATACAAGGATATACATAGCCTTCACCATTGGCTATGTCAGTCGGTTCATGGAGAACCCCACCACTGAGTATCTCAACACGGTGAAGCAGATCCTATGCTACATCACAGGCACAATTGACTATGGATGCTAATACAAGCGCGCCGAAGAGGAAATGAAGATGCTTAGGTACAACGATGCTGACATGGGTGGTGATGTTGATACAAGAAAGAGCACAACTGGTGTGTTGTTCTTCCTTGGCTCCTGCCTCATGACATGGTAGTCTCAGAAACAAAAGGTCATCGCGTTATCGTCCTACGAAGCAGAGTACATTGCAGGAACAACGACGTCCTGTCAAGGTGTTTGGCTGGAACGGCTACTTGCGGAAATGAAGAATGAACACGGTCTTCTCGTTGAAGATGGACAGCCAATCAGCGATAGCCCTCGGTAATGATTTCATCTTCCACGACCAAAGAAAGTATATAGACATCAAGTTCCACTTCATTCAGAAATGTGTTGGAGAAAAGATGGACATTGAGCACGTCCGCATTGAAAAGAGGATCGCCGATATTCTTACGAAGCCGCTCTCGCGAGATCGCCTCTACGAACCGCGTCTGAAGCTAGGCGTCGCCAAGATTGGCAAGGAAATTCAGACTTAGGGGGTGAAATGTAAGCATAGAAAGTAATTCTGATATCCTGCATATTTCCTTTCAGTTAGCAATTGTGTTGAGCTCGGTATGGAAATAAATCTCCTGAGCGCGTCGTGCATCTTGGCCAGCATAGCAGGTGCTTTCTCTTCTTTACTCCTTCCAGAAATTAGCGCTCCTTTCTTTGCTGTTTGCTTCCAATCTTAGCGTCAAGATGTATTATAAATAGCTGCTGTTCAGTTGAGCAGGACAGCACAACAGAAATAAAATTACTTCTTGCTTCAAGTTCTTTATTGTTCTCCGTTCTTGTGTTTTTTGTGCTTGTTCGGAGGGTTTGCATCATACATGGGAAGATGCACTGCAGAAGAGATGCAAAGCAAGATTTGCCCGTTCAGGTCAGAACACGGGTGAGAATCTTCAGATGAATAAGAAGAGACTTGAGCAAATTCAGAATAAAGTTTAGTCGGCTAGAGCTCTTCAAGTCTTGAACAGCTAGCTAGCGTTCAACAAATCAATTGCATGCAATGTTTCGAGATAAAATGTCACATTTCCTTGCATATGTGACAGGACGAGGTTGATAGTAAATTAATGATCTGGACAGATTCTGTCTGTCCTTGGGATAAGTTCAGAATAGCTGAATGAGACTCCAATCGAAGCTGATCCCTCCTACGTACAGAAAAGCAGCTGTTCTTGGCGAGTGGGTGGAATCAGATCCTGGTGTCAACGCAACTGTCGTGTGACGGCGTACGCGTTTCGTCGCCGTCTGTTTCAGAAATTAAAAGCTCGAGTTCAGAAATTCATTGCAAGCAAGCTTCAGATCGATTATTAGTAAGTGGCTGCAAAAGAATTAACTAAGTTGTATTTGCTTACAACTTTTGAGATTTAATTAGAAAGTTCACACATGCAGTTGACTGAATTCTGCTTAATTAACTGTGAACATTAACCGAGTAAACAGTAAACACCAATAGGAAAATCTACAAATATCTATACAAGTAATTTTACTCATGCTGTTTTTTTGAAAGGTTTAGAGATGTGAGAGACTGAGAGGTCAACTGATAAGGAAAGATTCCAAGGTCCACGGCCCTTGATGAACACAAACATCATATCGATTCTTATCCAAAACTTTAGCATGCTGCAGTGGATTAAATTATTGGGAAAAAATCGGAGACGAAGAATGTAACAAGGAGTAGCAAGTAGCAACACGTACCTTTGTGCAGCTGAGCCTATAAAAGGCTAGAAACCCCAGCAGCAAGAAACCACACCAACTTCGTTCCAAAGCAAACGATCGAGAGCTCACCGAGCTGAGCTGAGCTGAGCTGAGCTGAGAATTCAAGCTCGAGAGACAGTGAGAGTACGTGCTAGCTACTAGAAGTCTGGAAGCATCTGGAAGGTTCCGTGATCGAATGGACCGCGTGACGAAGCTGGCGTCGGAGAGGGCGGTGGTGGTGTTCACGGCGAGCAACTGCGGCATGTGCCACGCCGTGACGAGCCTCCTGGGCGAGCTGGGCGTCAACGCGGCGGTGTACGAGCTGGACAAGGACCCCAGGAGCAGGGACATGGAGAGGGAGCTCGCCAGGAAGCTCAGCGTCAGCGGCCGCGGCCCGCCCGTCGTGCCGGCGGTCTTCATCGGGGGCAACCTCGTCGGCGGCATCAACAGGGTCATGTCGCTCCACCTCGCCGGCGAGCTCGTCCCCATGCTCAAGAACGCCGGCGCACTCTGGCTGTAGAAGAAGACCACTACGTAATTCACGTGCATGCATGCAATAACCAAATTAATTCGTTGCAAAAATCAATCGTGTAGGAAGAAGTCAGTAAGCATGAGAAAGGCCAGGTTTTTGATGTCCTGTGCTGATAATTAATCACTCACTCTAAGTTGTAATTTGTGAATGCCCTGCCTTTTTTATGAATAAATCAAGTTTTTCCCCCAAAAAAACATATTTTCTTCTCATTATTTTTATTTATAAATCATTTTATACTTATGCGCATGAACTAAATGATTTTGTTATCTCTCATTTATTCCACTTTAGAAGATATGTTTTTTATTTCTAAGAGATGTGTAACAGTTATTTAATAATGTCAAATATAGAAGAAAATATACGAAAAAATATCTAGACATTATAAAATAACTTGTATTTAGGAAATAATTGAGAAGGTACGTAAAAATGACTTATATGAAATCGGGGACAGTATAATATATCTAGTTGGATTAATTTTATTTGGGTGTATATACATGTCCTGAGAATAGCGCTCCCGTGTGTGTATATATATATATATATATATATTTGTTATTGTTCGAATTTTCCTGTCATGGAATCAAAAAATTTACTTAGGTAGGGGATGCTACAAATCACAACTCGAAATTAGGGATGTGCCAATTAATTGATTGATGCATTAGCTAAATTAAAACTAGTGATGGTTATAAAAGAATAACATGATGTTACACTTCTGTTAGAAGCAAGTCCAAATACCAAATAGCACAATTTTAATCTTCAGTGGTACCTGAATTGTGAGAGAACATAAACAAATTCAGAAGAAAAAACAATGCATGATATGATTAATTATATCAGAAGAAATAAAGCATGCGCTACTGTGCAGGGCATTGCATGCATGAAAGTGATTAACAATTGAACTAAAACAATTTGCATTTTAATGTGGTGAATAATAATACTAATAATAACACTGCATTTTCCCTGCAAGTAATCACTTGTTGCATGAAACGGGGGCGCCCATGAGAAAGGTGAGGGCAAATTCAACAAGATATTCCAAATCATAAAGGAATTATACACAAAGATGGCCTCCTCCGTGCACAAATACAGAAGCATCATCGTAGCTTTATATCTAAAATCCAACGATCCTGGTTCAGAGTGGTTTTTTGCAAACTGGCATGGAGAAGCGGTGATATACTGCGAAGGGGCCTTTTTGTAAAAATGGAGGATGATTGGATTTTGAATATAAGGTTATGATAAAGCTTATGCATTTGTATACGGAGGAAGCTTTATGTACATGATACGAAGGCCAGAAAAGATGCAATGAGCTCTCTGAATGAACTTGAGAGGTTATGAGAGGTTAGCTACGTCTCTCAAGAGTCAAGAGTCATTTCAGATGATTGAGCTAGGCTTAGGCTTCTTCAGTCTTACGTACAACACAGCTAGCTTATCTAGCTGCAAAATCAATCCAAATATCCAATTAATGGCCGATCGATCATGCGTGTTGTACAGGTGCGTTGTGCTCGACGAATCTGAATAATGTCATTCCGATCTCTGTTTGCATCAGGTAAGAGGTATTGTAAATGTAGGTAGGTATGTAGTAGCCGCGAGAAGAATCGAGGCAGGCGCCTATGATAGATCGATGAACTTTGCTTTGCGTGTCTCTGCGATATGATATGCGATGCGATTGCAGGTTGCCGCGCGCATCAAATCAGCGAAGCAACTAGACAGATTGGTAGGTAGATAGATAGATAGAGAGAGATATATATAGAGAGATAAGTCTCATCAGCATCGATCGATCTTTAGCTTTTAGCTGGCTCCCCATTGGCGCGCATGCATGGATGCATGCACGCGTGCTCGTGCTCGTCGGCGGCCGTCGTCTGAAAACCGATATCGATCGAGACGACGGTGGTGGTGGCGCCGTCAGATCGTGGCGTCGCAGCGGGTACTACATGCCACAAGATTATATTCGGATGAGATCGATCGGCGAGGAGAAGGAAGATCTTGGGGCCGGGGACAAAGATTGGTCGACCGACCGGTCGAGGAGGATAGATTCCGATAAGGAAATGGAGGAACAAACTAAAGGTCTCCAGAGAGTGGCAGTGTACAGTGACGCACTGTGTCTGCATGCTCTCAAGAAGAAGATGCCATTACTGCCTTTCTGAAACCACCCCGATCGAGGTGTTGCTCGATCCGTCGATCGATGATGAGGCGCCGCCGGAATCGGTTCCGTCCGCCGTGCGGCGGCCCGCGGCCGTACCAGCTTGCCAACGTCTCCGCCATTTGTCGGCGTCATGCATGGATCGCATTTAATTTACATGCATGCGCCGTTGAAGATCGATGCCGTTGGTATTTCTCATGGAAGGATGTTTCAGTCTGAACTCTGAAGTTGAACAATTTCAGAGTCATGTGACATATAGCAAGAGGGTGCAACAACTTCAGAACTGCAAAACCGCAATGCATTAAGAGTAGAATAGTTTTATTATCCTTAAGAAGATACTACCGGATACAATTACCAAATCAAATATAGTCATTAATTTCTTCATCATCGCCTCTCCTCTATTGTGGCTCGAGGTAGATACATCACCGATGATGGCTGCATGGAAATCACATTGGAACAACGACAAAAATGATGAAAAGAGTCCCTCCATGACCATCTAGGATTTAATCGTTAACTTATTTGAACTGAAATAAACTAAACGAAACTATATAGAACGGATATAAAATGAAGAAAATATATCTTTAGTGACGCGTGAACATCTATGCCCGTCACTAATGGTCCACCTTTAGTGACGGGTATAAATGTATGTATGTCACTAAAGGTACCTTTAGTGATGTGTGAACATCTATACCCGTCACTAAAGGTTACCATTAGTGACAGGTAAAGATGTATGTCCATCACTAAAGGTGACACCCGTCACTAATGATGGGTCATTAGTGACGCGATAAGGGTGACGGGTACGATGTTCGTTATTAATGCATGTTATGACCTGTTATTAATGACCCTTTTTTATGTAGTGTTATACTCATATTTCTTAGGCTATTTTGAGTTTGTATGCACTAAATTGAAAGAAATTTTGAAAAATCTAGGTTACGACACTCGATCGGCAATGTCGAGCTTAATAGTTTGTCTAATCTGAGTCGTTTGATGAGAGTGATAAACGATCCAAATTTAGTACATCTTCACCCTCAAGAATAGTAAAATTTCTCTTAAGAAAAAAAAAGTAGAATTAACCGAGCGGCTGCAAACCGTTTGCAATTTCCTCCTGCAAGAATGTTTCAGTCTGAACTTCCATAGTGAACACTGAGAATTATAACATTGCAATTTGCAAACCGTTTGAAATGGTCTCAAAAAGATTGTCCGTCGGTGTGATTCTTCGGGAGAATAATGAAGGCATCATTGGATGGGAAGATTTTGCCGAGGTCAAATCACGCTGATGTGGTGTGTTATTCCGATTCCCTAGCTGCAGATGTACGTGATCGATGCAGGAAGGAACAATTATCCAGAATCCAATACACGCGCAATAATCTCGATCGATCGCCACACTTTCCACGATCCAATTAATTCTATGGGCGTGCAGCTAGCGTGCGTGCTCGTCGATTATTAGCAAACGTGTCATTTGCAGTTTCTGTCAGCTCAGCTGCCACTCTATCTCACTCCTGCATCTGCATGCAGCATGCACTATAAAAAGGGAAGGCGCGCGCGCAGCTACCATGCAATTCGATCAGAGCACGAACCAGACGACGACGACGACACAAATCAGCAAGAGTACTTCTCAATAGCTAGCTTTGAGCTCACTAGTAGCTAGCTACACTGAGCTTAACAGAAGCTTCTAGAACCTTTCGGGAGGGAGGTAGCTGATGGCGGAGCAGGTGGCGAGGCTGGCGTCGGAGAGGGCGGTGGTGGTGTTCACCAAGAGCGGCTGCTGCATGTGCCACACGGTGACGACCCTGTTCGGCGAGCTCGCCGTCAGCGCGGCGGTGCACGAGCTGGACAAGGAGCCCCTCGGGAAGGAGATGGAGAGGGAGCTCGCCAGGAGGCTCGGCGCCGGCGCAGGCGCCGGGGGGCGCGGCGGGGCGGCCGTCCCGGCGGTGTTCATCGGCGGGAACCTCGTCGGTGGCATCAGCAAGGTCATGGCCATGCACCTCAAGGGGGAGCTCGTGCCCATGCTCAAGAATGCAGGTGCACTGTGGCTTTGAGACTTACAGCTAGCTTGAAGAAAATCATGGCGGCTTGTAGCTTTACTGGACTTGCACTTCAACTCGACGGAGAAGAAGATACCCGAGGTAGTAACAAAAAATGTAGAGTTTTTATATGCAACATAATTTGGCTCTTAGTTTTGAGAAGGAAACATATACGTATGTATGAATGTATGAGTGGTTCTTTTTTTAAAAAAATACATGTATAAATATATATACTTTTCAATCACTATGGGAAAACACAAAATCGCCTTAAAATCTTTGCGGAGTGCATTATTCCGAGTAATTGATGAAAACTGGTATGCCGAGTGTTTTTTCAAAAACATTCGGCAAACAAAAACGCTCGACGAAAAGGAGCTAGAGTTTGTCAAATGCCTAATAAAAATCACTTGCAAACCCTACAACTAACCCCTCGGCCAATAACAAAAAAATTGTGCTAACAGCCATCGTGACTGTGTGTTTACGTGGGCGAAGAATTTTTTTTTGGTGGGGGGTTAAGCCAAGTGTTTTTCAAAAAACACTCGAAAAACACCGAAAAATTTGTGTCTGAACCTTGTTTCGAGCTCATGTGATATTTCCAATTTAGTTACAGGAGTACTACTTTAAGGGTAAAAACGTTTAAAATACACACAAAGATACAAAACAATATCTTTTTGGGAACTTTAGATACAATGCTAAAACGACTTTCTTTTGAAAACTGGAGGGAGTACTACACATAAGGAGTATAGTTATCCAAAATACACAATAAAATATAAAATGACTTGTTTTAGCCAATTCTTGATATAACCCTAAAACAACTTCTTTTTGTGAACCGAAGGGACTAGGATGATAAGAAACCGGAGATTCTCCGGGGAGGAAATAGGATTTAGAGAAACAATGTGTTATATTTCAAGGCAAATCGATGATTAATTTTTGTTTGAACTTAAAAATTTTATACAATCAAAATGAAACATAACTTATCTCATGTAAAAATTGGTATTTTTTTGGGTCAAATTACTATTTTTAATTCATTAAGTGTGTTTCTAATATTTAAATTTAAATAGGTCAAATTTGAACTTCAAGTACATAAAATAATAAACTAAATTGCCAAAAAAAATATTCATGTTTTTGAATCCATTTTTAGGCATTACCCATTAAATTTGAAAATGTTTCACAAAAACTATCAAGAAAAAATGAAAAATATTTTTTAAAAAAAAATTATCGAGTGTCAACATTTGAGATGACTCGGCAAACTGGAGGGAGCGCGAGTGCCCAAATTTTTTTGCCTGCATGCTCTTGACCGAAATTTTGAAGTATCATGTCCAAACCAGTAAAGAGAGCGCACAAAAACAAATTCCACTTATTTTAAAACAATCGGCTCGTCTCAGCCTCTCCTCCTATCTCTTCCCTACTCTACCGCTGCCCCATCCCCCGCCGCCACTCTCTATCTATTGCCGCCCCCTCCCTCCACCACCGCTCCCTTCGCTACTACCACCACCTCGTCGCCGTCCTCGCCTCATCACGGCGCCTCCCTCGTCGCCTCACCGTCCGTGCCTCATCACAGCGCCTCCCTTGTCGCCTCACCACCTCACCATGTGGCCCTCTTTGCGTGTCGTATCATGCCCATCGCGCGCGACCTACCTTGTCGTCCCCACCGTGACGCGCCACGCTCGCCAAGTGTTCGACCAAATGTGCGTTCGGGATACCCACCGCGTGCTGCACATTTTTATTTTAATTTTTAATTTTTTTGTTTACAGAATGCCAAACTTTAGGCACTTGGCAAACCATCTGTCAAGCCACCATTATACTATTTTTTTGCCGAGTGTCTGATTTGGCACTCGATGAAGTGTTTGCCGAGTGCCCGATTAAAAACACTTAGCAAACCCCGGTTCGCTGACGGTGGGTTCATCAAGCGTCCTTTGCCGAGTGTGGCACTCGGTGAACCCTTCGCCGAGTGCAAAATGGGTTTTGCCGAGTGTTTGTGGGCTATGGCACTCAGCAAAGATCTGTTTTCCCGTATTGAATGTGCGTACTTTACGTATATATACATTTGATCAAATCTGAAATGACTTACATTGTGAAACGGGAGATAGTAGCTAAAAAACTATTTCTGTGGTAGGGTGCTTTCCCATTGAAAAAACACAGGAGTTTCATCTGGACCGTTCTATGTTGGATGAAGGGTTGGATATGGTCCACATCTCTGACCAAGCTTAGAGCATCTTTATCACTAGTTGGTCTGTACCCTGCTGTACTGGTGACTGCTTGCATAGTTGCATGTCTCTCACAGCATCTTTTGTGGGCATCCATTAAATAAAATTGTTGGGTGCTGGATAAAATTAAGTAACAAGTTTGTATGAAATTAAACCCTCAAGCTGTGATTTGCATGGTTTCACAAAGTAATTTGCACTACACACTGATGTGTAATAATAGAGGTATTTCTCCCTTAGCTCAACTATATATGATATGGAAGTGTTTGATACATTGTAAAGAGAAAATTAAGTTTGATTAAAACTTGTAACCACTCTCATGCAAGTAGTGCTATAGAAATGATCATATGGGGTCCAATATCTTTAAATATTCTCCAAAATTCCTTAATAGATGTTGCAATGTTGGTAGGTTAGATGATGCTTTGTTGTGCTCCTTTTCTCTTACAGCTTTGAAAGCTATTCAAAAATGTTGGACTATGGATAAAAGCCCCCACCTCTCCCACTATAACGTCTAGGTTTTATGGTTGGGTTGGCTAGGTGGGGTGAGCCTAACATGGTATCATAGCCAAAGTCCCAGGTTCGAATCCCTCTGGCCACGCATTTCCGCTGCGTGATTTCCCCTGTGCCTATCTAGTGTGCTGAGACCTGTTGCGGGCTACGCCGGGCCTCTAGAACCTGCTGCGGGCTACGCCGGGCTTGCACGCCGTAGGGGGAATGTTGGACTATGGATAAAAGCCCCCACCTCTCCCACTATAACGCCTAGGTTTTATGGTTGGGTTGGCTAGGTGGGGTGAGCCTAACAAAAAATTTAAATTTTATAGTCTAATTTCATGGTATTATTGAAAGTTTTATTAATCATTTCGGTTTTTTTCGATAGGATCATTATTATATAAATATTTTTCGTTACAAAGTTGTGTGACATACTCCCTCTGATATACAAAAACAAGTTGTTTTACACTTGTACCAAGACTTGCTTAAAATAAGCCGTTTTATATTTTATTCTGCATTTTTGACATTTATACCTCTAAAGTAGTATTATTTTTTCTCATTTTTTGTGTCATCTTTACTAACACATTGTATTTAATAGGAGCAAACAAGAAAAATACACATTAATTAATAATTCCTTGGTATCTGAAATCATGTCCAAAATGACAGGAGTAAGTTTTTTCTTATTGAAAAAATAGCATATCAAGGTATATAGAGAATAAACATTAGAACAAGAGAATTTGGCAGTGTTTTATGTAGAGAAAATATGCTACTTTATATTTCTACAAATTTATTGGCTTCCTATTTCCAAACGGAGAAACATGTCATCTTTTTTCACACAAATTTGAATCAAGGGCTAAAATTTTAGCCCATGTCACATCTAATGTTTAAATACTATTTTTGAGTATTAAATATAGACTATTTATAAAACTCATTCGTAATCAGAGGATTATTCACGATACGAATCTAATGAGCCTAATTACACCATGATTTGACAATGTGATGCCACAGTAACATTTGCTAATCATGGATTAATTGGGCTTAAAAAATTCGTCTCGCGATTTAGTCTCCGATTCTGCAATTATTTTTATAATTAGTTCACATTTAGTCCTTTAAACTAATGTTGAAATATCCGATGCGACACGGGCTAAAATTTAGTCTCGAGATCCAAACACCTCAAATTTGATAGGATTACTAAGTAGTTGTCATCAATCATAAGCAGGAATGATGGTTCACATGTGATTGCAGGCACAGAAGATCCCGCGCGTGCACACGAATATGGTACAGCTCCTGGCTTTGTGCATGGTCAGATGGGATTTAATGCGGCTGTCGGCTACTTGCGGCCATCGGCGTCGCTACGCTCCAAGATGGCAAGATCTATCACGTCTACGTCAAACCAAGTGAAGTCAAGTAAAAAATATATCAAATAAAAATGTTTTTTTTTTCAAAAAAAAAAACGCCACTGAAAATGGGCAGAAAAGTGAAAAATAGTAGATGCAGAGACTGAGGTGTGTTAAAGCCTCATTGGAAATAATTAGTTAATAATTTTTTGATAATGAAAGCAATTAGTTAATAATAGTTGAATCAGTTGTAAGTGTGATATATATATTTTTTCTCTGCATGTCAATAAGGTTCTATTTGGCTCCCCTAGGCTAAACCCTTGTCCCGTTATATCGGATATTCGAATGCTAATAAAAAGAACTAAATGTAAACTAATTTGAAAACTAATTGCAGAATCTCTAGGCTAATTTGCGAGACAAATCTATTAAACCTAATCATTTTATTATTTGACAATGTGGTGCTACAATAAAAATGTGCTAATGATGGATTAACTATGTTTAATACATTTGTCTCGTAAATTAGCCTAAAGGTTATGTAATTAGTTTTATAATTAACTCATATTTAGTCTGTCTAATTAGTATCCAAATATTCGATGTAAGGGGGGCTAAACTTTAATCTAGAGGCCAAACAACCCATAAATTATGTTTTGACTTTTGAGATAGTAACTTTTAATGGCTTTTTTGCTATTACTTCAAATGTGAAGATAGTACTTCTGACTATTCCCTCTAGTGTACAAATATTAGTTGTTTAGACATAATTGCACATACAAATGTGATATTAAATAAAGTTATAAAAATTGTCTCTGCTGATTATGGAGCTTAGACTTTAGGGCACGTACAGAGAAAACCATCGTCGTTTCGTTCGTCGACGACTCCAGCTCGTGCTCCAAAGCGAGTCGCCGTTCGTCGCACGCGTTGTAGAGATCGTTGTGAGTCAGCCATGGCGCTGCAGATCCATTGCGCACGCGAGAAAGCTTGGCGCCCATTCTACAAATCCCTCTTTGCAGTTCCTCTTCCGAAATCTTCCCATTCTCCCCAAATCTGGTTTGTTTCTTCTCCTCTGCCAAAGTTTCATAGCACAAATCCTCTCTTCAATTCGTGCTCGGGCAACACATAAACAACTCAAGAAAGATCTAGTTGAGCATATTTGGCAGCGCTATGGGTACAATGAAAATTAGATCTACATGATATAAATGTATTACATTTTATATGATATGTGTCAATGCTACCGTATTGCATATATTTTTTTATATATATTTTACCATATTGATGGTTCTAAAAAATATTATAATTAAGTTAATCTTCTTTAATCTTGTGTTTATATAAAGAAGAAGTAAAATGGTATACACATACGTTTATATTTGATCCTTATCTGCATGTGTGTATTAAATAGTTTACAAACAATCAAATAGACAACACATTGTACAAAGTTGTCCATTTACTTGTCTATATGTGATATGGCAAAACTTATAGACAACACCTTGTCTATAGGTTGTATGTGCCCTTAGTGGTGCTACTCAAGTTCAACTCCCGATGGTCGCATTCTATTTGGTAGCCTCCATTTTTTGTTTTTTTATTGTAAAAATGTTTCGAAATAAGAGAACAATTAAAGTGATAGATTTGTAGGCTCTCAATAAAAACCAGTTCACAGCAGAAAACTGTATGTATGTGTTTTTCAGTGTTTTCGGTGCAAAATTGGTCCAAAATGTCAGAAGCAGTGATTGAGGGGGGCATTTAATTATTTGCCACTCTTAACATGTGAGTGGCAACAAAAATGCCACTCTGAGTCGCTGACATGTGGGGTCATCTGAGTCACTGACATGTGGTCCATTAATTGACACATGTTAAGAGTGGCAAATAGTTAAATTATCCGATTGAGGGAGGCAGGCTTTCTCATATATCTCAAAATCAGACCACAACCACATGTGACATGCCCATGTTTCAAGGAAAATCATAATGCAGCCTTAAAAAAACAGATATGCAACCACATCACATTGGCACAGATTTCCATTGCTACTGTATACAATGTGATGTGGTACTATTGCTGTACATTCTATCAGAAAAATTGTAAAATAACACACCATATTTACTAGGTGTCTAGGTCTAGCATCTCCGAGCATCCACAATAATTGTCTCAAATAGTTAGTTGATGTGGAGCTGAAAGAAGAATAAAAATAAAAATTTATCTCACCACTAATACTTGGATGCTCTTAAAGGAACATTTGCATCTTTCGGAAGTTGAGATTTGCACCTTTGGCTTCTTGTTTCTTTTTGACTTTGTTTTTCTCAATTTCTGGCTCCAGACTTCCACTTAGTGATGAGTTCTCATCAAAATGAAAGTAGAAATCCGTCTGCAATAACTGGTGAGCCATGATCCAAAAGCAAATTCAGAGAAAAGCGTGAATCCATCTCGTAATTCATCCATGATAGATACAGTAAAGTGATCACCTTTTCCATGGCTGCTGCCTGCTGCTGCCTCACAGAAAACACCACGCCGCCTGTAAAACTTTTCGCACAGTTGCAGGTCCCGTTCAGAGGCTTCTTCCATCCCCCGTCCCTTTCAATTCCACCCTCTTGCTCCGATACAGTAAAGTCAATGTCACTCTTGCTGCCTCTTGCTCAGTAGTAGCTAGCAGCTACACGGCCTCCATTTACGCCTCCTTCCACACCCCCGATGCAATTTATGTTTTGTCAGTGTGCCCGCTCTCGCCGCCCTGATCCAAGAACAGGTAGGGCTTTGTGCTTTCTTTGATTATTTTTTCTCTCTCTCTTCCACACTTTCATGTGGCTGTCTGCTTCTTGGCTGTGCCCATGGGCCATGACAGTTCTTGTCTTGAGAAGCTAAAACAAATGCAGTGTTCTTGTTCTTGGTCCGGCCGGGGAGGTGGCGTTTCTTGATTTTTTGAGATTTGTTGGTTCCCTGTGCCTAACATTTCTGTCTTTTCTTCCTGAAAATCTTCCAACTGTTTGATGTTTTTTGTCCTTTTCTCCCCTGATCCTAATTTTCTCAACTGCTCCACTGATCCTGATTTCTTTTATCTTATTTTTTTGCACTTTTGTGTTTGCAGGTGAGAAGAGATTGCGCAACTAGGGTTCAGCATAGTCATATCGTTTCGGGAAATTTGGAGTTGAAGAGATCACAATGCCGAAGATGTTTGGCTTCTCTCGTCGTCGGATGAAGCTTGGAAGGTGAAAAATCACTTCTTTCCTTCGATTTTGCCCACAAATTTCTCTCCTCTTCTTTATCTGTCTCAGTCTCATGTCCACTTGTGGATGTATTGGTTTATTTGGTTTTTGTTCATATACATTTGAGGAGATAACATAGTTAGGTTTGCTGATTCGATTTATACATCTAAACATCTCTATATGCGAAAAAGATTGGCACTTGTCATCTCAGCAGAAGAGAGAAATGTTGTTTCACTCACTTGTTGTTCTAGTGAGTGAGCTCTAACAAATGTCTGGATTGAGAAAAAAAGTTGTTTTTTTGGCGACGGAGGACAGTAGATAGTTTGAAAACTGATGAACTCTTCTTCTGCAAATGTCTTCTTCTGGGAGACATTTTGGCAATTTGGTAGTGTAGATAACTCAGTTGCTCCTAGTTCTTCATTCTGTTTCAACCCACCTATATATGTTTATATGGTTTCTACAGGTTGAAGGGTCATCTGCACGATCCTTTTCATGGCTCCCGGAGTCCTGCTCGGGTAACCAAACGTTCCAGTCACCTCAATGTAAGCTTTCATGGTTGAAATGTTTCACAATTGCTTTCTCATTCTGTTGTATTTCGATGCATTCTTGTTTAAAAGGTTATTAGTTTTCACGGTTTGCTCAGGGAGAAGATCAGGTGACTACTTCGGTGAGCGGCCGAGCCGATGACCTTGCTTGGCGCTGCTCATCTGATACTTTCGATCTCAACGGCCGCGCGTTTGAGAATTCAGAGAATTGGGTGGTGCTGTCAACAGAGGGGGACAAACCGGTTCCTCGTTTCGATGTAATCAACTGTCTGAAAATTCTGCTTTGTGCATGAGAAAAAAAACAACTACAGCGATGTTCTCATCGATCTTCAGTTTCTATTGTCAAGTCTTTGTATCGGGTTCATCTGGTTTGCATTTTAAACAGCATGCAGCAGCCATGGTAGGGAGCAAAATGGTTGTGTTTGGTGGAGATTCTGGTCATCGTTTGCTGGACGATACAAAGGTAATCGTTGCTATGTTTCTAAAGGATCTTTCATGTGCACATGTTACATGGCAGATGAGATAACTTGATCTGTTCTATGTCCTTCAGATACTAAGCTTAGATAAACTTACATGGGATCCGGTGGCTTCCAAGATTCGTGTATCACAAGGTGTACATTCTCCAAAGTTTCGACCATGCAAAGGTCATTGCCTGGTATAGTTCTTGAAGCACATTGTTCTCTTACCGGCCCATAGTCATGTCCGGATAATTTTTACATGCCATTGTAGTATATTGTCAGTTGATGTTATTGGAAGTTATATTCTCATAGCTTCCTTGTCAAAGTAATTGTAGTATTCTAACTGTGAGACGAAGTACTTAATTTTTAAAATTTTAGGTTCCATGGGGGAAGAATGTCATTCTTGTTGGAGGGAAAACAGATCCAACTTCTGACCGGATATCAGGTTAGACCAAGCTTTCGTATTCTCAATAGCATGTAACTTGATTTAGCTACTGATTTACTTTCCAACTTGCAGTAGAAATAATTATAAGTTCATTTATTTTACTGCAGTATGGACCTTCAATACTGAAACCGAGCTCTGGTCGAATGTTGAAGTCAAGGGCGATATCCCGGTAAGGCGGTACTTATTCCAGGATTGGTAAATACACCGCTTAGTTTTTCATGCAAAATGACAAGAGATTATTCCCTTGTTAACGATTTCAGGTGGCTCGAAGTGGCCATACAGTGATTAGAGCAGGTCCTGTTTTAATTCTCTTTGGAGGTGAGGATGCCAAAGGGAAGAAATTGCATGACCTCCATATGTTTGACCTGAAGTCTTCCACATGGCTCCCTTTGAATTACAAGTGAGAGTCATCCACTCATCGTTGTTTAGAACTAAGAAATTTGCATGTTATTAAACCAATAAAAGAGACCGAAGTAGCTAAAGCAAGGTGATTTCTTCAGTTGGCCATGCTTCTCCACCATGAACAAGCTTCATAACTATCTGAAATTTTAACCACAGCATAGAAGTCCCTGCGTGGCTGCACTGAATTTTCTTGATGTTAGAATTATTATTTTACTTAGCATTTTCTCTTACTGATTGCAAATCTGTTGTTCTAGAGGTGCTGGACCTTCTCCAAGATCCAATCATGTGGCTGCACTATATGATGACAGAATTCTATTGATTTTTGGGGGGCAATCAAAATCCAAAACACTGAACGATGTTCACGCTCTAGACTTTGAAACGGTAATTTCTATCGGATTTCCTTCTAGGTTTTGCTTGTTGACAGGCTTACTGAAAAACCAGTCTTCTTGTAAGATGGTATGGTCAAGAGTGAAAACCCATGGCCATCATCCATCACCTCGAGCAGGTTGCAGTGGAGCTCTCTGTGGTACTAAATGGTATATCGCCGGGGGTGGAAGCAAGAAAAAGCGTAAGTTCAAATGTCATGTACTAATTCATTGACTAGCATATAATATGGCAGATGAAATTTTTTAGATAATAGATTAAAATATGGCCTCTACATCCAAAATGGATGTACATAGCCAACAAGTCATACAAGAATACTAAGACATACTAGAACAAAAGGTTTCACATAACTAACAACACCACGAGTGCTCAAGGCTCCACAACCTTTCATAATCACAACTTCAAAAACCAAATTATAATTATGCATACATAACTTCTAAAACAAACTCACAACTAAATAAGAATAGAACTATATCTTTAATCTTCTTAAATTCCATCCATACTTTGCAAAGAAATCTAAAACTCTAGCTTCCAACTTCTTGCACCATTCTTTTATAATTTGATTATCCTCTGTCTTAAGAAGCAAGGACCGCTGACATACCCAAAAAGTTCCATTGAATATTACTTGCATAAAAGAATTGATTTTGGAACCAGTGTTTACAAATCGTGTGATTAATCGTGATTAATCACGATTAATCGGCCTGGTCGTTTTCTTGGCTCCGACTAGGTACCTGATCGTTTTACATTGGGGAAGGTAGGGGAATGTTATAAAGACAATGTTCCATAAGAATCTTACCAAATGATATTCAAAGAAAAGGTGTTGTATTGTTTCATTAGAATTACAAAAGCAACACTTAGTGCTACCCTTCCACCTTATTTTTGCCAATCTATCTTTAGTCTGGAATTACACCTCTACTTAAGTACCATAAGAAAATCTTGATTTTCAAAGGAACTCTAAGTTTCCAAATAACACTTTTTCTTAGTACTATGCCACGAGCCCACGACACATGAGTGTTTTGTACATAGAGTTAATAGTGAAAACCCAATTTTTTGTGCCTTCCAAATAAAAGCATCATTTTATTTTGTTAATCTTACCTTTACCACACTTTGACACTAATTCAAACCAAGCCATCAAATTCTCCTCACTAAATTCCTTCTAAAAGATGCATTTAATGGTACACTTCCTAACACAACAGCCGCTGAAACATTCTAATTCCTAACAATATTATACAAAGATGGGTAACGACATGCAAACGAAAGGATCCCAAACCAGCAATTCTCCCAAAACCTGGCCTGTAAACCATTATGGACCTTTAACGATCCACAAGACAGAAAGACATTCTTAACCAACATATGGCAGATGAAACGGTTCAGTTAAACCTAAAAAAAGATGACTCAATTTTGTTTTTGATCCATAAATATGCACATTTTAATGAAACATTTTCTTTCTCTCAGGTCATCCAGAAACTTGGGTTTTTGATGTTCTAGAATCCAAGTGGTCTGTTTGTGTGGTGCCTCCTAGTTCCTCAATCACCACAAAGAAAGTAAGTTAAATTCATTCTTTACTTAGTTCCATGTTGAGTGATCCATGAATCCATGAGTAGTTTCAATCTTACAGTAAGGCTGTAAGGTGGATAGTGTGTATTCAAGAAAACAGCCATCCTAAGAATCTAGAGAAATGCAGACTAGGCTCCTATGAAATTTATGATGGCTATTGTAGAGTTTAAGGCCTCAAGCCACTAGGTGAACAAAGGTAGCTAGTTGTTTCCCATGGAATTCATACTGAAAAGGGTGAAAAGGAAGAGTGTCTTTAACTGCAGCATGGTGATTATGGAGCAGAAATAATAGAAAAGCAAATCCTAATATCCTATTCAAATTCATGTTTCTTGCCATGTTACCTTTTTGACCTAGTTGCTGAATAATTGAGGATACAACACTCATGGCAGGGATTCAGCATGGTTCCATTGTACTACAGAGACAAGATTGTTCTTGTTGCTTTCGGAGGAAACAAAAAGGAGCCATCTGATAAGGTGAAAGAGCTGAACTTTCAACCAAAAATAACACCAATTTTGTCAGTCTTTGCCTCTTTGGACTTCATTTTCTGAATTTTGCTTTAATGATAATTCTCTTCCTATTCATATTTTGCGAAAGTGCATTCGGAACATTTCTATGATCAGGTTCACCAGTCCTGAAGTTGTTTTGTGCTTTCGAAGGTTGAAGTGCTAGTGGTACTGCAAAACGAGCATTGTTTCAGCTGGCGGTCTGCCCCTGAAGTAGAACCTTTGCTGTATGAGGACTCACCTCCAGGCTCAAAGGAACTTGCTGATCACCTAAGCAACTGTGCTCCTCTGTACTCTACTGGCTCTGTAACAAGGCATAGTCTTGCCACCACTGTGGATAACTCATCTGGGAGGAAATCTCTCCCTGACTCGCTGTTACAGCACCCTAACCTGGGCAGCTCATCACTCGGCAGACAGTTCCGGCAGAAGGATAAATGCAGCCTGGCCCATAAACTGCAGAAACCAATCGATGATGACAGATACAAGGATGTTGATGACTGTTCTGAGCTACCCTCGATTACAAACCAAAAGCAGCGCAATGGTATATATCAGTCTCCAGATGCTGACGCTAAAGCGAAGAGGGTGGGCAGAAGTTCATCAGACATCAACCATCAGTATGATACCAAAATAGCAAACCTGGTCAGGAGAAACATGGCATTGGAAGAACAACTTTCAGCTGCAATGGCACGCAAAGATGAAGCGGAGAAGAACCTCTCGTTGGTCATTGACAGCAAGGAGGAGCTAGAGAAGAGATTAACCGAGAGGGACAGGGAGGTTGAGACACTGAAGGAGAAGGTGACAGGGTTAGAACTGGCACAAGAAGAATCAAACAACCTCTCAAACACAGTCCATACCGAAAATGTGCGACTCGAGCGTGAGGTAGCATTCTTGAAGGCTGTCATGGATGAAACCCAGAAGGCAAGATAAGCCTCCAATCATCTCTTCATGGGCCACTTATACGTTGTCGTACTGACCGAGTTTTGTCCATTCACAGGAGCTGCACGCCACTCGTGGAGTTTTAGCAGGAGAAGGCGCAAGAGCCTTCCAGCTCCAGGTAAATGGTGAAAGTGCTGAACTTTTAGGTTCTGTTTCTGTTCTGGTTAATACAGGATTGGCATCATGAGTTCCCATTTTTCATGGCCTGTCATATTGCCATGTTGATGTCTAATTTTCTTTACATCTTTGACTGTCTGATACTGTTGCTTTTCCAGGTTGAAGTGTTCCACCTGAAGCAAAGGCTTCAAACAATGGAAGGAAGATCACCCACACCAAGAAAACCTTAGAATCTGTAGTGTGTAGGCACCAAGTAGTGTACAGCAAGCAAGGCCATGGACATGAGCTGTTGCATCCTGTTGTAAATTAATTCCTGAGCCTATTTTGCCTGTTGAGACTTCTTGAGATATCATGTAATACTTAAGACTAGTAAGATTAGTAGTGCCTATGCTAATGTCATGTAAACATTAAAGGATAATAAATGTTTTGAACTTGAAACGAATAATAAGATAAATTAATATTTATTTTAAAAAGAATCGGCGATAAATTATTATATAATTAAATTCATAGCAAATATACTATTATACTTAGTATGCTTGTTAGGTCTACAATATTAATATATCATTAATCTATAGATAAATGATGAATATATAAGTTACATTATGTTTGCAATTGCAAAAATCATGTATTTTTCATAAGTTTAGTTTATTTGTTTTGCAAGTAGGAGATGAGCTATAAAAAAGAAAAAAATCACTAAGTACAAAAATATTAAACTAAAATTAAAACTGAATTAATATCCCCTCGAACTATTTCAGTAACTATTAATTTCAGTAACTATTAAGGGGATCTCTTGTGCTCAATTGAGAGACAATAAAGAAAGAGTCTAATTTCTCTTCCCAATGTTCTTCTACTAACCTAAGTCTACCTCTTATTTCTAGTAACAGTTGTCACTCAGCTATCCTCACAACAATATTTATCGCATTATGTGTTCAATGCACTTGTCTTGGAAGGTGTCAGGAATGTGATCCCCGATATCTCATAGCTGGCTTATTAGACTGGACTAAGAGGATACTAAGACTAGCATTGACCATTCAGTATGTCCCATGAACATGGGTTTCATTCCGATAAGGAAATTAAGTAGAGACCTAATTGGGTAGTTAAGCTCTAGATATGATGTTTAGAAGTTTATTTATATTGGAATCCTTCTAATTAGAGATTTAGTATCTAAGTTTGGTAAGGAATTCAAGTCCTACTCGAGATAGAGTCTTATGATTTTTAGGCTCACCTCCTGAGTATAAGGAGGCGAGACCTCTAGATACATCTATCATCAAGCTCATCATCAAGTCTTAGCATATTTTTTTGCTTTCAACATCCAAGTCTTGATAGCTTGATTGTGTCATATTGTAAGATCTACTATCATAGTAGACACTAAAATACTAAACATATGATTATTATCATCCAGATACCTGAATCGGTATAAACATTAGCTCTTGTTTTTTAGAGTCACCATCGGGTTCGAATGCGATGCGCTTCTCTATACACATCTAATCACCACATGAAGGTTCACCGAAACACTGGCCGGTGATTCACCGACAGAAGGTGAAATGTGATTTTAATGCTTAATAATACAAATCAGAAGTTGGAATGACATTTATATGTCCTACGAAACATTCTTAGCATTCGCTAATAAGTTAGGTTAAAGGAACATGAAATATTTGATGATTTGATACTAAGAAACTAGGGGTTGTTTGACTATTTAACACATGTGGGAATACCATATCCCTGCAAATTCCATTTCTACTGGATTTTTTTATTTTTTATTTGTACTGGTCTTGTTGTGCTCTAAAACTATTACAAATTTAAATATTTTTGAAATATATATTCAACAAAAATCATTATAAATCACCTAGTATTTATAGGATTTCTTTTCAGAATTTTAAAATTTTGACATTACACAAGCAAGAAAAGAAACTGATAGAGGTAAAGCTCAATGCAAGTAACATAAAGAATTATGTAAAAAAAGGAAACATGAAGAATCTTATAACCATGGTACATTATACATGGTATTAAGATATTTCAAGAAGCAATCAGACATGCATGCATGCATGGAAAATTCTTAATTTGTTGAGATAAAGAATTACATTTCCTCTATAGAATCAAATGAATTTATATATATATCTATCACAATTCACAATGGCATGCTTCATGATTCATCCATGAATAATGGTATTCCTCATTGCATACACCAAGCTAGAAGGATGAACAATGTGCAGATGCATACAAAAAAATTTCATGTGGATTAATCGCATTGTGCATGTGTGATTCTGTTGTTGTCATCGACGTCGTCGTACGTTAATCGATCGTAATTAATATCCTTGGAACAGAGGTGGCGGCGGCGACGCGTACTGCTGCGCCACCACTGGTGGCAATATCACGCTATCGAACGATGTCGGCGGAGCCTCTGATTCCATTGCTGGAGGTGGTGATGACTCCAACTTTGGCGGTGGAGAGGAGACCTGTGGAGGTGGAAGGCTCACTGGAGTTGGCGGTGGTGAGCTCACTGGTGATGGTGGGGGAGGGGATTTCACTGGAGGTGGTGGCGAGCTCATTGGTGCTGGTGGTGGAGGTGACATTATGGGCGGTGGTGGTGAGCTCACTGGTGCTGGCGGTGGCGGAGACTTGACTGGAGGAGGCGGGGAGCTAACAGGTGCCGGTGGAGGTGGAGACTGCACAGGAGGAGGCGGCGAGCTAACTGGTGCTGGCGGTGGCGGAGACTTGACTGGAGGAGGCGGGGAGCTCACAGGTGCCGGTGGAGGTGGAGACTGCACAGGAGGAGGCGGCGAGCTAACTGGTGCTGGCGGTGGCGGAGACTTGATTGGAGGAGGCGGGGAGCTCACAGGTGCTGGTGGAGGTGGAGACTGCACGGGAGGAGGCGGCGAGCTAACTGGTGCCGGTGGAGGTGGAGACTTCAATGGAGGAGGAGGTGAGCTAACCGGTGCCGGTGGAGGTGGAGACTGCACAGGAGGAGGCGGCGAGCTAACTGGTGCCGGTGGAGGTGGAGACTTCACTGGGGGAGGTGGCGAGCTAATTGGTGCTGGTGGAGGTGAAGACTTTACTAGAGGAGGTGGCAAGCTAACCGGTGCTGGTGGAGGTAGAGACTTCACTAGAGGAGGTGGCGAGCTAACCGGTGCTGGTGACGGTGGAGATTTTGCAACTGGAGGTGATGAGATAACTGGTATTGGCGATGGTGGAGACTTTGCCAGAGGAGGTGGGGAGCTTACTAGTGTTGGTGGTGGCGAAGACTGGACCGAAGGAGGTGGCAAGATCACAGGAGTTGGTGGAGGAAGAGATTTAACCGGAGGCGGTGGGGAGCTCACTGGAGCTGGTGGTGGCGAAGACTTCACGAGAGGAGGCGGGGAGCTAACTGGAGTTGGTGGAGGTAGAGATTTAACCGGAGGCAGTGGGGAGCTCACTAGAGCTGGTGGTGGCGAAGACTTCACGGGAGGAGGCGGGGAGCTAACTGGAGTTGGTGGAGGTAGAGATTTAACCGGAGGCGGTAGGGAGCTCACTGGAGCTGGTGGTGGTAGAGACTTCACCGGAGGAGGTGGGGAGCTAACCGGAGTTGGTGGAGGTAGAGACTTAACTGGTGGTGGTGAAGACTTTTGTATGGTTGGTGGTGAGCTAATTTCTTCTTGTGGAGGCGAAGACTTCACCGGCGGTGGTTGTGAGGTAACTGGTGCTTGTGGCGGTGAAGACTTTCCTGGAGGAGGTAGTGTGTCAACCGGAGAAGGCGGAGGTTGGGACTTCTCAGTAGGAGGCGGAGTTATTTTTTCCGGAGATGGCGGAGGCATTGACTTCTCTTGAGATGGTGGAGAGCTCTTCGATATGGGTGGTGGCTCTAACTTGTTCGAGGGCGGGGATGAGCTTGCCGGAGTAGGCGATGGTGGGGCATTGCTATGGGAGGTGGAGAGCTTACTAGCGTTGGTGTTGGTGGAGACTTTGCTTGCGGTGGTGACGAGATTACTGGAGCCGGTGGTGGCGATGGAGATTTGAGTGGGGGCGGAGGTGAGCTAACTAGAACCGGTGGTGGTGATGGAGATTTCACTGGAGATGGTGGTGTGATAACTGGAGCCGGTGGTGGTGATGGAGATTTGATCGGAGGTGGTAGTGTGATAACTGGAGCCGGTGGTGGTGATGGAGATTTGATCGGAGGTGGTAGTGTGATAACTGGAGCCGGTGGTGGTGATGGAGATTTGATCGGAGGTGGTAGTGTGATAACTGGAGCCGGTGGTGGTGATGGAGATTTAATCGGAGGTGGTAGTGTGATAACTGGAGCCGGTGGTGGTGATGGAGATTTGATCGGAGGTGGTAGTGTGATAACTGGAGCCGGTGGTGGTGATGGAGATTTGATCGGAGGTGGTAGTGTGATAACTGGAGCCGGTGGTGGTGATGGAGATTTAATCGGAGGTGGTAGTGTGATAACTGGAGCCGGTGGTGGTGATGGAGATTTGATCGGAGGTGGAGGTGAGCTAACCAAAGTCGGTGGTGGTGATAAATATTTTACTGGAGATGGTGGTGTGATAACCGGAGCGGGCGGTGGCGAGCTCACCGGAGCTGGTGGAGGTGGTGAACTCACAGGAACCGGTGGTGGTGAGCTCACTGGAGCAGGTGGTGGTGACGAAGGTTTTACTGGAGTTGGTGGTGGTGGTGAGCTCACTGGAGCAGGTGGTGGTGACGATGGTGATGACGAAGGTTTTACTGGAGTTGGTGGTGAGCTTATCGGAGCCGGTGGTGGCGGTGACGGAGATTTCACTGGGGTCGGTATATAACTCTCTGGAGCCGGTGGCGGTGAAGATTTTGTCGGGGAAGGTGGAGAGCTCACCGGAACCGGTGGCGGCGATGGCACAAGCGCGGGAGGAGACTTTGGCGCCGGGCTAACCGGTGTAGGAGACGGCGCTGGCGCCACCATGGGTGGTGGAGGCTCTGACGTGATGCTTGGTGCTGGCGCTGGTGTTGGTGATTCTTCTTGCGGCGAGACGTACTTTCCTGGGGGTGGTGGTGCGTTTGGTGACGGCGGCGAAGGCACCGGCGATGAGATCACAGGAGGCGCAACCGGCACCGTGATGAGCGGCGGCTTCTCCGGTTCCGAGGGCTTGGACGGCGTCGGGTAGCCAGCGCAGACGTGCTTGCTGCAGTCGACGGGGCGCGCGAGCACCGGCGCGCACTGCAGCGTCGTCTTCTGCGCCGGGCGCAGCGAGCCGAGGCAGTTGCTCCTGTCGTCGAGCGTGACGTTGGCGTTCTCCGACGGCATGCACGGCGCCGACTCCGAGTTGAAGAAGTTGAAGGCGAAGCTGAAGTTGACGAGCGCCGGGAGCTCGCAGATGGCCTCGTGCACGATGCCGGTGAAGACATTCCTCGACACGTCGAGCTGCTCCAGCTTGGTGATGTTGGATAGCGTCACCGGCAGCGTGCCGACGAACGCGTTCCCGCTGACGTCGATGGCGTATGTGTTGTGCAGGTAGCCGATCTCCATGGGCACGCAGCCGTCGAGCTTGTTGTTGAGGAAGCTGATCTCGTCGAGCGTATTCACCATGCGGCCGATGCTCTTGGGGATGCAGCCGACGAACGCGTTGTTGGCGAAGACGATGACGGAGGCGGTGGAGTTGCCGAGGTTCTCCGGGATGTAACCGACGAAGCGGTTGCTGTTGACGAAGATGGCGTCGAAGTCCTTGTCGAACAGCGCCGGTGGCAGGTCGCCCTCGAAGTTGTTGTAGCGGATGTCGAGGTATTTCAGCGTCGCCATCTCGAGCACGACGAAGGGGAAGAAGCCGACGAAGCGGTTGTTGCTGACGTCGAACTCGTGCAGCAGCGACAGCCGCGACATGCTCTTGGGGATGATGCCACAGAAGCGGTTGGTGTTGATGTGGAAGAAGGCGAGGTCGGTGAGCAGCCCCAGCTCCGGCGGCAAGTACCCGGCGATGTCGGCGCCGTTGAGGTCGATCCCGGCGACGACCATGATCTTGGGGTCGTCCAGGGCCTCCACGCAGACGACGCCATTGTAGGAGCACACGTCGTTGCCGACCCAGTTGGCCGTGTACCCCTTGGGGTCGGAGTAGAACGCCCGGCGCCACGCCTGCAGCGCGATGTACGCGTGGCGGAGGCGCGGGTTGGGGAAGGTGCCGACGCCGACGCGATCGTCGAACTCGAAGTCGGCCGGCAGGTCGCCGGCCGCGCCGCCGCCGGCCTCCTTCATGGCCATGAGCTGGCGGTGCACGATGTAGGACTCCTCGACGCTGCTGACGGCGCCGACGCTGGAGAAGACGGACAGGGAGCAGACGGCGACGAGGAGGAGCAGCGCCACGCCGAGGCGGCGGCGTTGGTCGCGGTCCATGACGACCATGGAGTGATCGAGGTCGACAAGCCCCGCCCCCTCCCCCCTCGTACTATATGGGCGCGCCCCGCCATTGGTGGGCGCTGTAGGAAGAACCTGCGGTGGCGCTCGCGTCCGGGGAGACGGGTGGCCGGCGAGCCTCCGCGCGCGTCGCGTCCGTTTGTCTGGCTCCGCGGTTTTCTCTCCCTCGTCTTTTTAACTGCATGCGTTGCGTGAATTTTTTTAAAAATAATATTTTTTTAAAAAATAAAATTTCAAATTTGCACAGTAGTTTAAAAAAAATTGCAAAAATAGGTACTTGATCGGCCAATTGGTGCAACGTGGCGCTTAATCGGCACTTGGTTGACTGATTAGTGTCACGTCAGCGCCAGTCGACCGACCAACTACTAACTAGACGCCACATTGGCTCCCTTCGGTGCGCAATGACATCTTTCTGTTGAGGTGACAGCATTTCAATGGCCGGCTGACGCCACGTCAGCAGGAGTCGACCGTCGACTCCTGCTGACGTGGTGCTAGTCGACGGAAAGAGCTGTTGGCGCACCCTAGTCGGCCGAACAAATACTGACCAGTATTTGTTTTTGCAATTTTTTCAAACTGCCATATAAATTTGAAATTTTATTTTTTAAAAAATATTATTTCAAAAAAAATTCTGCTCAGTTGATACATCTCTAATTTGATCGGATGCATTTGTGTTGATATATTTTGATTCAAATATCACACCCAATATTTTTGAACAATGGTAGAGGAATAGAAATATAGAAAATGGATATTGATATTAGTGATATCATATTTTTTAACTTTTTTTAGATTTGAATTCGAATTAGGATACTCTAGGTATCAATACGAAAATAGATACTATCGGTATGAATACGAAACAAATACAGATCGAAAATAAATATGGTTACGGATATTTATCGGAATAAGAAAAATAATTGTATCCGATTTCAAAAATTAAGAAGTTTTTTGAATTGTAAAATACTTGTATCCGATTTAAAAATCCCATTTTAAAATCACAGAGGAAATTTAAAAGTTTTTTAAATCTAAAATATTTGAAAATAGTCCTATTTTTTTTAAAAAAACTTATATCTCTTTCTTCTTTCTTCTTTCTTCTTTCTTCTCTCTTCTCTCTTCTCTCTTCTCTCTTTCCTTCCCTTTCTTCCGCCGGCAGCGCGAGGTTCGACGGCCGGGCCGGCGTCGTGGCAGCGGCTGGCCACCAGGGCGGCAGATCGGCGCGAGCGGGACTGTCGCGGCGAGATGCGGCGTGGCGCCGTCGAGAATGCGGCGAGGAGCTGGCGAGGCGCCGGCGAGAATGTGGCGGGGAGCCGGCGGGGCTACGGCGGCGCTTCTGCGGGGGTGCGGCGGGGCGCCGGCCGAGCGGTGGACGGGGCGTCTGTCGGGCTGCGGCAGGGCGGCGCGCCGACGAAGACGGCGGTCGGGGCGGCGCAGCAAAAGCATAATATGTTTTTAATTAAAAAACTAAATACATATCAAAATAATATGCATTAAAAAACTAGAGATGAGATGAGATAGCACGGTTCTACGATTATGTCCTATTTTTTTAATGTGATCGTCTCATCTCATATTTAATTATAAGGAATGGGGATATTAATTCGTCTCGGATCCATTTCAAAACCTCCGGCCTATACTTCAGCCCGCCACAAAACCTCCTCCGTGCATGAAGTGGGATGAGCTCATCCCTTTTTTGAGGACGACTTTGTTCCGAATATTGGAGGAATATTTTTCGATGGAATGATTTCGTCCCACTTAACTCCGAATCAAACAGCGTAAATAAAAGACACTCTCGTCACGTCCCTCATTCTGTTTAGAGGACGAGTTAATCCTGAATATTAGAGAAATATTTCTTGGTAGAAGACTCCATCTTACTTGACTCCGAACCAAACGGCTTAAAAACAGCGGCTGTCACATCCCACCTCCTACCTCCCGCGCTTTTTGCGCCTCGTCTTCCTCGCCGGATCGACGCGCGATCCCCCGCGGATCGATCCACCTGTTCTGCGTCGTTTCTTGGCCGGATCGCTCGGCCCCAATCTCACCTCAATCACCGAGCGGAGAGGAAATTAAACTCGACGACGATCCCAGCCAAGTTGTTGCATTGCATTGCATGGTCGGTTTGTTCGCCGGCCGGCGATCGAGCGATCGATCGAACTCCGCCTCCGCCTCCGCCTCCGGCCGCCATGGGGAGGGTGAAGCTCAAGATCAAGAGGCTGGAGAACAGCGGGCGGCACGTGACGTACTCGAAGCGGAGGTCGGGGATTCTCAAGAAGGCCAAGGAGCTGTCCATCCTCTGCGACATCCCGCTCATCCTGCTCATGTTCTCCCCCAACGGCAAGCCCACCATCTGCGTCGGCGAGCACAGGTAATAACCTACCTCCCTACCTGCAAACAAATTTCATCAGTTCGTCTTGGATTTTTTGTCGATTCCTATGCACATTTCCGGCTACCAAGAGTAGCACGTCTTGCGCAACCCGGAATTGATTATATGTTCCAAAGTTGAGGTTTTTAATAATATATCAAAAGTTGAGAAATCTCCGATCATATGTTCTAATCAGTGTATTTGGTTTACCTGGTTAAGACGTAAGATAATTAAAGATTTCTTAACTTTGGGCATATTATTAAATGAAAGATTTGCTATTTTGGCCCTCCAAAGAAGTGGTTTTGCATTTTTGACATCCGGACCCATTTTCATTGACTCAGATGGTCCTACATGTCAGCCCCAGAAATGTCATTATAAACGAAGTCCACATCTTTATAGTATAAAAATGGTAATTTTTTCATTATTAAATACCTGTTGACATGCATGACCAACAAGATTGAATCCTTGTTTGAATTTGTATTGATGCTGCCGCAGGAACAGCCACCAGCCCCTCTCTCTCTTGTAGGAGATCTACTAAATTATATTAAAAGGGGAGAAGGAAGAAAACAAGAGGGAGAAAAAAAGCTAAGAATACCTCTACCCCTCTCAAATAATGCTTTCATGCCACCGTTATTTTATAATTCGTCGGAAATGCCAGATTTCGATATTTGCTCGTATACCATTACTATTTCAAATTTACCCTTTTATATCATTTGAACCCACCTATAGACTCTGAATATTTTCTCACATGCCATTACTATTTTCAATTCGCCATTTTATACCATTTATATTTTACCGTTATTTGGACACAAATGACATGAAAAGAGTGAGTTTGGAATAGTAATGATATAAGAGCAAATACCAAAATGTCAATGGTATTTATGGTATTTCTGGCGAATTGAAAAAATAACAGTGGCACGGAAACAATTAACCCACCCAAACAAAGGTTGATGCTAGCCAACAACGTCTTGCACTATTAGTCTAAAATTTTTAGTTGTGATAGCAACCGCTCTCCTTTACAAGATGCGATGATTATGTTCCTTCTAAAGGTTCTAAATGATGTAGATGAACATGCTGAAATGTGGCATTTTTTCAAAACACTTAGGATATTCAGAATCACACAAGAGTTAATCAGAATTGCTTGTTTACTAGATGTTTTCTTGGTTGCAGCAGCATAGAGGATGTAATGAAAAAGTATTCACAGCACACTCCTCAGGAAAGGGCTAAGAGGTACTTGAGATCAATAATTTCACTGTTGACCCAGCTAATTAGCATACACTCCACACACAGAAATATACTAACCTCTGTTCTTCCTTTCACTGAACAGGAAGTTAGAGAGCTTAGAAGTATGCCGTCTCAACTAACATGTTTGTCAAGGCATTTTTTTTTTGTTATGCTTAGCACAATAAGATTGAGCATGATCTGATCAGTTTCCTTTTGTTATCAAAAGACCCTGAAGAAGACATTCAATAAGCTAGACCATGATGTCAATATTCCGGACTTTGTAGGCTCGGGGTAAATGCCGCCAACTTATGTTATATCAAGACATCCAGATATACAATAGCAGAGAGGTTCTCACTATGTGATGCTTTTGAATCTGTTGCAGGGATCAAACTGTAGAGGTACATTTCAAAAGAATCGACAAGGATGATATAACAGCTTATGGATTTCTTGTTCCATGCTTCCTATCTCTGATGTCCAGATGCTGATTCAGTCAGTTTTTTTTTTGGCAGGAATTATCAAGGCAGCTTGGTTCTTTGAAATGTCAAGTGGCAGAAGCCCAAAAGAGGCTCAGGTAAATTTCTCTGATTCTTCCACTAGCTTGATCTGTGCCACAGATTGTCTACTCAGTGCTGAATTCAGTAATCAGTAGTGGTCTGGTATGATGGCACATGATCTTGAAAGGGCCCCTCTCTAGACATCTATAACATTGATGGCAGAATTGGTTGTTGATTCTGACAGAAAATGGGAAGAAGAGGGGGGCAAGTATAACAATGTTGCATGTTGTTCTTCAGTTATTGGAGCTCTCCCGAGAATGTCGATAATATGGACTATATAAGAGTGATGGAAAAAACTGTCAATGAATCACTCAATCGCGTCCGAATTCATAAGGTACATATGATGGGACTACAATGTGCTCAGGTAAGAAGTTTCAGCTCCAGAATTCAGATGTGCACTGCCTGTTTCAGGTTCAGATATCTGATCAGAGTGCTGCTCTTGCCAATTCAGTTCCAGAACAACATGCAGCTCCCACTAGGGCTAACTGGTGACCCAAACTCTTCGGCATGGCTCCACAGTGGGGGCTGCACAGATGGGCAGCAGCCTACGATGCTACCTGAAGACCCCAGCTTGCTCCATCAGAGGTGAGATCAAGCTCAACATGAAAAATTTAGAGACCTCACAGATGCCATGAGCTCAGCTTTACTGACAAATGCAATCTGACCTCCAGTAATTCAGAACCCTGAAAAAGCTCTCATGAATTGAATTTACTGACGAATGCATAATTGGTTTCAAGAAACTGATGAATGCGTAATCTGATCCTGGGCAATTCAGAAACCTGACAAAGCTAGTTCTCATGAACTGAACTTACTGACAAATGCATAATTTGTCCTTCAGAAATTCAGAAACCATGACAAAGATCTCATGAACTGAACTAACTGACAAATGCGTAATGGGAGCTCCAAAATTCAGGAGGGAAATTTTATAGTCCTTGAGGACTGTAAAATCACTTAATTTAGAAACCTGACAAAGGCCTGATGAACTGAGCTAACTGAGAAATGCATAATCAGACCGCCAATAATTTAGAAACACGAAAATCTCATCAACTGACAAAAAACTGCTCCTGATGCAGGGACATTGCTGAGTGCTCAACGAGAACATCTCTGCAGAGCTACCCAGGCTACTTCAGCATGAGCAAGCACTCCACCGACAACACCGGTGGCGAGTACCAGCACGTGCAGCAGCCGGAGTTCAGCCATGCCGACTGGCTGACACCGTACCCGGCATTCGACCACACCAGCCTGCCCAGCAACCGACTGTTCAAGCCGGATATGGAGCTGCAGGTTAGTGCGGCGGCAGCCATGGACTTCGGCGGCTACTACGACCTGCTGAGGCCCAGCGACGAGACAAGCTTCCAAAGCTGGGCACCCAGCAACGAGATAAGCTTCCAAAGCTGGGCGCCGGCGGCGTGCGGTGCCACCATGTACGACCAGCAGCACCAGCAGCAGCCTGCCCAAGTGAGTTCATGCCAAGTGAGTACCATGCACGACCTCATACATGTTGGTCTGAGCAAACAATCGTGTCTTCGTGCAGATTCCTAGCTGCTTCATGTCAACTCTCGTTGATCTGATGAATTCTTTGTGCTTCTTTGCATACACGTAAATTTGATTTATATTCTTGGGTAAGAAATATCAAAAGCGATTTTTTTTCTAGATCTTCTTGTTAACAACTGGATGAGAATCTTTTATTTGGGTCTTAATCTTGCAACTCGTTTCAGAGTCTTGTTCAGATAATGACTAAATCTCTGAACTTTACAGCTCCCTGCAGGAGCAACTGTAGAAGCACCCTCGTTCAATCATCCCTCGCCACATCGTCAGCTCATGATTGAATCGGAGCATTCTTTTTTGCAACATGTAAATGAAGTATCTAAATTTCATGATATTTGATTAAGATTACATGTACAAGGAAAATTCTCAACTCTACTGTAAATCATGTTAAATTTGACATGAAAAAAGGGCACTAACTCGCTTAAGAAAATCAAAAGACTTGCCAGGCGAATGTTTCCCGGACACGAGCTCGGATCCGAAGTCCGGGCGGAAGAAACGCCAAGTGAGGCGAATGTTTTCCGGACACGAGCTCGGATCCAGATCCGAAGTCCGGGCCGAAGAAACGCAAGTGAGGCCAATGTCTCCGGACACGAGCTCGGATCCGAAGTCCGGGCGGAAGAAACGCAAGTGAGGCCAATGTCTCCGGACACGAGCTCGGATCCGAAGTCCGGGCGGAAGAAACGCCAAGTGAGGCCAATGTCTCCGGACACGAGCCCGGATCCGGATCCGAAGTCCGGGCGGAAGAAACGCAAGTGAGGACGGAGGAGAGAAGGAGACGGCCGGCGAGCTGGCGGCGGGAGGGCGCGGCGCGCGGGGGCATGGGAGTGCGCGCGCGGCGGGCGCGGAGGAGAAGAGATGGGCTGCAGCGGGCGCGGAGGAGAAGAGATGGGCTGCAGGAGGGCGCGCGGCGGCGCGCGGGGCATGGGAGCGCGGCGGGCAGGAGGGATAGAAGTAAGGAGAAGGAGAGAGATGAGTGAAATTTCTTAGACTACTAGTCTATTCAAAGTGGTGGGTTTCATAACACTGTTTTTTATAAGGTCACATCAGCTTTATAACGGAATGAAATACCCTTTTTCAATGAAGAGTTTCATTTCACTATTTCCTAGGCTAACCAATGTAATTAAATGCAACTAGTTCTCATGAAATACCCTCTCTTATGAAACAATTTGGCTCTCAGTGGGTGTTTTATTTCGTTTCATCTATCTTGGAAACGAGTTAGCACCATGTTATGGTGATGACACTACTTCCTTCTCTTTCCTCATTAATTAAATGGTACGTCAGCAAAAAATCTGATGTGGCATGGTAATTAATACTATGAAATCCCTATTGTGAATAGCCTTAGAACATCTCCAAGTGATTACTTATATAACTACTTAAATTTGAATTTATGTATTTTTGTGAAAAATGAAGCTCCAAGAGTTCCCCTAAATGAGTCCTTTTTCTAATACATTCTCTAAATCATCATTCCTCTCTCTCAAATATAGGATTAGTTTAGCAAATTTCTATTTTATTTGTACATATTTTTTCTTGTATGTGCATTATTTTTTTCCGTGTGTGTTGTTATAAGTTGGATGATACACATATTTGAATGTATTATAGTTTTACACGAAATTATTACATATTATAGACCATATTTGTAGAATTTTAAAAATAGGGATTGAGATTATAGGGAAACTGTTGTAGATTGATTAATTTTTAGGAAGAGATAGAGTTTAGTATGATCCCTATATGTTATTTAGGGGCTAAAATTTATGAGGTCTCGTGGAGATGCTCTTAGACCGTCTTCAACAATAGAACTTAAAATATGGTACCTATATGTGGTATGGGTCACAGTGACGCAGTGAAGGAAATAAGTCTCGCATTCAAAAACGTCAATCTCCAACAGAGAGTGAAGAGAAATAAAAAGACGCTATTTTAGGTTCCGCTCGACCTCACCTAAATAGGTATCACATTTGCTTATATTCAGATTTTTTTAAGCAGAAACTATATGGAACGGAACACCTATTTTTAGGTTTAGGTGTCGTAATGGCTATGCTGTTGAAGACAATCTTACATTAGTAAAAATCGTCCCGCAATTTTTTTTATATAGATTAGTTCGGAGTTAAAAATCAAATCTAGTATTTTAGTTAAGGGTAATATTTGTTTACAGAGCAATACCTAGCGTCATAGACTTTTTCCTTAAATATACAACTCTTAATAAATTTGATAATGTTTTTTACTCAACATTTGGTTTTAATTTGCTACAGCATAGGTTTTCCTTAAACATACAACTCTTAATAAATTTGATAATGTTTTAACTCAACATTTGGTTTTAGTTTGCTACAGCATATGTTTTTCCTTAAATATACAACTCTTAATAAATTTGATAATGTTTTTACTCAACATTTGGTTTTAATTTGCTACAGCATAGGTTTTTCCTTAAATATACAACTCTTAATAAATTTGATAATGTTTTTTACTCAACATTTGGTTTTAATTTGCTACAGCATAGGTTTTTCCTTAAATATACAACTCTTAATAAATTTGATAATGTTTTTAACTCAACATTTGGTTTTAGTTTGCTACAGCATATGTTTTTCCTTAAATATACAACTCTTAATAAATTTGATAATGTTTTTACTCAACATTTGGTTTTAATTTGCTACAGCATAGGTTTTTCCTTAAATATACAACTCTTAATAAATTTGATAATGTTTTTAACTCAACATTTTGTTTTAGTTTGCTACAACATATGTTTTTCCTTAAATATACAACTCTTAATAAATTTGATAATGTTTTTTACTCAACATTTGGTTTAATTTGCCACAGCATAGGTTTTTCCTTAAATATACAACTCTTAATAAATTTGATAATGTTTTAACTCAACATTTGGTTTTAGTTTGCTACAGCATATGTTTTTCCTTAAATATACAACTCTTAATAAATTGATAATGTTTTTTACTCAACATTTGGTTTTAATTTGCTACAGCATAGGTTTTTCCTTAAATATACAACTCTTAATAAATTTGATAATGTTTTAACTCAACATTTGGTTTTAGTTTGCTACAGCATGTTTTTCCTTAAATATACAACTCTTATAAATTGATAATGTTTTTACTCAACATTTGGTTTTAATTTGCTACATAGGTTTTTCCTTAATATACAACTCTTAATAAATTTGATAATGTTTTTACTCAACATTTGGTTTTAATTTGCTACAGCATAGGTTTTTCCTTAAATATACAACTCTTAATAAATTTGATAAGTTTTAACTCAACATTTGGTTTAGTTTGCTACAGCATAGTTTTTCCTTAAATATACAACTCTTAATAAATTTGATAATGTTTTTACTCAACATTTGGTTTTAATTTGCTACAGCATAGGTTTTCCTTAAATATACAACTCTTAATAAATTTGATAATGTTTTTAACTCAACATTTTGTTTTAGTTTGCTACAACATATGTTTTTCCTTAAATATACAACTCTTAATAAATTTGATAATGTTTTTACTCACATTTGGTTTCGTTTGCTACAGCATATGTTTTTCCTTAAATATACAACTCTTAATAAATTTGTAATGTTTTTACTCAACATTGGGTTTAATTGCTACAGCATAGGTTTTTCCTTAATATACAACTCT